>OX276406.1:25516090-26716090 GCA_946251805.1 Cybosia mesomella
GTTTAAATCGTTTACTGTACAGGCGGTACGGCTATGGAATGCACTGCCATTATCGATTAGACGGGCACAATCATTGGCCATCTTCAAAAGGATGGTAAAAGAACACTACCTGGGCCCATAGTCTCCCCCATTCCTTGTTCGCTTTATGTGCTGTCTTAACTTTCGTGCGAGGTATTAAAATATTATATGTAGTTTTAGTATGTATGTATGTATATTTAATATGTTTATATGAATGATTTATATTATGTACGATTATATATAGGTGTCGTAATTATGTATCATTGTATGCTTATTTTTTTATTACCTACTAAATTGCAATATGTGTTTGTAATCCAATCTATTATATGACTACGTTAGTTCTTTTGTAGGAATTTTCTTTAGAAAAGCCCTATTGCTATCGAATTGTCGTCGACGTCGTCGTTGCCAATTTTCTGTCACGGTTTTGGGTATGAAGGAGATGAGCTATTAAGTTGCTGTTTTCGGTAATAGATTCGTGCTAGGGTGAACCATTGCAAGATAAAGAAAAAATCGCAAAAAATCGCAAAAAAAAATCGCTAAATCGAAAATCTCTTGTATTCGGCTGAGCTCGTTCTTTCCTGTTACACCAATAACCAATATACCCAATGTACCATTTAACTCATTTAGGATTCATGTCCATCCAAAGGTTGCCTGTAAGATATTGCTTTTAGCGATAAGGCCACCATTTGTACCTATGTGTTACAAACGTGAAGAGATTAGGGGAAGTAGTGACATCACCGTCAGTCTAATTCTGCATTCCTTATAATTAGTATTTAATGATGTTATATCAGATTATTGTTTTAAAAGTTAATTTCTGATTAGTCATTAATAATTTGATTAAGTGCTAAATTGAATAACGATGTATCGAGACATATTTTTTTTTTGAGTGGGTATCATTGTACGCGGTTATAAAAACACGATGTACAATCATTTGAGCTCAGTTCGCTGTAAGACGCTGAATAAACAACAACTGTATTGACGCTGCCTATTATTCCAAATATACATCTTCGCCCAATCTCGGCCTATTCCTCTTCGTTACATATGTTAATTAAGTTTTCGATATATGCTTATTCTGATTGGTGTACAATAAAGTTTATATCTATCTATCTATACATCCCTCCCTCCTTCCATCCATCCATTCCTCCGTTTTTGAATATAGAAAGCATCGCGTGACGATGACGCGAGTTGATTTTTGTTCACCCAAATAGTGCTCAACGCGCATGAAGTTTTCACTTCAAAAATGTATCTATGTATCCGCATTCTAGAGCCCATAATAAAACCTACTTAAGTTATGCTTGCTTTAGGTCTAGATAGCGAAGATATGTAGAATTTCCTAGAAACGTTTATTCATTGCCATCTGACGTAGTCTTAGCAATCCACACGGAGACTGAAGTCATTTCATTTTATCACCTAAAACTGTATAGTACGCAAAAAACTGTTCCATAAAACACAGACACTCCAAGACTCTGTTAAAACTTGTGTGAGGGAGGGATCCCTCTTATTGTATTTTATTTTACACCCTTAACTTTGTACCGACGTCTGTTAGTAACGACTTGAGTACTTCAATGTATTTATGTGGTTTAACTTTTAAAAGGGTCTGATAATGTACATGATAAATAAAGACCTTATAAAAGTGAAGTAGTAAATAGGAATTAGCAGGAGGAATTGGCACAGAGCCGATTGCCTTCGTCGCGCTTTTGGAGAATATCACTCGTTTACATGATCTTCGCTCCTCACAGGAGTTATGAAGCTGATAGCATGAAGCTAATAATTGATCTGTTTATTTATGTATTTCACCAACTCAAAAATTATTATGACAATTTTATAAAGACATAATGGTAGTCAAACCCACAGATATTAAGGGTTAAGTCATTGCTTCCCAAAATCTATGCCTTATGGCTCTGTGTTATGGGGTAAGCAGCGCATTTCCCTCCGTATTTATGTTACAATACCATTAACAAGAACAAAACATTTCGGACATTGTGGGGTATCATCATCATCATCATGTCAGACAAATGACGCCCACTGCTGGGCATAGGCCGCCCCCAAGGATCTCCACAACGATCGGTCGATGGGGTATAGTGTACAATAACTATCAGGATAACATAAGGAGAATTAGGACATTATAAGATACAACAGTTAGCATAATACAAAATATGTGAATGTGTGAGTGTTGTGTGTGTGACGTGAAAGTGGAGACGTGTGTGAGGGTGTGTGTGAGTATATCTCTGTGTGGGAGGGTGTCTGAGAGTGGGTGTCTGTGCAAGGGTTTGTCAGGGTGTGTGTGTCTATGTGTGCCAATGTAATGTGTATCTAGGTGTTCAGTATGCAAGTAAGAATGTAAGTACTCATAGGTATGCCTGATTGACTAACGGTGAGGTGGAGATGGTCGGTTAAGTATCATGATAAATAAATTTGTTTTAATTATTTTCAAGATAACTGTACTAATACTAATATATACTGTTTAAAACAATAAGTAAGGAAGCGTTCAAGTATTACGTAATGAATTTGGGGGGGTCTTCTGAAACGTAACGATGCGTTACAGGGGCGGGAGAGGGGTTTTGAACTACGCGTTTCATGAAATTGTTTTAACTCTTCAGAACGGTCGCGTAGTTTTTTTTTTCTGACTCGTTTTTAAATCGTTTTTGCCTCAAATTTGGAATGTTTAATTTTTTTTTGACCTTTACAAAATTTCCTGATTGCGTTACAGGGCAGTGAATATTTTCTTTGAGATAGTTTTTCTTATCACTCCAGTAAAGAAGGTAACAAAAATTACCGCACTTTGAATGGCTATAATTTTTGAATTGCTAGAATCGTTATAATAATAATTAATTAATTTTAGACAACAACAAAACCATATTACATTAATAACATATATATTTTTTTTTTCGTGCGGAAATCCCTTCGGATACCCCCCTGGCCAGCGGGGGCGGTTGTGTCGGGCTTGAACCGACTAAAATCGCATGCCGTCTCGGGTCTACAGACGCCGGGGTGTAAGGTTGCCCATAGAGCATATCCCTCGCACCCCGAAATATAATAGTATCTGATTAATAATTATAATAGTATCCTTTTTTTTTTCTTTTTTTTTTTTTATCGTGCGGAAATCCCATCGGATACCCCCCCGCCGGCCAGTGAGGGGGGGGGGTTATGTCGGGCTTGAACCGACTAAAACCGCACGCCGTCTCGGGTCTACAGACGCCGGGGTGTAAGGTTGCCCATAGAGCATATCCCTCGCACCCCGACTGACCCTGGGCCATCTCCGGTATCGAGATGGCCCCCTCGGGTTTGGGAACCACGGTGTCCCCGTCTTGCCCCGGTTTGGGGGAAAGGCGCTAGTCGCCCCACCGTCCCGGCCTGCTTCTGCTGGGGTGACAGGCGGCCTCACCCGCCACCCCCAGGCCTGCGCTCATTGAGGACAGAGGTCGTTAAGCGACCTTCGGCGCCTGAGTCGCCTGCGACGCGCGGCGAGCAAGTTGCGGGCTCGGGGGGCCGGGAGAGTTCTAAATCTCTCCCGGGCGCGCTCCGCCATCTCCATCGCGAGCATTACATGCTCGCAGAAGGAGGTGGCGGTGGCCCACGCGCTCGCGCTTCGCACTGTGGAGAAACAGGGTGTGATGTTCCTCCAACACAAAGGGAGAATCCTCCGACCAGGCAAGGTGATCACGCCTGGCGGGCCGCGGCCCAACGGTTGTCGTTGGGATGTTGTATATATGCTATACCAGCACGCGAACTTCACTTTTGCGATTCAGGATTGGTATTGATGTAGTAGTATCCAAGTAGTTCACCTTGTTGTCGCTAGATGGCGCTGGGTATATGTGGTATCGCCACAGCACCATTGCCGCAATCATGCTGCCGAGCGAGAGGACTCCCACCCCGATGGCTGCCACGAGGTCACGCCTCGGCGCCTCCCACGCCGGGCAGTCCGCCAGCGTGTGCAGCCCTGAGTCCTCGCTCGCGTCGCAGTGATGACACTCAGGCGTTGGCTCCTTCCTGATCCGATGCAGGTGGTCCCCGAAGCAACCCTTCCCGGAGATCACCTGCGTCAGTCGGTACGAGAGGCTTCCGTTTCGCCTCTCTAGCCAATCCTCCATGATGGGCCTTACCGCCGCTATTGCGACGTGTCCTGCGCTTGGTCGCCCAAGTCGTTCCTTCCACTCCACCACGATGGCCTGGCGGAGCTGGGACTGCACGGCCTCGATTTTTCGAGGCTCGAGGTTCCATCCCTGCTCCCGCGCCTCCTTTCGCCACTGGTACAGTTGCGAAAGGGCTCTCGCCTCCAGGTCCCATGCCGGAGTTCCGGCAAGGAGACTCGCCGCCTCGAAGGAGATCGTGCGGTACCCGCGGATGACCCTGATGGCCATAACTCGCTGCGGAGCGCGCAGCATCCGCACAGTTCTGGTCCTCAGGGCCTCCGCCCATATTGGGCACCCATACAGGGCCATGGACCGCACGATCCCCGCGTAGAGTCTCCTGCAGGAGTCATCGGGCCCCCTCATGTTGGGCAACAGCCAAGCCAGAGCGAGAGCTGTGCCCTTCAATTTGGGGGCCAGACTTCGGATGTGCTCTCCGAAGTCCCATCGGCCGTCGAGCACGAGCCCCAAATATTTTATTTGGGGCTTGATGCCAATGCGATTTCCTCCCAGGATGAGACTGGATCCCTTGGGTGGCTTGCTCCGAGGCCCATGAAAGAACAGGGCCTCGGTTTTATGCAGAGCCACCTCGAGACCCAGCCGCCGGATCCGCTCAACGACTTGGGCAACTGCGGTCGTGGTCTTTAGGATCGCTTCGCGGTACGTCACCCCGCACGCCGTCACGAGCATGTCGTCCGCGTAGCACGTGACGGCGGCACTGCCTACGAGCTCACCGCGAAGCACCCAGTCGTATCCGATGTTCCATAGGAGCGGCCCCAGGACCGATCCCTGTGGAACACCGCACGACATTTCACGCCGACCGAGACCGGTCACGGTTGGGTAGATGCGGTCACGGCTCTCTCCGTCAAATACGCCCCGACTATGCGGCGGAGGTAGAGAGGCACTTCGTGATACACGAGCGCCTCCCTAATGCAACTCCAGGGCAAGGTGTTGAACGCGTTGGCGATGTCCAGGGACACCGCCAACATCACCTCACCCCGGGCTACTGCATCCTCCGCCAGAGCCCTCACGCGCATGATGGCATCCACGGTGGAGCGCCTCTGGCGGAAGCCATATTGGCCATCCGCCAGGTCCGGCCCCACTCTTGAGAGGTGCTCGACGAGGCGCTTCGCAATTACTCTTTCAAAGAGCTTGCACACCTCGTCGAGCAACACTATGGGCCGGTAGGTGGACGGTGAGTCCGCCGGGCGCCCCCCTTTCGGATGAGGACCAGTTTCCTCGTCTTCCACAATTTCGGAAACTGGCCCCGCTCCAAACATGCGCTGAGAAGCCCTCACAGTCGGGGCTCGAGAGCGTCGTCGACTAGAGCCGAGCGTCCTAACGCACGCTCGGCCTGGAATGCCGTCGGGTCCCGGGGCGGTGTGTTTGGCTCTTAGCCTTCTCACCGCCAGCTCTAGTTCTACCCAAGTGACCTCGGGCACGTCGTCGTCTGCCACATCGGGCTCTATGGGCAACCGAGGCGGAGTCATCTGCGGTGGAACATGTTCCACCGCCCGCGCTGGGAACAGGGAGCCAACAACTCCTCCGAGCAGATCCGGCTGGAGACACCGGGTTAACGGCGGGGCCTTGGGGCGCAGCTTGCCCCTCACCATCCGGTAGGGCCGCCCCCAAGGGTCCCGCTCCAGCGTCTCCAGCAGCTCGCGTAAGGCGGCCGGTTTGGCCCGCCTTATCTCCGCTCGGAGGGCTCCTCTGGCCTCCCTGTATCCCTCGTACAACTCCGCCTCTCAGGCCTCCGCATCTGCGGGGCGGCGACGCCTCCTACGTAATCGGGCCCACCGGCGGTGCGTGATCACGCAGGCCCGTCTGAGCTGCGTGATCTCCGACGACCACCAGTAGACCTGACCCCTCGGATTATAGGGCGGAGCCCTGGGCATCGCCGCGTCACAGACACGGGTCATGGCCTCCCGGCACCACTCCGCCTCATCGTCTATGCTGACAGGCCTGTCCGGCGCGGGGGCCCAGGCCTGTACGATGGCAGCTTCCAGGAGGAGCTCCCGATCAAGTCGCTTAAGCGCCCAACGTGGCTCGGGTGGAGCCGGTGCAGCCGGCGCGTCGCTCGCACAGGGGAACGCGTCAAACCGAATGTATCGGTAATCCGAACTTGTGTCCTCCCCCAAAACGACGCGCCAGCCCTGAACACGTCGCGCCAACGAGGGGCTCGCGAACGATAGGTCCACGATGGAGCTACCCCTCGAGGTCACGAACGTGTCCACGGCTCCCCGATTTAGGAGGACTAGGCCGAGTCGTGCGGCCCAGTCCACCAGTGCCCTGCTTCTATGCCCCGTCGCACCCCTTTCGTGTCGGGAACCCCAGGCATACGACCAGGCGTTGAAGTCCCCGAGCACAAGAACCGGACGGGGCTGGCAGGCATTGACGACGACGGCCAGCTGACGGAGCCATTGCTCATATGCAGCTTGGTCTCGGTTCGGCGTGATATAAGTTGCCACGTCCGCTATATCGCCAACCGCTATACCCTTGCAACGACGGCAAGAGGGGGGCTGCCGGCGGCAGGGTTGTGCACCAGTGCCGCCGACCCATCCAGCGCGGTTTCCCAGGCAGGCCCGAGGAACCGGTGGGTGTATGGGTCGGTGACAGCGGCGACATTTATGGCCCACTGTGCCATGCTCTGGCGCAGAAGGTCCTGAGCATGGGCACCGTGGCCAACGTTCACCTACAGGATGCGGAGTTGAGGATCCATTATGGGACCCCCATCTCCGCATCCCGCTGCGAACTAGGGGTGGAAGGCCGGCCTCCCGGCTTCGGCTCCCCTCCGGCGCCGGCCTTGCTGCCAACCCTATGGTCAGCCGGCTTGCCCCCCGCTGCACATCTAAAACAGTGCAACGGGGCGCTACACGTGCCGGCCTTATGACCGGGCTGGCCACAGCGGAAGCAACGGTCACCCGCCGTTATCTCCGCCGTGCAGTGCACCCCCACATGGCCCACCGACCGGCACCTGAAGCACCTGGCCGGTCGGGCCTGCAGGAGCCGTGCCTGCGCCCTTAGGAAGCCTCCCACCAGGAGGCTCCGCCCGTCTGCGACCTTATGGGCCGCCGCGATAGGGCAGCCGACAACTGCTGCCCCCTGTCCACCGCGGCCGAAGCGTATAGCTCCGGCCTTAATTGTGTCCGGGGAGCAGTCCCCGGCCTCCGCCACGGCGAGCTTGAGCTCTTCTGCCGTGACGGAGTCGTCCAGGCCCGTAATGCGCTCTTCATTTAATGGGCCTGGACACCCGGACGTCGGCTGCGTCCAGCGACTCCCTCAGCCGAGCCGCTAGGGCGTCGGTCTTGGGGCCACTCGGGACCTCGAGAAGTCGGGCTCCTGTCCGTGTGCTCTTGCACCGGACGCCCGGGATCTCGAGGGCGTTGAGGTCGACGTTAGCCTTCACCTTGGCCAACACCTCGGCATACCCCATGCCTCTCCCCGCTGCCTCCGCCGTCAGGGTGAAGACGACGGCCGTAGTGCGGGGGGCACGGAGCTTTCCCGGCGCTGCTTTCGCGGCGGCCGCGGCCCTCCTGGCCTTTTTGGCGGCCTTCTTGGCGGCCTTCCGCCTCTTCTTGCTGGCTCCAGCCACCTCCCAGCCCCCTTCCAATGGGGTGGAGGTAGCCGGAACCACGGCTGGGGCTGGGGCCAGGGCTGGGGACGTCTTCTCCTTGCCCTTCCCCTTGCCTTTGCCCTTCCCCTTACCCTCAGTGGGAGGGGGCCGAGGAGCCGGTTCCGGCAAGGGCGCACCTACAGCCGGGCAGGTGGGGCCCTTCCGGGCTACAGCCGCGAAGCTGGCCACCGGTGGCGCTAGAGGCGGACGGCGGATGGAGTCCACTAAGGCCTCCAACCGACTCATCATCCTCTCCTCCAGCGCACGAGTAGCAGCTACCCAGGGCTCCTCCGGTGGTGATTGCAATTGAATTCAAAATGCAAATTAGACTCTAATAATAATTGATTAATAACAATTCCAGGTTGTACTTCGGTCTCCGTAGACACAAGTAAATTATATTATTGATATTCAAAATACACCGTTTTCAAATTTCAAAATTTTCTCTCATCACAACAGTAGTGATTGAGGTACGAAAGACGATTGATTGGTCTTGAGGGTTAATAAAAAAACTAGGAAATGAGAATGTCCCAAGTTGGCAACTTTTTACGGGGGATTCCCGATTGAATTGTCCATACTTTGTTCTCTCAATTCCCCGAGTTAGTGAGTGAGTGGCGGTTACGTAACGTTTTACTGGGAGGGAGGGGTAAAGCAAAAGTTACGGTCCAAGATTACCAAAAATTACGTAATATTTGAACGCTCCCTAACCGTATGAACCGACTAAAACCAGGTTTTAATTTTGAAGTTAGTTAAAAAGGTAAAGAAGATAAGTCAAAATAATCAAATCTAACTTTAAGTTTTTAAATTATTGAAGCTAAAAGTTAAATATCTACACACGCTCAATATTTATTTAGGCAGGCACTCACACTTGTTCAATTTCAAATATTTATGTTCCATTCTAAATTTAAACTTTTAACTTATTCTGAAGCGTCACTCTCGATGTGTGACGTACATTAATCACTCCAAGTACATCTGTTTTGGTACTCCTACTAATGATATATCCATCTCTTTTCCCCATAAAGTATATCACAACTTAAATAGTACTTTGATAGACAGTTTCCGGTCTTTTTTCAAATTTCTTTAGAACCGAATAATCTTGTCTATGAAAGGGGACTAATAATAAAGATTTGGTTTAATGAGATTTCTTAAAGGGTGATAAAATTGGTTGGAAGTTAGACATGCGTTATTCTATGCACGATATGTTTCATTGTTTTTGACTAACAAACAAGCCTACAGCCCATCTGGTAGTAATATACCTCGTGTACAGTAACTTCCAGAAGTAGCTTAACACTTTTCAACTTACCGATCATCTTAGCTCCAAAACCTTTCATGATAAAGCGACGTTAGCTTAGCAGTTAAGGAGTCGAATCCTGGCCATTACACTACCGATACCGACGTGAAACTACTCCTTTCTTCCGTGCGGAAATTCTCTAGAGTACACCCTCACCCCTCCCCGCCGGTCAGCGGGGCAGGATATGTCGGACTCAAACTGACTAAAAACGCACGCCGTCTTGATTCTTCAGGCTGTAAGGTTAAGGCATTTCCCTCACCCCCCGAATGACCTACGGCCATCTCCGTTTTCGAGATGGCCCCTCGGGTTTGGGAACCACGGTGTCCCCGTGTTAAAGGAAGAAGGGGGGCCTCAGCCTGCTCCTGCTAGGGTGACAGGTGACTCCACCTGTCACCCCCAGTAACCCCCAGGTAATGTGACCCACTCCTAACACAGATGATTATAGACAGGGATTAACGGGAATACTAGTAATTACGATTACTAAAACTCTTAAAAAAAATGTTTCCCATCATAATAATATCAGACAGTGAATGATGAGCTGAGTAATAACTGGTATTAAACGGCCTAGGACGGCTCAGAGTACTAACAGGCCTTGCATGTGCAATTATAAATACAAGATGGAGGGAGATGCGGTAGGAGAGATAGACCCAATAAGTACTGGCTTGGCGTCCCGTCGTAGAATATGAAGCCAATATGGTCTCATTACCATGGATACCGATGGAAGTAGGAAAGCGAGCCCTGGACTCCGAGGTAAGAGCATCTGATGTGACCGGGACTAACGCGAAGAAGACGATTTTGATGCGGAGCAGTTATATCAACGCCTACATTTCACAAGGAAAGGCCAGGTTAAGAGTCCGGGCAGCAAAGTAACACTCTCAACCAATCAGGAGCGATCACGTTGTTTAGCCCCTCCCATTGCACCTATAAATACGCCAGTGACTCGGGCCTTTACATCAGTCGCACTGAGCTCGCCGCCGAGGAAGGTTCTCCGACGGCGTCTCGACGGCGTCCCGACGTGTACCACTGAAGATGTCGACCGCAGTGATCGACGAAATGTCTGGAACACAAGTTTCCGATGGACCACGGCCAAACAGCCCGGAAGCAGTATATTCTACATGCAACGCCGGCCGTGAAAGCCTTAAGATTTACAATAAATAATTATTATAAAAAAGGCAGTGGCACTCCGCGAGTGCCGACAGAAGTGATAACTTGAACAATTATGTGTGTATTTTTTTAATCGTCATCATCCATTCATGCCTCCCTCCTACCCTTACCATTCATCCATCCATCCAGGTTCAAGAAAAATGACGGTGTTATAAAAAAAGTGTGAGAATACTTATGTAAGCACGTAAGAAGTTATACTTCTTTGGCGTACAAGATAAAAATCTTTCTAAATTTTTTATCCTTTGCGTTATCCTACATTTGTAGAAATAATCCATATCCATATGGATGTAAATCCATAATACACACCGTCAACTAACCTCAAATTCAACAAACGTACTCAAAGTAAAACGTTGCCTAACTAACTTCAGGGTGTCGGTTTTCTGGGGTGTGTGTTGGGTAACCTCCTCGAGTGTCGCTCACATTCCGATCCCGCTGCAGTCCGGGGGGAACGGAATCGGAGCGGCCGGTACACCCTGGGCGGCGGTCAATGGCTTCCCCTTCATAGGGTTGGCATTGATCGTCGGCCAATACCCAACGTGGCGGAAACACACCGCTCTCCGTACTCCTCTGCTTTCAGAGGAGACAGGATGAGCGATGCTGTTAGTGGTGAGATGGCCCAGGGTCAGTCGGGGTGCGAGGGATATGCTCTATGGGTAACCTTACACCCCGGCGTCTGAAGACCCGAGACGGTGTGCGGTTTTAGTCGGTTCAAGCCCGACATAACCGCCCCCGCTGGCCGGCGGGGGGGTATCCGAAGGGATTTCCGCACGAGAAAAAAAAAAAAAAAAAAAATGGGTGTCGGTTTTCTAGCTAACTTCATGGTGTAGGGTTTTCGTGATGGTGTTAAAATAAATTTAAAAGTTAAAAATTTACTCTCTACATTTTTTCCTAATGAAACGGAGCTATGGAAAGCGTCTCTATGACGTCTCGGTAACGATAGGTGAAATACAAAAACGATCCCGAGTTTCGTGATTATTGTTCACCCAAAAAGTGCTCATATATATATATATTATATATTTTGTTTTTTTTTTGTTACTTGCGGAAATCCTCCACGAGCTTCACCCCACCGGAGCTAACGGTAAGATGGGTATGTCGGAATTGAACCGACTAAAACCGCACGGTGTCTCTGTAACGTTGTGGATTCTTTATAAATCTAATTAAAACAATATCCGTAAATTAATCGATATTTTAGTATGTTTCGATAGTTATTACTAAATACATATTCTATATCTATGGTTGTGCGAGTGAGATTGGACAGCACTAGCCCAGTCATCAACTGACGGCTCTTATATCGTCCCTTTCCTTGGAACCTTCGCCAGGGAAAGTCACTTTGACCCCGTGGCCAACTGCTGTCGGCTCCGGGTAAGTTTTGAGATCAACATTTCCTACTTCTTCTACAGGTGAAGACTTCCAGCGGTGCAGCTTATTGCCTGCTAAAATGCATGGCTTAATATATTTTATTTTATTCTTATTTTCTTTATTTTATTGCGTCAGCCATGTGATACGGGAAATCTTGTGTGCCCTACTCAACGGGCCTGAAGAAGTCTTCATTACCAAACAAGTTGAATTCCTGAGACGAGCTCAGCCGAATACAAGGGATTTTCGATTTTGCGATAATTTTTTTTGCGATTTTTTCTTTATCTTGCAATGGTTCACCCCCAGCACGAATATATTACCGAAAACAGCAACTCGATAGCTCATCTCCTTCATACCCAAAACCGTGACAGAAAATTGGTAACGACGACGTCGACGACGACTTCGACGACAACTCGATAGCAATAGGGCTTTTCTAAAGAAAATCCCTAAAAATAATAATTAGAAGAAGTGAAACGACCTTAGCAAGGAGAAACATGTTGTCTCTACCTAACCCAATAAATTCAAAATTAAAACATTAACTTAACCATAAAACGAAGAATTAAAAAGGTCGGCACTTCACATCGAGCAAAATACAGCGTATCATTATTTACAAAGTGTCGTTCGTTCATCCGTTCTCTCATTCAACTCATTCACGGAATACTTTTCTCGATTATTTTCCGATATTTATTGTCCATTCGATGTTCAATTAAATTTAAATTTCGAAGCACAAAAGCCGATGTGTATTCGATAGGGATTGAAAAAGGCGATTTTCTTTTTATTTGAATTGATTCTTTTTTAAATATGTAGGTACCTATTTAATGTGCGGAGCGCGCCCGGGAGTGATTTAGAACTCTGCCGGCCCGCCGAGCCCGCAACTTGCTCGCCGCGCGTCGCAGGCGACTCAGGCGCCGGAGGTCGCTTAACGACCTCCGTCCTCCATGAGCGCAGGCTGGGGTTGGCTGGTAAGGCCGCCTGTCACCCCAGCAGAAGCAGGCCGGGACGGTGGGGTGACTAGCGCCCCTCCCCCAAACCGGGGCAAGACGGGGACACCGTGGTTCCCAAACCCGAGGGGGCCATCTCTAAACCGGAGATGGCCCAGGGTCAGTCGGGGTGCGAGGGATATGCTCTATGGGCAACCTTACACCCCGGCGTCTATAGACCCGAGACGGCGTGTCGTGTTAGTCGATTCAAGCCCGACATAACCGCCCCCGCTGGCCGGCGGGGGGGTATCCGAAGGGATTTCCGCACGCAGGACTCTTACTTGAAAAATGAGGCATCTTACTACGGTCGCGCGCATAGCTAAGGCCGCGCGCTCGTGAGACTGTTTTTCGATGATTATTCCTCAATGGTACATTGTATTTGAACAGTTGACTACAGTCAAATAGTCTACACTACCACCATGGCAAATTTGGTCAAGATCGGTATTGTGGTTCCGGAGGAGTACAGTCTCGACCAAACGGCTTAGCCGCGTATAAGAGTTTCGCTTCGCTCAGCTCAATGATTGTCCAAACAGATTTTCCAATTTCGAAAATCGAATTCTAGATTTGAATCGACACGTATATTGTAGATCAAATCTTCTATCCATACGATACAATTCGATTGTCAATCTAGTCAGATTGGTCATAAAATTGTATCGTGTGGAAGCCCCTTATAGTGTGTATGGAATTCGTTAAAAATACAAGTTTCGTTCTCAACTAGCCACTGTAACCTTCTGCTTTTATTTTAGATTCAGAGATAGATTTTGATTTGATGTAACAATGTTCTTCCGTCTCATGTGACGGGATGTGATACAACAAGTTTTTTTTCCTCGAATCGACTAAAACCGCACGACGTCTTCGATCTTCAGATACCGGGGTGTAAGGTGGGCCCATAAGGCATTTCCCTCGCACTCCGGCTGACCCAGAGACATCTCCGGTTTCGAGATGGACCCCTCGGGTTTTAGAAACCACGGTGTCCCTGTCTTGCCCACGGAAAAAGTTCTCCAACGCACCGCCGCCCCGGCCTGCTTCTGCTAGGGGAACAGGTGGCTCGAGCTGTCACTCACAGGCCTGCGTTCATAGAGGACGGAGATCGTTGAGCCCTCCGAAGTCTCTGCGGATCGGGAGATACCTGAGTTCTGTGACTCCATCCGAGTGTTAACAAACAGCACATGAAAAGAATCCCGTTGACTGCGACAGGTTGGTAATAGGGGGATATTACTCGGGACCCAAAATTATTGCTGACGAAATCTAGGTATTTATATACATTTAGGGATGGGCACCTTCGGTATATATGTATGAATGTGTATCTTTACAAAAAAGTTCATTCATTTATAGATTAATAATAAATAAAGTATTGTTCCATCCAAAGCTATAATGAGTTTTAATAGCATTTAATCACACCATGGTATATCGCTTTGATTCTATTGTTATGTTTAAAACGTAAATGTGCCACGTGTGTATGATGTTTGGGTTAAATTAAAGGAGATCGCGATTTAAACAAACTCAATTTTAGTCATCTATGTTACCAAGCAACACTTGTGAAAGTTAAAGTTCAATTTACATTTAATACTGTTAGAGTGGGGAAGGTACCATAATCATCAGTCCAAATGATAAAGTGGTTATATCCAAATTGACCGGTGTTCTATCACGGGAGCTCATTGTCTTTAAGAAAGGAAAATCCATAATAATAAAACTTACTTATACCAAGTCGAAATAGTTACTGCTAGTTCATAAAGTATCGTTGTTAAGTAGCTGTGTACCTTTAATTTTTTTTCTATTGATCTCGTAAGAATTTTGAAAATGCAGATGAAACTCTCCCTCCAGTTCCCTTCGTGTAGGTTTCTCATCAGGTGGTACAAAGTTCATAAACCACGGTACCTTTTTTATGGTTGTAATGGTTATGTCGGGCTTGAACCGACTAAAACCGCACGCCGTCTCGGGTCTCAAGACGCCGGGGTGTAAGGTTGCCCATAGAGCGGTAATCCCATACCTACAGCTCTCCATGGCTATCTAAACACATAAGAGGGTAGAGTCGTGCTGGAGTGCCTAAAGCTTTACCGGGAGTCGCCGGCTTTACGACCCAAGGTACTTTGTTATTATTTTTCTCCTTTCCCTTCTGCTGGTGGCCATATTTAAAGACCACGGTAACAGTATATCGTCATATGAACAGTGTGTTTATAAAAAATAAAAACGCTCTACTATTTAAAGTAAAAATAAAACGAATTTCTCACTATTCTTATAACTTACACGTTTTGTTTAGGATGTCGGAAGGTGAAAATGCACGAAATTATCATATTATAACACCATTGTCGCGTTGTCGCTTTGGTTCTAACAAATGCATCCGGTGTCGTAACAGCGGGATACGACTGCGAGGTGGGCGGCATAGTTGTAGTCCGTGTATTGCCGTGGTACTTTTAATAGTACTTTTAATAGTGACTTTTAAAAATGAATTTATTATTTGGGTTACAAATAATAAACCTCTTTTAGTCTGCCCTCGATCTACGATTTTCGGTCCATACAATAAATTGGCACTGTCATGTTAGTGCATGTCATGCGCTAGTCATGTTTTTGGACTCGTAGAGATGTAAGTATGTTTTAAAATTATTTCACCATAGAACATTTATGGAACTGATAAAAATTGTATTTATTTATAGTATAATTAATTTATATTACTCAACTAGCTACTTAATCGAACATCATCAAATTTTGTATACAAGTTGTTAGGGGTATAAAAAGCCGAACTTATATTTAAAAAAACCGGCCAAATGCGAGTCGGACTCGAGTACGAAGGCTTCCATACCGTTATTTATACAATGGAAGCCCCCTTTAATTTATTTTATTTTAATTTGATAATTTATTTTTGAAGTGAATTTACAATTAAATATTTTGGTAAAAGTTCGTACAAAATAAAATTAACACTCGACCGACAACTGTTAGTCCACCCTTCTCATTGATACTCTGTCTCGCATGCGTTAATGCAACAATGGATCTACATTACAGCGACATTAAGTCGTCACATTACGTTAAATATATATCTATGCATTTGAATTTTATTATAATTTAGTACCTTACTGTCACTTTATCGTATTAACGAATCAGATATATACTTATACAAAGGAGTGAAACAGTGGTTGCGGGTTCAATGTCCGAATAGAAATTAGTTTTAATCGATTTCAAAAACATTCGTTTTTTTTTGGAATCGGTATCCGGAACGTCAGCGTGTTCTAAAATGTTGGACTTGCTTAAGAGTCAATATTATAAGTATCACTTTCGTTAGAGTTAACGGGATATACCATGGTGTGATTTTGAGTGTCCTATATTTTGACAGCGAGCTATGGAACGGTCTATGCTTGGGGTTTCTCTACGAGATCGAATCAGAAATGAGGAGATCCGTAGACGAACTAGAGTTACCAACATAGCAGAGCGAGTCAGCAAGCTGAAGTGGTAGTGGGCAGGGCACATAGCTCGGAGAACCGATGACCGATGGGGCAGAAAGGTTCTTGAGTGGAAACCACGTGACGGCAAGCGCAGCGTAGAAAGGTCTCCCGCAAGGTGGACAGACGACCTAGTAAAGAGCGCAGGGACTCGGTGGATGCAGGCTGCTACAGACCGGTCGAAATGGAAGTCTAGGAGGCCTAAGCAGCGGACTTCCTACGGCTGATATGATGATGATGATGATATTTGACACGGCCATGTTCATCATCCATCATCATGGCGCTTGCAATAGTGGCGAAATATCGGACACACAATACAAATATCCCCATAACTCTAATACTAAGTTGTTAGTGAAGTGACCAGGATACTTTCAGGTTTTCAGATAGGTTCACGTCTAGCACGGGAGTGGAGATATTGTCTTTGTCACACGAGCAGTAAATTTTGCTGAACTGTATCAGGGCGCACTATAAGTTTCCGGAATGAATATGAAAAAATACTATTAAAGGTACAAAATTAATTTATTGTTTTTCAAAATAATCTCCCTTGGCGTCTATGCACTTTTTCATTCGATCAAACCAGTTTTGAAAACTTTTGTGCCACTCCTCTGTGGTGACCTCTGAAACGTGTTTTTCATACTCCTCGACAGCCTCTTCTGGTGATGAAAATCGTTGGCCACGTAATTGGTTCTTAATTTTTGGGAACAGATAAAAGTCACAAGGTGCCAGGTCGGGACTGTATGCAGGATGACTCATGAGTTCTACATTTTTCGCCTTCAAAAAGTCGTTTGTCTGTCTGGCCGTGTGAGAACTAGCATTGTCGTGGTGCAGGATGATACGGCGTTTACGGTTATTTTTACGGAGTTCGTCAATAACTTCCGGCAAACAAATGGTCGTGTACCAGTCACTATTCACAGTACGACGATTTTCTAAAGCAACAGTAGCCACGTGTCCAGTTTTATTAAAAAAAGAAGCAATCATCCGCTTAGATGCACTTTTCACGCGCGCCACTTTGGTTGGTTTCGGCTCATCTTGAAAGACCCATACGCTCGATTGCTGCTTTGTTTTGGGATCGTAGCAATAAATCCATGTTTCGTCACCTGTTACTATGTCCCACACCAAATTTGACGCACCTTCGTTGAATCTGGTAAGCATGGCACTGCACCAAGTGACGCGGTCCGTTTTTTGATCCTCGGTCAAGTTATGTGGGATCCACCGCGAGCACAGCTTTCTCACACCCAAATGTTTGTGTAGGATTGATTGTATTTGACTCATGCCTATTTCTAAGGATGCGCGAATTTCATGGTAGGTCACATGCCTGTCTGTTTCAATCATACGGCGCACAGCATCGATGTTTTTGTTGGTCACAGCGGTGGACGGCCGACCATCGCGAGATTCGTCACTGAGATTGATACGACCACGCTTGAATTCTGCAAACCAGCTATAAACAGTTGTCTTGCATGGAGCTTCATCGCCAAAAGCTGTTTCAAGCCGAGCGATGCTCTGTTGAGCCGTCAAATTACACTTAAAATCGTAGAAAATCATACTACGAAAATTTTCCCGAGTTAAATCCATGTTGATGCAGACACACAATTTTTTAAATGGCGCCACAAGGTAAAAACAAAAGACAGTCAGATGAAACAAACTGTATTCTACAGCCAAAGAGTTCTATTTTCAAATGTTGTAATAAATTTTTAAATATTGTTTATGTAAGTGGCCAGTTCCGGAAACTTTTAGTGTAACCTATGTATTATTAGTTATGGTCATTTTGTCAGTTTTTAATGAAACATAAAGTTATTATAGTTAAAAAAATAATTTTAAATAAGCACTCATTAGTCGTCGTCGACTTGAAATTTTGACAGCTTTTTTCTAAAGATTTAGATCGGAAAAAGAGAACATCTAGGACGGGACTTGAACCCGCGACCACTCCCTTACAGGGGGAATGCTCTGACCAACTGAGCCACCTATACACGTCCCAGATATTCGAAATTCTCCGATATATCATATACGTCTTAAGGCGACGTTGGAGCCATCTACCGTAATTCTTGCGAACTACGGAAACAATGAATAACTTTACAGTCATTTTTAAACATTGTTTTTTGATGACTCCGCCTGATTAATTCAATTAAATTTTTAAGCATTTTGTATGCTTACTTTTTTCTAAAGATTCTAAAGATATATTAAGATGTATATCGGAGAATTTCGAATATCTGGGACGTGTCTAGGTGGCTCAGTTGGTCAGAGCATTCCCCCTGTAAGGGACTGGTCGCGGGTTCAAGTCCCGTCCTAGATGTTCTCTTTTTCCGATCTAAATCTTTAGAAAAAAGTAAGCATACAAAATGCTTAAAAATTTAATTGAATTTTGACAGCTTGTTAAATTTTTACCCCAGGTGGAGCTGCAATCAAGTTAGAAGATTTTTTTACAATATTTTTCCGTGAGAAGCCTGGACTTGTAAGCTAATGTAATGTACTTGAAATGCACACCAGTCAATTATTATCAAAGCCCATCTTTAATCAATGATAGACAAGCCTCTAACCGCTCTCCTGCCGTCCCTTCAATAAGCCTACCTATAAATCTAGGCCCGTTTTATGAAGGCAGTATTTCTTATTGGCCTACATACTGACTATTATATATAGAGATTGATTTAGTGCTGACGTTGATAGCTGGAAACTTCCAACTGATTGGACAATGAATGGCCTTGTGTACATTCGTCTTTTTAGGGTTCCGTTGCCAAAAGGCAAAGAACGGAACTCTTATAGATTCGTCATGTCTGTCTGTCTGTACGTCCGTATTTAACAGCCAGTTTTCTCTAAAACTATAAGAACTATGCTGTTGAAACTTGGTAAGTAGATGTATTCTGTGAACCGCATTAAGATATTCACACAAACATTAAATTTTAGGGGTTCCCCATACCTAGAACTGAAACTCAAAAATTTTTTTTTCATCGAACCAAACGTATGACGTGGTATCATTGGATAGGTCTTCAAAAATGATATTGAGGTTTCTAATATCATTTTTTTCTAAACTGAAAAGTTTGCAAGAGAGACACTTCCAAAATGGTAAAATGTGTGTCCCCCCCCCTGTAACTTCTAAAATAAGAGAATGATAAAACAAAAAAAAAATATATGATGTACATTACCATGTAAACTTCTACCGAAAATTGGTTTGAACGAGATCTAGTAAGTAGTTTTTTTTAATACGACATAAATCGTAAACCGCAATTTACCTTTCATTCAATCAACTCAAATATAAAAATTAAAAAAAAAAACATCATTATGTTACTTGCTGCTACGGAACCCTTCATGGGCGAGTCCGACTCGCACTTGGCCGCTTTTTGTACTTCCGATATGTTGAATTTAAAAGATTTTCGTGCCTAATAAAACTTACCTGCCAGCAGTTTAGGGTAGGTGGCAGACTGTTAACCAATCCATTAGAAAAGAGGGAGTAAGACAGCTGACACTATGCTTCAAAGTGCAAGCTTAGCTTAAGTTCAGAATATGATGGCATCTATTCTGAACTAGGATAATAGTTCCATCCTGCAGAATATTGCTGGCAAATTACACTGTGTTTGGCTATAAATGCCTTATCAGCTTAAGGAGAGCCTATCCATTGGCTGGGTTACCAAAACTTATTAAGACAGTAATTAGGGTTTGTAACGCATTAAATACTGTGTAGTATGTATGTAAGAATATTATTTATAGGTGATAGAAATGGAACGCAATACGAATAGTTCTCGATCTCGCCACCTTCGTGTGTGGCGCCTCCCTCTTCTTCTTTTTTTTTTTTTTGATCTGTCACTACGTATCCATATAACGTGTTAAATTATTTCTCAAGTAAAAACTCATTATTATAATCAAACTACAGTTTTATTTGCTCTAATCCTACATGGTAGCAGAGCGTGGTTGCTGTGAGCAAATAAATAATCGTGAAATAGTTCCGGGATTATACAGAGGAGTGCATTTGAGGTTATATGGCCGGCGTGTTCCCGCCAACATCGTGGTAAAAAATCATGACGAGCTCAAATATGTTCAACATCGAAAAACTAAATGGCCGTGAAAATTTCTCAACATGGAAATTCTGCGTCAAGACGTATTTGCAGCACGAAGATTTATGGGACTGCGTGGAATATAGTGTAGGTAAAACTGTCGACCCAGTGAAGGATGTTAAAGCCAGATCCAAACTCATTTTACTTATAAACACTCAAAACTATGTGCACGTTCAGGAGTGTAAAACTGCCAAGGAGGTGTGGGACAGCTTACACAGAGCCTTTGATGACAACGGGCTGACAAGAAAAGTGGGTTTGCTGAAAGAATTGATCAATACTTCACTTGAATCAAGCACCGGTATAGAAGACTATGTTAGCAGGATAATGAGTGCCGCACACAAACTTAGGAATATTGGCTTTGAAGTAAATGACGAGTGGCTTGGCACTTTGATGTTGACCGGCTTATCCGATGAGTATAAACCTATGATTATGGGCTTGGAAAATTCAGGAGCAAAAATCAGTGCAGACTTTATAAAAACTAAACTGCTTCAAGAAGTGAAAGCTGAAGATACAAGCAATGCATTCTACTCTAATTGTAAGAAAAATCAGAATAATCAGGCCAAATCAAAATCATCTACAACTATGAAGAATAAGGGTCCCCGGTGCTATAATTGTAATGGTCATGGACATATAGCAAAGTTTTGTAAACAACCGAAGAAAACAGTGAACAAGGACAGTAAGCAAGAAAAGCAAGAAAGTTTTATTGCAGCTTTTTCAGCTTTTTCAGGCAATAGTAATGAGAAATGGCACATTGACTCAGGCGCCTCTATGCATATGTGTCACAGCAAAGAAGGCATGTGCAATGTCCGTGAGCCATCAGTCAAAACTATCACAGTGGCAAACAGGGAGCCATTGTCTGTGGAGTGTGTTGGAGATATTAGTATTAATATTTCGCCACAGGAGAAAATACAAGTAAGAAATGTTCTTTATGTACCTGGATTAGCAGCCAACTTACTATCTGTGAGCACAATCACTAAGAGTGGATATAAGGTGTCATTCCATGAGAAAGGCTGTGATATTAAAAATGCTAATGGAGTTACATTGTGTACAGCTAAATTAGTTAATAAATTGTATGTTCTGGACACATGTACAAATGATGATGAGACTGCACACTTGGTGTCAAACAAAGTAAGTCAAAATGATATTAACTTATGGCATCTTCGGATGGCCCATTTAAATGTTTCAGCTCTAAAGAAATTGCCCGATTGTGCTGAGGGGGTCATGCTGAAGTCAGATGCACAGGAAAATCTTCAATGTCCCACATGTTTCGAAGGAAAACAAACGAGGCTACCTTTCAAGCAGGCAGGTACGAGAGCTACAAAGCCATTGGAAGTTGTACATTCTGACTTATGTGGACCTATGGAGAATGCATCCTACGGAGGTATGAAATATTTTATCTCTTTCATTGATGATCACACTAGAATGGTTCATATCTATTTCCTGAAAGACAAACAGAATATATTAGATGTTTTTAAGGACTATAAAAAAAGGGTAGAGAATCAGCTAGATCACAAAATCAAAGTGATAAGAACTGATAATGGTAAAGAATATTGCAACTCCAATTTTGAGAAATATCTGTCTAGTTGTGGAATTACTCACCAGACTTCCACTCCATACACCCCTCAGCAAAACGGTCTAGCCGAGCGAATGAATAGAACCTTAGTAGAGAAGGCTAGGTGCATGATGTTCTATGCAAATTTAGAAAAACCTATTTGGGCTGAAGCTGTAGCCACGGCTGCTTATATTGTCAATAGATCACCAACCAGAGCACTAGGAAATACTACACCGTATAAAATGTGGACAGGAAAGGAACCTCGATTGAACCACATGAGGATATTTGGTTCAACAGTGATGGTTTATGTACCAAAGGAAAAACGCCTAAAATGGGATAAGAAATCTACAAAGATGATCTTCGTTGGTTATTGCGAAAACACGAAAGGTTATCGTATCATGAACCCACTGACTCATCAGATCACAAAGAGTAGAGACGTTGTTTTCTTTGAAAAAAACAATCAATCTAATGAGAGTTCAATTTCAGTCAATCCTAGTGAAAATGAGTCTGATGGTCACACCTGCACAGAAGGAAACAACCAACCGAAAGAGTCTGTCATCACTCCTCAGTCAAGCAGATCAGAAGCTAAGCCTGTCTTGAAAGAAGCCGACGATGAAGACTCCAGTGAGTATGAGACTGACTCGAATGACCTTGATGATAGTTACCAGCCTCCGAGATACTTATTACAGCAGAATCAACAGACCAGTAATATCACACTGAGGCCACGAAATAGAAACAATAATGATAAAATGGGGTTGCTGTGTCTGTATACGAGTGTTTCAGATCCACAAAGTGTAGAGGAAGCCCTGTCATCTCGACATGCTAGTGAGTGGAAAAAGGCGATGGATGAGGAACATAGCTCTTTGATGGAAAACAAAACATGGCAGCTTGTTGACTTACCTACAGACAAAAAGGCATTACCAAACAAATGGGTATTCAAAACGAAAACTGACCAACAAGGAAATATTGTAAGATTCAAGGCAAGACTAGTCATAAAAGGCTATGCGCAGAAGAGAGGCATAGATTACCAAGAAGTCTATTCTCCAGTGGTAAGATATACTTCCATCCGCTACCTGTTTGCTTTAGCAGCACAGCATAATTTACAGATTGAACAAATGGACGCTGTATCAGCCTTTCTGCAAGGAAAAATAGACACTGACATTTATATGCTGCAACCAGAGATGTATAGTGAAGGCACCCAGGTATGTCATCTGCTTAAGTCTATATACGGGCTGAAACAAGCGAGCAGACTGTGGAATACAAAGTTGAGTCAGGTCTTGAAGGAGATGGGTATTGAGCAGTCAAAGACTGATCCCTGTATTTATTATGACATTAATAGAGGTATCTACATTGCACTATGGGTTGATGACATAATAATATTCAGCTCTCGACCTATAATCACTGAAGAAATAAAGAAAACCCTAAGTCAAAAATTAAATATGAAAGATCTTGGAGAAGCAAAACAATGTGTGGGGTTGAATATAAGTAGAGATGCAAATACAGTTATGTTGGACCAGGAAAAATATATAAATGAAATATTATCAAGATTTAACATGACACATTGTAAACCTATGAAAACACCAATAGAAGTTGGACTGAAATTCAATGATGACAGTGAGGAAATCTATGATTGCCCTTATCAACATGCAATAGGCTGTTTACTGTATGTAGCTCAAGGAACGAGACCAGACATTTCATTTGCAGTAAATGCTCTAAGTAGATACAACAAAGAACCCAAATCTGAACATTGGACTGCGGTGAAAAGAGTACTTAGATACTTACAGGGCACTAAACACTACAGATTAGTCTATACCAAGGATGGTCAAGATGAAATCACAGGCTACTGTGATGCAGACTGGGCGAGTGACATCCGTGACCGTAAATCGTGCACGGGATACATTTTTATTTTGCAGGGTGGTGCAGTGTCTTGGGGCTCCCGCAAGCAACAGACTGTGGCCCTCTCCACAGCGGAGGCCGAGTACATGGCCATGTCGGCGGCGGCGCAGGAAGCACTGTGGCTGCAGCAGCTACAAGGCGAGCTTGGCGGGCCGAGTGACCACACTCTAGTCATCCACAGCGACAACCAAAGTGCGATCAAGCTCACCGCTAATGACTGCTACTTACCTAGATCGAAGCACATTGATATAAGGTTTCATTTTCTGAAGGAACATGTTAATAATTTAAAGTTAAAGTTTTGTTACATAAAAGGTACAGAAAATGTTTCTGATATACTAACTAAAGGTACTACCTTAGATAAACATCTATTTTGTATATTTAGGATGGGATTGCGTTCTGGGGCGGGTGATAGAAATGGAACGCAATACGAATAGTTCTCGATCTCGCCACCTTCGTGTGTGGCGCCTCCCTCTTCTTCTTTTTTTTTTTTTTTTGATCTGTCACTACGTATCCATATAACGTGTTAAATTATTTCTCAAGTAAAAACTCATTATTATAATCAAACTACAGTTTTATTTGCTCTAATCCTACAATAGGTGCTATAAACGCCATAAGCGAACAAGTAACTACAGCAGGAATTGAACTTAAATTAATTTATGAAATGATTCCTTTGTTAGAAATTTTCTTTATTGAAAGGGCAGCATTCCAATAAAAGACAATAGAAGGCTAAGATATTTTGCAGTATTCCGTACAGTGCGAAATGGCCGGCGCGCCTGGAAGTCCTCGCAAGCTCCGTCGTTGAAATATTTCCCATTTGAAGCTATGACTTGAACGAATATGTGCGTCATTTCAATAAGACGTGCATTTTAGGTAGATTTCGATGAAATCGATCTACCTATTGGTTTCTTGACTACTGTCGAATTTTAAAAAAAAATCTTCATAGGAGGTCTAGTTATGACCCCCTGAGTGCGAAATGACCACTGGTCAAAAAGTTTATATATATATATATATGTATGTATGGTTCCACTTCCCAAAATTTGCGGCACTCTCACGGTCACATTTTTGCCCCGATCGCTTTCAAACTGCGGTCAAAAATTGCTTGGGTGTAAACTTAGTTTAAGTTCGTGAACGGGTGGAATTCGGTCTAAGGGGACGGTAGGGCCTCACTTTTTGTGAAATCAGTTTTTCCTCAAAATTTCACGTTCCATGAAAGATATTCGAACCGTTCTAATTTTATCCCATAGTATATATGAATACCAACAACTTTTAATTATAAACCTATAAGATTAAAACTTTAACTAAAAGTGTAGGGGGGAAAAACCAATATTTTTCGGGAAAAAAATCATAACTTCTAACCGGTGAACATTCTTGCAGTCGGAAACATTTTTAATCGATAGGCCATTTTTAAGTCTAAAATAAATGTCTGAAAAGTTTTTCGCTAAAAGTTACCGTTTTCGAGAAAAAAAAAATTTACTGTTTAAAGTCCGTAGTTCTCTATATAAAATATTAATTGCTTCACGAAATCTACCTGTGCGTTCCCCCTGCGGGAACGGATTTTTTATTTATATATACATGTTTTGTTAATGTTTTTGCTTTGTAGGTATATTTATCCTTGTCTAAATGAAATGACTAAGCACCCATATAAATTAGATGATGCCCGTGACTCCGCTCGCGTGGATTTCGATTATCGGAACTTTTAGTCATACCTCCGGTTCTACTCAACCAATTACAATGAGAAATACGGCAGATTTTAAGTCTGACCAAGACCATTCTAATAAAAAAAAACCAAATCAAAATCCATTCCGTAGTTTTTGCGTCCATTGCGAACAAACAGATAAATGAACAAACAGACAAGAATTCCAAGTATTTTTGAGTTCAGAATCGTTCATATAACATAATTGTTTTTTTAATATCTTCAATGTATAGACACAACTAATTTACAATTTTATAATTATTAACAATAACAAAAGCTAGTAAGGAACTGTGTTACAAGGATAATCCCAAACAGCACGGTTGTAACCTTCGCATCGCTAAATTGAAGTAGATTTTTGATTTTCTTAGTCCCCAAACTATGTATACCTGTTTTAATGGTAACATGGCGAGAAAAGAGAGAAAAAGTAATAAAAGTAAATAAATACGTATGATTGAATATACATTGCCCTGTTAGGAGGAGTGCCATTGTGTGAATTGTGAAGTGTAGATCATAATGTAGATCATAATTTTTAGAGAAAAAAGGGATTTCCGCACGAAAAAAAAAAAAAAAAAAAGACACACTGAGTGTGAAATCTGATAAAATTTGCATAATTTAGCTGTGTAATATTCACGGAAGTTTTGACAATATCATACTGAGGTAGATTACATTGGGGTGTGTGTTGGGTAACCTCCTCGAGTGTCGCTCCGATTCCGATCCCGCTGCGGTCCGGGGGGAACGGAATCGGAGCGGCCGGTACACCCTGGACGGCGGTCAATGGCTTCCCCTTCACCCCTTCATAGGGTTGGCATTGATCGTCGGCCAATACCCAACGTGGCGGGAACACATCGCTCTCCGTACTCCTCTGCTTTCAGAGGAGACAGGATGAGCGATGCTGTTAGTGGTTAGATGGCCCAGGGTCAGCCGGGGTGCGAGGGATATGCTCTATGCGTAACCTTACACCCCGGCGTCTGAAGACCCGAGACGGCGTGCGGTTTTAGTCGGTGCAAGCCCGACATAACCACCCCCGCTGGCCGGCGGGGGGGTATCCGAAGGGATTTCCGCACGATAAAAAAAAAAGGTAGATTACATTAGCACAACATGCTCGCCGCGCTTCGCAGGCGACTCAGGCGCTGGAGGTCGCTACGGACCTCCGACCTCCGGTGAGACCACTGGTCACCCCAGCAGAAGCAAGCGGGGCGACAAGTGCCCCCCTCCCTTTCCGGGGCAAGATGTGGCACCCCGAGGGGGTCTCGAAACCGGAGATGGCCCTGGGTCAGTCGGGGTGCGAGGGAAATGCCTTAGGGCCACCTTACACCCCGCCGTCTGAAGACTCGAGACGGCGTGCGGTTTTAGTCGGATCAAGCCTGACATAACCTCCCCCGCTGGCTGGCAGTAAGATTACATTATGAACCAGTAGGTACTCAGTCTACCAGTCAAAGTGAATTCTCAGTACATTGCATTTATAAAATTGAATGCTCCATTCAATCTATGCGGCGCACTTACCTATCCGAACCAGGTTTGTTCAGCTGTGGATCTAATAACGTGGTATTGCAGACTACATCTGTCCGTATGCAGGCGAAGCTAACAGCATACAGTCATAGGAGACAGCGGAAAGTAATTTTATTGTGTTATTGAATAGCTTTACCTCGTACATGTGTTTCAAATCACGCGACAGTGTTTTAAAATATTTCTTCTAAACCGATTCTTATAGAACTTTGCACACGTCACCAAATATTCTCAAGTTCTCATCAAAATTAACCGATGGAGTCCAAAGTCGATGGGTATGGTAATGATTGCAAAGTACCACTTTCTACCTCCTGACTCCAGCATCAGGCCTCTAGTATCTATATATTTTTTTATTGTGAAGGTCAACTTTAAAATAATAAGATTCAGATTTAACATAATAAGACTCTTCTTTTTGACACGCTTTTATTCGCTCACTCTCTATGCATGGTTGGTTAGTGACTTCATCTGTAACTAACCAATTTTGTATGTAAGCAAGTATTGACGAATTTAACTAACTTCTAATAACTGTATCGATTGGTAACTTCGTACAGTAACTGGTTTTTATTTTGGCGCATCATCGGGACGAAGAGTTCAGTGAGAGTACTAAGAACTGCTTCATCCGGTTTTATAGTATTTATAGAGAAGTTAATGTGTATGTGTGTGTGTGTGTGCATGTGTTTATGTATGGTATCCTGGCAACCTGCCCTCGCTTCGCTTCCTTTTATATGACTTTTTTTTACTTCAAGCTACATAATTTATAGCCTATATCCCTCGGGAATAATGTTAACCTTTCAAATGGTGAAATATTTTGCAGTGGTTTTAAAGACGTAAACATTTAAACAAACTCACAAAATTCTCTCTTTTAATATTACTATAGATTAAAAGTATAGCTTTGGTTTTAACTATTCTAAAAAGATATCAAACTGTAGATGTTTACTGTGTAATAGTGAGAATAAACAAATTAGGATTACTGTCCACTGTCAACATTTTAAAAATTGCTGATAGTTTTTTTTTTAAATTTATTTTTCATTTATTGGGATAAACAAACAGTGATAAGATAAAAGAAGCATTAAATTTACCACCAACACCGTTTACTACAGATTCATTATTTAGCAGTTGTTGTGAGTATAATGAACAAAAATAAATAATAGTTTAAAAAACTAAAAAACACGCTTTTTTATAAAATCGAACTAAAAAAATGAAAAATAAGTTTTAATATATTTAAATTAAGAATAGCGTTAAAAATTCCAATAAATATAAATTAATAATAATGTAAATAAAACAAAAGGTAGTTCATTAAAAAAAAGCATGGGGTGCTTTTTGAGATATTATCAAAATGATAATCACTCTACTCATGTCTGTCAATAAAATATTTATATCTATTGACCCATGCACCCCTTTTTTTAAATGAAATAAATTTTTAATACTTATATAACAAAACTTATTTTCTATTTTTTTAGTTCGGTTTTCTAAAAAAGCGTGTTTTTTAGTTTTTTACTATTAATTCCGTGATAATTATTTTCAGTTGTCAATATAGTCGTTTTTTTAAAAACTATTATATGCTTTGTTAAATTAAAAATTCTCTTTGGTGTTCGAAAATGTGTAATGGTTGGAAATTAAAATTTCTGCTTTATCGACTATAGATGAAAATTATATAAATTAACAAAAACTTATTTTGCAAATTGAAAAATGGAATAATTTTATCAAATTAGTGTATTGTCATCGGTCCTCGATAAATCTACAAAGTTTGAACGAAATCTGGCCGTTTAAAGTGGGTCAAAATCGCGCCCAAAGGAGTCGGTTACAAACAAACATACAGGTGAAGCTAATAAAAAGCGTATAAAAATAACATTGGGTATAGGAAATTATTATTGGCTTTACACAATGATAATAATAAAATTCTTACATTGTCCCTCCAGAGCTCCTCGCTTGGGCCACAATTAAAAACAGTAATACGTTTTACTAGTTCGCGATAACTTAGTTCTGTACGAGAAAGAATTATAGTTTGTCGCTCGTGTTTGCAGAACATTATGTTGTGTAATAAAATGTATATTATATGAATAATTGCCGCGGTAGCCTAGTGGTATGGGTAATGGACTGCTGAGACGAGGTCTCGGGTTCGATCCCAGGTCTTACCATGGCACACACCAATGACTTTTCGATGCTTTTCGGAGTTATGTGTGTATTTATCGCAGGCTTATAAGTGCCCGGTTAATGGCAATAGGCTCGCCACCTATTACATTGGGACCTAAACATAAACTGGCGAAATGTGGGTGCTAGCACCTCTGCCTACCCCTTCGGGGATATAGGCGTGAGTTTATGTTATGTTATGTAATTGTATATTTTACTAGCAACACGCCCTTGTTTCACTTTGGTTCATATGATTTTATTTAACTCAAGCCATCGTAATTTACAAATAATATTATAGCATATGTCCATCGGGCATAATGTCAAAGAATTTTACCAATAAGTGCAGTGATTCCGAAGACAACGCCAAACATATTATAAAAAAAAAACACAAAATCACAAAAATCACTATATAAATGAAAATGAATCGCCGAAATGTATTGGGACCTAAACTTAACTGGCGAATCGTGGGTGTGTACTACACCTCTGCCTACCCCTTCGGGGATACAGGCGTGAAGTTATGTTATGTTGTGAAATGTATTTACACGCATAATTTCCGAACGACCGCACCGAATTGGACAATTCTTTTTTTCTGTATTCGGTATTGTCAGGACAAAGAAAGAAAGAAACAAGTTGAATTCCTGAGACGAGCTCAGCCGAATACAAGGGATTTTTTTTTCTTTATCTTGCAATTTTTCACCCCAGCACGAATCTATTACCGAAAACAGCAACTCGATAGCTCATCTCCTTCATACCCAAAACCGTGACAGAAAATTGGCAACGACGACGTCGACGACAACTCCATAGCAATAGGGCTTTTCTAAAGAAAATCCCTAAAAATGATGAAAGGCCACGGAAGAACAACTGAGGTAACTCGACACTTCCTAGATATTCAAAATTCTCTAATATATTATACGTCTTGGGGCATGATGTTACATGTAATTCAGTTGGTCAGAGGGACTGGTCGCTCGTTCAAGTAAATAAAGAAAATAAATAAATAAATTTTCTAGGACATATGACACAGCGCCATTTAGATTCGAACTAAGCAGAGCTTGTCATATGGGTTCTAGAAAGCGGATAAACATACTTAGATACTTTTTTTTGGTAAATAAATACATATTATACATAGAAACACCCAGACCAATGCCAATATACGTATTTGCAATGAGCGGGGATCGAACCCGCGACCTCTTACTTAGCACTCGACCGCTACGCCACAGAGGTCGTCATCAAAGTCTAGCCTTGGATGTTCTTTTTCGATCTAAACCTGTAGGAAAAGTTAGCACAGGTATCTACTAATTGCTTGGGGTGTGTGTTGGGTAACCTCCTCGAGTGTCGGTCCGATTCCGATCCCGCTGCAGTCCGGGGGGAACGGAATCGGAGCGGCCGGTACACCCTGGGCGACGGTCAATGGCTTCCCCTTCATAGGTTGGCATTGATCGTCGGCCTACGATCGATCGACGGTTCTCGCCACGTTGGGTATTCCCAACGTGGCGAGAACACATCGCTCTCCGTACTCCTCTGCTTTCAGAGGAGACAGGATGAGCGATGCTGTTAGTGGTGAGATGGCCCAGGGTCAGTCGGGGTGCGAGGGATATGCTCTATGGGTAACCTTATACCCCGGCGTCTGAAGACCCGAGACGGCGTGCGGTTTTAGTCGGTTCAAGCCCGACATAACCGCCCCTGCTGGCCGGCGGGGGGGTACACGAAGGGATTTCCGCACGAAAAAAAAAAGGTACTAATTGCTTTCGGGGTGCGAGGGATATGCTCTATGGTCAACCTTACACCCCGGCGTCTGTAGCCCAACCATGTATCCGAGGGGAATTACGCACGAAAAAGAAAAAAAATAAAGGTTCTAATTGCATCGCAATTTCATCGAGTTTTTAAGTATGTATATCCACATTCTAGAACCCATATTAAAAGCTGTGCTTACTTTGGTTGTGTAGTTTATCCTAAAATATTTATTTATTTTTCGATTATCGTATCAGCACAGAATTATAGAAATTGCGGCTACACACTATAATACAATGGAAATATATCGGAGAATTTCGAATAACTGAGACGTGTCTAGGTAGCTCAGTTGGTCAGAGCATTCCCCCAGTAAGGGACTGGTCGCGGGTTCAAGTCCCGTCCTAGATGTTCTCTTTTTCCGATCTTAATCTATAATAAAATGATCAGCTGGGTGGTCTCATACCTTACTCGAAATAAATATATTCATAAGAAGTAGTGACAAGACGTCACATGGAGAAAATTAATATCGATTATAAAAATTATAATTTGTGTATTAAGTGATTGAAAAGTAAAGTATTAAAAATAATGAAACTGGTTATCAAAATATTAAATGGCTGTGATCGACTAACAAGGCCTTAAGCAGCCATTTTATTAGCCACTAGATGATGGCCGCGGCTCCGCCCGCGCGGAGGTCAGTTATCGTATTTAGGGTTCCGTTGCCAAATGGCAATAAAACAACAACAAAATTAGAAATAAAACAATAAATTTTGGGGGTTAGAACTGAAACTCAACATTTTTTTTCATCAAATCCATACGTCTGGATATACATATCTATGGATAGGTCTTCAAACCTGATATTGACGTTTCCACTTTCCTTTTTTTTCTAGACTGAATACTTTGCGCGAGAGACACTTCCAAGGTGGTAAAATGTGTGCCCCCCCCCCTGTAACTTCTAAAGATGAAAAAACTAAAAAAAATCTATGATGTACATTACCATGTAAACTTCCACTGAAAATTGGTTTGAACGAGATCTAGTAAGTAATTTTTTTACGTCATAAATCGTAAACCGCTATTTACCTTTCATTCAATCAACTCAAATATAAAAATTTAAAAAAAGCAGTATTATGTTACTTGCTGCTACGGAACCCTTCATGGGCGAGTCCGACTCGCACTTGACCGCTTTTTTGGTCATATCTCCGCTTCTACTTCCACTAGTCTCTATTAAAAAGAAACTTTCAAACCTTACACATCAAAGCAGTGGTTAAAGTTACACAATAACCCATGGGTTTATGGCGGTCGCACTATAAACACGGTATTTGGTCAACTTCAAATTTATGTGCGTACATGGAAATTGCATTAAGTTTTATACTACAGTGGTATAAACAATGAATTTTGAAGTGAAAGGTCAGGAGCAAATGTCACCAGAGGGCTTGCTTGAGAGGTTTAATCACAGTAGGTGCTGGTCATGAAGTGTGTAAGGACAGAAGCAGATGGCAGGCTGTTGTCTCTGCCTTCATCGCAGCCAAAATGGTGTATACTCCGTTTGTTTAGGTACTTAAAAAAGGTAAACAAATCGTAAAAAGGGTTCTTTTATAAGGGCATTTTTCGTTCCGAAATAAAAGGAAACCAAAATAAACCATTTTAGAACTTAAAATCCATTTCTTCTCTTATATTTTTCTATATTTAACTACTTTGTTTAATATTAAGTTGCAATTATTATTTCCTAAGCTGAAAAATCATAATAATTATATTATTTAAAATGATTTTAAAAAGTTTTGCACTGTGCCTACTATAAAGAAACTAAAATGACAGGTATTCAAAACAGTTTTTTCCAGATCGCGCCTTACGTGCGTGACTATCAGTCTATTCGCAGTTCGTATATTGTTCGTTACCATAATTATTGCTAAAATTTGGTGTTTCTGTGCTGTTATTGTTATAGTTTTTATTGTTATAGTTGTTAGTAGTTTTGTTAATTGTGTTGTTGGTTTAACTGTGGAAATGTGTGATCCTGAACCTGGTACTAGTCGTCCTAGATCCCATTCATTTCCATCTCCGAAGAAGAAACGTATCAAGAGGGGCCCTCTTTCGTCTTCAGAGAAACAAACTTTAATAAACCTATTCAAGTTTGTTGAGGAAACGTGGCCTAAAGATACTTATCCTTATAGAACGGATGTTCACGAAAATACCATTGTCATTAAAGGTTGACAATCTCTGAAATCCGCCATTTTTCTTGTTTACCTTTTTTTAAGTACCTAACCAAATGGAGTATAGATATGTTGTGTAGTGATGTGCCGGTGCGATTAAAAATAATATCCACGAATAGGCTTTGGCACGAATTGGCTAGGTATTTCTGACATTTGCTGCTATTGTTTTATTTTAGTAGTTTGTAGTGTTAAAACGGCGGTAGCCCAGTGGCGTACGTAACGGACCGCTGAGACGAGGTCTCGAGTTCGATCTCCAGTCGCCCCAGGCACACACCTCTGACTTTTCGTAGTTATGTGTGCGTTAATAAATGTTAATAATCGCTCGCTTAACAATGTGCCCGGTAGATGGCAATAGGCTCACCCGCTATTACATTGGGACCTAAACATAACTGGCGAATCGTGGGTGTGTAATACACCTCTGCCTACCCCGTCGGGGATACAGGCGTGAAGTTAAAATGTTTTTTTTTTTTTTTTGTATAACTATTGCATGACATAGTTGTATGTCTGTTTTATAATTAAATTTTATGGGTTCATTCTCTGCCAGATGAATTTCTACACCATTGTAACATTCAACACAATGTATAAATTGTCATGAACAATTCCAAATACGGATATTTGGTGTCAAGATCCGCGGATACAGATCTTAACTTTTTTACTTCATCGGTGTCGCTGCGGTTGACCGTGAAACAATAATTGAAGTCACTTGACGCTTTGCGTGGCAGGAAATATTTAGACTTGCATTTCCGCGGGTCTGTGTAATTAAATTTGAAGAAAAAAAAATCTAATGGAATTTAAAAGTTTCTCATCAACACTATTATAAAATTGTAAATTTTCTGTGTCTGTACATTGGAGATATTTAAAAAAATAATTAAATTGTGTTCTAATGAACGATTTAGAACAGTTTTTTTTTGGAATTCTTGTCTGTTTCTCTGTTTATCTGTTCGTTCACGATGGACGCTAAAACTACTGAACGGATTTCTATGCGGTTTTTCTAATATAAATATGATAATATAAATATAATATGATAAATAGAACCGGAGATATGACCGAACCGATATCCGCGCGGGCTAGACTTCAGTTTTATGAGTTTTTAGTCAAAATATCGTAATTTACGCATATTAACTAACCTAAGTCCATCGGGGATAATGTACCTTTCAAATGGAGACAATTTTTCCAATAATTGCAGTAGTTCCGAAATTACCCTCAACATATACCTAAACAAACTCACAAAATTCGGCCTCTCTCTTTATAATGTTAGCACAGTGGAACTAAAAAGTAACGGATACGGATCTTGCTTTTCTGTAGAATATCTGTGGCTACAAATACGGATATCCAGCACATCACTAATTTATGTATATAAGGCGTCACAAAATTAGGTCTCTGAATTTGGTGAGATGACTTGGTATCGACAAAATATGTATTTGAAACAAAAAAAAACCGGGTTAAATAAAAAAAATATATATAAAAAATATTTAAAAAAAATATAGCCCAGTGGCGTACGTACCAGACTGCTGAAACGAGGTCTCGAGTTCAATCCCCAGTCGCCCCGGGCACACACCTCTGACTTTTCGTAGTGTGCATTAATAATTAAAAATTATCGCTCGCTTAATAATGTGCCCGATAGATGGCAATAGGCTCGCCCCCTATTACATTGGGACCTTACCATAACTGGCGAATCGTAGGTGTGTAATACACCTCTGCCTACCCCTTCGGGGATACAGGCGTGAAGTTATGTTATGTTATGTAAAAAAAATATTAAAAAGTAACACCACCAGCGACCAGCGTCACGTGACGCGACGAGCACACGTCATGATACCAAGTCATCTCACCAAATTCAGGGACCTAATTTTGTGACACCTTAGTCTACGTTCTTAACATGGTTTTATTCCAAGCCAATTGTTTTATGCTCAACAGTTCGCTATCAGATTTATGTTAATACAGATACTAAATCAAGTCGGAATTCCATTGTACCAATTACCTCTGAAACGCCTTTATCATGTTTAGTGGTACCAGATTCATGTGAAGGTTTAACTCAGCACACCAATTACTTGCATTTGTCGTACTTTGAATCACTCACATATCTTTGCAAAGGTAATTTGAAATTGTTGTGTTGCATGACACTCCAGAATACTAGTGGCTTAATTTCTTACCACAAGTCCGTGGGGATGCCGGATGTAATGAACTTTGATTATATAAAAAGGCAATGAATATGTTCACAAAACGACCGCCCATTTGACGGCCTCTGTAGCGTAGCGGTAGTGCAATCGACTGCTACGACAGGGGGCGCGGGTTCGATTCCCGCTCAGTGCAAATATTTGTTTGCATGAATATGTCTATTTGCATTGGTCTGGGTGTTTCTATGTATAATATGTATGTATTTACAAAACAAAAAAGTATATAAGTATGTTTATCCGCATAAATCATACCCCCATACCAATTACCCATAACACAAGCTAGTTAAACTATGCTTACTTTGGGTCTAGAAAGAGTTGTGTAGAATGTCGTAGAATATTTATTTATTTATTATTTATTTATTTATTTAGTACCACCGTGCACGATTGCACTGGTGGTAGAAATTTGATGACACAAATTTGTCGCAAAATTCGGCCGGGTGGGTACCACCGGCCGAATTTGTGTCATCAAATTTCTACCACCAGTTCGCAAGAATTAAGGTATATGGCTCCAGCGTCGCCTTGAGACGTAAACAATTATGTCGGAGGCTTTTGAATATCTGGGACACGTATAGGTAGCTCAGTTGGTCAGAGCATTCCCCCTGTAAGGGACTGTTCGCGGGTTCAAGTCCCTTCCTAGATGTTCTCTTTTTCCGATCTAAATCTTTGCGAAAAGTAAGCATGCTACTTGCTTAAAAATTTCATTGAATTATACTAAAATCGTTCATTTACTAATCTGGCCCCACGAAGACCTCCGGAGCCAAGTCAACTTCACCTATTAACGGGTGGTACACCTGCTGATTGATGAACGAGGTTCTGACGCAGGCTTTCATTCCGAAGTTGGGGGGTCAGACGACAGTCGCTTAAAAAAGGCCGTTTAAGCCAAATCAAAAGGAGGGGAATGGGTAAGCAGACCCCTGGCTCTTGTAAAAGCCTCGGATGGAACCGGGAACAACGCTAGTTAATGATAGCATAATATATTACATCAATATGAAACGATCTTATTCAATAAGTAGCTGATTTGCACCGCGGGTGGTCCCTCAGTCAAACTATCAACTCGGTTTTGGGGGACAAAGAATGTAGCACAAGTACAAATATAATTTAATAAATAAATGAAAAAAAAAATGTTTAAAAATGATTGTAACTTCATTGATTGTTTCCATAGTTCGTAACAATTACGGTAGATGGCTCCAGTGTCGCCCCGAGACGTATATAATATATCGGAGAATTTCGAATTTTGAATTTCGAATTTTGAAAATTTCGTAGCTCAGTTGGTCAGAGTATTCCCCCTGTAAGGGATTGGTCGCGGGTTCAAGGCCCGTCCTAGATGTTCTCTTTTTCCGATCTAAATCTATAACCCAATTTTTTTTTTTAATGTCTCCTATGTACAGACACAACCGATTTGTAATTTTATAATAGTACTAACTGATACCCGATGCTCCGCCCGCGTGGAGGTCAGTTATTTTTTTTTGTCATATCTCCGGTTCTACTTAACCTATTGCAATCAAACATACGGTAGTTTTAAGTCTGACCAAGACCTTTCTAATAGGAAAAGACGCATCAAAATTCTTTCTGTAGATTTTGCGTCCATGGCGAACAAACAGGCAAACAGACAAACAGATAAACAGACAAACAGGCCAACTGACAGACAAACAAATAAACAGTCAAGAATTCCAAGAAAAGTATTTTTATGTTCAGAATCGCTCATATAACATGTATTTACCCAAGTATTTTTAGGGATTTTCTTTATAAAAGCCTTATTGCTATCGAGTTGTCGTCGTTGCCAATTTTCTGTCACGGTTTTGGGTATGAAGGAGATGAGCTATCGAGTTGCTGTTTTCGATAATAGATTCGTGCTGGGGTGAACCATTGCAAGATAAAGAAAAAATCGCAAAAAATCACAAAAAAACAAAAAAACGCAAAATCGAAAATCCCTTGTATTCGGCTGAGCTCGTCTCAGGAATACAACTTGTTTTTAAATATCCCCCATGTACAGACACAGCAAATTTACAATTTTATAATAGATAGACAAAATCGAAAACTGCATCAAACAGAGATCCTTTCAATTGCCTGCGATGGAAAATTAAATTTCGTTGTACCAAACTTTACCCTCAACGTATCACACAAAATTACACCTTATTTCCTGTACCAAGAAGACGATTGTAGAGTGTGTTACAAAGGGGGTATTGAAAAGTCCTTTATTGAAGGCTGTAGAATGAAAGACGGCGGGATTGCATCTCCATTTTGTAAGTAGGTCACTTGAGTACGAGTGTTTTATCCGACTTCTAAAAAGGAGGAAGGTTCTCAATTCATCGAAATCTTTTTAGGGATTTTCTTTAGAAAAGCCCTATTGCTATCGAGTTGTCGTCGACGTCGTCGTTGCCAATTTTCTGTCACGGTTTTGGGTATGAAGGAGATGAGCTATCGAGTTGCTGTTTTCGGTAATAGATTCGTGCTGGTTCACCTGAGCCACCTAGACTTGTCCTGCCACTATTGCGTGATTAAGTAGTATAAACAAACAAATAGACAGACACAATCATACTAGCTGATGCCCGCGGCTCCGCCCGTGTGGGGGTCGGTTACCGTGTTTTGATCATATCTCCGACAACCATACGATAGATTTTAAGACTAACCAAAAAAACCACATCAAAATCCGTTCCGTAACTTTTGCGTCCATCGTGAAAAACAGTCCAACAGACAAGAAATCAAAAAAAAAATTGAATGTTTGACATAGCCCATTTTTCTGAGCTGAGAGTAAGACGAAGTCGAGCGAAAAGTTCTCTATACTCCACTCGGTGTACTTCGGTTGTGACGCTATTCCTCTTAATCGACCAATTTTGACCCAACTTGGCATGTAATACAACTTGATACCCGGAAGGTTTAGAAAAAATAAAATTGAAAATCGAACCATGGAGGAATAATCACCATTCAAAAATTTCAAATTTCTGATTTTGGCGCCGTGAGCTGGTCTGCCACCTGAGTGGTATAAAAAAATGTGCAACTTAACTATTGGCTTAAGACAGAAAAATAAAATTGAAATTCGGTCTAGCAACGGAGGAATATTCACCGAAAAAACAATTCAATGGTATTAAAAAAATTGCGCGTGAATTGTAGCTAGGGGATTTCCGCACGAAAAAAAAAAAAAAAAAAAAAAAAAAAAAAAAAGGTAATCAGCTCAACATTGCAACAGCAGAATGCATTGCGCCCATAGTTTACAATTTTTAAATAATATTATAGATAGAATTAGTTAGGATTGTGGGTGGGTAGCTCGCGTTGGGGTGCGACTGCTTGGAGGGGTGCAACTGATTGGATCACCTCCAAGTTTGGTGCACCCTTGGCAACGTGGGCGATGACGCATCATTGATTGCTCCTCAGGAGTAGCTGGTGTCAACGTCAACGGCCAAGAGTCTGACCAACCGGCCCTTTTCAATGCCAGCCGACCCCATTGCACGAGGGAGTCGGGGTATGGTGGGCCTGCAAGGACCATGGAGGGGGGGTCGCTCCAGGTACCCCTCAGCTGTTATCAGAGGGGACACTGCGAATGGCCCAGGGTCAGTCGTAGTGCGAGGGATATGCCCTATGGGTAACCTTACACCCCGCGTCGGTAGACCCGAAACGGCGTGCGGTTTTAGTCGGTTCATGCGCGACATAATCGCCCCCGCTGGCCGGCGGGAGGGTATCCGAAGGGATTTCTGCACAAAAAAAAAAGGGTAGCTCGCGTTTATTCAGAATATAAAGGGTGTTTCAAATCGTAAGGGTGTGAAGTCCCTAACGATGGCTTCCCATAAAAAGGCGGCCTCTTCTTCTGATGAGGCCGTCAAGCTGAGTGCCACCATTGTTAACCTGGTACGTGTATGTAATGGTGACCCTCTTTTCAGAGACTTTACCTTCAGCTTCGGCGAGGTGAAGTCAAATTGACGTGTTCTAAATATAAAAAAAAAACTAAAATCATAATTTCAAACAATCCTTCAAAACACGAACCATTATACCTTTTTTTTTTTTTTTATCGTGCGGAAATCCCTTCGGATACCCCCCCGCGTGCCAGCGGGGGCGGTTATGTCGGGCTTGAACCGACTAAAACCGCACGCCGTCTCGGGTCTACAGACGCCGGGGTGTAAGGTTACCCATAGAGCATATCCCTCGCACCCCGACTGACCCTGGGCCATCTCCGGTTTCGAGATGGCCCCCTCGGGTTTGGGAACTACGGTGTCCCCGTCTTGCCCCGGTTTGGGGGAGGGGCGCTAGTCGCCCCACCGTCCCGGCCTGCTTCTGCTGGGGTGACAGGTGGCCTCACCCGCCACCCCCAGGCCTGCGCTCATGGAGGACGGAGGTCGTTAAGCGACCTCCGGCGCCTGAGTTGCCTGCGACGCGCGGCGAGCAAGTTGCGGGCTCGGCGGACCAGGAGAGTTCTAAGTCTCTCCCGGGCGTGCTCCGCCACCTCCTTCGCGAGCATTACATGCTCGCAGAAGGAGGCGGCAGCGGCCCATGCGCTCGCGCTCCGCACCATTGCCGCAATCATGCTGCCGAGCGAGAGGACTCCCACCCCGATGGCTGCCACGAGGTCACGCCTCGGCGCCTCCCACGCCGGGCAGTCCGCCAGCGTGTGCAGCCCTGAGTCCTCGCTCGCGTCGCAGTGATGACACTCAGGCGTTGGCTCCTTCCTGATCCGATGCAGGTGGTCCCCGAAGCACCCCTTCCCGGAGATCACCTGCGTCAGTCGGTACGAGAGGCTTCCGTGTCGCCTCTCCAGCCAATCCTCCATGATGGGCCTTACCGCCGCTATTGCGGCGTGCCCTACGAACCATTATACCTGACTAGTATAGTTTGTAGCACATTAAGAGGGGCATAAATCCTCATAAGCCTCACTATAAAACATACCATTGTAGAAATAGGGATATTTTCACCCCAAAAACCGTCCTAATGCAATTAACAATTACTAAAAGGGACGTTTCCTTTCATCCCTTCGATAAAAATGGCTCTTATTAATTAATACATATAATATCCCCCTGTGTTTGCTTGACATCTCTTTGTTTTAATGAAAAATGATTATTTCATTTCTGGGTCCGGATGTTGTTCGATGAGACATTCGAAAATATACTTTAAAGCTGTTAAGATAGAGTATATTTTTGTAATAGGTTTTGGTGAACTATAAGTCAAACTGAAATTGATTTATGTAGTGAAACAACCCGCGTGGAACAATTAGGCTTAAGCGTTTTGATAATAACTTTCAGATATAGTGTAATGGGATTAACGGAAATATTATATACCTAAGGTATGCTCTTGGGGGGGTGCGACTGGTTGGATCACCTCCAAGTTTGGTGCACCCTGGGCAACGTGGGCGATGACGCATCATTGATTGCTCCTCTGGAGTAGCTGGCGTCAACGTCAACGGCCAAGAGTCTGACCAACCGGCCCTTTTCAGGGCCAGCTGACCCAATTGCACGAGGGGGTCGGGGTATGGCGGACCTGCAAGGCCCGCGGGGGGGCGTGGTCGCTCCAGGTACCCTTCTGCTGTTATCAGAGGGGACACTGCGAATGGCCCAGGGTCAGTCGGAGTGCGAGGGATATGCTTATTTAGTTAAATGTCTATAATGTGAAAAAAAGTTTCGCTTTTACCGTGGTTTCATAAAACCACACAATCCTTTTTTTTATAATATAAAATAAAATAAAACATATATATATATAGACTAGCTGTGCCTGCGACTTCGTCCGCGTGGATTTAGATTTTTAGGGTTTCAGTTATTTTGCGCGGAACTCTAATAAAAGTAGCCTATGTTACGCCTTATAATATTACCTATCTGCCAGTGAAAGCCCCATCAAAATCGGCCTAGCCGTTTCAGAGATCATGATTATTAAGTCAAACAGACAGAAAGACATAGATACTTCAATTTCATTAATTTGTATAGATTTGGAGAGTTATACAAATCTGCCCGTCTCCCCAAGAGCATACCCTATTTTTTTTTTTTTGTGCGGAAATCCCTTCGGATACCCCCCCCCCCGACTAGCGGGGCGGTTATGTCGGGCTTGCACCGACTAAAACCGCACGCCGTCTCGGGTCTTCAGACGCCGGGGTGTAAGGTTACCCATAGAGCATATCCCTCGCACCCCGGCTGACCCTGGGCCATCTCACCACTAACAGCATCGCTCATCCTGTCTCCTCTGAAAGCAGAGGAGTACGGAGAGCGATGTGTTCCCGCCACGTTGGGTATTGGCCGACGATCAATGCCAACCCTATGAAGGGGTGAAGGAGAAGCCATTGACCGCCGCCCAGGGTGTACCGGCCGCTCCGATTCCGTTCCCCCCCGGACTGCAACGGGATCGGAATCGGAGCGACACTCGAGGAGGTTACCCAACACACACCCCTACAAACAAAAAGCGGGGGCGGTTATGTCGGGCTTGCACCGACTAAAACCGCACGCCGTCTCGGGTCTTCAGACGCCGGGGTGTAAGGTTACCCATAGAGCATATCCCTCGCACCCCGGCTGACCCTGGGCCATCTCACCACAAACAGCATCGCTCATCCTGTCTCCTCTGAAAGCAGAGGCGTACGGAGAGCGATGTGTTCCCGCCACGTTGGGTATTGGCCGACGATCAATGCCAACCCTATGAAGGGGTGAAGGGGAAGCCATTGACCGCCGCCCAGGGTGTACCGGCCGCTCCGATTCCGTTCCCCCCGGACTGCAGCGGGATCGGAATCGGAGCGACACTCGAGGAGGTTACCCAACACACACCCCCAAACAAAATACCTAGCGTAAAAAATGCCGCTCATCAATCATCCCCTGTTTTCCTACCCTTAGGTTTGGGTTTTTATTTTCAAATTTATATGGGACCAACTTCGGGGTATACTCTTTCCAATAAAAAAAGAATTATCAAAATGGGACTACTCTGTAAAAAGTTGTGCGTGGTCATACCTCACAATCAGTGAGTAAACAATCAATCATGCCCTGATTTGCTACCCTTAGAGTTGGATTTTTATTTCCAAATTTATATGGGATCAACTTTCGGGGTATACTCTTTCCAATAAAAAAAGAATTATCAAAATCGGACTACTCTGTAAAAAGTTGTGCGTGGTGAAACCTTACAATCAGTGAGTGGACAATCAATCATCCCCTGTTTTCGTACCTTTAAGGTTGGATCTTTATTTTCAAATTTATATGGAATCAACTTTCGTGGTATACTCTTTCCAATAAAAAAAGAATTATCAAAATCGGACTACTCTGTAAAAAGTTGTGCGTGGTGAAACCTTACAATCAGTGAGTGGACAATCAATCATCCCCTGTTTTCGTACCTTTAAGGTTGGATCTTTATTTTCAAATTTATATGGAATCAACTTTCGTGGTATACTCTTTCCAATAAAAAAAGAATTATCAAAATCGGACTACTCTGTAAAAAGTTGTGCGTGGTGAAACCTTACAATCAGTGAGTGGACAATCAATCATCCCCTGTTTTCGTACCTTTAAGGTTGGATCTTTATTTTCAAATTTATATGGAATCAACTTTCGGGGTATACTCTTTCCAATAAAAAAAGAATTATCAAAATCGAACTATTCTGTAAAAAGTTATGCGTGGTCATACATAAAAAAAATATACGCGTCGACTTGAGAACCTCCTCCGTTTTTTCGTCGGTTAAAAAATAAATACATTTTATAAATTTGTTTTGTACCACTAAACCGGATAGGTTTGTATCGGTACTTACTTGAATATGTTAGTCATGACCGGGATGAATTCAAGAATGCCGCTTTTCATGATTTTAGATTTTTTAGATTCGTCTTCGCCTATACTGTGTCATATTGTGGTATTTTTTTCTTTTTGCAGAAATCCCCTCGGTTACCCTACCGCCGGCAGGCCACTGGGGGTTTTATCGGATTCGAATCGACCAAAGGCAATTCCCTCGCACCCCGGCTGACTCTGGGCCATCTACGACTTTGAGATGGCCCCCTCGGAATACTGGGCCTATACTAGTAATTAGGATACTTAAAAATATGAGACATTCACGAAATAAATTCAGATGATAAGGTAACCAACTTGACTTAATTCTAAGGCGGAATGAAGTTTGCCAGGTCAGGTAGCGGATTATATAGGAAGAATAAATGAAAAAAAGCAATAATATATCGAATAAAGAGAGATATTCTTTGTATGTATTAAAATATCATCTTAGTATGTTTATCTTCATTCTAGAACCCATAATGATATTACAATGTGTCATGTGAATTATATTAAATAAATATTTTAAGACATATCACACACCGTAAGCATTAATTGTGATATTGATGCCAGAATCCGAAAATACGTACTTACTGGGCAAACTTAAAAAAAATATGTCTAGAATTTGATATACTTTGTGATGATACCATTTGTAACACATATATGATACTTATATATATAAACACAGGCTAATGCAAATAGACGTATTCATGAATATAAATATTTGCACTAAGCAGGAGTAGAACCTGTGACCTCTAACAAAACCGTCGAACATTCTACCAGCACCCAGCCGTCGTCAAAATAACAAAGTAATTTATATTTCAACTAATGTGGGTAAATTTTACATGCCTAAGTATTCCTAGAGGACGTAACAGTATCGCGCTTCAAACTCGAGTTAAATTAGTGAAGTGAATGGAATGTCTGACAAGTTAGCGAGTTGACACTTGTCAGCGGCGAACCGCAATCCTGACACTAGTGACAGATACGAGATGGTGGCGCCATTTAATTCTCAATTTGTACTAATGTATTTAATATTGCATTATTTTAGGTGGTGTTAAAGATTAGTTCATCTGTTTAAATGAATTTCGACTCTAGCATCCACTCGTTCGTGTACATGTACACATGGCCACGGAAACAGATATACTCTTTTACATATCAAGGTGTATGATAAGGTTCGGTGTATGTTAAGTGGGAGTACTCTCGTTCGGCAGCATGATTGCGGTAATGGTCCGGAGCGCGAGCGCATGGGCCTCCGCCACCTCCTTCTGCGAGCATGTAATGCTCGCGAAGGAGATGGCGGAGCGCGCCCGAAAGAGATTTAGAACTCTCCTGGCCCGACGAGCCCGCAACATGCTCGCCGCGCGTCGCAGGCGACTCAGGCGCCGGAGGTCGCTTGGCGACCTCCGTCCTCCATGAGCGCAGGCCAGGGGGTGGTAGGTGAGGCCGCCTGTCACCCCAGCAGAAGCAGGCCGGGACGGTGGGGCGACTAGCGCCCCTCCCCCAAACCGGGGCAAGACAGGGACACCGTGGTTCCCAAACCCGAAGGGGCCATCTCGAAACCGGAGATGGTCCAGGGTCAGTCGGTGTGCGAGGGATATGCTCTATGGGCAACCTTACACCCCGGCGTGCGGTTTTAGTCGTTTCAAGCCCGACATAACCGCGGCCGGCCATTTCCGCACGAAAAAAATAAAAAAGGTGTATGTTAAGGTGCATACTTATATCCTAGGCTGTGTCTATTAGAGCTATCTTGAGCATTCGGGTTAAGAAACCCTTGGTTTGGCTTATACAGCTTTTATGGGAGCGACTGTAGTCTGGCTTCTCAGCCCCGAGAGGAAAGCACCGTAGCCCCGTTCATCAATCAGCAGGTCTACCGGTTTATTTAAAACATCATCAAGTATACACATGTATCAAGAAGACTATCTCTGTGGTGCAGTATTAGAGCGTTCGACTGCTAAATCAGAGTTCACAGGTTCGATTCTCGCTCAGTGTCAATATTTGTATTTATAAATATGTATATTAATTAGCATTGATGTACGTGTTTCTGGATATAATATGTATGTACAGTCAACGACAAAAGTAGCTTAACTAATTCTAATTTATTGATCACCTTAGCTTTTAAACCTTTCATGAAACAATAAATAACTTCTTCTGGGAATTATAAACTTAATTAAACGTCAATTATTGGTACATATATTCCAATGGAAAGAGTTTTTTTAATATATTAGTGTATTAATCAACTTTTGTCGTTGACTGTACATACAAAAATAAATGAATCTAACCATATCAGCATTCTAGAACCGATAACACAAATTAGTTAAAGCTGTTTGCTTCGGGTCTAGATAGCGCTGTGTAGAATATCCTAGAAATTTTTATTTAAAAATAAAATCTTGCCAGTTCCAATGTATTTTAAGCTGTCATCAGTATCATTGAGCTGAGTGACACGAAGTCGAGCGAAAGCTCCATACCAGACTTCAGGATTTTCTTTGTCACAGGTCTCCTCCTAAACTACTAATCCAATCAGAACCAAATTTGGCATGATTAAAGAGGTCAATCAGAGGAAGGTTTATGGATATATTTTGAAAAAATTAATGCTACCACAGAGGAATGATCACCGTTAAAAAATTCCAGATGGAATTACATAATAACCGCTCGAGACACTGTGACCAAACTTTACACGCTCAGAAAGCATGTCCAGAGTTGTGACTTTCAAAAAGAATTTTCAAAATCGGACTTGCCACGGAGGAATGATCACTGTTCAAAATTTAAAAAATCTGATTTACGATGTCTCTCTCAGCTCAACATTGCAAGCAGCGATTCGCCTTGCAGGCCTAGTTACCCAAGCATTTCACAAACTTCTATGATAAATATTTTACATCAGGCGCGCCTAATCTCTGGGCACCTATAATAAGATGGTTAAAGATCTATATCTGGCTTCTTAGTTTATTATTGTGTTTCGTATATATCTTATGTATGTTTATTCATAACCTATAAGTTGATATTGATATTTATTTTATATGAATGAACAATATTTTTATTTATTTATTTTATTTTTAAGCGTAGCGAGCCGAAGGCGAGCGAAGCGTCTTTGGTTTCAAAGTTGCATTTCAAACAAATGATACTCCTCCGAGACCGTTTGACCGATCTCGACCAAATTTGCCACGGTGATCAAGTAGACATTACTGAGTGTCGTAAGGGGTCGAATGTCCAGATCGGTCTTACCATCGAGGAATAATCACCGAAAAACCAAATCAATGGAAAAAGTCGCCCGGTCACGTTGACCTATTGTTGGATAGGCAAATCTCGCTACGCTTAAGTTTGGGTTGATTGCGAAGCTGGTAACCGTCCTAGTTATTTTTACTTTCCTATTAACCACACCAATAACTACCCATAAATGTTCCAATTCGTGTCCATCCACAGGTTGCCTGTAAGAAATTGCTTTTAATGGTCCATATGTTGACTGTGTATTCCAAGAACCTATGCTTACTCTGATTGGTGTACAATACAGTTTATTTCTATTCTATTCTATTCTATTCTAAGCTTATTGTAATACAGGTGTCCAATATTATTATGCTGGCGATGACGCAGGCTGTGTTTGTCGGCCCATCCAATCAGGGTAACGCGATAGCTGCGCATACAACGACCTGTGCGCGTAAACAACTTTATAATATGCGATGGTACTCACAGGTATTGTATATCTAGGGCTATCGTGAATGACAATGTAAAAGTAATTGATGTGTATTTCTTTCGCGTTAGGTAACATCGTCATCATCATGGAGGATTGGCTAAAGAGGCGACACGGAAGCCTCTCGTACCGACTGACGCAGGTGATCTCCGGGAAGGGGTGCTTCGGGGACCACCTGCATCGGATCAGGAAGGAGCGAACGCCTGAGTGTCATCACTGCGACGCGAGCGAGGCTGAGTCCTCGCTCGCGTCGCAGTGATGACTGGCTGCACACGCTGGCGGACTACCCGGCGTGGGAGGCGCCGAGGCGTGACCTCGTGGCAGCCATCGGGGTGGAAGTCCTCTCGCTTGGCAGCATGATTGCAGCAATGGTGCGGAGCGCGAGCGCGTGGGCCGCCGCCACCTCCTTCTGCGAACATGTAATGCACGCGAAGGAGATGGTGGAGCGCGCCCGGTAGAGGTTCAGAACTCTGGACGGCGGCGGGGTGACAAGCCTTTCGCAGATCGTCACCTCACCTGGCCGGAGGGCGTCCTACACTATGTTTGCCGAGTCGCGGTCTTCACTCAAGAACACGTTTATCCCAGCGGTTGTCGGTTCTTCGCCGACATATGGCCGGCCCACTGCCACTTCAATCTCTTACATGAGACACGAAACGACCACCGCTTGCGTCCACAGTTTGAACTTACTATTTTTGATTGGTGTACGGGATGCAGGTAAGCGTGGAGTGTTTTGGGGTTCGTGTAAAATAACAAGAAGACTTTTGAATGGTAAGTAAGTATCACCTGAGCGTAAACTATGTGGACGTGTTACCTCGGGCTACTAACGTATGCGACTGTCGCGCCATCTACGGTGCATTCAATCTAAAACGTATGACGTAGTGTACGAGCAGGTAATACAGTATCTTTATATATACTAGCTGTTGTTGCCCGCGGCTTCACCCGCTACCTATGGGAACCTATTCCCGGGATGCAAAGTAGCCTATGTGTTATTTCGGACTAAAGTCTATCATACATAACATAACATAACTTCACGCCTGTATCCCCGAAGGGGTAGGCAGAGGTGTATTATACACCCACGATTCGCCAGTTATGTTGAGGTCCCAATGTAATAGGGGGCGAGCCTATTGCCATCTACCGTGCACATTATTAAGAGAGCGATAATTAACATTTATTAATGCACACATAACTACGAAAAGTCAGAGGTGTGTGCCCGGGGCGACTGAGGATCGAACTCGAGACCTCGTCTCAGCAGTCCGTTACGTACGCCGTTCTGCCGTTTTTGCGTGAAAGAGTAACAAACATACATACATACATACTCACAAACTTCCGCGTTTATAATATTAGTAGTAGTATATGTGTAACTCTAGCGGTTTTGGCAGCGCACGCCAGAATAGCTCGCAGATGGTAGATTTTTTCTTACTTACTTGACACTTATCGTCATATTTTGGATAATTCACACAATATCTTTATAAATTGTAGCCTATGTGTTATTCTGATGTATAAGCTATATTATTGTAAAGATTCATTAAAATCCATTCAGTAGTTTTACGTGAAAGAGTAACAACCATCCATCCAAACTTACAAATTTTCGCGTTTATAATATTAGTAGGATAAAACAGGTATGTTGGTAGGTACAACATTAAGCCTCCGAAGGGATTTCCGCACGATAAAAAAAAAAAAAAAACAACATTAAGCCCCGGCGTCTGCAGACCCGAGACGGCGTGCGGTTTTAGTCGGTTCAAGCCCGACATAACCGCCCCCGCCGGCCGGCGGGGGGGTATCCGAAGGGATTTCCGCACGAAAAAAAAAAAACAAAAAAAGGTACAACATTAAGGTAAGTAGTTATTTCTTTTTAAATAAGTTTGGCCAAGCAATCAATTCATCTGTACCGTGGTTACAATAAGGTCGAATTTTGAATATATTTTTATGTACCAATAATATTTTTAATTCGCAGGTTCATCGCGTGGCACGTCGTCTACACTGGGTATGTCGTCTCTCGGTAGCGAGGCCGTCTGACCCGCCAACCCTGACAGAAGCCAGCCCCAGAGCCTCGCCCGTTGTTTAGCAGCTGCATTGACTTCCAGTTGAGGTTGGTATGGATCCCAAAAGTATTGATAGGGCCCTGCATACCCAATTTGGTGTTAAACAGCTTGTCTGAATAGTAATTCATAGAAGGTTTTGCCTGTAATATTAACAGTTCAGATATCAGAGATGTCCAGAAAATGTAACCAAATAGAAAAAAAATTTCAAATTTCAATCAATGGCAAATTTCAATACATTATTGTAAAACTAATAAATTACAGGCATGTCAGTATGAGTTAAATAGGTGCCACGGGAAATCGACGTACGTTACGGGCGAAGCCGCGGGGAACAGCTAGAAAGCAAACTCCTTTCCCATCCCCTTTCCTTTACAGGGTCGGCGAGTGTGACGCCACTGGTGTTGCACACGTCCATAGGCCGCGGTAATAGCTTCCCATTAGGTGGGCCGTGTGCTTGTCTGCCACCTTAGTGCCATAAAAAAAAAAGTAACCGCATATTCTTATTCGAGGAAGTGTGCGCCCCTCGTTTGTCTTATGACGACCTAAATGGAACTGAAGTAGACAATTTGCTTTATATCTGTTAAAAGGTTTCATTTGCGAAGGAAATTCATTTGTTTATTGAGGCCGACATTCTGAGATTGTTCTTGTATGTACTTATACAGAGTAATTAATGTTACGTGCGCGGGGTACAATTAAATGCGGTTTATACAACGAAGAGGTTTATTCGCTCACCACAAACTACACAACTAAATAACTAGCACACACAGTACTCTTCAACAGTTCAGGTAGCTCAGCATTTCTCAGTAGTCCACAGTTGCCACAGTCGTTGCTTAGGTCGCAGGTATAATCCTCTCGAACCGCTTCGGTATGATGTGTTCGCTTTCGCTTCCGAAAATTAACTGACTGCGCGGCGATATTCGGGCGCTTTTTATAGTTCTTAATTAGGAGGGTAGAATGTTCCAGAAACATCTAGAAATAAGGCACCTAAGTAAAGCGTTCGAGAATTAAAGCAGGATAGGTAGTAGATACAGACGCGCCAACATTCAAGGTGAATAACCTTGTATTCAAGATTGTAGGTATTTACCTACAATCTTGAATATTGATTAACAAGTAGATATAGGTATTCGAGGTAGGTGCGACTTTGTCTTGGCGATTCTAGATTGTTCTACACTTTTTTTTTTTTTGTGCGGAAATCCCTTCGGATACCCCCCCCCCCGCGTGCCAGCGGGGGCGGTTATGTCGGGCTTGAACCGACTAAAACCGCACGCCGTCTCGGGTCTACAGACGCCGGGGTGTAAGGTTGCCCATAGAGCATATCCCTCGCACCCTGACTGACCCTTTTTTTTATTTTTTTTTCGTGCGGAAATCCCTTCGGATACCCACCCGCGTGCCAGCGGGGGTGGTTATGTCGGGCTTGAACCGACTAAAACCGCACGCCGTCTCGGGTCTACAGACGCCGGGGTGTAAGGTTGCCCATAGAGCATATCCCTCGCACCCCGACTGACCCTGGGCCATCTCCGGTTTCGAGATGGCCCCCTCGGGTTTGGGGAACCACGGTGTCCCCGTCTTGCCCCGGTTTGGGGGAGGGGCGCTAGTCGCCCCACCGTCCCGGCCTGCTTCTGCTGGGGTGACAGGTGGCCTCACCCGCCACCCTGCCTGGCCTGCGCTCATGGAGGACGGAGGTCGTTAAGCGACCTCCGGCGCCTGAGTCACCTGCGACGCGCGGCGAGCAAGTTGCGGGCTCGGCGGGCCGGGAGAGTTCTAAATCTCTCCCGGGCGCGCTCCGCCATCTCCTTCGCGAGCATTACATGCTCGCAGATGGAGGTGGCAGCGGCCCACGCGCTCGCGCTCCGCACCATTGCCGCAATCATGCTGCCGAGCGAGAGGACTCCCACCCCGATGGCTGCCACGAGGTCACGCCTCGGCGCCTCCCACGCCGGGCAGTCCGCCAGCGTGTGCAGCCCTGAGTCCTCGCTCTCGTCGCAGTGATGAGACTCAGGCGTTGGCTCCTTCCTGATCCGATGCAGGTGGTCCCCGAAGCACAAGGGGTGCTTCCCGGAGATCACCTGCGTCAGTCGGTACGAGAGGCTTCCGTGTCGCCTCTCTAGCCAATCCTCCATGATGGGCCTTACCGCCGTAATTGCGGCGTGCCCTAGATTGTTCTACACTAATCGGTAGAGTACTTCGACACTAGCAATGCGTTTTAATTTCCTGAAGATTCGATGAGTAGTTTTCGAGATATCGAAGCTCGTTGTAACACTGATATACTACGGTACCTATCTACCCATGGGACCCTATTCCACCACCACAACCTATATAAGATACAAAATTCCACCATACATCACTTTGTTATATCTCAAAGGGTTTAGGCCGCGTTTTCGTTGAAAGCTATCCCTGAAAAGGTAGGCAGAGATGTATTCATCCTCATCATCAACCTGTGCTAGTATAAGAATATACTGCTTCCGGGCTGTTTGGCCGTGGTCCATATGAAACAAATGTTCCAAACATTTCGTCGATCACTGCGGTCGACATCTTCAGTGGTACAGGTCCGGGCAGCGACGAGCGCGTAGAGCTCTTCTCGGCGACGACTTCTCTGCGACGGAACATATGGACCATGGCCAAAGCAATATATTCTACATGCAACGCCGGCCTTGAAAACCTAGACTTATATTGCAAATCTGAGTGTTTGAAAAAATACCTGTAAACTCTAGAAATCCATGTTTTACTAGTATGTTTTTATAATGTGAGTTCACTACGTCTGATGGTAAGCTAAAGCAAAAGTCTCCGTAATGAGGGCCACCATTACAGATATCAATAATGCTACAAAGATTGCCCCTCAGCTTGACGGCCTCATCAGAGGCTCATTCGTTATAAGTAATATAATTGATACCCCCCCGCCAGCCAGCGGGGGTGGTTATGTCGGGCTTGAACCGACTAAAACCGCACGCCGTCTCGGGTCTACAGACGCCGGGGTGTAAGGTTACCCATAGAGCATATCCCTCGCACTCCGAATGACCCTGGGCCATTCGCAGTGTCCCCTCTGATAACAGCAGAGGGGTACCTGGAGCGGCCCCCACCCCCGTGGGCCTTGCAGGCCCGCCATGCCTCGACCCCCTCGTGCAATGGGGTCAGCTGGCCCTGAAAAGGGCCGGTTGGTCAGACTCTTGGCCGTTGACGTTGACGCCAGCTACTCCAGAGGAGCAATCAATGATGCGTCATCGTCCACGTTGCCCAGGGTGCACCAAACTTGGAGGTGATCCTACCAGTCGCACCCCCAACCAGTCGCACCCCATCTCGTGGTACCTCTGCAACACAGTCACGACACAGGATTGGGACATAGCAACTTCGCGTGCTATTTCTCTTGTGGTGTATCCTTCTTTCCTCAAAGTTACTATTCTTGCTCGTAAAACTTCTGATAATCCTCTTGGCATTTTTTTCAATCACAACTTTCCGCGATAAAATATTTAAAATTTGTTAAAATTGACTAAATCAGATTTCTGAATGAGCTTAAGCTAGGACTGAAACTCTTTTTATATGGAAAAACAATTGAACTGTTTTATTAAACGGAGCGAGCCGAAGGCGAGCGAAGCGTCTTAAGTTTCAAAGTTGCATTTCAAACAAATGATACTCCTCCGAGACCGTTTGACCGATCTCGACCAAATTTGCCACGGTGATCAAGTAGACATTACTGAGTGTCGTAAGGGGTCGAATGTCCAGATCGGTCTTACCATCGAGGAATAATCACCGAAAAACCAAATCAATGGAAAAAGTCGACCGGTCACGTTGACCTATTGTTGGATAGGCAAATCTCGCTACGCTTAAGTTTGGGTTGATTGCGAAGCTGGTAACCGTCCTAGTTACTTACATTTTAATTCTATATTTTTAAATAGAAAATCTGAAAAGAAGAAGAAATCATATTATAATCTACCGTAACAAAAAGATTTTGATTTTTCAAAGTGATCTCAAACTTTCTTTGATGTGTGTACATGTCAAACTTATAACCCTCCTATTTTGACTTTGCCGTACTCATGTAAAAATACCGGACGCTTCATTATCTGATTCAATCATTATCGAACCCACGACCCATAACAGTATTGCGAAATCTGTAACGAAAAACCGCAATAATTCGAGACAAATCTCGAATGCATAAAGTACATAGAATTTTTTTCAACGCACCACGCTCGATTGCACTCAAGGATGGTCCGTTTTTACATTCATACAAAAAGTTATGAGGTACGGTAGTATACCCGCCAAGTTCGATATTGCTGTATGTAACATACATTATACTTATACGATTTTCCCTTATTGGTAGGCAGAGACAACAGCCCTGTCACCCATCCATCTTTTTCTGTCCTTACACAATTTACGAGCTTCCTCTACTGTATTCAAATCTTTCATGCACGTCCGCCGGTTTCGAGTTTTTGTTGATCGGTAGCTGATACATCGATCAACAGACAAGGCCTTGGCTCTTTGGGTTAAATCAGACGGCAGTCGCTCCCAAAGAAGCTAAATAAGCCAAACCAAGAGGAAGAGAAGGAATCAGAAAGATAAGTGGGGGTCAGAAGGCAGTTGTTTCCGTTAAAGCCAAAATAAGCTATTGAAAAAATGGAATAGTGGGAAAGCGGACTCCGGGTCCGAGGTGAAACTTAGATGAAACCTGGATCATCGCTAAGCTGATGATGAAATGAGTGAAACAAACAAACATTTTTCTTTAAGCGTGGAGTAAAAACACCTGTTGAGGCCGTCTAGGTAGGTGCTACCATTCTAGGGGCAATCTCTAGAAATGGTGGCCACAACTTTTTGAACTTCACCTTAGCTTACCATCAGGCGGGGTGCAGTCAATTTGACGGACTAAATATATATAAAAAAACATGGTAAAAGGACATGCCAAAGGTTCCAAAGGTTGAATTTTGGTTTAAAGCTTAAAATGTGTTTTTAAAATTATATTACAGACTAGCTGATGTCCGCGGCTCTGCTCGCGTGGATGTCGGTTTTCGCGACTTTGGATCATATCCCCGGTTCTACTTAATAAAAAAACCTCAATAGTACCGTTTAGTAGTTTTGCGTCTATCGCGAACAAACACACAAGAATTCTAAAAAAAAAAATTGAGTTCAGAATCTTTAATTAAAAATAACCCAAGTATTTGTTTAAATATCTCCAATGTACAGACACAACTAATTTACAATTTTATAATAGTATATAGATTGAAGCATTGAATCAAATTTACACTTCGTACAAAACTTGGCCTGCTTTTTCCTCAAATATGGTTTTATAGAATTTAAGTAAGGTCGATATACAGGCCTGGTTCAGTAGTTGAACTATCAGAGAGTGCAGAGTCACCAAAACAGTCGGTTGTACGAAAAAGAAAAAATAAATAAAAAAGAAAAAAAATGCAGGAAAAGATGTTTTTGTTCATTTGTCTTGTTGCACTGAGTACCGCCATTTATATCGCTCAAGGTATGTTTATTTTTTAATAAATTTATATTTGTATTAGCAAATGCCCGCGGCTCCGGTTATCGTATCTCCGGTTCTGCTTAACCTCTTGCAAACAAACATACGGCGTATTTTAACTCTGAAAAAGACCTTTCTTAATAGAATAAAGTGCATAAAAATCCGTTCAGTAATTTTTGCGTCCATCGCGAACAAACAGACCAGAATTCCAATAAAAATATTATTGTTTTCAATATCGTTCATTTAACGTAACAGAATACTTTTCTTAACATAAACTCATATCATACATAAACTCACGCCTATGTCCCCGAAGTTGTAGGCAGAGGTGCTAGCACCCACATTTCGCCAGTTTATGTTTAGGTCCCAATGTAATAGGTGGCGAGCCTATTGCCATTAACCGGGCACTTATAAACCTTTTTTCAAATATTTGCAATATACAGACATAACAAATTTACAATAATTTTATAATAGGTAGTATAGATATTCTAATTGGGTGTCTGAGTTCAAAGTGATCTCAAACTTTCTTTGATGTGTGTACATGTCAAACTTATAACCCTCCTATTTTGACTTTGCCGTACTCATGTAAAAGCAAATTTTTAAAAGCAAAGATTTGTATTTAAATATAACTGTAAAAAACACTGACAAACGTGGGGTGTTTGTGACTGACACAAAGTATCTTAATATTTATTTTTTGCGTTAATTAATAATTCGCGTTATATTCTGCGTCCATTATTTATTACTTGGAATTCATTTAAACGTTTTACATTATATGTATTAATACGGATATATAAGGAGGTATAAGAATTAACAAAAAAATATTTAGAAAAAGAAGCGGCGATAGCCCAGTGGCGTACGTAACGGACTGCCGACACGAGGTCTCGAGTTCGATCCTCGGTCGCCCGGGCGACCTCTGACTTTTCGTAGTTATGTGTGTATTAAAAATGTTGATTATCGCTCTCTTAGTAATGTGCCCGGTACATGGCAATAGGCTCGCCCCCTATTACATTGGGACCTAAACATAACTGGCGAATCGTGGGTGTGAAATACACCTCTGCCTACCCCTTCGGGGATACAGGCGTGAAGTTATGTTATGTGTCATAACACATAACATTACTTCACATCTCGGGGCGACGCTGGAGCCGTATTTGGGACGTGTCTAGGTAGCGCAGCTGGTCAGAGCATTCCCCCTGTAAGGGACTGGTCGCGGGTTCAAGTCCCGTCCTAGATGTTCTCTTTTTTCGATCTGAATCTATAGGAAAATTAAGTATACTAATTGCTTCAAAATTTCATTGACATTAAGTAATGTTTTTAAAGAATCCAAATATCTATAATAGGTATTTTCTTCAAAACAGCTTGTAATTTTCTATCGCGGCATCCGGCTGCTACAATACACGGACCCTCGGGGTATTCTCTCACTAAACCTTTTCTGAAATAAAAAAACAATTCTCCGATATATTATATACATCTTAAGGCGACGCTGGAGCCATCTACCATAATTCTTGCGAACTACGGAAACAATGAATAACTTTACAGTCATTTTTAAACATTGTTTTTTGATGACTTCGCCTAATTAATTCAATTAAATTTTTAAGCATTTTGTATGCTTACTTTTTCTATATATTTAGATCGGAAAAAGAGAACATCTAGAACGGGACTTGAACCCGCGACCACTAGTACCAGGACAACAGCAGTAACACATAGCCTGCGCTGATGTCGGTTTTCGCTTTTTGGTCCTATCTCCGGTTCTACTTAACCAATTGCAATTAAACATACGGCGGATTTTGAGTCTGAGAAAGACCTTAGAGAAAACTGCATCAAAATCCGTTCAGCAGTGTTTGCTTCCAACGCGAACAAACAGATAAACAGACAAGAATCCCAAAAAAAAATATTTTTGTGTTCAAGAATCCTTTATTTAACATAAGTTTATTTTAAATATATCCAATGGACAGGCACAACTAATTTACTATTTTAAGGTGTAGATTTTTGGCACATCAAATGACAAATGACGATCACATGACAAATATTCGCGCTAAAACTGCCTAGCCGCACAAGAAATTAAATAAATAAATACAGGACAATCTACACAGCGCTATCTAGATCCAATGGAAGCATAGCTTAACTAGCTTGTGTTATGGGTCCTTGAATGCGGATAAACATACTTATATACATTTCTTTTGTAAATACATACATATATAGAAACACCTAGACCAATGCAAATAGACATATTCATGCTTACAAATATTTGCACAGAGCGGGAATGGAATCCGCGACCTCCGACTTAGCAGTCGAACGTACTACCGCTACGCCACAGAGACCGGCAAATAAAAATGTAGAATAATTGAGAGTTAAAATCTGGAGATGTTGTACCGACGTAATATTCCTCTAATCACTCATTATATTAGGTCGTTACATATGAAATTGCCGTTTTTCTTGAAGAAATTGGAGGAAACCCAATTTTCAGTACAACAACATTTTTGCATTTTTTGTAGGAATGACAAATCCAAATTTTATGATTTTTTTGCTGTATGAATGAGACAACATTAAGCTAACAAACAGCAACTTTTATTACATTTTTGAAAAGTGACAGCTGTTAAAAGTAATACGAAATGTATCATCAAAATGGATAGCATTTAGGAAGTACTGTTTTTGAAGATCGAATTAATTTATCAAGCGGCCAATAAAAACAAAATTTAATACACAGTTGTAAAATCTTGAAATCAACTTTCAAACAAAATATAAATAATGGAAATAGCTATTAAATTACAGGAATAACGAACTCATGAATTTGTAAGAAAATTTCAGCACTTTCATACGTAAAGACCTATTATTCTATCAAGTACTCAAAATATCCCCTGGGGAGAATAGGCCGCGGTAGCCTAGTGGTATGGGTAATGGACTGCTGAGACGAGGTCTCGGGTTCGATCCCAGGTTTTACCATGGCACACACCAATTACTTTTCGATGCTTTTCGAAGTTATGTGTGTATTTATCGCAGGTTTATAAGTGCCCGGTTAATGGCAATAGGCTCGCCACCTATTACATTGGGACCTAAACATAAACTGGAAAATGTGGGTGCTGCACTTCTGCCTACCCCTTCGGGGATATAGGCGTGAGTTTATGTTATGTTGATGTTATGAATAGGCCCCATTAAGACCAGCGGGATAAAGTATCCTCACTTGCAAGGCGTTACCTCTGGTGCAAGCTTTTCCCTCGAGGTTGGGAGATCATACGGCACTCACTACCAGAAGAGTCGTATAAACCAATCAAACGGAGGAAAAGAAGGACGCTAAGACGATGACACTCATAATTATCTCCTGCTATTTTTTTTCATATTGGATCAATATGACTTTACCTCGCCTGATGGTAAATAAAAGTCTCAGGAATGGGGGTCACCATTACAGACGCTGATACTGTCACAATGGTGGCCCTAAGATTGACGGCCTCATCAGATGCTGTTTCACACCCCGTTAAAAAGACCCGGGATTGTAGGAACTGAAGAATCTACCTCTTCATAAATTTAAAAGCCAAATTAAAACTAAACTCTGCCAATAAGGCTATTTTAAAATTCAAGACTATTTAGACGACAACCAAGCTTGGATATGAACTGTTTGGTCTCTCACTATGCTACTCAAACGAAATATTGAAAATAGATCAAGTAAACATGTTTGTAAATAGACCAAAAAAGAACAGCCCGCTGAGTTTCTTGCCGGAGTCTTCTAAGGACAGTACTAGTGGTAGAAATTTGATGACACAAATTTGTCACAAAATTCGGCCGGGTAGGACCACCGTGCACGATTGCGAAAATCCCTCCATAGTAATCCAATTTCGGTTTGATTGCGTTCATCGGTCAGCAAGTGCATAGCCGGGCAAGGGAATTGTGGTCGCAACACTGGTGGGACCGGTGGGTGTCACGCGGTGCTGCGACGACAATCCTCCTCTGATGAGGCCGTCAAGCTGAGTGCCACCGTTGTTAACATGGTACGTGTATGTAATGGTGACCCTCTTTCCTGAGACTTTACCTTCAGCTTACCATCAGGCGAGGTGAAGTCAAATTGACGTGTCCTAAATATAAAAAAAAAGGACAGGGCCGCGTTTCGAACCGGTGGTCCATTTGCCAAACATTAGTTGAATTTTTTTTGACGTTTTGTAAGTTCCGTATAAATAGTCTATACAGAATAAATGGCTTTAGACTTTGACTTTGAAACACGTGTGCTGGTAAAGAATTCCAAATCTTGATGGTGCGACAATGAAAAGAGGTGCCGAACCGCTTGTTTCTTGATGAAATTGTTTGCATCGTGTGAGGGTGATACCTCAGCCTTGCACGTGATGTCCTGTATATGGAAGGAGAGGATCATACGCACAAAAGAACTTGTACCTTGTCATTAACAATCCTTACTTGCAAAAGCATCCAGATTGGCAATGGGGCAGCCTCTTGGATTCCACTTTGACCCTGTCCGCCCTCTCTGCTGTAGCCCAGCAGGTGTATTCCGAGTAGAAGGAGCAGGATCTGTGTACCTCACCTGGAGGACATTCTTGTTCTGGAAACATTCATTTAATTTATCTTTACATTTATTGGATACGTTATGACGCGCAGGGTCTACCAATATATTTAGGGCCCAAGTCTACCTCACTTGCTTGTCGGTGCATCTGCTGAGCAACGGACGAGGCTCTGGTGCAGTTTTCTCTACTTGTGGAAACCCCTGGCGGCTATCATCTCACAGGGGCTGGCATGTGGAGTGGCTATATCGGAACTGAACTGTCTAAAACAGCGTGGTTTTCGACAGTTTAGTTCCGATATACCCTATCACTAGAGCCATTTACGAGGTGTCTCGATACCCTAGGAACGAAATTCCCGAGGACCTCGGTAGACTTTGACCACCAGTCATAACATAGACGGTTGCCGTGAACCGATTTTTCTCGTATCAATGTTTAACGTAAGATTATCAGTTTAATGTCAGTGTTCGCGACGCGCCTGCATTATTCCTCACAGCAAAAGTAGGATAAAATAATTGGCATGTTGTTAATTTAAATAATAATGTACCGGTACTTATGTTAATTTGGTCAAGTGCCGCACTTCCTTACCATCTCTGTACGAGAGCAGATTACAATTTCATATCGGAGCAGCTAAAGTAATTTTTTCCTTAAAGTTCCTGGAGTATCTCCCTATTCAGTCAGTGACATCGCAGATAAAATGTGGGGGTGTGGCCTTCGCTGGTGCGGCAACCGCCTAGATACGATGATAACAAATGACTGGTCATCCCACTGCGGCTGGGCCCCCTTTAAGCCCAAGAAGTACCTATTTTGAGGGAAAGCCCCTCGTATACCACCCCCCCAGTGGGGGTGGTTATGACGGGCTTGAACCGACTAGAACCACACGCCGTCTCGGGTCTACTGACGCCGGGGTGTAAGGTGGTCCCATAAGGCATTTCCCTAGGCCCAATAAGTACTTACAGTTTTGAAGTTGTAAGGAATAACATGTGGGTCAATGGTCTCACTACTATTGATGCCCAAGATCGTACGAAAAGAGGAGCAGGTAAAACTGGAAACCGGACTCCAAGCTCCGAGTTGAGAAACTCTGATGCAATCAGGATACCATATTTAACATAATGTGCCTGGTCGATGGCAATAGGCTTATTACATTGGGACCTAAACAAAACTAGCGAATCGTGGGTGTATAATACACCTCTGCCCACCCCTTCGGGGATACAGGCTTGAAGTTATGTTATGTTAATATTATACATATGTAACTGTGACATCCCCTGTGGCGTAGCGGTAGTGCGTAGAACTACGAAGCCAGAGGTCGCGGGTTCGATTCCCGCTCGGTGCAAATATGTATGTATGCATTGGTCTGGGCGTTTCTTTTTTTTTATATTTAGGACACGTCAATTTGACTTCACCTCGCCTGATGGTAAGCTGAAGGTAAAGTCTCTGGAAAGAGGGTCACCATTACATACACGTACCATGTTAACAATGGTGGCACTCAGCTTGACGGCCTCATCAGAAGAGGATTGTCGTCGCAGCACCGCGTGACACCTACCGGTCCCACTAGTGCTGCGACCACAATCCCCCTGCCCGGCTATGCACTTGCTGACCCCTGAACGCAATCAAACCGAAATTGGATTACTATGGAGGGTTTTTCGCAATCGTGCACGGTGGTACCAACCCGGCCGAATTTTGTGACAAATTTGTGTCATCAAATTTCTACCACCAGTAAAATATTCTATATTTATATATTCTATGTATTATATGTATTTATTTACAAAAAAAAAGTATTTAAGTATATTGGTCCGCATTCTATATGACAAGCTCTTCTTAGTTTGGGTCTAGATGGCGTTGTGTACTTAGTCCTAGTATATTTATTTATTTATGTTAACTTACTCAGCGTAATAGATTTCACTTCCGATATTCCAATACTCAGCACAGTGGTGCACAAAAATAAATCAAAATACATATCGATAAATCAATGCTTCATTTTGTACTGAGTTAACTCCTTCACAGCACACTTATCACATGTAGTAAACGTGAAATGTGACAGGGAATGAATTAATTGACGTCACACGTAACACAACACTGATTTATGAAACGCGTTTTAATTTGATTTCCACTATTTTCACTCGCTTTGACGAATGCATAAATAATTTCAAAGGCATTCCATGTTACGCAGAAACTGTTATTCTATTTGCTCTGATCACGTCTCTGATTGAGTACCAATAGTTAATTATTTGAGTAAGTAAGTAATATACCTACAGTCACGTATTTTTCGTCGTGAATTAGGCAGAGATAACATCTTTTCATCGTTACGATCATGGCATCTTCATCTTTCACAATTACCATTATTTAAGTCCGATCACTTTGTTTTACTCATTGGACTGAATTTAGACAGTACAATACTTCGACATGTAGCGAACTTCGAAAACACATAGATCGACAAGTCATTGCTTCGACAGACAATTATTAGACAACACACACCTTCGAATTACCACTACTTCGACAGATGATTATTCGCCAGACAATACTTAGACAAGATACATCTTCGAATGACCACTACTTCAATAGATTTTTAAAATTATATTCCAAAAATAAGTAAAGTGGGTTAGGTCAGGTTAGAACTGTGACCCCCCTGTGAGGGTGCCATGGCAGCGGCCGGCGAAGCGCCGGAATTTATGTTTCAATTGATCGGGTACATATTTAATTAGGTAGGGCACATTTTTTAATACATTTCAGAGCATTATTATTTTGGGAGAATGTTAAAAAAATCTGTCAAACTAGTGGTCATTCGAAGATGTGTCTTGTCTAAGTATTGTCTGTCGAATAATCGTCTGTCGAAGTAGTGGTAATTCGAAGGTGTGTGTTGTCTAATAGTTGTCTGTCGAAGCAATGACTGTCGATCTATGTGTTATCGAAGTTCGCTACATGTCGAAATATCGTACTGTCTAAATTCAGTCCGTAACTCTGTTTTACTATATCCCCCCTATATCTCTGTCTACCATCAACTTCCTAATAGCAATTTCCCAGTTGCGTATAATTCACTCTGGATCCCGGAGTCCGTTTATTGTTCTTAATTTGTATGTCAGCTTTTCCGGGAGCAACTATCGTCTTACTTCCCAACCCCAGAAAACCTGTCCCAGAGCCTCGTGCGTTGTTTAGTAGGTGCACCAACTAGTAGATGCGGTTGACTTGTGCCCCAGTGGTTTTGGTAGGGCCCTTTACACCCCTTGGGTATACACACAAGCGTGAATAAATAAGTAAAGTATAAATTGGATTCTACTGCCACTACTAGTACCACTATGAAGCAGAAAGAGTGTCTGCCACGGATGACTGATTAAGGTTCCGGTATTGGCTTGCGTGATTGTAAATACGTTTCATTATTCAGCTTCAACTGACCTCGGGTTACCTTATGGACTTGCAGTGACTGCAAAAAGGACTATTAAGCTGCTCACTGAATGATGTTGTTCGATTGTTTCCCGATACTGACTGGACGAATACTAGTTAGCTTCTATTAACATGAGCACTGAGCGCTAGGGGGAAGGACACTGTGTATTCGGTTCGATTCCGATATACCCATCACCTCTTCACGCACCGGTGGGGTGAAGCCCGTGGGGGTTTCCACAGGTGAAAAAGAAAACAGAAAAGAAAAAATCTTCTTACTTGATACATTACGCCCCACCAATATCTTCGGGCCCAAGTTAAATTTGTTTTTCCGTGCATAAATCCTTTCGAATTCCCACCCGCCGACCAGCGGGGGAGGTTATGTTGGACTTGAACCGACTCAAACCGCACGCCGTCTCGGGGCTTCAAACGCCCGGGTGTAAGGTGGCCCCATAAGGCATTTTCCTCGCACGGGCTCAACCTCACCAGCAAGCCGGTATGAATAGTCTCTTCCATCAATAGGCAGGTATTGATGGACGAGACTCTGGCGCAGACTTTTTCTCTTTCTCTCTCTCTAGTTAAATAGCAGTCGCTCCCGTAAAAGTCAAAATAAACCGAATTATGAAATGGAAGTAGGTACCCTTCCTTTGGGGTGCTTGGTTGGGGACCTCCACGCGGTGCACCCTGGGCAACGGAGACAGCAGCGCCTCTCTCCTAGGGCGGGGGAGACGCTGCCGCCTACGGCCAAGTCCGATCGAAACGAGGACGGCCCTGTTGAGGGCTGTTCGGAAGCTTTCCACGTGTCCCTCTGATTAGCAGATGGCACAGTGGAGAGCAAGTATGGGGGCCATCTCGAAACCGGAGATGGCCCAGGGTCAGTCAGGGTGCGAGGGATATGCTCTATGGGTAACCTTACACCCCGGCGTCTTGAGACCCGAGACGGCGTGCAGTTTTAGTCGGTTCAAGCCCGACATAACCACTCCCGCTAGCCGGCGGGGGGTATCTGAAGGGATTTCCGCACGAAAAAAAAAAAAAAAGGTACCCTTCCTTTCTATAATTTGATATTTAATCTTTTAAAAGCAATAAATTCGGACGTGTTTACTTGTAAATGTTATGTAGATTCCCAAAAGTGAGAAGACACTTAAAATTCAATTAAATTTTCAAGCAATTAGTATAATTACTTTTCTTATAGATTTAGACCGGAAAAAGAGTCAAGGAAAAGTCATTGATTGTTTCCGTAGTTCGCAAGAGTTACGGTTGATGGCTCCAGCTGCAGCGTCGCCTTGAGACGTATATAATATATCGGAGAATTTCGAATATCTGGGACGTGTCTAGTTGGCTCAGTTGGTCAGAGCATTCCCCCTGTAAGGGACTGGTCGCGGGTTCAAGTTCCGTCCTAAATGTTCTCTTTTTCCGATCTATAACAAAACATAACATAACATAACGCTTGTATCCTCGAAGGGGTAGGCAAAGGTGTATTACACACACACACGATTCGCCAGTAATGTTAAGGTCCCAATGTAATAGGGGGCGAGCCTTCCATCTACCGGGCACATTATTAAGCGAGCGACAATTAACATTTATTAAATCTATAAGAGAGTTAGAAGTCTTCGAGAACGACTTCAAAGAAAATATGCTGCACTGGCTCTCAATGTTTCACATCAGAATAAATTTTTGTTTCAGAGGAATGCCCTCCTAACGAGGAATATCTTCTCTGCGGGTCGGCGTGCCCCTTCAACTGTACCAATCCTGATGGTCCTGTCGCGTGCTCTGATGACTGTATTGAAGGATGCTTCTGCAAGTCGGGGTACTTGAGAACTGACAATGGCACTTGTGTTAGCACTGATGAATGTGGTGGTAAGTTCCTGTTTAAATAAATAAATATTCTACGACATTCTACACAGCGCTTTCTAGAGCCAAAGTAAGCATAGTTTAACTAGCTTGTGTTCTGGGTTCTAGAATGCGAATAAACATACTTATATACTTTTTTTTAAATACATACATATTATACATAGAAACACCCAGAGTAATGCAACTAGACGTATTCATGCAAACAAATACTTGCACTGAGCGGCAATCGAACCCGCGCCTCCTGTTGTAGCAGTCGAATACACTACTGCTACATCACAGAGGCTGTCAAACAATTCTGGCAGACGTCAAAAGACGCAGTGGTACTTGTTTATAGGTCAAGTCAATAGGACGTCACTCGCCTGAGGTCAGCTAAAAGAATCAAATCATTTTATTCGCATAAGACAGGTACATAGTTGGTTATACTATTATTGGTTTACTCATTAAAAGAATTATATGATAAAAATAATGATTATAAGAATTTGACATAAGTAATTGATTATATTTAGAAATTATTTGTAGTATATTATATTTGCATGTTGCCTAGCGGCAAAATGTATTGGTTCATTATTGTTATTTCACCTATATTGTAACTACATTTTAAGCAAATAATGGTCACACCACCACCATGGCACACACCAATGACTTTTCGATGCTTTTCGAAGTTATGTGTGTATTTACCGCAGGTTTATAAGTGCCCGGTTAATGGCAATAGGCTCGCCACCTATTACATTGGGACCTAAACATAAACTGGCGAAATGTGGGTGCTAGCACCTCTGCCTACCCCTTCGGGGATATAGGCGTGAGTTTATGTTATGTTATGTTATGTTATATAATTATATATGTATGAGTGATCCACCTTACCTCTGACAGGTGTGCAAATTTGAAAATTATATGTTAGCATGCAACAATGAAATTTAAAGAAAACTTATTACAACTGTTGTCTTAACAATTTTATCAAACCAATGTCAAATTAATAATAATACGTATTGAATAACGTCATAGTATGTAATTAATAGTGTCAAAATATCAAAATTTGTAATTAACAATGTCAAGTTTTTAACAGTCTCATTAATAATTTCAACAATTAATAATGTCTACGAATAAATTTTAAATAATCTTATTGGACTAAATATTCACCCAGTGAATAATAGCACTTATGGATCAGGAATTGTTGCAACCTTTTTTTAAAGAGGTTTATGTTTGGCAGATCTTTAAGCTCCTTAGGTAATTTATTATATATATGAGGAGCCATACAAAATAAGCTTTTATGCATTAATGCCGTTTTACAAGGTACAAAGGTCTCATTAGATTTCTCTTCATGCTTAAAACATCTGGTATTGTAGGAAGAAGGAAACACTTGTACTGGAGAATACAGATACTTCCTCGATCGAATCCAATTTTGCTGGAAAAGCAATGCCTTTACCACAGTATACTGGGGCTACTTAGATGTAGGGGGTGGTGGGAATGATTGTAGTGTACCTGTACATACAATGAACCACCTACTGTCATGCCCGCTGTGCCCCAACACCTGCACAGGAGGAAACCTGAAACTAGTGAGGTAGTGGTTAATGTCCAGGCCTGGGGGCGGCAGATGAGGCCGTCTGTCACCCCAGCAGAAGTAGGCCGGGATGGAGGGGCGACAAGCGCCAGAGCCAGACGGAACACCGTGGTTCCCAAACCCGGGGGGTCATCTCGAAACCGGAGATGGCCCAGGGTCAGTTGGAGCACGAGGGAAATGCCTTAGGGCAACCTTATACCCCGACGTCTGAAGACCCGAGACGGCGTGCGGTTTTAGTCGGTTCAAACCCGACATAACCTTCCCTATCTATCTCTATCCGAGGGGATTTCCGCACACAAAAAAGGTAGTGGTTAATGTCGCCGTGTTTTGGGCTTGGACACATAAAATGCCACATAATTATTTTAAAATCAACATTGCCGTCGACAGCATGAAGAACACTTCATTATATGTCAATTTCCAATGCGGCCGGCAGCAAATATTACAAATCACTTTGAATCTTCTCTACGTGAGTTAAAGTTCAAAGTCATTCACGAATCTTCTAGTAACAAATTCCGGCTGCTGGTCTTCCTGTGGAAATTGACCCTAAAGGTTTAGTAGGACTGTAATTTATTTATTATTTACAGGCAAAACGGAAATCTGCGATGCGAACGAGGAGTTCCTCTCTTGCGGTACAGCCTGTCCAGGAACTTGCAAGCAGCCACAACCCACAGTCTGTGGGCTGGCCTGCAGCATGGGATGTTTCTGCAAAGCTGGCTACGTGAGGGATACTGATAGTGGGCAGTGTGTGACCTTGGATAAATGTCCAGTTGGTAAGCTTACTTCTCCCTTGTTCTACCACCCGCCCTCGCTTCAATTTTGCTTACATGATTGCGTTAATTTGTAATTTTTATTTGTAAAACGGCTACTATTTGGCGCTTTCTTAACATTATTAGTATGCTGCAAAAAGCAAATTTACAGCTAGAGCTGTATTTTAGAACCCATGCTAGGTTTTTTTATAAACACATAACTTCACCTTTCGAGGGCTTACCTCGAGGGTGCCCGGCAACGGACACTTGGGGAGGACACCGTGCGGTTTTAGTCGAGACACGACATAACCACCCCCGCTGGCCAACGGGGGGGTATCCGAAGGGATTTCCGCACGTAAAAAAAAAAAAAAAAAGGCGTGAAGTTATGTGTTTACGTGGATACAGGTATCCCCAAATGTGTATATTACACACCCACGATTCGCCAGTTATATTTAGGTCCCTATGTAATAGAGGCCGAGCCTATTGCCATCTACCGGGCACATTACTAAGCGAGCCACAATAAACATTTTTATTACACACATAACTACCAAAAGTCAGAGGTGTGTGCCTGGGACGTCTGGGGATCGAAGTCGAGACCGCGTCTCGGCAGTCTGTTACGTCATCATCATCATATCAGCCGTAGGAAGTCCACTGCTGAACATAGGCCTCCCCCATTGACTTCCATTTCGACCTGTCTGTAGCGGCCTGCATCCACCGTATCCCTGCGCTCTTTGCTAGGTCGTCTGTCCACCTTGCGGGAGGCCTTCCTACGCTGCGATTGCCGTCACGTGGTCTCCACTCAAGGACCTTTCTGCTCCAACGGCCGTCTGTTACGTACACCACAATAAATCTGCAATTACGTTGTTATTTAACTGTGGATGGATATTACTTTTGAGCATTTACCGCATACCGAACCAATGTGTCTATACTCAAGGAACTCGGCATAAAAACAAGGCTATCCACTATCTGTTTCCAACGGATACTACGATATTTCGGCCACATGGCTCGTGCAAACCCTGATAGCTTGGAAAAGCTGATGGTAGTTGGACAGGTTAACGGGAAAAGACCACGCGGTCGCTCACCTACTCGTTGGTCGGACGCAGTCAAGAAACTTACTGGCCTGCCAATACCAGAAGCTATCAAGACCGCCGCGGATAGAACCAGATGGAGAAATTTAGTGCATCGGGTTGTCGAAGAGACTGCTACTACTGGACACGACCTTCAGCAATGAAGATAGTGACTAAGAAGACGAGAATGTAGTTGCCATTGAAATATATAAATATTTGTTTAAAATTAAGATGGGAAAATCGACCAGAAGTCACTCAGCCGCCTTTTAGCTTGAGGACGGCAAAATGTTAAAACCTGCGTAGAAATTCAATCTCTTCCATTTCCACACAATATGGAGGTCAACCCATTAGTACAAGCAATAATTTACAATGCACAATATATATTTAACGATATGTCGTCCCACGCTTGTCATTTCTCGCGGAAACCACAATACATCACGATATTGTAATGGCCAGTTTGATAGATGAGTGGTCTTCACCGTGTTTTAGTTGCAGTAAAAGATAGATATTCACTAATAAATTAATATTCTAGGACAAATTACACAACGCCAAGGTGAGTTTGTCATATGGGTTCTAGAAAGCGGATAAACATACTTAGATACTTTTTTTTGTAAATAAAAACATATTAAACATTCAAACACCCAGAACAATGTAAATATACATATTTGCAATGAGCAGGAATCGATCCCGCGACCTCTGACTTAGCAGTCGAATGCTCTACCGCTACGCCACAGAGGTCGTCAAAAATCGTCACTAACATCCTTGAGGCATAAGCCTGGAAGTCGGTGCACCTGCAAGACAACGGACGTGACTCTCGCACGCTTTTCTCTTAGGGTTGGTAGGTCAACCCTGCCCCCCGATATCCGCAGTCTGCGGCGAGGACGCCGTAGACTCGTCTACGCCCGGGACTACCGACCTCCATGATCGGGGCCTGAGGACGGCAGTTGACAGACTCGCCGTCCTTACAGAAACAGGCCGTGGCGGAGGCGTGTCGTGTGTGTCCTACTCACGCCTGCCAACTCGCCGACGCGGATTAAAACCCGACCCCACCAGGCGAGGCCGAGATGGCGGCCAAAGTCCGTTGGTAACCCTGGTGTTATCCTTTCGAGGGCTTACCCGGAGTGCTAACTTTGTATTAACTGTGAAATCGCTATGAGGAATGATAATTCAGTAGGCCTACCATGAACCGCAATCGCGGACGGAAATTTCGGGCAATGACATAACCGCCCCCGCTGGCACGCGGGGGGGTATCCGAAGGGATTTCCGCACGATAAAAAAAAAAAAAAAGGTACTATAAGTATACACTTATCCCGCAATCAATTCATTCAGCCTAAACCCTACCATGAAACGACCTGAAACCGCAACATTCGGTAGTTTGATAGCCCGCCAAAAAAAAAGATTACTATACGACTTATTTCAAATGGTCGGAAGGTTATCATAATCCAATACAAAGGAATGTATTATTTAATATGTTGGTTTTTAATGTAAATATATTGTAAACAAAAACCTCCTTGATAATGTTTGATTCACATACATACTTTATGGTCCCGACCGAAAGAACGAAATCCGAAGTAACTTCATAGTACCTGTAATTGCGGATGTACGTTTCATGGTAGGCCTACTAACAGGTCGTATTTTTGTGTTATTCGTTCTAAATTAAGGATTGTCTGACTTGAGAAGTATACCTTCCTCCTACTAGAAATAATCACCCTCTTAGAGATGATCCCGTTAGCATACGAAGCTTTCTCCTCGTAGGACTAGGTCCGTATTCCAGTTCATGTTTGGCTAATTTTGGCTTCTACGAGAGCTACTGTCATCTGAGATCTGAACCCCGAGAGTGAAGCCTGCGCCAGCGCCTCGTTTTTTGAGCGGCTGGTGTACCGGCTTACAGGTGAAGTTGGCCCCGGAAATCTTCTAAAAAAATAAAAAATATATTAATATTTTTCAGTAAATTGTACAAACGAAAATGAAGTGTACGATATTTGCAACGGCCAATGCGAGCCTACCTGCGAGGATCCGGAGCCCATCTGCGCGTTCTTATGCTCGGGCGGGTGCGTCTGCGCACCCGGTCTCCTGCGCAATGCCACCGGCGCATGCGTCAAGCCCGACATGTGCGGGAACAATACCAACAACGATACTATGAGCAAGCATTTGCAAGCTATCAGTAAACTGTTAGAAGTTAAATTTTTGTAAAAAACTAGATGTTAGTACTTCATTAATTTTAATGACAACAATTTATATTAAAATAGAAAATATAGGCTCATTCCACAGTATTTTATCTGCACCTCATTCAGATGCTGCAATAGGTGTATATGAAATGTGTAGAAATACCTGGCAAAGTTAAATTGTATGTAATTAAGTTTAGAATAGTTTGTAGATAATGTAATTTGTTACAATAGGACTCACATGTCTTAGGATAAAAGTCCTGTAAATAAATAAAGATTAAAAAAAAACAATTTATATGTCCACCAAAATGGATAAATGGTTATCAAAATAGATAAAAGCTCATTAAATATTGGTTTACTTATTTAACAGTAAGAAAATGGACGAAATAGACTTTAATATATTAGGTTAAAAGATTAACCTTAGTGGTTTTTTTTATAACCACCCGGAAATAAAAGTTACCAAGAAAAAGTAAAACATTTTGGTGAGCATTTATCCATTCTGATAGGCATTTCTAATCTATTGGGAGTAAAATAGGTGCATTACTGGTAGGCGTCTTAACACAAGCCTTTTAAAATTAACTATATTAAAAGATACTCACCACTCACCTTATGAAAGCAAACTCAAGTGGTTATAAAAGAAAAATGTTTCATTATACTCTGTCTGCACAACGCGAGCTTCGAGTTAAGGCTCTTGGATTTTAGTCCAACTGACACTGTTAATTACTAAATCAACATGCCGCAAGTCAATAATTTCGTGTGCCGAGTCCAAATATTTAATTTGTTTTTTTTTATTAATAAATACCTCACAATATTTTTTTTCATATTTTTATATTCATTATAACATCCCATTAGTTTAAATAATATATCACAGGTTGAATGGTGAGTTTCTTTTTATAACCTTAAACTTTAGTAAATAAATTAAATGGTACCACCTAACATTTTGTGTCGGGGGTTTAGAAAAATTTAATTTTCACAGAATAGATAATATAGTAGTACTTTTGTATTCAGTATTATCTAAATGCTTGGATTTTTTTTTGCCCAAATTCTGTTTTGCCCACCAACCTATGCTCCCAGAGACAGTGGGATGAGCCGCTTTGCAACATTTTAAGACAGCAATTAATTAATACGTCCTCTAATGTTGCAGAGCGTGCTCGCCTTTTGGCTGTGGGAGAATGGGAGTCTGGTGTGTGGCTTCAGGCTCTTCCCTCGTCCAACATTGGCACCATGTTGGACGACACGACATTCAGAATTGCAGCCTGTCTTCGTTTAGGTGCTCCCTGTGTTGCTCCTCATCGTTGTCACTGCGGAGAAGCAGTCGACAGTCTCGGGCACCACGGCCTATCATGCAGCAGGAGCGCAGGACGCATGTCACGTCATGCACATTTAAATGATTTAATCCGCCGGGCTCTTGTCACCATCGGCGTCCCAGCCATCCTTGAACCAGCTGGCTTGGTGCGCGATGATGGCAAGAGACCGGATGGTATGTCTTTGGTGCCTTGGAAGATGGGCAGGCCTTTGGTGTGGGACGCAACATGCGTCGACACCCTTGCGCCTTCCCATCTTCCAAGTACGACGGGCTGCGCCTGTGCTGCTGCGGCATCTGCGGAGACCCTCAAACGGCGCAAATATGATAATATAACCAACAATTATATATTTGAGCCGTTTGGGGTCGAAACGTTGGGTTCGTGGGGTCCGAGCGCACGGTCGCTTTACACGGAAATTGCATAGCGACTGGTCGATGCTTCGCGTGACCAAAGGGCTGGCCTGTATTTTGCCCAAAGGATTGGCATTGCCATCCAACGGGGTATTGCCGCCAGCCTTTTGGGTACGTTGCCAGTCGACATCGATGGGGAGGAATTCTTCGACACCTGACCCCTTTTTCCTTTCCCTTCCTTTATTTTTAATCTTGTAAATATTTTTATTTATTAATTTAGTTTTGTTTATCTTTAATAAATTTTGACTTTAAGATATTAAAATAAGATGTACCTAATTCGTTAATTTACCTATCACTTAGGTTTCTATCATTTTCGGTCAAGATTTCTAAAAAGTATAAGGCCCACAACGCACTTGCATTCAGCCGCATGCGGTACGGTTCATATAAAAACAGACATGCGGCTAGCCGCAAGTGCGTTGTGCCTCTAATACTTAAGTACCCAATACCCTATTTTCTTTTAAAAAAATAATTATATAAATATTTGAAACAAAATAAAAATTAAATCCATAAATATCAGGTATATTTCTTAAGTTAATTATGATATATAACAAACATTAATTTAAACAAATATTTATTGTAAAAGACTACAAGCTACAACATATTAAACTGTTTTTATCATTATACTCAATAAAGATAATAATAATGGTAGTATAATAATTGTGTATTCATTATTCCGCAGCCTGAATCCATCATTGCTCACAGGTATCGTTATAACATTTGCTAGCTGAAAAAAAAAAACAAATTAATCCCTTTAATACGTATAAGAGTAAATATTTATTAAATTAAAGTCAATAAACCCATTAAGATTGTGAATAATTCTATTTTATTTCACCAAAATGTGTTTAAGTGCCATCTGTTACACAACGTTAGTACTATTTTCATTTGGATAGTACTGGTCACGTGAGGACTGAACTTGTTTGTAAGTATTGATATATTTCAACAGGTGGCGCTTTAACAGCATAAAATTATTTAGAATTTGATGGAATTAAATTCTTCTTTCATTGATATTTTAGGACGAATGTCTTATTTAAATTCGAGACTATGTTAATTTGGATAGTACTTCTCACGTGAGGACTGAATTTACTTGTAAGTATTGATATATTTCAACAGATGGCGCTTTAACAGTGTAAAATTATTTAGAATTTAATAGAACTAAATTATTCTTTCATTGACATTTTAGGACGATTTTGTTTTTGTTTTTTACGTGCGGAAATCCCTTCGGATACCCCTCCGCCGGCCAGCGGGGGTGGTTATGTCGTGTATCGACTAAAACTGCACGGTGTCCTCCCCAAGTGTCCGTTGCCGGGCACCCCGGGTAAGCCCTCGAAAGGATAACCCCAGGCGAATGTCTTACTTAAATTAGAGCCTTATAAGTCAATTTTATTATCGTGACTTCATCATAGATATTTAATTTCGTTCTTGCTTCGTTCAAGGGACTAAATTAGATAATGAAATTGTCTAAGACGGATAACATTTTCTTTGACCGAAGTTCATTTTCATTAGTATCATTAAAATCAGGAGCTATAAACTGAAAGGAGAAAATAGAGCAACTTTCTTTTATGGAATCCAGTTTCATTAATAGAAATTGTAATCTAGTTATTGCGTCTTAACTCTTAAAAAGTTTTGTGTTGATAATTTTGTTCATCAAACAAATTTATTGTGGTAAATTCGCTCGAAAAATGTTGTAATTTGGTTTTTATGTAATAGTCATCCAAATTAAAATGATTGTTTTAAATAGCGTCGAAATTTTTATCATTAAAATCTGCACTACAATATATTTATATGTAAACAATGACATGTGAAATATTTAAACATATCCGCACTATTAAAAGTGACACAAGGCCTACTTTAAAAAAAAAAAAAAAAAACTAGGAATTTAGCACAGGGTGCGACTGAAATAAATAGAGCTGAGCGAGCAGGACTCTTACTTGAAAATAATACATCTTACTACGGTCGCGCGCTTAGCTAAGGCCGCGCGCTCGTGGAATTGTTTTTCGGTGATTATTCCTCAATGGTACATCGGACAAGAACCATCTCGCTTCAAAACACTCCTCAGTGTCCAGACTATCACCGAGGTAAATTTGGTCAACATCGCGAGAGTGGGTACGGAGGTGTTCAGCCACCAACAAACGTCTATTATACATAGAAACATCCCAGACCAATGCAAATATACAGATTCACGCATACAAATATTTGCACTGAGCGGGAATCGAACCCGCGACCTCTGACTCGGCAGTCTCACACAGTCGCCACAGAGGTCGTCAACGACTTACTAACCTAAAGATCTGGTTGCGAGACTATTATCACCTTTTTGTACTCCTCTTCTCTGATGCCGTAGCTTAAGTAGGAGTAGGATAGAAAATCACTGTGGTTGGAAACCAGTTGGAAGGTAATTCTTGTGGAGCCGGCTGCTCCTCTGACGACGGTGAAATCCAGTTCTCCACCAAGGTCCACAGTCGCAGTGACATCCAGATAACTGATCACGTAGCCTGCCTGGAAAATTAAAACATTATTATCATAATCATCATTCATCATAATCATCATTCATCATCAAAATCATTTTTTTAAATATATTTAGGACACGTCAATTTGACTTCATCTCGCCTTATGGTAAGCTGAAGGTAAAGTCTCAGGAAAAAGGGTCACCATTACATACACGTTCCATGTTAACAATGGCGGCACTCAGCTTGACGGCCTCATCAGAAGAGGATTGTCGTCGCAGCACCGCGTGACACCCACCGGTCCCACTAGTGCTGCGACCACAATCCCCCTGCCTGGCTATGCACTTGCTAACCCCTGAATGCAATCAAACCGAAATTGGATTACTATGGAGGGTTTTTCGCAATCGTGCACGGTGGTACCCACCCGGCCGAATTTTGTGACAAATTTGTCATCAAACTTCTACCACCAGTGTAGTCATGCATCATCACCATCCATCATCATCGTTCATCATCATTCACCATCACCCATCATCATTCATCACCATGCAGCATTATAATTCATCATCATCATCATCATTCATCACCATCATCATTCATTATCACCATTATCCATCATCATTCATCACCATGCTGCATTTCATTCATCATCATCATCATTCATCATCATCATCATTATTCATCATCACCACCATTCATCATCATCATCATCATCATCATCCATCATCATTCATCATCATCATTCATCATCATCATTCATCATCATCATTCATCATCATCATTCATCATCATCATTCATCATCATCATTCATCATTCATCATCATTCGTCATCATTCATCGTCATTCGTTATCACAGCATTCGTTCCGGTTAAAATGTTTGGAGGCCTGGATCTGCTCTCCTAATCTTTCGTATAAATCACAACTGTCATCATCCTCATAGTGTTTTCCAAGCTTTTCAGGGAGCAACTGCCGTCTGACCCCGAAATTAAAACCTGCCCCAGTTCATCATCTACCTCAGCAGATATACCGGCTAGCAGGTGTGCTTAGGTCCTGAAGAATTCCGTGGGTAATTGTTGGGGGTTAAATGGCAGTCGCTCCAGTAAGAGTCAAGATAAGCCAAATCCAATATCAAGACGTACGACCTGAAAAAGTTGACTGGGATAGACTAGAGATGGTCTTATTGGCAATGATGCTGGAGACTGTGCGAAGTGGAGTAGGAAAAGCCGGAAAGCAGTCCCAGGCTTCAAGGTAAAGGTCCTAAATGAAACCGGAACTCATCGCTGAGATGATGACGATGCTCACCGTAAACAGAATCTTTCCAAAATGGATAGCGTCACTTCATCAATGGTGGCAAAAAATTATAGGCTCGGTTTTCATACCTACTAAATGCATGTATCTGTCCGACTATAAATCTATGCGTGTGTAGGTATTCTTTAAAAAAAAAAAATTGGTGGAACTAACCCTTGCTTCAACAGTGGTGGTTATGAAGAAGGGGTCGAGGTTGTTCCGATGTCTGTATCTGTCCGAGCCACCTTTCATTGGGATGGAACCTGAAAAACGAAAGATTACAATATGATATCTATCTATACTAATGTTATAATAAAGAGGAAAGATTTGCTTATTTGTTATCAATTAACTATGATACTACTGAACAGATTTCAAAAATCCTTTCATCATTAGAATGCTACATTATCCCCGAGTAACATAGGCTACATTTTATCTTGATATTCCTACGGGATCAGGACCTACGCGGGTAAAACTCGTGGCGATGCTAGTCTAATCTATATAATGAATCGCCATCGCACAAATGAATCTCTGTTTCCATTTGGTAATCATTTAATGTCAGAATGTTTTCTTTAGTTCTCTTACTTTATAGAAGGTTCTTACAGAAACAAAATCAAGAAAATGGTTCAGAAAAATATTACAAGCTGGCAGCGCCGCAGGCAACAGCTAATTAATATTAAATTCTAGTATTTATTGGCCGTTTTCCCGGAAACCTGCTTTTGATTCGGCCCAAGAAATATGTCGAAATATTGGTGTAGTAGATCTGTGTCTACTTCTATCGGGGATATACCGGGTGTTAGGGAAATACTCCCGAAAACGAAGACAGGCGATAGTACTGAAGATAAAAAAATTTGGGCGATATTTTTTTCGATTTACTCGATTTATGAGTCGAGGGTAATGGGCAACCCGGTAAAGGTCGACCTAGGCATACGTACTCCAATCAGATCGAGGACGGTGTGAAGAAAGCTCACGATATCAATTATTATTAATTTCTAGTTACAATAATAAGTTAAAAAGCGGCGATAGGCCAGTGGCGTACGTAACGGACTGCTGAGACGAGGTCTCGAGTTCGATCCCCAGTCGCCCCGGGCACACACCTCTGACTTTTCGTAGTTATGTGTGCATTAATAAATGTAAATTATCACTCGCGGATTAATGTGCCCGGTAGATGGCAATAGGCTCGCCCGCTATTATATTGGGACCTTAACATAACTGGCGAATCGTGGGTGTGTAATATGCCTCTGCCTACCCCTTCGGGGATACAGGCGTGAAGTTATGTTATGTAATAAGAAGTTAATATTACAGATATTAAACAAAACTGGGTGTATGGGACTCCACCAAGATCTTCAGGCCTAAGACAACCTCATCTTTTAGCTGGTACTTCTGCTGAATCACAGACGAGGTCCTGGCGCGGTTCTGGCACAGGCTTTCTTCTGTGAATTGGGGGTTCTGACAGCAGTCGCCCCCGTAAATGATTCAAAGACAGAGGGTTGGAGCTATATAGGGTGTATAGCTCCATTTCTTTCCCTCTGGATCGTAGCCCAAAACACGATCGCTTATAGCACGCAGAGGGTGGCCATTTTTTTTCCGTGCGGAATACCCTTCGGATATCCCCCCGCCGGCTAGAGGGTCGCCGTCTCGCGTCTTCAAACGCCGGCGTGTAAGGTGGCCCATAAGGCTTTCCCTCGCACCCTGGCTGAGCCAGGGAAATCTCCGGTATCGAGATGGCTCCCTCTAGTTTGAGAACCACAGTATACCCGACCTTGCCCCGGAAACGGGAGGGCGCGCAACGCGCCGCCGTTTCGGCCTACTTCTGCTAGGGTGACAGGCGGCTCTAGTTGTCACCCCTAGGCCTGCGCTCATGGAGGATGGAGGTCGTTGAGCGACCTCCAACGTACGAATCGCCTACGCTAATCGCGGGCTTTACGGATTCGAAGAGACTTGAGTCTCTCCCGAACCCGCTCCGCCGCCTCCATCTTCAGGGGATGGCCCACAGATATTTTATAAAATATAATAATAAGAAAATAATAAAAGATATAAACACTTACGATCATATTCAATTCCAACTTTAAATTTCTTCGTTTCAAATAAATAAGGGTAACTGGTCACTGCACCGACTGCTAGCAACAGATATAACCTATTTTGCAACATATTTCTGCCAAAAACCAATGATTTACACACAGGACACACCTATCTTAGCCAGCTACCGACAATGGGTTCTATAAATATGTAACTACTGAATCAGTTTGGCCGTTTCGCGGATTGTCTCGCTATCTACAGATAAAGAAGTATTTTTCGTCTCTTTAATTTGATATTGGATCTTGGGGTGTGTTATCAAAAATATTGTTATACTGGTTCATGATACCGGTTTCTGTTGTTATTTTTGACAATTTAGTCTGCAACCCAGGAATAGTTCACGTTATCTAGTGTGTAATTAACAAAATTAAGTTATCGTAATATGTTTAATACCTACCTTTTTTTTTTTTTTTTTTATCGTGCGGAAATCCCTTCGGATACCCCCCCGCGTGCCAGCGGGGGTGGTTATGTCGGGCTTGAACCGACTAAAACCGCACGCCGTCTCGGGTCTACAGACGCCGGAGTGTAAGGTTGCCCATAGAGCATATCCCTCGCACCCCGACTGACCCTGGGCCATCTCCGGTTTCGAGATGGCCCCCTCGGGTTTGGGAACCACGGTGTCCCCGTCTTGCCCCGGTTTGGGGGAGGGGCGCTAGTCGCCCCACCGTCCCGGCCTGCTTCTGCTAATACCTACCTTTTTTTTTTTATCGTGCGGAAATCCCTTCGGATACCCCCCCGCGTGCCAGCGGGGGCGGTTATGTCGGGCTTGAACCGACTAAAACCGCACGCCGTCTCGGGTCTACAGACGCCGGAGTGTAAGGTTGCCCATAGAGCATATCCCTCGCACCCCGACTGACCCTGGGCCATCTCCGGTTTCGAGATGGCCCCCTCGGGTTTGGCAACCACGGTGTCCCCGTCTTGCCCCGGTTTGGGGGAGGGGCGCTAGTCGCCCCACCGTCCCGGCCTGCTTCTGCTAATACCTACCTTTTTTTTTTTTTTTTTTTTTTTTTTTCGTGCGGAAATCCCTTCGGATACCCCCCCGCGTGCCAGCGGGGGCGGTTATGTCGGGCTTGAACCGACTAAAACCGCACGCCGTCTCGGGTCTACAGACGCCGGGGTGTAAGGTTGCCCATAGAGCATATCCCTCGCACCCCGACTGACCCTGGGCCATCTCCGGTTTCGAGATGGCCCCCTCGGGTTTGGGAACCACGGTGTCCCCGTCTTGCCCCGGTTTGGGGGAGGGGCGCTAGTCGCCCCACCGTCCCGGCCTGCTTCTGCTAATACCTACCTACTGTTTATTTTATACGATTGCCCAAAAAGATGATCATGCTTTCAGGGGTATGTGATTTTTTATTCCGATTAAACTTTCAAATGCTTAAATAGATTTAGATATGTGGGATATCGTTAGATTCTTAACATTATTCAAATCTGTTTAACACAGCTTGTTTTTCTCTTATAATCAGCGTGTTCGATTCCTGCCTAGGAATATAGATTTTTCAAAAATCCAATGATGCAGTTTTAATTTTCATCAAAATCGGGCCCAAGTTTCGTTCGAGTGCTTTTCAGTATTCCTAATATTTTGGGATTTGGATATCCATGCCCACTAGAAAAATTCACCCTTTATATTGTGGCCAGCTCAATTCTGCCCTACAATGGGTCGTGAATGTTATAGACTCCTAGTAAAGTGTGAGTGCTAATATTAACTGACTAAACCATTACTAAACTTACCCTGCTAGCACAGTTTGGGTTTCTGCAAATACAAACAAATTCCTTTTTTCCTAAATTTCTAGAGGAAATTAAACCCATAAAGATCTTTAATAATGATATTAGAATAATATTCTAACCTTTTTTGTCTTCTTAATGAACTGGTAATCTTACAAAAATGCCAAGGAAAATCCTTTTATCCCATTAAAAGTAATTTAGCTACTTAAATTACTTTTATTAACTTCCGTCCTTGTTTATTCATATTTGTCTTAAGAAGTATTTAAGCCCGGGGTTTTTAGAAATGTTGGCTAATGCCTGAGGAAAGTCGCCTTCGCTGTTGGTGACCAGAAGAAAAAAAGAAGAAAGAAAGACTCATTTATGACTGCGAATTCCGCTAGACACAGTGACAGGTAAAACAGAAGGAGAGAGACATCAATATTATTTAAATAATAATAGCACATTACGTGGTTAGGTACAGATTAAAACAGAGTCGAAAACATAGTTGTCACAATGCAAGGAAGGCACGCGTCCCACGGTTGCAGTAACAGGAACCCAGTTCAGCATCTGCCAGGCCACAAGGACATGACGTTGGTTTTCAACTGGGCCCTTATGTAACTCACGGATGCCATCAACCTATAAAATACATCGAGAGATTGCTACAAAAAAAATCGCAAACGACTACGTACCTTTTTTTTTTTTTTTTTTTTTTTTTTTTTTTCGTGCGGAAATCCCCTCGGATACCCCCCCGCCGGCCAGCGGGGGCGGTTATGTCGACTACGACTACGTACCTGACTACGTCGGTAAAAAGTGTCTGGCCATGGGTACACCCAAGAAGCGCTACTTTGAGGTTGTAGAAGATGATATGCGTGCCAATGGTATCACAACCACGGATGTCTAAGACCGTGCAAAGTGGAGGAAAACGGACTTCGGGCTTCGAGGTGAGAAGAGAGGGTGCTGACATAGTGACAGGTGAAGTGGAATAAACAAACAAACACAAGATCAAATAAAACAACACAATGTTTACATGAAAGGTTCTTATCTTTTATCAGCAGCTCTCAATAAAGATAAACTTCAACTGCAACATTGAAAATCTCTTTCGTAATAGAAACAAATCTTTATCTTTACAAGAAACGTATCTTCATAACCTATATTTTAACTTTGTCTGAATTTTATAGATAACTTAACATAACTTCATGCCTGTATCCCCGAAGGGGTAGGCAGAGGTGTATTACACACTCACGATTCGCCAGTTATGTTTAGGTCCAAATGTAGTATGGGGCGAGTTTATTGTCATCTACTGAGCACATTACTAAGCGAACGATAATTAACATTTTTAATACACGCATAACTACGAAAAGTCAGAGGTGTGTGCCCGGGGCGACTGGGGATCGAACTCGAGACATCGTCTGGGCAGTCCGTTAAATATATATATTTACCGATAAACGATGTTATTTGGTATTCTAGTGCATACTAACTAAATTAGACTTTATTTCAAGTTGAAAATCTCTCTAGGAGTAATCCCACCCTCATTCCCACTACTGTAACTCCTTTTCACCAGGATCAACAGCAGTGACCCCACGAAAATACCGAGTGATGACACTCGAGAAGTCCCAGGGAAAGGTAAACTGTCTGAAAACCAGCATCGAAAAATTAATCTGAAGTAAATTGCAGTAGTTAGAAATACTAGGTCTGCAAAGCGAATCGCTGCTTGCAATGTTGAGCTGAGTGAGACATCGTGAATCAGATTTTGAAAATTTTGAACAGTGATCATTCCTCCGTGGAAAGTCCGATTTTGAAAATTCTTTTTGAAAGTCACAACTCTGGACATGCTTTCTGAGCGTGTAAAGTTTGGTCACAGTGTCTCGAGCGGTTATTATGTAATTCCATATGGATTTTTTTAACGGTGATCATTCCTCTGTGGTAGCGTTAATTTTTTCAAAATATATCCATAAACCTTCGTCTGATTGACCTCTTTAATCATGCCAAATTTGGTTCTGATTGGATTAGTAGTTTAGGAGGAGACCTGTGACAAAGAAAATCCTGAAGTCTGGTATGAGGAGCTTTCGCTCGACTTCGTCTCACTCAGCTCAATAATAAATTCACTTCCCACCTTAGCAAGCGGGAGACAGTAGACAAAAATAGGTAAAATACATATTAAAGACATAAAGAACTATGGACACAAATATGATGGGTCTGAAGTATTTGGTTTGAATATAATATATTTTTTATAAAATAATATTACTAATATACCCCCTAACCCCTCCAGTTAAACTGATTGCTTGTGTTAGGAGTCGGTTGACGTCATTCGTGTAATGGCTAGGATTCGAACCCAGGACCATTCGATCGTAAGGTAGACTCCTTAACCACTAAGCCACCAACGCTTAGTGTTCTCTGTATGGTAGAATCGCCAGAACGCACGGAAATTTACCCCAGTTGTTACGAGAAATCTCTTGTGATCACCTTTCTGAAGGCTAACAGGATACAGTCAAGATTCGACGCTGAGATGATGATGAAGACTTAGTTTGGATGATTGGAACACCTACCAGACACCTTCAACCCTTGAAAACTCAAAATTTAATAGATAGTTTTTTTTTTTTTTTAATATTTAGGACACGTCAATTTGACTTCACCTCGCCTGATGGTAAGCTGAAGGTAAAGTCTCAAGAAAGAGGGTCACCATTACATACACGTACCATGTTAACAATGGTGGCACTCAGCTTGACGGCCTCATCAGAAGACGATTGTGGTCGCAGCACCGCGTGACACCCACCGGTCCCACTAGTGCTGCGACCACAATCCCCCTGCCCGGCTATGCACTTGCTGACCCCTGAACGCAATCAAACCGAAATTGGATTACTATGGAGGGTTTTTCGCAATCGTGCACGGTGGTACTTTTTTTTTTTTTTTTCTTGCGGAAATCCCTTCGGATACCCCCCCGCTGGCCAGCGAGCGGGTGCGGTTATGTCGGGTTTGAACCGACTAAAACCGCACGCAGTCTAGGGTCTACAGACGCCGGGGTGTAAGGTTGCCCATAGAGCATATCCCTCGCACCCCGACTGACCCTGGGCCATCTCCGGTTTCGAGATGACCCCCTCGGGTTTGGGAACCACGGTGTCCCCGTCTTGCCCCGGTTTGGGGGAGGGGCGCTAGTCGCCCCACCGTCCCGGCCTGCTTCTGCTGGGGTGACAGGCGGCCTAACCCGCCACCCGGCCGAATTTTGTGACAAATTTGTGTCATCAAATTTCTACCACCAGTAATTGTATTTGTCACCAGTTTTATTGTATTTGTCATATATAACATAACTTCACGCCTGTATTCCCGAAGGGGTAGGCAGAAGTGTATTACAGACCCATGATTCGCCTGCAACATAAGCGATGAGACGGGCACGTTACTAAGCGATCGTTAGTAATATTTTTAATACACACTTATCTATGAATTGACAGAGGTGTGCGCCTGGGCGACTGAGGGATCGAACTCGAGACCTCGTTTCGGCAGTCCGTCGCGTACACCACTGGGCTATCGCTTTAAATACATATATTTACATTAAAAAGAAATCTAATGATATACATATTTGAAATAAATTTATTCAGTAGTTTGCTCAATGTATAGGTTTTGTTGGAGAATTCGCGATACCCCAGGAAATTACAAAATAGAGTACTACAAAATCCAAAGCTCGCATTTTGTTGCCCGGGATGCGCTCAACTACTCCTCCATTCCATGATTTGGCTTTTACGGGAGTGATTGCCGTCTAGCATCAGCCTCGCCTGTCAAATTAACAGGTGTACCGGCTTACAGGTGTGGTTGGTTTGGGTCCCAAAAATGATACGACCTTTGACAATGACAACATTTTTTTATTGTAGTCCAAAAAAAATATATAGCTGCGGCCCGGGTCCCGACTTCGCCCGGGCATAATTCGTAAAAAAGTCCTATAACCTGCTTGCAGCGCAATCTAAAAATAGAAAGCTTTAATAATAAAAATAAATTTATTTAAGTAATCATTGTACAATACAATTTACTTACATAGTTTCTTAAATAAAATCCATCTTTTTTTAATTGTTTTTCATAAATACTATTAAATAAAAGATGTACAAAGGCAAGCTTAACTCAATATGAGTTATCTCCCAGCAAACGTTTGAGTAATAGAGGAAGAATAGTTTAAGAAAGGGTGTGAAGTGTACATTACAAGATAAAAATGGAAAGAGAAACATGCTAGTACTAAAATACTGTTAATAAAAAATAAATACATATATACACACACACATACATACATATATACATACATATATATATTCGTAGGTTAGATACATCCAAGAATTTAGATTATATTAGAATTAAAGATTTTTTCCTTTCTCAATAATTTACACTAAATTATTGAGAAAGGAAAAAATCTTTAACTCTTGTTCTGAAAATGTCCAGACCGTTACTACTGCGAATGGTATGAGGAAGTGAGTTCCAAGGACGAACAGCACAGAAGGTGAAGGATCCGTCATAGCAGCTAAAACAATGTGCAGGAGTATGAAGCAGAAGAGAGGAAGAAACGCGACAGGGTTTGCCCCTAGGTACAAGATATTCAAAACGTTCCCGCAGATATGACGGAGAATTAGGATTATGAAGTATAGAGTAGAGAAGAGATAGGATGTGAGTGTTAGGGCGCTGCCGAATAGGGAGCCAGTTCAGGCTTTTTGAAATTTACTAACATGTTCTTATTTACCAAGGCCAAATACGAAGCGGATCCCCAAGTTCTGCAATCGTTCCAGTTTTGTTAGTAGTTCCTCAGAAGCATCGAGAAAGCAGACATCAGCATAGTTAATATTGAGAGTAGAAGAGATTGCGCATGAGTAACTATAGTCTGAAGAGGTAGGAATTTCTGGAGACGTTTGAGAGATTGAAATATGCGGTATACTCACCTGCTTACCTCCGCAATGTGAATATCCCAGGCAAGCTTGGAGTCGGTGTGCACTCCTAAATTTCTTGCACTCTTTTTTTTTACGAGCGGAAATCCCTTCGTATACCCTCCCACCGGCCAGCGGGGGTAGTTATGTCGTGTATCGACTAAAACCGCACGGTGTCCTTCCCAAGTGTCCGTTGCCGGGCACTCCGGGTGCTTAACGTAAGGATAACATTAGGGCTTCCTCGAAAGGATAACCCCAGGGTTGCCGGCGGACTTTGGCCGCCATCGCGGCCTCGCCTGGTGGGGTCGGGTTTTATCCCGCTTCGGTGAGTTGGCAGGCGTATGTAGGGCATACACGACACGCCTCCACCACGGCCTGCTTCTGTAAGGACAAGTCAAGGAATAGTCTACTAGTATAGTTTTTTGGGTTGTCTAACAATCCAAAAGAATCTTTCAAAGAATCTTTGAAGCGGGTTGTATATCGTTTCAAAATTTGAGCTCAATCGATGCAGAACTTTTCAAGTTTTTGAAGCGTACACCAACTAACTTAAAATTTTCATGAAAATGGGTCTTTCGACTCCTTTGAGCATTTTTCTTTATTTCTCAAAGTTTCGGATTTGACCATCCATGCCCAGTTAAAAAAATTCACCTTTATATTGACAGACATCAGAATAATATGAAATGATGGACCTTATTCCATGGTACACGGTTCGGTGTTGCACCGACGTCATTAATAATGTACAAGTCAGCACGCCTCCTCTTCGCTCCCTCCAGTACAGTAATAGCGCCATTACTTGCCTGGCTTTTGTGATTAATTTGCGTCATTTATTGCAACTCTTAGAGTTTGTTTTTGTCTGGCTCTTGAATAAAACAAATCTCTTATTGCTGTATACAACTTGAAACGGAATAAGACTTCAGACACACTAATTGTAAAAAATTAGAGTGTTTTTCAGTCTTTTTACTCGACTGCGTCAGAAGGAGGGTTATGTTTTTTGAGAGTATGTATGTATGTAAGTATAATTGTTTGGCACGCTATGAAGCCTGAACGGTTCGATGGATTAGAGAGGCGGCTTTAGATTCGTATTGTATTTACTGTGAGACTGACACTAGGTATATCAAAATATAAAAGAAAAAGGCCGATTTTTGGCGCTAAAATGTATATTGTTAAAAAAATATTTTCACTTATCGAGTAGGGTATCAAAATGAAGAGCTTTAAAGGGTGATTACAAAACTATATATATCATAATTAAAAAGTATACAATGAAATTATGAATCAAAAATAAAAAGACCCGACCGCCCTAAAAAGACCGAAACAAGTTTGATAGCAGGCGGGACCCATTTGCAAATGATAAAGGCTATCAAACTTGTTTCGGTCTTTTTAGGATAGTTAGGTTAGGTTAGGATTTTTTAATTAATAATTTAAAGATTACTTATAGCTGATGCTCGGGTGTTTAAGAAGTCGATTTCACAATGAACTCTGTGGCGTAATGGTAGTGCATTCGAATGGTACCTGAGGAGCGTAGGTTCAATTTAATAATAATAAATAATAAAAAAAAAACATCGAAGCCATATGTGTGAGGTATCTATGGATAGCTCTTCAAAAATGATATTGAGGTATCTAATATCATTTTTTTCTACACTGAATAGTTTGCGCGGGGGACACTCCCAAAGTGGTAAAATGTGTCCCCCCCCCCTGTAACTTCTAAAATAAGAGAATGATAAAACTAAAAAAATATATGATATACATTACCATGTAAACTTCCAACGATAATTGGTTTGAACAAGATCTAGTAAGTAGTTTTTCGTAAATCGCAATTTAACTTTCATTCAATCAACTCAAATATAAAAATTAAAAAAAAACATTATTATGTTACTTGCTGCTACGGAACCCTTAATGGGCGATTCCGATTCGCGCTTGGCTGCTTTTTTGTTTTGTTTTCCGAATCGTTCATTTAACGTAACCCATTTTTTTTTAAATTTCTTATAATTATAAATAAATATAATTTAATTTCTTGTAATATACAGACACAACTGATTTTCAATTTTATAATTATGTGTTATAATTAAGTATTTATGTTTTCATAAACAATAATAAGTATAAGTATAGATTAAAATCGGAAAAAGAGAACATCTAGGACAGGACTTGAACCGCAAGTATAAGTATGTTTATTCGCTTTCTGAGACCCAAACTATGGTCAGTTTCAGTTTTATTCAGGGTCTAGAAAATACTCCTTTTCATGCTACGAAACACTTTTTTTCGTGGGGAAATCCCCCTGAAACCTTCCCGCAGGCCAGCGCGGCTGGTTATGTCAGATTCCAACCGAAAAAAACCCATGCCGTCTTGGGTTTTCAGAAACCGGAGTGTAAGGTGGCCAAGTATTTCATACTCATACTACGAAACCAAAGTTTTAATTTCACCAGGCTTCAATTTTTACTTTTACTAATGTCTTTTGGCCCGTCATACCCAAGGTTTTAGCGTTAATGAAAAATTACTGACCTATGTCCGACACGGGGGTAAATTCGACCCTTGTCAAACGTTAACTTGTCAAAATATTAGATTAACTACTGCTTCATACATGAACTCATTTAGAACAAGCCGTGGCTATTTGGTTGGGTTTATCTTGTAAATCGTCTCTCTGTCAGGTGGTGTTGTATTAACACTTTTAGGTTTATTCAGGACTAGCTTCAACCCGTGACTTCTTCTACATTGTTGTCATCAATATGAAGAGAGAAGCCGAATTTTGTTAGTTTGTTTATGTCATCATCCACCGAGACTTTTCCCAACTCGGCTGGGGTCAATTTTCCTTAGTCTTACACCCCACTTTACACCCCGGAGTCTGAAGACCCGAGACGGCGTGCTGTTTTAGTCAGTTGGAATCCGAAATAAACCACCTCCGGTGGCAAGCGGGGGGGGGGGGATCAGGGGGAATTTCCACACGAGAAAAAAAGGGGTAGGTCTAGTTTAACTACGAAGCTGCTGCTGAAGCTGTGAGTTTGTATAATATGTCCTCCGCCAAGAAGTTCTAATCCATTTCGATCTTATCTCCTGCCAATCATGTACCAATCTATTATTTAAGAGGTGATCATTTTATTTTGATTACAAAAGGTTTATTCATGTAATGAATTACGATTTTATTTGGTAACAAGCTGATGCCCGCGGCTGCGCCCGCGCGGAAGTCAGTTATGGTTTTTTGATTATATCTCCGGTTTTCATCAAACATATGCCATATTTTAAGTCTGACCAAGACCTTTCTAACAGGAAAAACCGCATTATAATCCATTCAGTAGTTTTTGCGTCCATCGTGAACTAGCAGACAAACAGACAAGAAATTGTTTGTGTCTGTGCATTGGAGATATTTAAAAAAAATACTTGTGTTATGTTAAATTAAATTATCGATTCTGAACACAAAAATATTTTTGTTTGTAATTCTTGTATGTTTGTCTGCTTGTTCGCGACGCACGCAAACACTACTGAACGTATTTTGATGCTTTTTTTATTGGAAAGATCTTGATCAGACTTAAAATCTGATGTATGTTTGATTGCAATTGGTTGAGTAGAACCGGAGATATAACCAAAAAAACCCGGCCAAGTGCGAGTCGGACTCGCCCATGAAGGTTTCTGTAGCAGCAAGTAAAATTTATATATTTGAGTTGATTGAATGAAAGGTAAATTGCGGTATACGATTTATGACGTATTAAAAAGAAACTGCTTGCTAGATCTCGTTCAAACCAATTTACGATGGAAGTTTACATGGTAATGTACATTTTTTACTTTTATCTGTCTGTTATTTTAGAAGTTACAGGGGGGGGGGGGGTCACATTTTACCACTTTGGAAGTGTCTCTCGCGCAAACTATTCAGTTTAGAATTTTTTTTATTAGAAACCTCAATATCATTTTTAAAGACCTATCCATAGATACCACACGTATGGGTTTGAAGAAAAAAATTTTTTTGGGAATGGGGAACCCCAATTTATTGTTTTTTTTTCTATTTTTGTGTGAAATACATCTACCTACCAAGTTTCAACAGCATAGTTCTTATAGTTTCGGAAAAAAGTGGCTGTGACGTACGGACGGACAGACAGACAGACATGACGAATCTATAAGGGTACCTACGCACTAAGCGGTTAGCCGCAATGCGGCCAGCCATCCGGCTGACCGGAAACAAATATTTGTACGAGAAAGTAGTTTTTATACGCACTGCGATGCGGCTGCCGGCGACCGCTCCGGTCGTTCTGCGCGCTGCGGCCCGACTGACGGCCAGCCGCACGGTTGCTATACACACTACGCGGATGTTGCTAGTTTGCGGTTCCCCGCCATTGACGGTTTACTCGTACACCGACGCTCGCGCATTTTATCGATAATTAACTATGGATTCCGATACAGAAAAGTTTATAATTGAGATACAAAATAGACCAGCAATCTGGAATACAAAATCCGTAGAATATTCTTCTTCGGCGTCCATCTTGGAAATGAGTCGATCCAACTGCAAACCACGACGGTTTCTTAACCGCACGTTCCGGTTACGGATGCGGCTAACCGCCACCCGGCTTACCGCAAGCGCAACCGCATCCTGCGGTCCACCGGACGGCCGACCGCATTGTGGCTAACCGCATAGTGCGTATGTAGCCTAAGGGTTCCGTTTTTTGCCATTTGGCAACGGAACCCTAAAAACGATAACCAAACTCCAAGCGGGTGGAGCCACGGGCATCAGCTAGTTCCCAATCTGTATACTGTAACAGGCAACAAACAAATAACCAGCAACCCCCTGTGGCCACCCCTATGGTGGAACTTATGAAGTTTCTCCTCAAGGCCGCCTAACTACAAACATGTAGGATCTGGTACATTACCAAACTTCCTATTTAGTTCTCACCATCAATCATTCGTATATTCACGCTAGTTCTAAAGAGGTATGGCATTGACACAGCTTGCACACATTAATTAATTCGACGACATTTTAATACAAGCACCATTAGTTACATGGAAGTTCGTTGATGGAGTAATTCCGTTTTAGTTTATACTAACTATTTGCTTGCGGCATCGCTCGCGTTAATGTATATAATATACTATTATGAAATTGTAAATTAGTTGTATCTGTAAATTTGAGATATTTACAAAAAATACTTCGGTTATGTTAAATGAACGATTCTGAATACAAAAAAATATATATTTTTGAATTTTTATCTTTCTCTTTATCTGATATTTTCGGAAGTTAACGCGAATGTCACACATTGAAATAAAACTATTTTTAACGGGTTCTATCGCGATTTATTTTGATGTTATTTTATATTTTACGTTGATGCCGACGTTTCGGTTGCTTTTCAGCAGCCAGCAGCAGTCTCCCCGTAACCATGTCTCTTTATCTGTTTATCGGTTTTTTTATTTGAAAGTTCTTGGACAGACTTAAAACCTGCTGAATGGTTGATTGCAATTGGTTAAGTGGAACCGATCTCCACACAGACGGAGTCGAGTGCATCAGCTAGTAAAGTTAAAAAGTTATTAGAAGGAAATATTTTTTATCTACACATTATAAGCGCTTTTCAAGCATAGCATATATACTATTATAAAATTGTAAGTTAGTTGTGTCTGTACATTAGAGATATTAAAAAAAACTTTGCGTTATGTTAAACAAACGACCCTGAACACAAAATTAATTCTTTTCGAATTATATTTAAGTCTGTTTGTTCGCAATTGCCGCAAAAACTACAGAACAGATTTTGATACGGTTTTTCCTGTTAGAAAGGTCTTGGTCAGACTTAAAATATAGCGAAGGTTTGTTTGTAATTGTTTAAGTAGAACCAGAAAAATGACAACTGACCTCCGTGCGGGCGGAGACGCGGACATTAGCTAGTTAAACATCTTATTTTCATCTTACTATTGTAAATAAAAGTATATATTAATAAATACTTCGGTGATGAAATTCTAATGATCTCAAAACCCAGTTACCAAGACCACATTATCAAAAGTGAAATCAAATAAATTCAACCCAAATATCATCACATGAAAGTCATAACTCCTTTCTTACTAAAGTATGATTCCATTAATGTTGGGAATTAGGAAAATTATATCAAAACAATAAGTTAAAATTACATTACAACGTACATAAGGCAGATATGTTTTAACCCTTTCATCGCGGCCTGAGGGTACGTGGATACAATGGAAGGTTAACCCTAACAAAATCGTGGTACCTCATTGTTGTAAGTAATGAAAACTTTGGAAGTCAAGATGTGTAAAGATATGTTTCGGTTTTTGGTCATATCTCCGGTTCTATTTAACCGATTGCAATCAAACATATGGTAGATTTTAAGTCTGACCGAGACTTTTCTAATAGAAAAAAAAGCGGCCAAGTGCGAGTCGGACTCGCCCATGAAGGGTTCCGTAGCAGTAAGTAACATAATAATGCTTTTTTTTAAATTTTACATTTGAGTTGATCGTATGAAAGGTAAATTGCGTTTTTCGGTTTATGACGTATTAAAAAAAACTACTTGCTAGATCTCGTTCAAACCAATTATCGGTGGAAGTTTACATGGTAATGTACATCATATATTTTTTTAGTTTTATCATTCTCTTATTTTAGAAGTTACAGGGGGGGGGGACACACATTTTACCACTTTGGAAGTATCTCTCGCGCAAACTACTCAGTTTAGAGAAAAATTATATTAGAAACCTCAATATCATTTTTGAAGACCTATGCATAGATACCTCACACGTATGGGTTAGATGAAAAAAGAAAGAGTTTTAGTTCTAAGTATGGGGAAGCCCCCAAAATTTATAGTTTTTTTTCTATTTTTAAGTGAAAATCTTAATGTGGTTCACAGAATACATCTACCAAGTTCTCTTACCAAGTTTCAACAGCATAGTTTTTATAGTTTCGGAAAAAAGTGACTGTGACATACGGAAGGACAGACAGACAGACATGACGAATCTATAAGGGTTCCGTTTTTTGCAATTTGGCAACGGAAACCTAAAAAACCGCATAAAATCCTTTCAGTAGTTTTTGCGTCCTTAGCGAACAAACAAAGAGAAAAGAATTAAAAAAAATCCGTTCCCGCAGGGGGAACGCACAGGTAGATTTCGTGAAGCAATTAATATTATTTTATATAGAGAACTACGGACTTACACACACAAGTAAGCACAGTAACATTTTTAACATGTTTAATTATTTTTTTCGAAAACGGTAACTTTTGGCGAAAAACTGTTCAGACATTTATTTTAGACTTAAAAATGGCCTATCGAAAACAAATGTTTCCGACATCAAGAATGTTCACCGGTTAGAAGTTATGATTTTTTCCCGAAAAAATTTGTTTTCCCCCCCCTCCACTTTTAGTTAAAGTTTTAATCTTATAGGTTAATAATTAAAAGTTGCTGGTATTCATGTATACTATGGGATAAAATTAGAACGGTTCGAATATCTTTCATGGAACGTGAAATTTTGAGGAAAAACTGATTTCACAAAAAGTGAGGCCCTACCGTCCCCTTAGGCCGGATTCCACCCGTTCACGAACTTAAACTAAGTTTACACCCAAGCAATTTTTGACCGCAGTTTGAAAGCGATCGGGGCAAATTCGACCGTGAGAGTGCCGCAAATTTTGGGAAGTGGAACCATACATATATATATATATATATATATATATATATATATATATATATATATATATATATATATATAAACTTTTTGACCAGTGGTCATTTCGGACTCAGGGGGTCATTACTAGACCTCCTATTAAGATTTTTTTTTTAAATTCGACAGTAGTCAAGAAACCAATAGGTAGATCGATTTCATCGAAATCTACCTTTTTTTTTTTTTTTTTTTTTTTTTTTATCGTGCGGAAATCCCTTCGGATACCCCCCCGCCGGCCAGCAGGGGCGGCTATGTCGGGCCTGCACCGACTAAAACCGCACGCCGTCTCGGGTCTTCAGACGCCGGGGTGTAAGGTTACCCATAGAGCATATCCCTCGCACCCCGGCTGACCCTGGGCCATCTCACCACTAACAGCATCGCTCATCCTGTCTCCTCTGAAAGCAGAGGAGTACGGAGAGCGATGTGTTCCCGCCACGTTGGGTATTGGCCGACGATCAATGCCTACCATCGAAATCTACCTAAAAAATTGTGTTCAGAATCGTTCATTTCACATTACCCAAGTATTTTTTTTGAAATATCTCTAATATCCAGACGCGACTAATTTACGAAGTTATAATAGTATATATGGGTGCCGGTTCTTAACGCATTGAGACCCCTTCGTTCCTCCGAGAGCACATTAATCCTGTGCACGGTGCGTATTCCTTTTTAATCGTATTGAAATCATGGGTTTTGCGTAACATTACTGAGGCCTCTGTTTTGGTTAAAAAAAACTTTCAGGATTTTAGGATAAAATTTCACTAGTGAGAATAATTATGATCAAGTTAAAACTTTAGATTACTTGAACCCCGTTAACATGTGAATGTCGAGGCTATCCAGCTCCTTGACACCACGGACATAGTAAGAAGACTTAAAAGATCTAAGCCCTTTGAGTTAGTTTAGTGAAAATAGTGTTACGTAGTGCAGTGAGTGCTTTCAATCATAATAGAGACAATAAGAAAAGTGCCGATGGGCACTTTCTAACTTTGTATTAAAATTTATGAAATTAAGTTAAATATAAATTACTTATTAGCCTTAAGGTCTAGATTTTAATTGTTATGAGTAACCGTTTAATTACGAGTACATCATAATAAAAAATAAAATAAAACTTGAACCCGAGACCAGTCCCTTACAGGGGGAATGCTCTGACCAACTGAGCTACCTAGACATGTCCTAGATATTCGAAATTCTCCGATATATTGTATACGTGTCAAGGCGACGCTGGAGCCATCTACCGTAATTCTTGCGACCTACGGAGACAATGAATGACTTTACAATTATTTTAAACATTGTTTTTTGATTACTCCGCCACAGTAATTCAATGAAATTTTTAAACAATTAGTATGTTTACTTTTCCCATAGATTAGATCAGAAAAATAGAACATCTAGAACGGGACTTGAACCCGCTACCAGTCCCATACAGGGTGAATGGTCTGACCACCTGAGCTACCTAGACACATCCCAGATATTTGAAATTCTCCGATATATTATATACGTCTCAAGGCGACGGAGTTAAACTTTGCTCTCCCATTTTTCGTCTATCAAAAAAACACATTACAACAGACTCAGTCTTAACTTTTTAAAGTACATCTAATAATAAATAATCATTGTCACAATATAAAGAATTTTAGACACTTTTCAGCCCTAACTAAGGTCCCTAACCGTACTTCTGAGGGCTTAGAAGTTTTTAATTAAAAATAATATCGCGAGTTATTTGCAGAATGCGGCTGACAATTGAATTCTTAGAGAGTTCTTATCAGCTCGTACCGAATATTAATATTGAAATGGTTGGCATGATGCCATAGAATTTATATTTTTTGGGTTAAAAATTGGCTTGTCTGCCTCGTTGGTCTCGTGGTATTTATAATGGTGGCATTAAGTTTTTTATATTTCACATACAGCTTACCCATGAGGCAGCGTGAAATCATGTTTACGTGAAAAACTAAAAGAAACACTAGATTTGTATGTAAGTATGTTTGTAACGAACTGGCTTAAAAAGTACTGGAGCGATTTCAAAAATTCTTTCCCCATTAGAATGCTACATTATCCTTGAGTAACATAGGCTACTTTTTATCCCGATATTCCCACGGGATCAAGACTTATGCGGATGAAACCGCGTGGCGATGCTAGTCTATAATAAAATTGTAACGAGTTGTAAACTGTACAATGTAGTTATAAGACTTAAAAGTAATGATTATGTACCTTTTTTTTTTCGTGAGGAAATCCCTTCGGATAACCCGCCGCCGGCCAGCGGGGGTGGTTATGTCGGGATTGAACCGACTAAAACCGCACGCCATCTCGGGTCTTAAAACGCCAGGGTGTAAGTTTGCCCATAGAGCATATCCTTCGCACCCCGACTGACCCTGGGCCATCTCAGGTTTCGAGATGCGCCCCAGGCCTGCACTCATGGAGGACGGAGGTCGTTAAGCGACCTCCGGCGCCTGAGTCGCTTGCGACGCGCGGCGAACATGTTGCGGGCTCGGCGGGCCGGGAGAGTTCTAAATCTCTCCCGGGCGCGCTCCGCCATCTCCTTCGCGAGTATTACATGCTCGCAGAAGGAGGTGGCGGCGGTCCACGCGCTCGCGCTCCGCACCATTGCCACAATCATGCTGCGGGACTGCAATCATAGCGAGTGGACTCCCACGCCGATGGCTGCCACGAGATCACGCCTCGGCGCCTCCAACGCCGGGCAGTCAGCTAGCGTGTGCAGCCCTGAGTCCTCGCTCGCGTCGCAGTGATGACAGTCAAAAGTCAAAAGTCAAAAGTCAAAAACCATTTATTCTGCATAGACCATTAATACGGAACTTACAAAACGTCATAAAAAAATAAATAATCCAATGTTTGGCAAATGGACCACCGGTTCGAAACGCGGCCCTGTCCTGAGAAGACTCCGGCAAGAAACTCAGCGGGCTGTTTTTTTTTTGGTCTATTTACAAACATATTTACTTAACCTTAGTACAATATTTCATTTGAGTAGCATAGAGAGAGCAAACAGTTCATATACAAGCTTGTTTGTCGTCTAAATAGTCTTGAATATTATAGTAGCCTTTTTGGCAGAGTTTACTTTTAATTTGGCTTTTAAATTTATGAAGAGGTAGATTCTTCATTTCACTAGGAAGCTTGTTGTAGAAGCGTATACAGTTACCCTGAAAGGAATTACTAATCTTGTGGAGTCGACTATTACAAACCACAAGATTGTTTTTATGTCTAGTATTTACGTTATGTATATCACAAAGCCTTAAAAAATTGGAAATGTTTCTTCTAACATACAAAAGATTTTCAAAAATATATTGGGAAACTACAGTTAGCATGTTTATTTCTTTGAACTTTTCTCGGAGGGAGACTCTTGGGCCCAACTTATAAATTGCCCGCACCGCCCGCTTTTGCAGTACAAAGATTGTATTTAAATCTGCGGCATTACCCCAAAGGAGAATGCCGTAGCTCATAATACTATGGAAATAACTGAAATAAACTATTCTAGCGGTATCTATGTCTGTTAAAGTCCTAATCCTTTTCACAGCGTAGGAAATAGAACTTAACCTACTAGCTATTTTTTCAATATGTGATCCCCACTGTAATTTAGCATCGATACTTAAACCTAAGAACACGGTTGATTCCACAAGGCTCAACAACTGTCCATTAAGTTGTACATTGGTTTCCACCTGTGTAACATTAGGTAAGGTGAATTTAATACATTTGGTTTTTTTTTCATTAAGGCAAAGATTATTTATATTAAACCAATGAACTACTCGTGAGATTGCGTTGTTCACTTCGTCATAATTATCTAATTGTCTTTTAATTTTAAATATTAAGGAAGTATCATCAGCAAACAAAACAATACTATTTTTATCCCTTACGTAGTAAGGGAGGTCATTTATATAAATTAAAAATAAAAATGGTCCAAGTATCGAACCCTGTGGAACGCCCATCGAAACCAAAGATCCCACCGAACGTGTACCGTTCACATCGATCCTCTGAATTCTATTGTTTAAATACGAAGTCAAAAGGTCGAGAGCCTTGTTCCTTATTCCGTAATAATCTAATTTCCTGACCAATGTATCATGGTGGACGCAATCGAAGACTCTGGATAGATCGCAGAAAACACCTAATGCATCCTGCTTATCCTCCCAGGCCTCGTAAATACATTTCAATAACTCTATACCAGCATCCGTCGTTGATCGTCCTTTAGTAAACCCAAACTGTTTATCATGAAATAACTTATATTTATTAAAATGGGTTAGCATTTGGTCTAGAATTAATTTCTCAAATACTTTACTCAAGGTTGCCAACACAGAGATGGGACTGAAATTCGAGGGATCTGAGGCGCTGCCCGCCTTGAACAAAGGTATGACTTTACTATGTTTCATTAAATCAGGAAATATACCGCTACTGACGCAGTCATTAAACACAGTTGCTAGATGGGGAGCAATGACATCAATGATGCTTGAAACAGTTTTGACTGATAATCCCCATAGGTCCGCGGTCTTTTTAATATCAATGGATTTAAACGCTTTTGTGATGTCCTTGCTATCAACAACTGAGAATCTGAAAGCATGGGTATACAGGCGTTGGCTCCTTCCTGATCCGATACAGGTGGTCCCCGAAGCTCCCCTTCCTCTGGGTCACCTGCGTCAGTCGGTACGAGAGGCTTCCGTGTCGCCACTCCACCGCTATTGAGGCGTGCCCTGAACTTGGTCACCCAAGTCGTTCCTTACACTCCACCACGATTTCTCTCCGAGATGGACACCGACGAAATTTGTATGGCGGCCATTTTTTATCGCCATTTTGAATTTCTTTTCAGGTCACTGGCAATTGAATGACGTTTCGAGTGACATTTGCTCAAGCACCCCCAACCTATCTTCAATACCTTAAGCGTGCTCTTCACCCGTCTCCGAAATCCTCAATCATCAGCTCTCTCCATATTTTTCCTCCGAATGAGTTTTTATCCTCTATACGAAACCATTAGTGAAATAAAAATTTTTCATACAAAATTGTTCAGGAGAGGTGATCAATGAGTGAGTCAGTGAATCAGCATGAGCAGCTATATATATATATTAATTAATAAAGATTTTGAAAAATACGCAGGTTTATACGAGACCGGTATTAAGTCAATGTAGCAAAAATCAATGTAATACACCTCTGCCTACCCCTTTGGGGATACAGGCGTGAAGTTATGTTATATATGATGTCAAAGTAACAATAATTCTGAGTAAAAATGTCGTAATCACTGTACTGCAATGTTATTAATAAACACACATACCAGTACAAATTTACCTATTCATCATTCTCCTCATCCTACGAGCCTCCTCCCAACTCAGCTGGGGTCGGCTTTTCAGTCTGACCAGGAAGCACTTCGATATTTTCCGTGACTGACTGGTAGTCTGGCGGTTTGTCCTCCACAACCCACTGGCGATATCGAAATTCTGTAGTTAGACCATTTCTTGGACTCTTTAAATCTCCAAATACCCGTAAGTACTGCCATAGATTTGTATGTCAACCGGAACCGACGGCTTAACGTATTCTCCGAGGCACGTAGGGGTCTCAATGTATAAGAAGAATGGGCACCCACCCTAAGACTGCCTTGGCTAGTGTTGCTTAACTTTGCAAAAAAAAAACTATTCGGTTACCACGTAGCCTAAATTAATATTTGTATTAAGTGGGAATTGGACCCGCGATTTCTGACGTTGCAGTCGAACGCTTCACTGCAACGTCCACACAAGATATCACGTCACATAAAATCATTAACTTAAGTCAGTCAGAATTAATACAGCACATAAAAGAAAAAATGCTGCAAAAACGACAAAAAAATCCGCAAACCGCAGGCGTTATATCTGTACCGTTCGCTAAAAAAGGTTTTCAAACAATATTTATGTAACTGGTACTGAAAGGAAACCACTAAACGCGTGATGCTAGCTCTATCATAAACTAGAAAGGCGCAAAGGGGTCGACTGCAGTGCGTGCAGGCCACAGGTGGGGGGTGAATCCACCCCTTCATCTCGTTTATCTCACAGTGCCGACCGACCGGCTTTTACGTACAGACGCGTCCCGCGCGTTCGCAGTCTGTAACCTTCGCGAAAGAAAATCGTGAAAATCTTGTGCGTTCTGTGTTTAAATTTCAGTGCAGTTTTTAATTTGAAAATTTGAATTTGAACAATTTGATTATCGGGTAGATAGTGTTGTGAAATTGTTTCAAATGTTTATTATAGTGAATATATAACAGGAATGGATGGAGAGAATCGTATCATTTTGAACGTTGGTGGTATAAGGTAATACCTTTTATTAATTTGCAGGTATCGATATATATTGCATTCTGAATTCTCATATACGGTGATCATGTGTTATTTTAATGGAATTTCATCCGCATACGTGAATCTTCTTGGGTACGAGATAAGGAACTGTTCTCCTGGTTGTGGTGTTATGATTCCAATATTGCGGTTTTTTTGTACAACTGCTTAGAAAATGATTTAGGATTCCTGGTTTTGGTGTATTGATTGATATTGTATATGTTCGTATTTTGGTTTAAAAAATTACTTTAGTCTTTAGAATATTGGTGCCTAAATAGCGTTAAACAAATATAGGAAAAATCAATGACTATTTTTATAAAAGTCATCGAATTATTGTTTACATCTTTAGATTTTGTGACAATTACTGTGTAAATTAGAGAAACTAAATTTAAAAAAATCTTAATTTTCGGTTTCGGTTCTCTGACCATCTTAAATGCAACATGATTATGACTTCATTTCATTTTATTTTTATTATTTGTTTGTACTTTAGTGAAAGAAATACAAAAAGAATTGACAAGCCAGATTTAGTGGTTCCCAGTGACATTCAACATACCCCGTTTCTTCTCGTAAGTGATGTACAAGGCAACAAAAGAATACAGCTATACTCAACCCTATGTAAATATACAGCCAAAGAAAAAGTATCCAGTTGACGGTGATAGGCTTGTCTTCTATTACATGACACTAGACATACATACATACAGTCATGCCTCTTTATCAATAGGGTAGGCAGAGACCAGGGGTGTGTGTTGGGTAACCTCCTCGAGTGTCGCTCCGATTCCGATCCCGCTGCAGTCCGGGGGGAACGGAATCGGAGCGGCCGGTACACCCTGGGCGGCGGTCAATGGCTTCCCCTTCACCCCTTCATAGGGTTGGCATTGATCGTCGGCCAATACCCAACGTGGCGGGAACACATCGCTCTCCGTACTCCTCTGCTTTCAGAGGAGACAGGATGAGCGATGCTGTTAGTGGTGAGATGGCCCAGGGTCAGTCGGGGTGCGAGGGATATGCTCTATGGGTAACCTTACACCCCGGCGTCTGAAGACCCGAGACGGCGTGCGGTTTTAGTCGGTGCAAGCCCGACATAACCGCCCCCGCTGGCCGGCGGGGGGGTATCCGAAGGGATTTCCGCACAATAAAAAAAAAAAAAAAGGGTAGGCAGAGACCACGTATTTAAATCTTGATTTCCAAATCAAGGATTAGGCAATTATGAAACTGGTAACAATAAGCTCGCTTTCTATTACTTGGGACCCAAGAGAAATGGTTATGAAATATGGGTGCTAATAGACCTGTGTCTACCCTTTCGATGATATACAGACGTGGTTATGATATACATATATCTTTATTAGTATTAGACCAACTGTAATTATATTTTAATATCATACTTTGTTTACCAAAGAATATACAAAACACACTTTCAATAAAATTGTTTAAAAAAGATACTAGAAAAATAATCGCTAGTCGATTGCAAAGATGTATACATTATATTAATACATCTAAGACATTCGTTTGAAATATGTATTGTATACATGCAGATGGTTCACATACGTTTAATCCATTGACAAGTTACATGTGGGGTTCAAAAAGTCAGAGAACGCAAGTTTATTTTTTGAATATACATTACAGTTTAAAAATTTAAAAGTTGTAATTTGACAGCCATATATTTAGGGTTAAGTGTCTACAAATCGATAGTGAGAATAACCGACTCAGATAACAAATAAATTTATGATCAATTGATTTATGATCTCTGGTTTGGGAACTCCCGTTCTAACTTACGATTTGTAACAAGAACCGGTTAATCTTTACCACCGTAACGATTAAAATGCAAACACTGATATTTAGTTTAAATTATTTTCAAAAATTTAAAGTGTAAAATACTTGTGGGAATTTAAACTGAAATATGTCTAAAACATTCTTTTAACTCAGTATTATACAATATTACTACGCGAGTTCGATTCCCGGTCAGTGAAAATGTATTATTTTTGTATTTAAGAGTATTTTTTGCTTTGGTCTGGGATTTATATTCGGGAAAGAAAAATATCTAAATATAGTTAACCGCAATTTTGTCTTAATAGCGCCATGTAGTTAGTTTTAGTTGTTGTATTTACATCTTTCTCCATGTTTAGCTTGCATATCAGCAACCATGGTTATGAGGAGACGTGGGTGTATATGAGCCCCACCTAGATCTTCGGAGCTCAAGTCAATCTAGGCGGCTAGCTGGTACACCTGTTGATAAAAAGATAAAGCTCTGTTGCAGGTTTTCCTCTTGGGGTTAGGAGTCAGGCCTCGGGCTCCAAACGTTCAAGCTTAGGATACAATTAGGTCTCACGTGATGATGATGATGATAGTGGGTGACACCTAGTTAATACTAACTGTAACCGATATAATTGTATAATCTAATAATTTCATAATAATTTCAACTCTTATTTAAATTTGAAATTTTATTTTAATAATTAAATTTCAAAGATTTCAATTTATATTTTTATTCGGTGACATTAATATCCTACGACATTCTACACAGCCCTTTTTTAGACCCAAAGTAAGCATAGTTTGACTAGCTTGTGTTATGGGTTCTAGAATGTGGATAAACATACTTCTATACTTTTTTTTTGGAAATACATACATATTATACATAGAAACACCCCGACCAGAGCAAATAGACATATTTATGCATACAAATATTTGCTCTGAGCGGAAATTGAACCCCCCCTGTCGTAGCAATCGAATGTACTACCGCTAGGCCACAGACACCGCCAAAAGTAATGAATTAAAAATTAAACATAAAGCCAATGTAATTTTTACTAACATAATTTTAAGTATATATTGCAACTAACAACATATGGATTATTTTATATGAAATCGAGATTCGGTGATTTTTGAGCCTTTTACCAGTAACGTCGACCTATATTGCGTAGCGGCAGAGCGTAAAATTACGAAGTCAGGGGTTTGGTTGCGCTCGGTACAAATATTTTTATGTCTGATTACACATAAAACCCATTCCAGACATCGGTCACCTTATGACTTCAAAAACGTATATTTTTTAACGGAGATGCTTATTATAGTCAAGTTTTTGACATTATTGCAAGTGTTCTTAATAAACCAGAACCCCTCTAGCTAACTAAAATTGCTTGTTATTGAAATGACTTCCATTTGGATCGAAAGAGCTACGCTGTCGTCCTCCAGCTAAAATTCGGCCAAGTGACAGCTGGTTAGTTTTTTTTTTTTTAATAAATAAATATTCTACGACATTCTACACAGCGCTTTCAAGACCCAAGGTAAGCATAGTTTAACTAGCTTGTGTTATGAGTTCCAGAATGCGGATAAACATACTTATATACTTAGTTTTCACATCTTAACTTTAAACAAATACAATTAAATTTTTTAAGCCATTTGTATGCTTATTTTTCTTACAGATTTAGATCGCTCCCGTCCTAGATGTTCTCTTTTTCCGATTTAAATCTATAGGAAAAGTAAGCATGCTACTTGCTTAAAAAATTTAATTGAATTAATTAGGCGGAGTCATAAAAAAAACAATGTTTAAAAATGTCTTTATTGTTTCCGTAGTTCGCAACAATTACGGTAGATGGCTCCAGCGTCGCCTTAAGACGTATATAATATATCGGAGAATTTCTAATATCTGAGACGTCTCTAGGTGGCTCAGTTGTTCAGAGCAGTCCCCCTGTAGGGGACTGGTCGGGTTCAAGTCCCGTCCTAGATGTTCTCTTTTTCCGATCTAAATCTATTTAAACAAATATTTATATGTTTAAATCAATAGTAACTTTAGGGATCCTGCCGTTTGGCAAAATATGTTTCGTCAAATTTCACTTCCCAAAAACCTATCGCATATTTTTATTTCTCAGAAGAATCTTTAGCAAATTTATATTTTGCATTTTAATTTCGTCAAATATTCATTTGGCAACTTCTTACTTGCTCAATTTTTATTAAGTCAAATATACATTAAGCAAATGCTTTATTTTGTATAAAACTATATTCCAAAAGTAAGTTCGTTCAAATTTTTTCCATATAAGTTACGTAGGCTAGATCGGAACTGCCAGAGAAGTGGGTTAGGTTAGGTTGGAACTGTGGCCCCAACAGAGCGCGAGCCGAGCGAGCGCAGCGAGCGTGCCGCTGCAGCGGCCGGCTAAGCGCCGGATTTGATTTGTATAATAGCAATATAATTATTATAGAAGTTCTTACCTGTAAATTATTTGTCTAAGGTGAAACGAACACCCATGCAGCAGTGTATTTTCAAAATTGGATCTTAAACTGGAAATACTAGCTTTTCAAATCCAAAATGACAAAAAAAAACATATTTGACTACCTAATACTTGGTAAAAAGAAACTTTGCCATGTAATTATTTGTTAAACAATACATTGCCAAAAATAGTATTGCTAACTGTAAAATTGCGAAAAGTCGTTTTGCCAAATGAAAATTTGGGAAACATACTTTGGCATGTGACACTTTGGGGAACGTTTTTTGCCAAACATTAGTAAACCGTAACTTTATTATCGTGAAAGGTGAAAAAATATCCATCATCTGATAGGCAACGTAATTACAGATTTATAGATAATACTAGCATAGATTTTAAAATATGCCCTAATTTTTCAGCTCTAGCTCGAAATTTGCCTTTCATGGGGCCGCTTTCTATAGGACCACTTTCAGCAAAACTGATGCTGTGTCCAATATAAGTTGGGCAACCGCACTGCTCGGTTGGCGGTTGCCCAACTTAAATTGGACATAGAATCAGTTTGGCTAGGATGGTTACCGCGTTACCCTGTGGGCATTGCTGGACAATCCATAGAGGTTATTGCTGCTCTGATATAGATTTTGTTATAGAGACTGAATATACACACGATGTGGAATGTGAACGAGGTTTAATAATACAAAACAATTCCATGATTTACAAACTGTGATTGATGTAACGAAATTATTAACACAATGATTTTTAATTGTAAATTTCAAAATCAATTCCAGAAAAGTAACTTTCATAATAATTAATTTATATTTCACAGTAAGTTAATTTGATTATGCAAGCTTCTAAGGACTTCACTATTTTATTTGATTCCAGTTTTTAGTTGGTATGCGTCAATTATTCAAACACATGAACATATGTATATTTTAGTCACGCTTGTAATGGCAGATAAGTTAGAGGTGAATGATCACCTACGTTTCCCCAATCTCTGTATTCAGTGCCACGAATAGGAATAAGCCTATTGCCCATTACCGGGCACTTTTTTGACGTAGGTCACAGATTAATAAATAGTTACTAACCTAGGCTCAGTGTCTACGACGCCAAGCCGGCACTTCTTGGCCTGGTGGAGGTGGCATAGCCAAACATTTGTTACACACGTCGCCTGGCGGTCGCCACAACACGCCAGACTACGTAGGTGAACATGAATATCTTGATTAAGGGCCTGGGCTGCCTCGTACGTATCACGCATGCGGGCGCTCGCACGTCGTGCAGATAGTATGAATTTTTTTGTACGATTTTGTGCAAATGATCTGCACGACATTAGCTTAGTATTATTTGCATGAAACAGGCGCGCAATGCTGCTATATATACAATTATAGGCGGGTTCCCAAGACCATAGGTAGATATTTCCATCGTTTCTACACGAGGCATCCTCAGGACCACTTCGAATTTTATCACAATACAATATTTATTTAGGTCTTTCCACATATTAATTTTCTAAATAAACAGACCAACCCTACGGGGTTACCAGTTTAAATATTAACTTTTATATGAGTGGGAGGTAAAATAATATCTTTGCGTTAGATTTTCTCCCTGAGGGGCGAAAGAGACGTAAAAACTTATGCAGCGTTGTTCATAGCAAGCTATTTATTATACGCTGTGGGATTCAAAATGAACTAGATGCTGTGGAACGTATTATACCCAAAAGGGGGTAAGCAGAGACGTACTACACTCATGTATCCTTAGGTAAGTATATTTATTTTAGTCTGACATCATAAGGGGTGCCAGTTTCAATTCTAAGCGAGCAATTTTATTCTTAAGGGGTAAAATGAGGGATCTATATAAAGTTTTTCAATTTTCAAAGTAACGGTGAGCGAAGATTAGAAGATAGTCTTAAGACAGACTTGTCACCGTGCTGATCTCGTGGGTATTTGACACTTTCATATTTTTCTGCCGGTCTCTGTGGCGTAGCGGTAGTGCCTTCGACTGCTACGACAGGGGGCGTGGGTTCGATTCCCACTCAATGCAAATATTTGTATGCATGAATATGTCTATTTGCATTGGGCTGGGTGTTTCTATGTATAATATGTATATATTTACAAAAAAAGTATATAAGTATGTTTATCCGCATTCTGGAAGCCATAACACAAGCTAGTTAAACTATGCTTACTTTGGGTCTAGAAAGCGCGCGCTGTGTAGAATGTCGTAGAATATTTATTTATTTATTTTTGTAAAGTAATAGTCTGTCTTAAGACTTTCTTGTCACTTATGAGAGCACAACCTAAGAAGCACAAAATGTTATATACCAGCTACTGGTTGGAAAAGAAACTGGCTGAAAAGAAAGAAATTGGAAAGGAAGAAAGAAAACTTCTGGCTGGATTGATATTCATAGAGGGAGCTGGTGAGTGGCGGTGGAATCGGGTTATAGGGTTTCTATATACGAACCTTTCCCGTGCGAATCTGGGACCGGCTACTGGTAAATCATATATTTAATTAAAATAAGAATCGTGAGCTTTCGATGCATACGAAAACTATGGTATATTTCCTTATTCTATAGAATTTGAACGAGGACGAGACTTGAACCCGCCACCAGTCCGTTACAGAGGGAATGCTCTGACCAAGTGAGCTACCTAGACACGTCCCAAATATTCGAAATTCTCCGATATATAAAAAAAATTGGAAAAAGATTGTAAGATCATTCATTGTTTCCGTAGTTCGCAAGAATTACGGAGAATTTCGGATATCTGAGACGTGTCTAGGTAGCTCAGTTGGTCAAGTGCCATCCTAAATGTTCTCTTATTCCGATTTAAATCTATAGGAAAACTGAGCATACTTATTGCTTAGTCATTTTATTGAATTACCTTATATCAACAAAAATATAAGGTTATTGTCATTGCCAAAAATGTCGGTTATTACTAGTCATTTTAACTGTTTACAAATAGCAGACTACTTGTAAACAACACGCATCGTTGGCTGTCGTTGTTATCAAACAATCGTGAAATGTAATTACGCGGGTAAGTACTGTCAACAACCAAAGCGTTTAAACGTATGCAAATTAATAGTGTCCGATATTAATATAGCGGCGATAGCCCAGTGGCGCATGTAACGGACCGCTGAGACGAGGTCTCGAGTTCGATCCCCAGTCGCCCCGGGCACACACCTATGACTTTTCGTAGTTATGTGTGCATTTATAAATGTTAATTATCGCTCGCTTAATAATGTGCCCGGTAGATGGCAATAGACTCGCCCCGTATTACATTGGGACCTTAACATAACTGGCGGATCGTGGGTGTGTAATACACCTTTGCCTACCTCTTCGGGGATACAGGCGTGCAGTTATGTTATGTGTTATATTACTATTACTTGAAATTCTGTCACCAGACTGCGGCGAAGCCAAAAAGGAGAGTTATGTTTGACCTGTATGTTTGACTGTCTGTGTCTGTTTTTTGCATGGCAACGACAAAACCCCTGAACCATTTTTACCTAAATTTATCTATTCTAATATTACATAACAGTTGATATAGCCAAAACTATTATCCCACAAGGCCTAGACAGAGGCGAATAAATAAATAAATAATAAATAAATATTGCAGGACAAAGTACACAACGCGATTTAGCCCCAAACTAAGCAGAGCTTGTCATATGGGTTCTAGAATGCGGATAAACATACTTAAATACTTATTTTTTGTAAATAAATACATATTATACATAGAAACACCCAGATCAATGCAAACATACATGATTGCACTGAGCGGGAATCGAACCCGCGACTTCTGATTTAGCAGTCGAACGCACTACCGCTACGCCACTGAGGTCGTTGAATGAAGGACAACATTTCACCAATCTCAGTGTTCGTTTTAACGTAACAGGGGGTGGGCCTACTGTCGTTTACCGGACACGAGCCAAACCGATTTTGATGAAAGATTATGTCAGATTAGTCTTTATTGCGTCACTCAACACCAATATTAGACCCATTTTTTGTTAAACTTTCGCGTTCCACGATATACAATAATGTTAACGGGAATTAACGCGATCATGTATAGGTTTCGACCAGGTTACACTGGCCGTGGTTAAAGGCTGACTTTAACTAAAGGTATGTATATACCTATATATTAAGGTGTCACCAAATTAGTTGTCTGAATTTGGTGAGATGACTTGGTATCGATAAAATATGTTTTTGAAACAAAATGAAAAAATAACAGGTATAAAAAAAAGCAAAAAAAAAACACCACCAGTATGTGAATATTAAACAAGCCCACTCTTGTAAAAGTGGACTCGTCTGTCCACAAAATTTGTCTGGTAGGATCTTCCACTAACCACCTACAAAATCTTAAGCGCGGATCAAAATCTGTGGCAAGGAGCTTTTGCTCCCGCAGAAAGTGGTAGGCGTTCAGTTCTTCTCCTCGCAGTATTCTCCAAGCGGATGTGTGGGAAATATCTAAATCGCGACCAGCGTCAATTGTGCTCGTCTCGTCACGTGATTACGCGTTATTTTACCCGATACTTTTTTTTGTTTCAAATACATATTTTGTTGATACCAAGTCATCTCACCAAATTCAGAGCCCTAATTTGGTGACACCTTTTTTTTTTTAACGTGCGGAAATCCCTTCGGATACCCCCCCCGCCGGCCAGCGGGGGCGGTTATGTCGTGCATCGACTAAAACCGCACGGTGTCCTGCCCAAGTGTCCATTGCCGGGCACCCCGGGTAAGCCCTCGAAAGGATAACCCTAGGGAACTATTTAGTAATCTGAGCCCAGGGTTACCGGCGGACCTTGGCCGCCAGCGCGGCCTCGCCTGGTGGGGACGGGTTTTATCCCGCGTCGGTGAGTAGGCAGGCGTGTGCAGGACACACACGACACACCTCCGCCACGGCCTGCTTCTGTTAGGACGGCGAGTCGGCCAACTGCCGTCCCGAATATACATGATCGCGTTAATTCCCGTTAACATTATTGTACAACATTAGTCCCGGTTGGAACCAAAGTTTGCACATCGGAGCTCAAGATCTCTTTCTCTTGATTTGACTTATATTAGCTATTATGGGAGTTACTACCATCTTTTTGATTATTATTTTATATTTCTTTATTATATACTTTTGGGTCTAACTGTACTCGTAATGTGTATTGTGGACGAATGCAACCTAATTCTGAATATATGATTAACACTTTAACGCTAACAAATTTTAGTTCAGTTAACTGTACGCATATGCAGAGCGGTTTGTGGTTGAACTCACGAGGTTTATGTATTTTATTACCGATTAGGGTTGGAACACACTTACACGCTTTGAGAATTTGTGAAAAAATGTGCATCTATTTGACGAAAATGTTGTGGGTGGTTTTTAATTGTGTCGAGAGTTAAAAGTAAATGCATACCTAGATACATATTATGTGTAGAAACGTTCCAGTGCTTCTACGCATAATATGTATTTAAACATTCATTTTTTTTGACTCAAAATCAATTTATTTTTCATCTAACCCATTCGTGTGAGGTATCTATGGATAGGTCTTCAAAAATGATATTGAGGTTTCTAATATAATTTTACTCCAAACTGAATAGTTTGTGCGAGAGATACTTCCAAATTGGTAAAATGAGTCCCCCCCCCCCTGTATCTTCTAAAATAAGAGAATGATAAAACTAAAAAAATATATGATGTACATTACCATGTGAACTTCTACCGAAAATTGGTCCGTCATAAATCGTAAAACGCAATTTCAAATGTAAAATTTTTGAAAAAGTTTTATTATGTTACTTACTGTTACGGAACCCTTCATGGGCGAGTCCGACTCGCACTTGGCCGCTTTTTTTTTCCTATATGATTGATACGCAAAGAAACAAAAATATATGTTAACACTCTAATAGTTTACTTTACTTTACAATGTTTCGTACAGAGTGTTAAAGCAATGTAAAATACTTAATAAATTTCAGTTGCGACTCCAATAAATTCTATACATTCTACGACATTCTACACAGCGCTTTCTAGAGCCAAAGCAAGCATAGTTTAACTAGCTTGTGTTATGGTTTCCAGAATGCGGATAAACATACTTATTTTTTGTAAATATATACATATTATACATACACATATATATACCCAGACCAATGCAAAAAGACATAATTGATTCATACAAATATTTTCACTGAGCGGGAATCGATCCCGCGCCTCCTGTTTTAGCAGCCGAATGCACTACCGCTACGCCACAGAGGCCGTCAAAAAATTTAATTAATAAGGTGCATTGAATTGCAAAACACAAAGCCCAACGTTAATTAACATAATAAAAATTATCAATCTGAAATAAAAAATAAATTGAATAATTATAGGGTAATTGTATATATAAAATTAGAAACTTTATCTGTACATATATAATGAAATCGTAACGAGGTGAAAACGGTACATTGAATATTTTTCAAAAAAATTATTGATGTGTATTCTAGGATGCCGAAAATATGATTTTTTGACTGTTTATCGGTTTGTCTGTTTTGTTTGCTTTTTATTATCGATGTCCGAGCATCACTATCACTGACGGCCTCTGTGGCGTAGCGGTAGTGCATTCGACTGCTACGACAGGGGGCGCGGGTTCGATTCCCGCTCAGTGCAAATATTTATATGCATGAATATGTCTATTTGCATTGGTCTGGGTGTATCTATGTATAATATGTATGTATTTACAAAAAAAAAAAAGTATACAAGTATTTTTATCCGCATTCTGGGACCCATAACACAAGCTAGTTAAACTATGCTTACTTTGGGTCTAGAAAGCGCTGTGTAGAATGTCGTAGAATATTTATTTATTTATTTATTATTTATTTATCACTTGAAAACCGCTGAACAGATATGGCTGAAATTTTGCATGAACATTCTTCTAGGGCACGGTTAATATCATCACGCTATTGTAGGTATGATAGGAGCAGTAGAGTAAAACTGGTCTAAGATAGATCTTTACGAAATTTTGTAGTTCAGCAGAACTCAGACATGGTCAGGACCCGGACTATAACTCGTTACGCTATACCTGAATGGTAATGAGCAGTTAAATGTAAAATCTCCAAACTCGACAGAGTTACCCACGTGTATAAGATAGTTGACTAGAGTCACATAAACATTTTATAATGAATATCATCACGGTATTATATTAGAGGATCGGGTAGAATTGATATCTATGTTACATATTTCTCTAATCAAATAATAAATAGCGGCGATAGCCCAGTGGCATACGTAACGGACTGCTGAGACGAGGTCTCAAGTTCGATCCCCAGTTGCCCGGGCACTCACCTCTGACTTTTTGTAGTTATATGTGCATTATAATAAATGATATTTATCGCTCGCTCAATAATGTGCCCGGTAGATGGCAATAGGCTCGCCCCCTATTACATTGGGACCTCAACATAACTGGCGAATCGTGGGTGTGTTATACACCTCTGCCTACCCCTTCGGGGATACAGGCGTGAAGTTATGTTATATTATGTTATGTTATGTTAAATAATAAATTTAATCGGAATTTATTATTTAATTAAATTAAATTGTCAATGTAATACCAGTGCACCACAACATGTCATCCGGCCCATTATATGAAATCTTCTTCTTCTCTTCTTCTTCTTCTTCTTATATATAAAAATGAATTGCTGTTCGTTAGTCTCGCTAAAACTCGGGAACGGCTGGACCGATTTGGCTAATTTTGGTCTTGAATTATTTGTGGAGGTGTAGAGAAGGTTTAAAAGGTTTGTCATCGATTGAGGCAGTACGAAGTCTGCCGGGTCAGCTAGTAACTTAATAATTACGTGTTAGTATCGAAACTGCAGAAATAAACATACCTTGATCTATTCCGAACCTAACGCGCACGAAGTCGCGGGCAACAGCTAGTGAATGAATAAAGTTGGACATATCGTATATATTAAATTGGACACATGAATGAATAAATGAATCACATAATGAAACTGACAATAATTAAATTAAAATCGAAAACCAATATTAATTATCAATAACTAGCTGACCCGGCAGACTTCGTACTGCCTCAATCGATGACAAACCTTTTAAACCTTCTCTGGACCTCCACAAATAATTCAAGACCAAAATTAGCCAAATCGGTTCAGCCGTTCTCGAGTTTTAGCGAGACTAACGAACAGCAATTCATTTTTATATATAAAGAGAAGAAGAATAAGCAGCGTTTAAGCTGTAAGTAACTTATACTAAATCATTACGAATGCTAAATTAGCGACACATTTGCTCGAACACGCACAAATTGCTTTTGATGTTCGAGCAAAAATATCCGCAGTTTGTGATGTGTTTTTTTAGGCGCGTTGAGCACTTTTCTAATGAGCACTTTTTGGGTGAGGAAAAATCATGAAACTCGCGTTTTTTTTAATCGTTACGCCACCTCGAAATCGTCACCGAGACGCCTACGTCACGCGAGTCGCCTGCTATGTATTTTTTTTATAACAACGCTATAATTGTTGTAGCTGGATGTACGGAGGGACGGAGTGACGGAGGTAAGGGCTGAGTGAGAGAGGAATGGACGGAGGAAGGGTGGGATGTTGTTTGGGAGGGATGGAGGAAGGAAGGTGTTAGGGAAAGGGAGGGAGCTAGGTCGGAAGGGAGGGGATTGGAGGTATTGTGTGAGGGTGTGTGAGGGAGTGAGTGAGGGAGGGTTGGATGGAAGTAGGGAAGGAGGGAGGCAGAGAAGCAGGGAATGATGGAGGGAGAGAGGGGTGGTGACGGCTAAAAAAATACACGTAATTGTTGAAATTTTCACTTCTGCCGGCACTCCCGGAGTGCCACTGTTTTTTTAAACGCCAGAGGAATTTTGTTCCAACATTTAGTCGCTGCATACCTTAAACTACCCCTGAAAGCAGCGGACCTATGGCTCGGTATAGACACAGTGCACTCCTACCAACACCTTTGGCCCAAGTCAACTTCTGCTAAACAACAGATGAGGCTCCGACGCAGGCTTTCCTCTTGGGGTGGTAGGGTCAGATAGCAAAAAAAAAAGATGGTAGTCGCTACCGGAAAAGCCGAAACCAATCTAAACAATAACAATAAGCTGACCTCAAACTTTGGACACATTAAGAAAATCGCTATGAGAATGATGATGACTGGGACCTATGTAAATCTTTATTATTGTAAAATTGAAAATTAGTTGTGTCTGTATATTGAAAATATTTAAAAAAATTCTTAGATTATGTCGAATGAACGATTGTGAACACATTTTTTTTTTGTCTGTCTGTTTGTTCGTGGTGGACGCAAAAACTACTGTATTTTGATATTTCTTTCAGAAAGGTCTTGGTCAGATTTAAAATCTGGCGTATTTTTGATTGCAATTGGTTAAGTAGAACCGGAGATATGACCACAGAACGATAACGCGCGGGCATCAACTTATATAAATTATTCATACATACAGTCACACTCTGTCCCATTAGGGTGGCGAGCGCGTTTAACATCATGCATACAAATACTTGCACCGGGAATCAAACAGGTGATCTTTGACTTAGCATTCGAATGTTTTACTACTACGCCACGCTTCCGTTTCAAATTAAAATATACTTCGCCGACATCGAGCAGACAGAATTAGGGCCGAAAATTGGTGATATATGAGTGATTGTATGTTTTTTACATAACATAACATAACTTCACGCCTGTATCCCCGAAGGGGTAGGCAGAGGTGTATTACACACCCACGATTCCCCAGTTATGTTAAGGTCCCAATGTAATAGCGGGCGAGCCTATTGCCATCTACCGGGCACATTATTAAGCGTGCGATAATTAACATTTATTAATGCACACATAACTACGAAAAGTCAGAGGTTACGTTACGTTACGTTACGTTACGTTACGTTACGTTACGTTACGTTACGTTACGTTACGTTACGTTACGTTATGTTATGTTATGTTATGTTATGTTATGTTGTGTTGTGTTGTGTTGTGTTGTGTTGTGTTATGTTATGTTATGTTATGTTATGTTATTACCGACATCCGCGGGTGGACCCGCGAGCATCAGCTAATATATAAGATTGTTACTATAATTAACATAGCATAACATAACTTCACGCCTGTATCCCCGAAGGGGTAGGCAGAGGTATATTACACACCCACGATTCGCCAGTTACGCTAAGGTCCCAAATTACTGTAATTACCTTATATGTGTAGCCTTCATAACTGTAGGACTATACCTTGTAAACTTTAGTAAATAATGTTAAGTATGTAAATAGCTGAAATGTAGTTCAAAACTGTTGAATATTTCAGTAAACTGGAATTTGTTTTGGCACGCCATTTTGAATTTATTACAACTATGTTCAAATTGATGTTCGGTAGTTCTCTATTTAGTTAAATGTAGTGGCCGGTTACTGAACTGAGAAATTAAAATTGAGAGGGCGTTGAGAGTGACCTGTCAACGCCTACCTAAATACAGTTTCGTTGACAAAACACAGTTTGGTTGTGCTTATTATGGTGTTATTAATTTTAATAGTTAAAACACATTCCGTTAAATATTCTGTAATTTGATTAGTGCACTACTTACGGGCGGGGTCCATATAACCTTCCTGCAAGTGTAAGAAAGTTTAATTGAATTCTAATTTATTCGTTATATATTAAATACACATATAAAAAAAAACAAAAAAAATACGAAGAACTGGGCTTACTAAAGTGGAGAGCTGGTTTAAAACGAGGCTTTTGTGAACCGGTGGTCTTTAGTTGAATTCTCCAAAAAGAAATTGGAGTTATTCTGTTTCGTAATTGTGTGCAAGATAAACGTTAATAGGCTCGCCTTTTATTAGAGGAGAATAGAATAGAATAGAAATAGACTTTATTGTACACCAATTAGAGTAATTGACTGTGTATTCCAAGTACCTATACTTGGAATACACAGTCAACATATCTACAAATGGCGGCCTCGCTAAAAGCAATTTCTTACAGGCAATCGTGGAATTAAAAAATAATAGTTTGGGAATGAGAGTGTACAATCAACCCTTGCCTATCCCCTAGAGGATATATATAGCTTGGATATATATAGATCAGACTAACACTGTTAAGATAAAAATAAACTAAAATAAATGACGAATAAATAAAAATAAATAAATAAATAAATAAATATTCTACGACATTCTACACAGCGCTCTCTAGACCTAAAGTAAGCATAGTTTAACTAGCTTGTGTTATGGGTTCCAGAATGCGGATAAACATACTTATATACTTTTTTTTGTAAATATATACATATTATACATAGAAACACTCAGACCAATGCAAATAGACATATTCATGCATACAAATATTTGCACTGAGCGGGATTCGAACCCGCGCCCTCTGTCGTAGCAGTCGAATGCACTACCGCTACGCCACAGAGGCCGTCGATGAACAGTAAATAAAAAGAAATAAACAATAAATAGAAATAAATGAACAGTAAATAAAGATAAATGAAAAGATTAAAAAGATTAAAAAGATAAATAGATAAAAATCTTACAAATCTAACAGTTAGTCATACAATTCCGTTCTAGAACTGCAACCGAGCGTCTTCAACTCTGACATTTACACGACACTGAGCACTTTCACATCGAAACACGATCTCTAACTTACGAAGATTGAGCGCTCTCAATATCTTAACAAACTCGCTACGAATCTTGATAGTTGGTCCAGTTTAAAATAAAGATTCGTAACCAATTAGCTACGACGTAGCTCATTTCGTAGCTGATACATTAACATTAGGTATATGTATTTAATAACTGTGCTTGCGTCTTCGACCGCGTGGATTTAGATTTTTAGCGATTTAGTTCTTTTATGCGGAACCCTAATTGTTTGTCTAAAATCAAAGTAGCCTATGTTACGCCTCATAATATTACCTATCTGCTGGTGAAAGTTCTATCAAAATCGGCCCAGACTTTCCAGAGATTACCTAAGTCAAATATTCAGAAAGACAGACAGACAGACAAAAAAAATGTATTTTTGCTGTAGGTATCGTGTATACGTTCATATGCAATCATTGAAAATATGTTATTTTAATATAACAAAAAGAATATTTGTAATGAGCGGGCATCAAACCCGCTACCTCTGACGCAGCATTCAAACGCTCTTTAAACATTCAAATGGTACCAGAACTGCTTCGCGTCTCATCAATTAACATTCAAAAACTTATCAAGTATCAACACATTTTTGACGGAAAAACGTGTGTCAACTTACAGTTACGTTTCAAAAGTGGATTGAACCTATTACCCACACGGCACCGTATCACGCTATAAGGGGATTACATTCTGTCTGCTCGACGTGATCGGCTGCTATCTGCGAAGGTTTAACTTGTTTCGTCACCGATACAGGATTACAGGGATTTCCACACGTGCACCAGTGGTGAAATGCAGTTGTGAAGAACAATGTTGATGGAATTCTTGATAACCGGTAGTGGAACGGCTATACTGTCTAGGATTATATGTTCAGTATGTTTTATATCTTTCGATTATAATTGGTGTATTAGTGTTGGTTTATTCTATTTTTTTTAACAATCCTCTTTTTTATCTTAGCGGCAATCCCGGCCCCGCCCCCACTCCTCTATTTTATTCCTTCCTTCCACAATTTGGTTTCTTTTGACTTTTACGGGAGCACCCTGCTGTCTGACCCCTCCCACCACCCACGAGAGAAAAGTCTGCGTCAGAGTTGCGTACATCAAAAATGACCCTATATACCGCCGGGTGCGAGGGAAATGCTTTATGGGCAACCTAACACCCCGGCATCTGAATCGGTTCGAATCCGACATAACCACCTCCGCTGGCGGCGGGGGGTTATCGGGGGGGGTTATCACTTTCGCACGAAAAAAAAGGAAAAGGTGAGACTATATACACTTTTTATATAATATGCAGTAGAAATATATTATTGTGAGTCTCCCCTTGACGATCAATGTAAAATATAAAATAACTTCAAATAAATCGCGATAGTTTTATTCCAATAAATTAATTTTAATACCTAAGGAGCTAACACACTACCATGCATCTGACATACACTTTATTAAGCGTAGCGAGCCGAAGGCGAGCGAAGCGTCTTTGGTTTCAAAGTTGCATTTCAAACAAATGATACTCATCCGAGACCGTTTGACCGATCTCGACCAAATTTGCCACGGTGATCAAGTAGACATTACTGAGTGTCGTAAGGGGTCGAATGTCCAGATCGGTCTTACCATCGAGGAATAAAAAAACAAATCAATGGAAAAAGTCGACCGGTCACGTTGACCTATTGTTGGATAGGCAAATCTCGTTACGCTTAAGTTTGGGTTGATTGCCAAGCTGGCAACCGTCCTAGTTAGAAGGAAATTCTACAATAAGGTTTACTCCTTAATACAAGCATCTCATCATCGTTTAAACTAAAAAGAAAGAAATACGTGTGTATTTCGATCACCCTACTGCCAAGTGGTTTTTAGTTTAAATTTATTAATTCAATTTTATGTATCTACAAGTACACTGGCGGACTAAATGCCACAGGCATTCTCTATCAGTCAACCAAAGGTGGTGCAGAGATAGACTCAGTAGGTGCATTATCGAGAGCTAAAGATGCAATGAACGATACACACAACAATAATTCTGTAAAGTATACCTTTTTTTACTTTTTTCACTTCGGGCTTCACCCCATCGGTGCTAACGATGGAATTGGCGTGTCCATTGCCGGGTATCCCCTCGAAACGAGCTGCCGGAAACCCTGAGGTTACCCATTTTTGATGGGATTTTGGTTGGACGACATCGCGGTTTCGCCTATGGGGTCGAGTTGATCCCGCGACGGTGAGTTGGCAGGCGTGTGTAGAATACACACGACACGACTCCATCTTGACCTGTTTCTGTAAGGACAGCGAGTCAGCCAACTGCCGTACTCAGGCCCCTAGCATGGAGGTCGGTAGTCCCGGGCGTACATCAGTCTGTGGAAGACTGTAGAACTCAGGGGGTAGGGCTCTTTCCCGCTGCCTCCCCGCCGGGTCTTTAGAGCGCATTACCTGCTCGCAGAAAGAGGCGGTGGCGTATCACTTGTTCCCGTCGGAGACCACGGCACCTACCATGGTTTCCAGCGAGGGAACGTCCACACCCAGGACCGCAATGAGATCCCGGCGTTGACTCGCCCACGCTGGGCACTCCACCAACATGTGCCGTGTCTTAGCCGGGATCCTCGTAGTGCTAGCGCTGCAGCGTTGTCTCCCGATGGATGCGCCTCAGATACTAACCGAAGCATCCGGGTCTGGTAACCACCTGAGTCATCCGGTAGGAGAGGAGAGGAAACACTCCTCGATGACCAGCCTCACCGCCTCGACGATGGCTTCTCACTGCCTTGGTTGCTGAATTCTCACCTTCCATGTATCCATGAGTTCCTGGTGGAGCTGGGACCGCTGAGCCCTGATTTCTCGGGGCCCAGCATATGGCCCCACTCCAGCACCTCCTTGCCGCATTGGTACAACGACGCAATGGCCCACGTTTCCAGGTCCCATGGAGGGGTCCGCCCATACGGTAATAGTAACGCCTAAGGTACCATATCATATACTTAGCTACTTACATATAAGTAAATATAGCATAACAACATCAACAACATAACTTCACGCCTGTATCCCCGAAGGGGTAGGCAGAGGTGTATTACACACCCACAATTCGCCAGTTATGTTGTTAGAGTATGAACCTTTTAAGTTTCTAATATGTTTATATTTTTGTGTATGTTCTATGTCAAGTTGACATTGATATATTGAATAAAAAATGATTCCAGTAAAGACCTGCTAATTTCTATATATATATCAACTTTATTAACAACAATAGTTTTCAGCACGAATTTTAAACTGTATTGTGGTTTTGGTATTATATTTCTATTCAACTGAAAATTATGTCTGTCGAAAATATGACGACAACGACGACGCCAAATATGGATATACCCAGTATGTAGTTCAGTACAGTACTTCTAGAGTCTCACACTCAAGTGCAGGTTTGAGCACAATAAAACCACTGACTGGCCGAGAGGGTTATCCTTCGTGGAAATTTAAAATTAAGATGTATCTTCTTCACGAGGAATTATGGGAAGCGGTCAGTGGTTATTCACCGTTTGATAAAACGACGGAAGACGTCCGTAAATATAACGACCAAAAGGCGTTGTCTAAGATTTGCCTTACTTTAGATGGATCAGCGATTACACATGTTCGACGTGCTAAAACCGCCAAAGAGGCATGGCAAGCTCTCGCGGCAGCTTATGAAGACAGGAGTATGGGTAGAAAGCTATCTTTGGAGAGGAGGTTATATAGACTTACCTTAAAGGACTTTGATGACAACGTGGAGCGTTATTTGGACTCTATAATGAATTTAGCTCAGGACCTTGCTGATATTGGTAAAGAAATAGAGGATTCTAGTCTGGCAGCTGTAATGTTAGGAGGTTTGGGTCCTAGGTTTGATCCACTGGTGATGGCTTTAGAAAACTCCAATGTGGAAAAGATCACTACTGACTTAGTGGAGACGAAACTCCTCAGTTCTGCCTCATGGCAAGAGGAAAGTGAACCGAACCCCAGCTCCTCCACAGCTCTTAAATCAGTGAAGCAGGTGAAGAAGCAACCTAAGAAAAAGGAAGTCGTGTGCTTTGATTGTGGTGTGAAAGGGCACAAAAGATCTGATTGTCCAAATAAAAAGGAAAAAGGTAAGAGAGCACAAATAAGTCTCTCAGCGGCTCTTAATGCTCGTCAAGATATTAAAAGCACATCTTGGTATGTCGATTCTGGAGCGACCAACCATATGACGGCAGATGCTTCGATGCTGTATGATGTCAAGACTTTGCAAGATACCAACAGAGATTCCGTTACTGTGGCTAATGGTGATAAACTCAAATGTGTCAGCGTAGGAACAACTTCTTTCTCTACTGATGACTGTAATGGAATAATTTCTGAAGTTGTTGTAGTACCTGATTTAAATTGTAATTTACTTTCTGTAAAAAAGATTTGTGATAAGAGTTATTCTGTAGTTTTTGATACTAACGGATGTAATTTTTATAGCAATTTTTCTTGTACTGGTGATTTACTTATGCATGGTTCTATTTGTAACGGTCTTTACACTTTAGATTGCACTTTTGATTTACCAAAACAATTAGCTGCTGCTCCGGTTCACTTAGACGCTTCTAAATTCAAATTGTGGCATAGACGCCTAGGGCACTTATGTCGTATAGGTATGGATAGTCTTATGAAAGGTGGAGCTTCAGGTATTGACTATGAAGTGGTAGATCAAAATGCTTGTGTTTCTTGTCTTGAAGGTAAGCAAGCAAGAAAACCGTTCAAGAGAGTTAAGTACAAGAAAGCAACTGCTCTATTAGAACTGTTGTACGCTGATTTATGTGGCCCTATGTCACAGGAATCGTTTCAAGGAAACAAATACCTTTTAGTGTTCATTGATGATTTTTCTAGAGTGATTTTTCCATTCTTTATCTCTTCTAAAGATCAAGTCACACAATGCTTTTGTGATTTTCAGCTGGAAATTGAGCGCCAAACTGGCAAAAATATAAAGATTTTGAGGACCGACAACGGGACTGAATTTGTAAATAAGGATCTGGCTGCAGTACTGCGTGGTAAAGGTATCAGACACGAAACGACCGTTGTCTACAGCCCCCAGTCCAATGGCGTCTCGGAACACACCAATCGTACGGTTGTAGAGAAAGCGCGTTGCATGCTTGCGGACAGTCTTCTGTCGATAGCTTATTGGGAAGATGCGGTACGTACAGCAGTGTATTTAAAGAATAGGTCCCCACACCGAGCTCTCGATAATATGACTCCTTACGAGAAATGGTTTGGTTGTAAACCGAACCTTTCTCACCTTCGAGTCTTTGGGTGTAGAGCTATGGTTAAAGTGCCTGATTGTCAGAGAAAAAAGCTCGATGTTAAATCAACTGAACATATATTTGTTGGTTATACTGATGATACTAACAGCTTTTTCCTCAGAAATGCCCGCTATCCCCGCGAATTAATTAAGGCTCGGGATGTCGTATTTTTTGAGAATAGTTTTTCTAATTTAAAAGGAAACAATTGCGATGAGCCAGTGAGTCCGCTTCTTGATGAACTGGTTCTGCTTCCAGCTCAATCACAAATACGTTTTGGGTCCGTTGACGAAACACAGAATCAAGCTAACAATTCTGATAGTAGCATAGGTCAAGTGGCTGATGTCTTAAACTCAGAAGTTCAGGAGGAGCATTCTGATGATTTGAATGAAAATTTCTCAGATGCTGTCGATGCTCATGATGACACAGTGAGTGAACCAGCAGAATGCAGATATCCACTTCGAAACAGAATGCCTAAGAACTACGAGGCACTCCAACTTTCTCAAATAAGTATGAATGTGAGTGAACAAGAACCACAGAGCTTTTCTGAAGCAATGCGTATCGATAATGGCTTGCAGCTATGCAGGATGAGTATAACTCACTAATGATGAAAAATACCTGGAAATTGGTGGATAGACAAAATAAAAAGGTCATTCCGTGTAAATGGGTTTACAGGATTAAACGAGACGCTGAAGGCAATATCGCAAAATATAAGGCACGACTCGTTGTTAAAGGTTTTAACCAAATTGCTGGTATCAATTATTTTGAAACCTTTGCGCCTGTTGTTCGAATGTCGTCTTTGCGAACTTTGTTTGCCTTGGCAGCAAAAATTAGCCTAAAAATGCGACACTTAGACGTCGACACTGCGTTCTTAAATGGTGATCTTGAGGAAGAAGTCTACATGGAACAACCCTTCGACTTCTCCGAAGATCCCAAGAACAAAGTGTGCTTACTACAGAAGTCGCTTTATGGGCTAAAACAAGCACCTCGAGCTTGGAACATAAAGTTAGATAAAACTTTATCGTCCATAGGTTTTTCAAAAACTCCTTCAGAGCCCTGTGTCTATAAAAAATTTTTTGGACAAGAGTTGGTAATTATGGCCGTCTTTGTCGACGATATAATTATCTATTACAAAAATGAAATGACATGTGACGTTGTCATGTCAGACTTGAATGAATATTTCAAAATAAAAAGTTTAGGAAATTAAAATTTTTATTTAGGACTCAATATAGAGCAAAAGGACAATAAAATAATTTTAAATCAAGAAACGTATATTGAAAAGTTGTTGCGAAAGTTCAATATGCAAGATTGTAAGTCAGTGAGCACCCCTTTGGCAAATTCTAAGCTAGAAATAGCGAAGGAAGGTGAGAACGAACATTGCTCGTATCCTTTTCAAGAACTTATTGGTTCGCTGATATTCTTGGCTGTTAACTCGCGACCAGATATTGCGTTCGCAGTAAGCTATCTTGGACAGTTCTGTTCTAGTTATAACCGAACGCATTGGTTAGCAGCTAAAAGGGTACTACAGTACCTCAAAGGTACAAAAACACTTTCAATCTGTTATACCGGTAGTTCTGATTCCAACTGTGATTTAAATATTGTTGGTTTTACAGACGCTGATTAGGCTAATTGCCCTACCACACGTCGCTCTTATACGGGTTACGTAATGCAATTGAGTAGTGGTCCAGTGTCATGGGCCAGCCAAAAACAGCCCACGGTGGCGCTCTCGTCTGCCGAGGCGGAATATATGTCGCTCACTGCTGCCACCAAGGAGGCTTGTTACTTGCGGAGGTTTGTGAGTGAGATTACAGGTGAGCTACACACTATTACCATTTATACTGACTCTCAGTCGGTGATGAAATTAGCTCAGAACCCAGTACACCACAACCGTACTAAACATATCGATACAAGATATCATTTTATACGAGAAAAGGTTTTAGAAAAGGTTATTAACCTGGAATTTGTGCCTACAGAGTGTATGTTGGCGGATGTGCTTACTAAACCCCTAAGTAGACTCAAACATAAAAACTGTGTTTGCAGCATAGGTTTAACTTAGGTTTAACATAGGTTTAACTTAGCTATTTTATAATGTTTAATGTAACTTGTTGCTAACTGGTGTAGTATCAACATTATTACATTAAGGGGGGTGTGTTAGAGTATGAACCTTTTTTGTTTCTAATATGTTTATATTTTTGTGTATGTTCTATGTCAAGTTGACATTGATATATTGAATAAAAAATGATTCCAGTAAAGACCTGCTAATTTCTATATATATATCAACTTTATTAACAACATATGTTAAGGATCCAATGTAATAGGGGGCGAGCCTATTGCCATCTACCGGGCACATTATTAAGTGAGCGATAATTAACATTTATTAATGCACACATAACTACGAAAGGGTCCCCGGGGCGACTGGGGATCGAACTCGTGACCTCGTCTCAGCAGTCCGTTACGTACGCCACTAGGCTATTGCCGCTTTAATAATAAATAAATAATAGTAAATATAGTTACATATATATTACAGCTATACAATAAATATAACCAATCATACATACTGTACACGTAGGTACTCATAAACTCGTTAATTTGACATTACTGCCATTTCATGGTGGTAGAGTCAAGCAACAGTCATTTTGGCCGTTGCATGAATGGGCCGACTCGACCGGGGAAGCACCACCCTCTCACAGAATATCGACGCCAAGTAACAGTATTTAAAATGTTGCATTCCGTTCGGTGAGTGAGAGTGCCGGAGCCCAAACTCCTTTCCCATCCCCTCCCAAACTCCTTTGCCATCCCCTCCCAAACTTCTTTCCCATCCCTTTCCTTTACAGGGTCGGCAGCGCGAGTGTGACGCCACTGCTGTTGCACACGTCCATAGGCCGCGGTAACCGCTTCCCATCAGGTGGGCCGTGTGCTTGTCTGCCACCTTAGTGGTATAAAAAAAAAAAAAAAAAAATTACTGTCCCGATGTTTCTGCCAGTTTTTTTAACATTCATTGGCAAGCTTTTGCCTTGACCGTCAGGCTGGTAGCCTTTTTGATTTCAAGAGGTAGTGAATTCCAAAGAAAGACAGATGGTACAGGAAAAGAAGAATGAACAAAACAAGTATTATGAGACGAATAAATGTGGAATTAATCAATACTCCAAGTACTTGGAGTATATATACTCAATTTAAATCAATTTGACAACAATTTAAGATTAATTCATTTGTAAACTCAGTAAATACAACAGAAAGGATACAGTTTTGTTAATCGTGCGGAAATGTGTAATAAATAACTCGCAGCCATTGTTTACTGATCCCGCCTGTCGCGGTGGTGTGCTGTGAGCCGTGAACCCAAAGTTATGCGTCAAACGGAGTTAAGTCGGAGGTCAACTTTAGTTCTATTATTATTTCTATTGATTAAATACATCAACTTCTATTTAAAACACGAGACTGGTTGTACGGAACAAAAAAATTGTCGAAGACCACTAACAATGTGCAACTTTTTGTAGCTATCATACAGATGATATAACAAAATGTCGCAATACCTTTTTTTTTTTTTTTTTTCATGCGGAAATCCCTTCGGATACCCCCCCGCCGGCCAGCGGGGGCGGTTATGTCGGGCTTGAACCGACTAAAACCGCACGCCGTCTCGGGTCTTAAGACGCCGGGGTGTAAGGTTACCCATAGAGCATATCCCTCGCACCCCGACTGACCCTGGGCCATCTCCGGTTTCGAGATGGCCCCCTTACTTGCTCTCTGCATCTGACTCCACTGTGCCATCTGCTAGTCAGAGGGACACGTGGAAAGCTTCCGAACAGCCCTCAACAGGGCCGTCCTCGCCTCGGTCGGAGTTGGCCGTAGGCGGCAGCGTCTCTCCCACCCTAGGAGAGAGGCGCTGCCGTCTCCGTTGCCCAGGGTGCACCCCGTGGAGGTCCCCAACCAAGCATCTCAATGTCGCAATACCTAAACAGATAGGTTTTATACAAGTATACGGCCCACCTGAAAGGAAGCGGTTACCGTGGCCTATAGACGTGTGCAGCACCAGGAGCGCTACACTCGCGCTGCCGACCCCGTAAAACCTTCTAATACCCTTCTTGAAGAACCCCATATTGTAGTCGCTTGGGAAAACCACAGCAGGGAGATTATTCCACAGCCTGAAGGTAACTAGGAAGTGGCTGAAATTCAATATTATCCTTGAAGCGACTGGCATCTGACCTCCATAACCCAATGGCGATATCGAAGGTCTGTTAGACTAGTTGTCGGATTTTTTAGGGCTCCAACTACCCGTGACAACTGCCAAAGATGTCTGTAGGGCCACCAGGTCCGACGGCTTAACGTCCGGGGGACAGAGGGGTCTCGAATGTGTTAAGAGTGGTCACATTTGAGAACCGTAACACAATTTTTGTAATAAATAGTTTGTTAAGTAGTACACCTTTTAAGTTAGTTAAGTATTTAGTGCTATTAATTTAACTATTGATAAGATATTGTCCTTAATAAGATATATCGTCTACGTAGTTAATTATGGTGACACGCGTGGTAGAGCGTTTGACTGTAAAGTTGTGGGTTCAATCCCCGTCAGTACAAATATTAATTGTATGCGTGACTGTGTATATTTTATTAAATCGAAAAACACAACATCCAGGATGAGATTTGAACCCGCGACCAGTCTCTTTTTAGGGGGAAAACTGTGACCAACTGAGCTATCTGGTAGCTCTAATATTTAAAATTCTTGGTGTAAGCTTCAGATATGACCTGGACTAACACAAAGATACTGATAATGATTTTTTGAGTTATGTTAAATAATTAACGATTCTGAACCAGATTTTTTCTTTTTAATTCTTATCCTTTTACTCGCAGTGGACGCAAAAACCACTGAACGGATTTTTATATGGCTTGTTCTTATGAGAACGGTCTCGTCAGATTTAAAAACTACCAATTTTTGATTGCAATTGGTTGAGTGGAACCGAATATATGACCAGACGCCGCGGGCGGAGCTGCAGGTATCAGCTAGTTATATAAATATTATTGTGAGAAAAATATCCGTCTATCCACTTTATCATGTTTATATTTTGTCTAATTTGAACTTAATTTTTATGAATTTTATGAATTTCTAATTGTATTTTTTTTTTGTTTTTTATTTGGGCTTATTCAAATTTTTGACATATAATTATTATTATTTATATTTATTATTTTATGAATTTCTAAATAATTTAAATTTTACATGGAATTTTTATTAATCATTTAAATATTATGAGAGTCATGTTTGCAATTTTTAATTTAATTTGTCACTATACTATTATATTATATGTTTTTAATGTTATATAGGTTGTTGCCTGAAATAAATGAATTATTATTATTAATATATACGTCCATTCCGCTGTTATTTTTCAATAATTATACATTTAACTAATAACATTAACTATCTGTACAATAAAAACAAAATTATATAAACTAAAATATTTATATCTAAAAAAAAGTACGTACCTACAAAGTAAAAAGTTTACGTGTCAAAGAATTCCTCCCCAACGATGTCGACTGGTAACGTACTGCTTGTATCAACAACTTTTCCTATCATTACGACGAAGTTCTAATATCCACTCTATAATATTACCCAAATATATTCTTCTTCCCTTCGCAATTTTTTATTCACTTTCATTATTCTATAAATTTGTAAGAATACTACATTCTACTATATTCATACTTATAAATTTGTAAGAAAATTTCGGCAATTTCATAGGTAAAGACCTATTATAGGTATATATGGACGGCCTCTCCGGCGTAGCGGTAGTAAGGACTCAAACTGTAACCGTAATAAAGTGTTTAACACTGTTTTTTGAAACTATTTTAGAAGAAAACCATTTATAAATGTAACAGATACGAAAGTATTCAAAGTGGTACACTTTATGTGTTAATAAGTGCAACAGAAAAAACGGCCTTAAGTACTTGGAGGTGTACAAAATACCTTTATTTAAAACTTTACATTATAAATATAATAGGCTAGTAAATTTGGCAACGAAGCATTTCGGTTAACACTTATTAACACTGTTAACAGATTAATATCTGTTACACATATATAACTGTTACACAATTGAAAGTGGTAACGATTAACAGATTCAATACCACATTTATAAGTGTAACACTTTTATTCTGTAACTTTTATGAATGTGTTTTTAATTCCCTGAGCGGTAATGCATTCGGCTGCTATGACAGCGGGCGCGGGTTCGATTCCCGCTCAGTGCTAATATTTGTATGCATGAATATGTCTATTTGCATTGGTCTGGGTGTTTCTATGTATAATATGTAAGTACCTGACACATTGGAACCATAACAAAAGCTAGTTAAACTATGCTTACTTTGGGTCTAGAAGGCGCTGTGTAGAATGTCGTAGAATCTTACATATAACATTTTATCCTTGTTATTCTCATTGAGATAAATTGAGATAGCGATAAAATCCTTTGTAGTAACTATGCTCATGCAAGTTCAAATCTCTTACATTAGTTCAAACCAACAATATTATTATTTACTAACCTTTGTCAACAAAGAGTGTACTACGTGAGTTCGACAAATGGAAGTGCGATTAACGATTGTGTGACAAATTTGTACTGCGACTCACCATATTTCGAATGCACGCTAGTGCGACACTGAAGGTCGACATTACTCTAGTGAAACAATCGTTTGTGTTGTACTAGATGGCGGTAAAAGTTCACAGAACATATTTTTTTGCAAATGTAAAGGGGGTTTTCATTATGTTTTTCATGTTTATTGTGTTATTTATCTGCTTTTTGTGGTCACAGTTCTAACCTAACCTAACCCTACCGATTTCAGTGATGTAAGAATTCCACTAAGAGTATGTAAATTCATATTAAATCAAATCAAACCATTGTTGTTACTCCTACGGTAATGCGACAATGATTTGTCGCACTACCGTAGTGTCGAACTGCTGTCGCACAATCGTTTGTCGCACTAGAGTAATGTCGACCTACAGTGTGTCGCACTAGCGTGCATTCGAACTATGGTGAGTCGCAGTACAGTTTTGTCACACAATCGTTAATCGCACTTCCATTTGTCAAACTCACGTATAGTAGTACACCCGTGAACAAATAATATCGAGAAATGTCGTGTCGCGTCCCAAAATTCGAGATGTTGCGGTTGTGAATATGCCTTGAATATGGATGTGTCTACTTTTGTGCCTAGTTGGACAATGTAGGTTAAAAGTTATGTGAAGTGTTTCTGTTGAATGAAGGAATGATAATTTATTTGGAGGAAATACGGTACATATATACGATATATAATTTGGATACATATTTCATTAAAGTTGGTATGCAAATGTTTGGGGCAACTTATAATAAATACAATGTTAACATTATAACATAACATAACAGAACTTCACGCCAGTATCCCCGAAGGATAACATAAGTGTATTACAGACCCACGATTCGCCAGTTATTTTAAGGCCCCAATGTAATAGGGGGCGAACCTATTGCCATCTACCGGGCACATTATTAAGCGAGCGATAGTTAACATTTATTAACGTATGTTAACATTACATTAAAAAAAAATATAATTGCGAAATGTCAAAAAAATATGTACTATATGGTAACAATTAATAAATTAACGACAAAAAAAAACATACCAGAACTTTAGTTCCTTGATGATGTCTTTTTACCCCTAACTGTTGTGAACTAACCGCCAGCCACTAAACCTTTTTGCTGCAAGAAAGATCTAAACTACCAGTTTTAATGGAAAAACCTCTGAGTTGGCAACACTGCTTGTGTGCAAAGCGTGTCTGGCTAGTCCAGTAGATATGCGAGTGGTTCAAATATTTGTATTTCTGGTGCTTGTATTAGAATTAGGAATATGTGTTTGCAAATTTACTTGGTTACAGGCTAAGCCTATCAAAAATATCTACTTCAAAGCGAATTTGTTCAGTTGCATCCAAAGTTTGTTCTTTGGAGTTTTTGATTGGTTTATTGACTTTTTTTTATACCACTCAGTTGGCAGACAAGATCACGGCCCACCTGATGGGAAGCGGTTACCGTGGCCTATGGTCGTGTGCGGCACCAGGGTCGTCGCACTCCGCTGCCGACCCTGTAACAACCTTCTAATGCCCTTCTTGAAGAACCCCATATTGTAGTCGCTTGGGAAAACCACAGCAGGGAGGGAGCAGGGAGATCATCACTTTGCCGGGAGCGACTGCCGTTTGACCTTCTAACCCTAAGAGACGGCGCCAGAGTCTCGTCCATTGTGTAGCAGGTGCTCCGAATCGCAGATGTACTAAGTGGAGATTGAATGATGAAATCAAAAATATATTTTGCTAAATGATGACTATTTACCTTCTACAAGCTTCCAAAGAAGTAATCTCTAGACGAAACTACAAATACTTATCTTTACAGTCTCACTTTTTTTTTTTACGTGAGGTACCTACGATCTTACCTGAGGGGGCCATCTCGAAGCCGGAGATGGCTCAGGGTCAGTCGGGGTGCGAGGGATATGCTTAATCGGCAACCTTACACCCCGGGGTTTTAAGACCCGAGACGGCGTACGGTTTTAGTCGGTTCAAGCCCGACATAACCGCCCCCGCTGGCCGGTGGGCGGGTATTCGAAGGAATTTCCGTACGAAAAAAAAGGTACCCACGATCTTCACCCCACCGATGCCAACGATGGGATGGGCGTATCGTAATCGGACCGACTAAAACCGCACACGAAGGACCCCAAGTGTTCATTGCCGGGTACCCCGAGTAAGCCCTCGAAATGATAACCTTTTTTTTTTTTTAACGTGCGGAAAGCCCTTCGGTTATGTCGTGTCTCGACTAAAACCGCACGGTGTCCTCCCCAAGTGTCCGTTGCCGGGCACCCCGGGTAAGCCCTCGAAAGGATAACCCCAGGGTTGCCGGCGAAATGATAACCTCACTTAAGTAAATCATCACTCCCATCCTACTAATATTATAAACTAGCTGTTGCCGCTTCCCATGCGAACCTATTCCAGGGATAAAAAGTAGCCTATATCCTATTCCAGACTATAATCTATCCCTATACCGAATTTCAGCCTGATCCGTTCAGCCGTTCTGACGTGATTGAATAACAAACATCCATCCATACATCCATCCATCCATCCAAACTTTCACATTTATGATTTTAGTGGGATGTGACAGTTTGGATGTGTGAATGTATGCACGTTTGTTACTCTTTCACGCAAAAACGACAGAACGGATTTGGATAAAATTTGGCACAGGGATAGATTATAGTCTGGAATAATACATAGGCTACATTTTATCTCGGGATTAGGTTCCCATAGGAAGCAGTAACGGAAACAGAATTCAACGCGGGTGGAGCCGCAGGAGGCAACTAGTTCTGTATAAATCGAACCATACAATTCTACTTCGAAAGCTTCTAAAAGCCTATCAAACATTAAACAGATATTGTACGTTCATTCGTGCATGCGACGAGCGGAACTTTCAGTCTAATGTCGCCCTTCCTGAGGACCAAAGGCCCAGTCCAACATGTAAAGTCCATTTAGTGGTAGACCGCACGGAGCGCGTCTTTACCACATGCAACTTATAAGGCGTAATGGTACGTATATATATAGTGGGTGAGAATGATTGTGTTAAGTTGTACTTGTATATTATTCTACGGCATCTTGTTCCACATTATAGATAGACAACATGACATAACATTACATAACATAACTTCACGCCTGTATCCCCGAAGGGGTAGGCAGAGGTGTATTACACACCCACGATTTGCCAGTTATGTTGTGATAGATAAATAAAGATAAATAGTCTACGACAGGTTACACAGCGCTATCTAGACCCAATGTAAGCATATCTTAATTAGCTTGTGTAATCGGTTTTAGAATGCGGATAAACATAACATTTTCTTATGTAAATAAATACATATTATAACATAACATAACTTCACGCCTGTATCCCCGAAGGAGTAGGCAGATACACACCCGCAATTCGCCAGTTATGTTAAAGTCCCAATGTAATAGGGGGCAAGCCTATTGCCATCTACCGGGCACATTATTAAGCGAGCGATAATTAACATTTATTAATGCACACATAACTACGAAAAGTCTGAGGTGTGTGCCCGGAGCGACTGGGGATCGAACTCGAGACCTCGTCTCAGCAGTCTGTTAAGCACGCCACTGGGCTATCGCCGCTTTACATATTATATCAGATTATATTAGAAACACCTAAACTAAGCAGTCGAAAGCACTACAATTTGAATTTTGTCTTTTTTGGTTTGTTTGGAGCAATGAGTAAAAATAAACATTATTCTCAGTAGTACCTTTAAAGAAACTGTTGAAACAATATAATCCCTTTACTGTTTTATGTAAATACTTATGATTTTAATACAGTAGTCTTTTTGGTTCGGATGTTTGTACTTGGGTCCTGGATTCAATTCACGTAATCACAAGTATTAAGTGATGTCACGAGAAAACTACGGCAGTATAGTACCAAAAAAACAACCGAATCATCGGGAAATGTTTAAGATTATTAATTTCAATAAGCGTAGTAATAATAATTAAATGAGATATAGAGATATTGATGGCCTCTGTGGCGCAGCGGTAGTGCATTCGACTGCTACGACAGAGGGCGTGGGTTCGATCCCCGCTCAGTGCAAATATTTGTATGCATGAATATGTCTATTTGCATTGGTCAGGGTGTTTCTACGTATAATATGTAGGCATTTACAACAAAAAAAGTATATAAGTATGTTTATCCGCATTCTGGAATCCATAACACAAGCTAGTTAAACTATGCTTACTTTGGATCTAGAAAGTGCTGTGCAGAATGTCGGAGACTATTTATTTATGATTTATATAATATGTTATAAATATTTTAATTTCAATAAAATAAATCCTTCTAATATTAAAATATGAACAATAGTGAAAATGTTTTGACGGTTGTTGTAATAGGTCTTTACCTATGAAAGTGCCGAATTTTTCTTACAAATTCACGAGTTCGTTATTCCTGTAATTTAATAGCTATTTCCATTATTTCCATTTTGTTTGAAAGTCGATTTCAAGATTTTACAACTCTGTATTAAATTTTGTTTTTATTGGCCGCTTGATAAATTTATTCGATCTTCAAAAACAGTACTTCCTAAATGCTATCCATTTTGATGATAAACTTTTCAAAAATGTAATAAAATTTGCTGTTTGTTAGCATAATGTTGTCTCATTCATATTATACAAAAAAAAACATAAAATTTGGATTTGTCATTCCTAAAAAAAATGCAAAAATGTTAGTACTGAAAATTGGGTTTCCTCCAATTTCTTCAAGAAAAACAAGCATGCAATTTCATATGTAATGACCTTTTCTTTTTTTTTTTTTTTTATCGTGCGGAAATCCCTTCGGATACCCCCCCGCCGGCCAGCGGGGGCGGTTATGTCGGGCTTGCACCGACTAAAACCGCACGCCGTCTCGGGTCTTCAGACGCCGGGGTGTAAGGTTACCCATAGAGCATATCCCTCGCACCCCGGCTGACCCTGGGCCATCTCACCACTAACAGCATCGCTCATCCTGTCTCCTCTGAAAGCAGAGGAGTACGGAGAGCGATGTGTTCCCGCCAGGTTGGGTATTGGCCGACGATCAATGCCAACCCTATGAAGGGGTGAAGGGGAAGCCATTGACCGCCGCCCAGGGTGTACCGGCCGCTCCGATTCCGTTCCCCCCGGACTGCAGCGGGATCGGAATCGGAGCGACACTCGAGGAGGTTACCCAACACACACCCCTCATATGTAATGACCTAATGTACTCATTTCTCAATCACGCTCATATGGATCTGGCTGAAATTTAATACTGAGATATATTATAATCTGTAATAACACATAGGCCACTCTTTATCCCTGGAATCAGAATCAGATTTATACGCGGGCGGTGTCACGGACAACAGCTTTGTCAATGTAATTTTAACTCTCGTAGTATTTGAGATAGCCTCATCAACTACGAAGTAGCCAAGTACAGTCAACGACAGAAGTCGCTTAACAAATTCTAATATATTGATCACCTTGGCTCTTATCCTTTCATAAAACGATAAATAAAACATGACTAATATTAACTTGGTCCTCTAGTGATTATAAAAATACCTAAACATCCACTTTTGGTTCACGTATCCCTATGTAAAAAAGGTTTTTAAATAGTTCAGTGTTAACCATAAATATAAATAAATAAATATTCTAGGACATATTACACAGCGCCAACTAGACCCAAACTAAGCAGAGCTTGTGTTCTAGAATGCGGATAAATATACTTATGTATTTTTTTTTGTAAATAAATACATGTTATACATAGAAACACCCAGACCAATACAAATATACATTTTAACAATAAGCGGGAAACGAACGACTTAGCAGTCGAATGCTCTACCGCTACGCCACAGAGGTCGTCTTTTGTCGTTGACTGTGTAATGGGTTCGATTCCACTTGATCCACTTACGAGATGACCACTTTAATAATTCAACATCCCACATGTTTCTCAGAACAAAAAGTTTCTTCCCCAAGTCGTTGTCAGAGCTCTCATTACCACCTAAGCGGCACTTTTTCCGTAGTACTCGATCAATCAGGCTCTTCAAAAACCTGTCCGTACCAAAGACATGGCTTATTGGAGGCACTAATGATCTCTTTTGTACTGCAATGTTAGGGATAGTTGTAGTACCGCTGAATAGTGCTAGATCGCTAAAGATTTGTAACATGTGAAAGGAATAAATAATTGTACTTACCAATTTGTATTTACACACTACATAGAATAGAAGTAAGCTAGTTAAATTGTGCCATCAAGATCTTTGCCGTGCGGAAATCCCCTCGGATACACCCGGGTACTCCCCCGCTAACCCCATCAGTCAGCGGGGGAGGTTATCTCAGTCTCAAACTGACTAAAACCGCACACCGTCTCTTGTCTTCACATTCCCTCGCACTCTGACTGATCCACTACCATCTCCGGTTGGTGGGCCCCTCGGATTTGGAAATTACAGTGTGCCCGTCTTACCCCTGGAAAAACCACCCCTGCCTGCTCAGGCGGCTCCACCTGTCACCCTCATGGAGGATGGCCTGCGCTCATGGAGGACATCTGATTTGTCTCCGCGGCTCGCGGGCTTCTGCTAGAGCATTGCTTACTTGAAGAAGGAGGCAGAGGCAGCCCATGCATTCGCAATCCCCACCATCGCTGTGAGCAAGACGCCGAGCGAGAGGACTCTCACTCCGAGGGCTGACCTATGGCCCACCTCGGCACCTCCCACGCCGGGCACTAAACCAGTATGTGCAGACCTGAGTTCTCGCTTTCATCACAGTGACGACATTCAGACGTTAAGCCAACTCACCTGCTAGCTGGTGCACCTGCTGACCGAGGTTCGAAGCTCTGATGAAGGTGCCCTTTTCAGGGTTGGGAGGTCGGAGTCAGACGGTAGTCGTTCTCACAATGTATTATCATTGACCAAATTAGGCAAATCTTTAAACATGTCGGCCTCAGGCTCCGAGTTGAAAGCCTGGGATACAACCGGAGTCAATGCTAAGATGATGATAAGACCATGCGGCTCTATTTAATTCATCATCCTACTGCTGATGTCCGTGGCTTCGCCAACACGGAAGTCGGTTACCGCTTCTGGTCATATCTCCGGTTCTACTTAACCAATCGCAATCAAACATATTGCAGATTTTGAGTTTCATCAAGTCATTTCTAATAGAAAAAAACCGCATCAAAATCCGTTCAGTAGTTATTGCGTCCATCGCGAACAAACAGATAAACGGACGACAATACCAAAAAATATTTTTTTTGTGTTCAAGATCGTTAATTTACAATGACAATGTACAGACACAACTAATTTATAATTGAAATTGAAGCGTAGGTAGCTTTGTGGTTAAGGAGTCGACCCTACGATCTACAGGTCCAGGGTTCGAATCCTGGCCATTACACTACCGACGTGAACCCACTCCTAACACAAGCAATTAAGCTTAGCTGGAGGGGTTAGGGGGAATATTAGTAATTTCGGTTACTAATATTGTTAAAAAAAAATACATTATATAGATAGATATTTATGCGTATTTGATTGTATTTTTATGTATTTACTATATATATAATAAGGTGTCACAAAATTAGGTCTCTGAATTTGGTGAGATGACTTGGTATCGACAAAATATGTATTTGAAACAAAAAAAAAAATATCGGGTAAAATAAAAAAAAAAATAAAAAAAAATATAAAAAAAAAAATAATGAAATGAAAAAAAAAACACCACCAGCGACGAGCACACGTGACGCTGGTCGCGATTCAGGTATTTCCCACACATCCGCTTGGAGAATACTGCGAGCATACTATCCGCGATACCAATCCGCGATACCTACTAAATCGCGACCAGCGTCACGTGTGCTCGTCGCGTCATGTGACACTGGTCGCTGGTGGTGTTTTATTTTTTAAATAAAAAAAAACATTTAAATAAACATAACTGGCGAATCGGGTGTGTAATACACCTCTGCCTACCCCTTCGGGGATACAGTCGTGAAGTTATATTTTATGTTATGTTATAATATATAAACTCGTGGCAATTTTGAAACCACAATAGAGCTCGTTATACGCTCTGCTTTATTTGTCATGGCTTATCTATGCAGTGGCATAATAGCAATGCTTCATATGAAAAGCTTTTGTCTGCTGTCGGGAATAGATTTATGTCCAATCCAGGCACTGACTAAAATGCATTCACACATTTATGTATGCATAAAATATACAATAATGTTATCGGGCATTAACGCGATCATGGTCAAGGTATATACAAATACGGCCTCTGTGGCGTAGCGGTAGTGCATTCGACTGCTACGACAGGGGGCGCGGGTTCGATTCACGCTCAGTGCAAATATTTGTATGCATGAATATGTCTATTTGCATTAGTCTGGGTGTTTCTATGTATAATATGTATGTATTTACAAAAAAAAATAGTATATAAGTATGTTTATCCGCATTCCCTAACCCATAACACAAGCTAGTTAAACTATGCTTACTTTGGGTCTAGAAAGCGCTGTGTAGAATGTTGTAGAATATTTATTTATACAATACATACCTACTTGAATTTGCCTGACCACTAGTCAGCCTGTGACCACAGTAATTGTAAGGCCCACAACGCACTTGCATCTATTTATTTGATCTATTGCTCTAATTTTAAATATAGTGATGCAATTATCGCTTGCGTAAACGATAACTTTAGGGAGCCGTTTATATAAATTTCGGAATTTATAACAATTCGTAGACAGAGCAAAGAAAAACTTCGTAACTGAAGCTCAAAGTGTATCAAGAATCAATTCAATATTAATGTACTTATCGACGTGTTTTCCTAAATTCTAACAAAGTAATAAAATCGTCAGCGCTGCTGAAACACACGATTCGTTTATTTTGTACGAATTGTTTACATATAGTGCGCAATGCAATAATTTCTGTTTAATCCAATGACTATTGGTTTAATATTAGCGAGCGTTATATTTGGTTTTTTAACTTTTGTGTGAGAAACAAGTATACAGAAACCGTCTGTGACTACAACTACATGAGAGAAGAATAAGATGACATGAAAATACATTTGCAACTAGGTACTTTGGAACCGGGGTGCTTGGTTGGTGACCTCCACGCGTTGCACCCTGGGCAAAGGAGACAGCAGCGCCTTTCTTCTAGGGCGGGAGAGACGCTGCCGCCTACGGCCAACTCCGACCGAGGCGAGGACGGCCCTGTTGAGGGCTGTTCGGAAGCTTTCCACGTGTCCGTCTGATTAGCAGATGGCACAGTGGAGAGCAAGTAAGGGGGCCATCTCGAAACCGGAGATGGCCCAGGGTCAGTCGGGGTGCGAGGGATATGCTCTATGGGTAACCTTACACCCCGGCGTCTTAAGACCCGAGACGGCGTGCGGTTTTAGTCGGTTCAAGCCCGACATAACCACCCCCGCTGGAGGGCGGGGGCGTATTCGAAGGGATTTCCGCACGAAAAAAAAAAGGATTTCCGCACGAAAAAAAAAAAAATGGTACTTTGGAACAGCCGAGCCCGTAATATGCTCGCCGCACCTAGCAAGCGACTCATACGCAAGAGGTCGCTTAACGACCTCCGTCCTCCATGAGCGCAGGCCTGGGGGTGGCAGGTGAGGCCACCTGTCACCCCAGCAGAAGCAGGCCAGAACGGCGGGGCGACTAGCACTCCCCCCCCCCCCAAACCGGGGCAAGACAGGGACACCGTGGTTCCCAAACCCGAGGGGGCCATCTCGAAACCGGAGATTGCTCAGGGTCACTCGGGGTGCGAGAAATGCCTTATGGGCAACCTTAAACCGCGGCGTCTATAGACCCGAGATGGCGTGCGGTTTTAGTTGGTTCCAGCCCGACATAACCTCCCCCGCTGGCCGGCGAGGGGGAGAGAAACGAGGGGATTTCCGAATGAAAAAAAAATAAATGAAAAAAGGTACTTTGGAACAGAATTTAGCGCAGTAAGCTAAATTGATCGGGTTCCACCAATACTTTCGGAATCCAACCAATCTCATCTGCAGCTGGGTACACCAGATGATTGAGGGACTAGGCTAACATGCTTAGTTATAAAAGGTAGCCAGGAGTCCCTCCTCCTATCACCTAAAACGATTTTAAGTGCCCGCGGCTCCGCCCGCTGAGATGTCGTTTACCGCAACCAACGAGCTAATTCGTATTTTTAATTCTTTAATATCTTTTAAATGGAATGTCCGATTTCATTCATTCAAAAAGTAATCAACAGGTTTTGAAACAGTCTTGAACAGGAAATCATTTATTTGGATAGGATTGAATACAAAGGTATAGATAACATAGTCAGCATTTTTATTAATTTCAAAAATGCAAAAAAGATGTTTTAGTGAGATAACTTCAATAGTTGGACATATGGTCTCCCGAAGTTTTTCGTAGATATTGATATGTTCTATAATACTATACAACATTTTTTTGTTCTATCATCAATACTTTCCGCAGCGCATGCGATGAAAGACATTTTATGACAAATTTTTTTACTCCTTGGGTTGGTTTTAGTAGGGATTTCTAAGGATCTCTTATTTTTTCTATCAATAAATATAGCCTATGTTACTCAGTGATAATGTAGCTTTCTAACGGTAGAAGAAGTTTTGAAATAGGTTCAGTAGTTTTTAAGTTTATTCGTTACATTAAAAAATACAAATCTTTCCTCTTCATATTATTAAAACTTCGATAAAAGAAAAAAAAAAAAAAAAAAAAAAGGTATATCCTATTTGGTCGAAGCTAATATCTTTTTTTTTTTTTTTTTTTTATCGTGCGGAAATCCCTTCGGATACCCCCCCGCCGGCCAGCGGGGGCGGTTATGTCGGGCTTGCACCGACTAAAACCGCACGCCGTCTCGGGTCTTCAGACGCCGGGGTGTAAGGTTACCCATAGAGCATATCCCTCGCACCCCGACTGACCCTGGGCCATCTCACCACTAACAGCATCGCTCATCCTGTCTCCTCTGGAAGCAGAGGAGTACGGAGAGCAATGTGTTCCCGCCACGTTGGGTATTGGCCGACGATCAATGCCAACCCTATGAAGGGGTATGGTATGGTATGGTTTCGCGAGCTGGTATCCGCAACTCCACGACAAGGCGCGGTTTTTGCGTGAGGGTGGGCATTTCACTCGATCCACCCCAACTCATTGAAGAACGCCAGCAGGCTATTCACGCTGCTGGCAATCTCCTGGAGCGTACCTGTATTTCCGAAGTACTTAACCCTGTATGTGGCGGTTGCAGGGCAGTGTAGGAGCACGTGTGCCGCTGTTTCTTCCTCTCTCATGCAGGCTCTGCAGAGAGGGCTGTCGGTGATTCCTAAAATAAAAAGGTGTTTATTGAAGGAGCCGTGCCCCGTGATGGCAGCTGTGGCCGTGCGCAGTTGCCGTTTGGTCAGTTGTCGAAGACGCCTGGTCAGTTTATTTTCAAGCACGGGGAGTGCTTCCCTCGCCTGTCTGCAAACTTCCAGATTTGTCCAATAGCTGTTGTGTTGATCTCTCGTTCGTTTGTTTACTATAGTTCGTAGGTATGCAAAGGGGATCGGTGTTATGGGCTCAGGTCCCATTACCACCATGTCAGATCCTCTCCTGGCAAGCTCATCTGCTGCATCATTGCCGCGCGAGCCGCTGTGACCCTTAATCCATTGCAACGTTATGTTGTTGGAATGGTCTATTTGGTTCAGTTTACGATGGCACTCCAAAATTAGTCCCGAGTTTATAGTGTGGCTGTTTAAAGCTTGCAGCACGGCCATGCTGTCGGAGAGTATGCGTATTGAGTGGCCTTCCACTCTCCTGGCCATTACCGCTGAAGCTGCCAGGGTAATCCCCATGCATTCAGCTTGAAATACTGTGTTATGGGTCCCTAGCGGTGTTGAAATGGATACATTAAGGTCCTCCGAGAAAACGCCGGCCCCGGTGCCTGTTCCAGTTTTTGATCCATCTGTGAAAATGCGTAATTCCGTTGGGCATAAAGCCTCACAGCGGTGGTCCTCATGAAGTTGGATCTTGTAGTTTTTGTCGAAAACGTATTGTTTGGGTACACGATCATTCATTGCTCCTATCACGGGTATCTCCTTTATGAGATCTGTGAGCAGTGAGGTGTGTCGTGTGTTTCTCTCGCTCCATAGGTTGAGTGCCCTCAGGCGTATAGCCGCAGCTGTTGCTTCTTGGCGGATGAACAGATCCAAGGGTGGGAGTCCGAGCATGGCTTCCATTGCCGCTGTGGGGGTAGATTTCATGCATCCAGTGGTTGCCATGCAGGCTAGTCTTTGGGTCCGTTGTAGTTTAGCCGCTATTGTGCTGTTTTCGGTCTTTGGCCACCAGACGATAGCGCCATACGCTATCATGGGGCGGATTACTGTTTCGTAAAGCCACAGGATGATTTTCGGTGATAGCCCCCATTTTTTACCAATCATTCTTCTGCACTGCCAGAAGGTAATGCCGGCCTTTTGTAATTTATTGTCTAGGTGGCTACTCCATTTTAACTTGCTGTCAAGAATAACGCCAAGGTATTTTACCTCTTTTGACAGTTGGAGTTCCGTGTCAAAGAGTTTGGGTAATCGGTATTCGCCTAATACCCTTTTGTTCGTAAACATTACTAACTCGGTTTTGTTCGGATTCACCGATAGTTCGAATTCCCTGCACCATTTTTCTACAATGCGTAAGGCTTGTTGGGTTAGGTTACAGACCGTTCCCGCTACCTTCCCTGAGATAAGGATTGTTAGGTCGTCGGCGTAGCCTATTGTGTAGTCGCGGTTTTTGTTCAGCCTTGTGATTAGGTCATCTATCACTAAATTCCACAGAAGGGGAGAGATAACTCCACCCTGCGGGCAGCCTTTGGCTATCAGAGCTGTCTGATCTTCTTCCCCAAGGCGAACTACTCTTTTGCTGAGCATGTTTGTTATCCAGTCTGTTAGTACCGGTTCCGCTCCATGTTTTGACAGGGCGGCCTTAATACTGGTGAAGCTGGTTTTGTCAAAAGCTCCTTCGATGTCAATGAACATTCCTAGGCAGAAGCCTTTTTGTTCGATCGCTTCCTCTATCCGGCTGACTACCAGATGGAGGGCTGATTCCGTAGACTTACCGGAGCTGTATGCGTGCTGGTTTGCATGTAGGGGTAGCTGTTTTAGTGCACCATCTCTCAGCTCCCTCTCGCATAGGCGTTCCATGGTCTTTAGCATGAAGGAGGTCAGACTGATTGGTCGATGTGCTTTGGGATTTGTGTAGTCACCCTTTCCTGGCTTCGGGATGAAAATTACTCCTACTTCCCGCCATCCTTTTGGAACGTATCTGTGTGCCAGACAGGCTTTAAAGATACGCTCCAGTCTGCTTGCGACTAGTTTGTCGCCCCACTGTAGCATAGCAGGGATGATTCGGTCGGGGCCAGCTGCCTTATAAGGGTGAAAATTACTGATGGCCCACTGGACTTTTTCCAGTGTGACCACTTTGTTTGCGTACTGCCAGTCTCGGGCAGTAGGTGTTATGGTTTCATCGTGCCAGTTGATTGTCGTCGTGAAGACGCATCCAGGGAAGTGGGTTTCGATGAGTACGCGTCTAGACTCTTCTGGCGATGTTGTGAGTGTATTATCCTGTTTTTTAAGGGCGGTCAGTACCATCGGTTTTGTCTGCGCTAGGACTTTCCTTACCCTGTTTGCTTGTTGGCATGATTCTATGTTCCCACAGAATTTTCGCCATCCCTGTTTGCTTCGGTATCTAATACATTTTTTGTACCTGGATTTGGCTGAACGATAGGCGTCCCAGTCTTCATCTGCACAAGTATTCATAGCCCTGTTGAAAGCCCTTCTATGAAGGGGTGAAGATGAAGCCATTGACCGCCGCCCAGGGTGTACCGGCCGCTCCGATTCCGTTCCCCCCGGACTGCAGCGGGATCGGAATCGGAGCGACACTCGAGGAGGTTACCCAACACACACCCCAAGCTAATATACCTAAATATTTTATAAATCAAAATTTAATAAATATATTTAATATTACATTTCACCTATTTACACTTCACATAAATTGAAATTTAAAAATATATTAAACATAACTTCACGCCTATATCCCCGAAGCGGTAGGCAGAGGTGTATTGCACACACCCACGATATATAAAATATATATATAAATAAATAAAAAAACATTCTACGACATTCTACACAGCGCTTTCTAGACCCAAAGTAAGCATAGTTTAACCAGCTTGTGTTACGGGTTCCAGATTTCGGATAAACATACTTATATATTTTTTTTTGTAATTATACATACAAACACCCAGACCAATGCAAATAGACATATTCATGCATACCAATATTTGCATTGAGCGGAAATCAATCTCGCGCCCCCTGTCGTAGCAGTCGAATGAACTACCGCTACGCCACAGAGGCCGTCAATATAGTTAAGGTTCTATTCAGCTTGTTTCTCCAATATGGCGACGAGCCAAGAAGCCTGCGCCGTTGACGACGTCTAGGAGTTAACTTACCGTAAGAGAATTATGACGTATCGATATAGGTAATTCGTCTTCAATGTTTCCAAACAAAAGTTTTAGATAGAACAGCTTCTAATGTAGTCCCTTTGTTGCTTTTTCACATAACTTCACGCCTGTATCCCCGAAGGGGTAGGCAGAGGTGTATTACACACCCAATGTAATAGGTGGCGAGCCTAATGCCATCTACCGGGCATATTATTAAGCGAGCGATAATTAACATTTATTAATGTACACATTGTAACGTTGTGGATTCTTTAGAAATCTAATTAAAATTATATCTATAAATTAATCGATATTTTAGTATGTTTCGATACTATTACTAATTATCTATGGTTGTGCGTGCGAGACTGGACAGCACTAGCCCAGTTATCAACTGACGGCTCTTATATCGTTCCTTTCCTTGGCAACCTTCGCCGAGGAAGGTCACTTTGACCCCGTGGCCAACTGCTGTCGGCTCCGGGTAAGTTTTGAGATCAACATTTCCTACTTCTTTCTACAGGTGAAGACCTTCCAGCGGTGCAGCTTATTGCCTGCTAAAATGCATGGCTTAATATATTTTATTTTATTCTGTGTGCTATTTCAGCCTACCTATTTAGTGCCACGAGGCCGATGACTTGTGCTGCCTACTTATATTCTTTTTATTATAGCTTCTAGCTACGCTGCATTGCCGCTGGGAGATTCTCTTCACCTGCTATTTTAGCGGGTCACTTGGACGTAATTACCTAGTGACAAACTGACCCGCACTTTTTCTATTTCCAGGGTCTTCGCACCGGGCTTCGCACCATCATAGCGGTAGCGAGGCACACCAGCGGAGACCCTGGCACGCCGGCAACATCTAGGCCGTGTCCACTAGCTAAGTGCACACTACCATCTTTGCACAGCGGACCGAACAACGCCACGGCAGAATCTTTATTACGAATCCATTCCCTGAGATTCATTATTTCCAATACCTTTTTTTTTTTTTTTTTTTTATCGTGCGGAAATCCCTTCGGATACCCCCCCGCCGGCCAGCGGGGGCGGTTATGTCGGGCTTGCACCGACTAAAACCGCACGCCGTCTCGGGTCTTCAGACGCCGGGGTGTAAGGTTACCCATAGAGCATATCCCTCGCACCCCGGCTGACCCTGGGCCATCTCACCACTAACAGCATCGCTCATCCTGTCTCCTCTGAAAGCAGAGGAGTACGGAGAGCGATGTGTTCCCGCCACGTTGGGTATTGGCCGACGATCAATGCCAACCCTATGAAGGGGTGAAGGGGAAGCCATTGACCGCCGCCCAGGGTGTACCGGCCGCTCCGATTCCGTTCCCCCCGGACTGCAGCGGGATCGGAATCGGAGCGACACTCGAGGAGGTTACCCAACACACACCCCATTATTTCCAATACCTAATATAAATGTATGTAACGCTCTCTTACCGATTATAATCTTAATATATTGTAATCAACCTTTTTTATTTATCTCTGCTCGCCCTAGCCGGTAGTCAGTCTCAAATATAAACATTATTTTATTAAATATTACAGTGCATAAGTCCCCTATAAATTTCTGCAACTTCTATAAAAACAATAAACCGTTACATTGGCGCCTTACAAGGTATTATTTTGCCGTAGGTATTGTGTGTTTGGTCCGTAAGTACTTTATTTCTTCTTATTTTCCTCTTTACTTTACCAGTGTCGGGATTTTTTCACCAATTTTATTGTTGTTTTTCATTTTCACCTAAATGACGGTAGTTGGGCACATTGGGCGCCAATGTAACGGTTTAAAGTTTTTATAGAAGGTTTTTAAATGAAGTTACGGTGAAGTAACTGAACTTTAAGATTTAATAAAATAATGGATGTAATTGGTACAACTACCGGCTAGGGCGAGCAGAGATAAATAAAAAAGGTTGATTACAATATATTAAGATTATAATCGGTAAGAGAGCGTTACATACATTTATATTAGGTATTGGAAATAATGAATCTCAGGGAATGGATTCGTAATAAAGATTCTGCTGTGGCGTTGTTCGGTCCGCTGTGCAAAGATGGTAGTGTGCACTTAGCTAGTGGACACGGCCTAGATGTTGCCGGCGTGCCAGGGTCTCCGCTGGTGTGCCTCGCTACCGCTATGATGGTGCGAAGCCCGGTGCGAAGACCCTGGAAATAGAAAAAGTGCGGGTCAGTTTGTCACTAGGTAATTACGTCCAAGTGACCCGCTAAAATAGCAGGTGAAGAGAATCTCCCAGCGGCAATGCAGCGTAGCTAGAAGCTATAATAAAAAGAATATAAGTAGGCAGCACAAGTCATCGGCCTCGTGGCACTAAATAGGTAGGCTGAAATAGCACACAGAATAAAATAAAATATATTAAGCCATGCATTTTAGCAGGCAATAAGCTGCACCGCTGGAAGGTCTTCACCTGTAGAAAGAAGTAGGAAATGTTGATCTCAAAACTTACCCGGAGCCGACAGCAGTTGGCCACGGGGTCAAAGTGACCTTCCTCGGCGAAGGTTGCCAAGGAAAGGAACGATATAAGAGCCGTCAGTTGATAACTGGGCTAGTGCTGTCCAATCTCGCACGCACAACCATAGATAATTAGTAATAGTATCGAAACATACTAAAATATCGATTAATTTATGGATATAATTTTAATTAGATTTCTAAAGAATCCACAACGTTACAACATAACTACGAATGTCAGAGGTGTGTGCCTGGGGCGGCTGGGGATCGAACTCGAGACCTCGTCTCAGCAGTCCGTTACATACGCCACTGGGCTATCGCCGTTGTTTTATTTACATTGTATTATAGAAGGTAGACAGTTGTATATTATAATCATATTTTATCAGATAAATTCAAAGCGTGCACGTGTTTAGATTATTGTCACCTTAACATTACCATTTTTAGGGTTCCGTAGCCAAATGGCAAAAAACGGAACCCTTATGGATTCGTCATGACTGTTTGTCTGTCCGTCCGTATGTCACAGCCACTTTTTTCCGAAACTATAACCACTATGCTGTTGAAACTTGGTAAGTAGATGTATTCTGTGAACAGCATTAAGTGACCATGGCTGCTGAAAAGCAACCGAAACGTTGGGGTCAATGTAAAATATAAAATAACATCAAATAAACCGCGATAGAATCCGTTAAAAATAGTTTTATTTCAAAGCATTAAGATTTTCACACAAAAATAGAAAAAAAAATTGGGGTTTCCCCATACTTAGAACTTAAACTACAGGTCTTCAAAAATGATATTGAGGTTCTAATCATGTTTTTCTAAACTGAATAGGTTGCGCGAGTGACACTTCCAAAGTGGCAAAACGTGTCCACCCCCCCCCCCCCCTGTAACTTCTAAAATAAGAGAATGATAAAACTAAAAAAAATATTTGATGTAAACTTCCACCGCAAATTGGTTTGAACGAGATCTAGTAAGTAGCTTTCATAAATCATTAACCGCAATTTACCTTTCATTCGATCTACTCAATTATAAAAAATTTACTTACTGGCTACGGAACCCTTCATGGGCGAGTCCGACTTGCACTTGGCCGGTTTTTTTAAATTCCGTAACAGAATAGCGAAGCATCACTGCCTGATTCATTCACCGTGGAGTCTGAGGATCACTTCACGGTTTTTACTCCTCCACTTCACACGGTCTGGAGCATCCATGGCGGTGATACCATGGGCACGTACTCATCTTCTACGTCAAGCCACCGTTTCTTGGCTCTACCTCTAAGCTTAATCCAATTTCGGTTTGATTGCGTTCAGGGGTGAGCAAGTGCATAGCCGGGCAGGGGGATTGTGGTCGCAGCACTAGTGGGACCGGTGGGTGTCACGCGGTGCTGCGAAGACAATCCTCTTGTGATGACGCCGTCAAGCTGAGTGCCACCATTATTAACATGGTACGTTTATGTAATGGTGACCCTCTTTCCCTAGACTTTACCTTCAGCTTACCATCAGGCGAGGTGAAGTCAAATTGACGTGTCCTAAATATAAAAAAAAGACTACCGGGGCCTGGCGGACGTGGCCAGACATTTGTTACAACACTGTATGATTCAGGCATCGAATCCACCATCTCATAATTGTGTGTAATAAACGAGCCATGATCAGGATGTAGGACAAAGTACGCAACGCCATCTAACCCAAACTAAGCAGAGCTTGTCATATGGGATCTAGAATGCGGATAAACGTACTTAAATACTTTTTTTTGTAAATAAATACATAGTATACAAATTTATGTAAATAAATATACAAATTTGCACTGAGCGGGAATCAAACCCGCGACCTCTGACTTCGCAGTTCTATGCACTACCGCTACGTATGGCCTTTGCGTGTGTTGGTTTCATATAATTACGAGATATAAGTAAAAATTGATGAGTAAAATTATTATTAGATTCTAAATAGTCTGACATTTTATAGCCAGCAGTTGAGAAGAGTTCAATAATGGTCGAAGTGTGAGGAGTACTAATCTGCTATAACATTTAAAAATTGAAAATTTATTTAAGGTTACTATGGCAGCCATGAACAAGCGACGTGATTTCTACAAGGAAGTAAATACACACGTAAACACCAAATAAGAAATCACGTCCGCTGCCATAGCAACAAAGGAAGGCGTCAGCAGAAAGCAGCTACAAGCACCAGCCCCTCTCTAACTAGTGGCAAAACAACTAGTATATAAGCGTATGTAAATAATAAATAAGATGAGTCCTAACGAGTAAACATTGTTTATTAATCCGCAATATTGGAGGCCCCGACGTGATCTGCGAATATTCCCTAGTGCTGATGTAATTGCAGGCCGACTGCAGCCCTGAAAAGGTTTTCAGCAGCAAATCTAGGGAACCATATTTGGTAAATAAACGAGTCTAAGCAAGATAATTTTTTTTTGGAATTCTTGTCTGTTAATCTGTGGGTCTGTTTGTTCGCGATGGACGCAAAAACTACTGAATTCTACAGCATCTGAATTGATGCAGTTTTTCTATTAGAAAGTTTTTTTTCTTTCTTTACTTGTGGAAACCCTCACGGGCTTCATCCCACCAGTGCTAGCGATGAGGTGGGTATGTCGGAATCGAACCGACTAAAACCACACGGTGTCCTTCCCAAGCGTCTATTGCCGGGCACCCCGGGTACGCTCTCGAAGGGATAACCCCAGGGTTTCAGGCGAACTTCTGCCACCATGGTAGCCTCGCGTTTGTAGTCCTGGGCGTAGACAAGATTGCGGAACTCGGGGGGCAAGGTTCTCTCCCACTCCCTCTCCGCCGCCTCTTTCGCGCGCATTACCTACTCGCAGAAAGAGGTCGCAGCGTGCCACTTGCTCCTTAAATTAGAATGATTAGAACGGTCTCAGTCAGATTTATAATCTGACGTATGTTTGATTGCAATTGGTTAAGAAGAACCGCGGAACGCGGGCATTAGCTAGTACTAAATATGTGAGTTATTATATACGGAACCCTTGGAGGGCGTTAGGGGCAGGGCCAATAATTAGTAGGTGCCCTCTCTTTATGGTGATTAGGTAAGTTACCTGCTGAGGGATATGCTCTATGGGCAACCTTATACCCCGGCGTCTGCAGACCCGAGACCGCGTGCGGTTTTAGTCGGTTCAAGCCCGACATAACCGCCCCCGCTGGCCGGCGGGTCGGATTTTCCGCACGAAAAAAAAAAAAAGAAAAAAAAAAGGTAAGTTACCTGCTATGGGAATAGAAGGTTCTATTTAATGGTGAGCATTTATCAGCTGAGCAAGCAAATAATATCATCCTATGCCGAACCCGAACCGATTAATAACGGTTTCCGTCCCTAAATAGCCGAAATTAATAACAAACAATAATATGTTTTATCTACACTCAAATCTAAAAATTCGAATTACGAATTAAAAGACGTTTCTATACAGACGCACTTTATAAACACATATACATAAAATTAAAAATAATAGTAGTTTATGCAACTGTCATATAAGAAGGGGTATTAAAACACGAGAGTCTGTTTATCGCACGAGGCGAAGCCGAAAAAGGAAAAATTGAAATTAAACAAAGTAGGTAGGTTACAAGGGCGCCATTTTTCCACAGTTCGAAGTGCGCATGCGTTCGCCTTTTTTTTTTCATATTCAGCCTAAAACCTTAGACTAGTTTAATGAATAAAAAAAGATAGCGATACTATAATGAGTTTTATGATACAGTTACACGTTACAGTTTACAATAAGTTTTATTTTTAATTTTAGGTTGCTGGCACGCGGGGGGGTATCCGAAGGGATTTCCGCACGAAAAAAAAAAAGAAAAAAAAGGTATTAAAACACTCGAGTCAACCTATTATATATTACATAATATAAACAGACTCTCGTGTTTTAATACCCCTTCTTAATGACAGTCGCATAAATAACTATTAATGTATTGGTACCTTTTTTTTTTTTTTTTTTTTTTTTTTTTTATCGTGCGGAAATCCCGGATTTCGGTTACCCCCCCGCCGGCCAGCGGGGGCGGTTATGTCGACTCGTTTTATTTTTATTTTTGTGGAAAAGTAAAAAAGTAACTTTGTAAAATAGTTTTGATATGAATTTTTACGGAAATCAAAGAAAATGACAATCTTTTTATTGTCAAGTAAAAACAATTCCTATGACCTGATTGCAGCGCCACCTAACGGATTAAATAATTGTACTTGTCTTATGACGACCTCATCGTTCGACTGCTATTACTAATTCAGTGGTTGCGGATTCGATTCCCACTCAGTGCAAATATTTCTATGCATGGATATGTGCATTGGTCTGGGTGTTTAATTGTATAATATGTACGCATTCTAGAACCCATAACATAAGCTAGTTAAGCTATGCTTACTTTGGATCTAGATAGTGCTGTTTAAAATGTCGTAGAATATTTATATCTAAGATATCAAATTCTCGTGTCGCGGTGTTTGTAGTTAAACTCCTCCGAAACGGCTTGACCGATTCTCATGAAATTTTGTGTACATATTTGGTAGGTCTGAGAATCGGACATCTATTTTTCATCCCCCTAAATGTTAAGGGTAATTTCTTTTTTAATTTTTAGATAATTCTTTTATTTTTTATTTTTATGATACAGCATTAGAAAATACATACAACCCTGAATTTTCTACTGATACCCCTATTTTTCCATCGCGATTTTAATTTTTTTTTAATTTTTAATAATTTTCTTCAATTATGATTTTTTGCTCAATTCAATTTGATCTTCAGCCTTCGCCGGTCGACAACCGATCAACTATCAATCGATCAGTTATCCCCGCTAGAAGTCTACCGTTGTCACCTCTCATCCAGCAAACATCACGGAGTAGGGATGAGAACGAATGCGGTCTCCTGTCTTACTCACTATATAGTTTTCGGCCATCTTCTTTTGGTTTTATTTCTGTATCGATCTGCACAGAAAAACTAAAATAATACGTTTAACAATCACTGCTACTGTTAAACGTATTATTTTAATTTTTCTGTGCATCTCTCATTACTCTCATCGTAAATTTATTATTAATTTCCAGTGCAGTAGCCTAGTGGTATGGGTAATGGACTGCTGAGACGAGGTCTCGGGTTCGATCCCAGGTTTTACCATGGCACACACCAATGACTTTTCGATGCTGTGTATTTATCGCAGGCTTATAAGTGCTCGGTTAATGGCAATAGGCTCGCCACCTATTACATTGGGACCTAAACATAAACTGGCGAAATGTGGGTGCTAGCACCTCTACCTACCCCTTCGGGGATATAGGCGTGAGTTTATGTTATGTGATAATTATTTATTCACAATTTATTAATAAAATTTTCCTAGAAATAATATACATGGCAAAACAACGTTTGCCGGGTCATCTAGTTTGTTTATATTATATTTATCTATACAAAGAGAGAACGAGACGACCTAACAAAGTGCGCAGGGACTCGGTGGATGCAGGCCGCTATAGACCGGTCGAAATGGAAGTCGATGGGGGAGGCCTATGTTCAGCATCGGACTTCCTACGGCTGATATGGTGATGATGATAATGAAATCGTAACGACATGAAAACCGTACATTGAATAGTTTTCCACAAAAATAATTACGTTGTTTTCTAGGAATGATCCAGACGCCAAAATGTGATTTTTAGATTTTTTGTCTGTCTGCTTTTTATTAGCGATATCCGACCATCACTTGAAAACCGCTGAACAGATTCAGGTGAAATTTTGCATTAACATTCTTCTAGAGATGGTCATAAACCGCGCTTTATATCATCACGCTATTATGAATCGAGTGAAACTGATAATAACCAATAATAATAATGATCATTTCTTTATTATTACAAAGCAGATCATCACGAAATTCGGCAGTTCCATAACTCGTTCGTTCGTGCAATAAAATACGAAATCTCTAAACTAAAGACTCACATACGTGTTAAAGATAGTTGATTAGAGACTCAATCTTTGATCATCATCATCACCATATCAGCCTTAGGAAGTCCACTGCTGATTATAGGCCTCCCCCATTGACATCCATTTCGACCGGTCTGTAGCGGTCTGCATCCACCTTTGATAATAAATATTAAAGTTACATGTGACTCTCAATCATGGATCTCTATCACAGGTACCGGTAATCAAGGCCTGCGGGTGGCAGGTAAGGCCGCCTGTCACCCTAGCAGAAGCAGACCGGGACGGCGGGGCAACTAGCGCCCCTCCCCCAAACCGGGGCAAGACGGGGACACCGTGGTTCCCAAAGCCGAGGGGGCCATCTCCGGTTTCGAGATGGCCCCCTCGGCTTTGGGGTCAGTCGGGGTGCGAGGGATATGCTCTATGGGTAACCTTACACCCCGGCGTATTAAGATCCGAGACGGCGTGCGGTTTTAGTCGGTTCAAGCCCGACATAACCACCCCCGCTGGCCGGCGGGTTCCGCAAGAAAAAAAAAAGGTACCGGTAATCAATATCAACGCAATGTCAATTCAAACAATTATTAAACTTTACCGTTTATTAATACGCAAGTACTCTGAGTATTCTATTACTGAACCGTGGATGCAATACATATATGAAACATTAACTATATGATAGTAAAGAATACGGAATTGACTCACCAAGTCTCGCATAACTCGCTCAGTGTTTCACTCAAAAGTGTCACACGCCACAACTTACTTGAGTCTCAGCCTTACCTAGCCGAGGTGCTAGCCCGTCCCCCCTCAGAGCGCCAAACCAATTGCCTATCTGTATACCTTCGACCTTACTCCATCCTACGCCCTTTTTATTCCATATCTCGTTTTTGTGCTTTTAAGTAATTTACAGTCCCAAAAATCTAAATTCCCAGAAGCTTCCACACTTAATCAAAACTTTCAGATGTACCTTTGTTTTAGGTAGATTTCGATGAAATCGATCTACCTATTGGTTTCTTGACTACCGTCGAATTTTAAAAAAAAATCTTCATAGGCGGTCTAGTTATGACCCCCTGAGTCCGAAATGACCACTGGTCAAAAAGTTTATATATATATATATATATGTATGTATGTATGTATGGTTCCACTTCCCAAAATTTGCGGCACTCTCACAGTCGCATTTTTGCCCCGATAGCTTTCAAACTGCGGTCAAAAATTGCTTGGGTGTAAACTTAGTTTAAGTTCGTGAACGGGTGGAATCCGGCCTAAGGGGACGGTAGGGTCTCACTTTTTGTGAAATCAGTTTTTCCTCAAAATTTCACGTTCCATGAAAGATATTCGAACCGTTCTAATTTTATCCCATAGTATACATGAATACCAACAACTTTTAATTATAAACCTATAAGATTTATAATAAAAAAAAAACAAAAATTTTCGGCAAAAAAAATCATAACTTCTAACCGGTGAACATTCTTGGCGTCGGAAACATTTGTAATCGATAGGCCATTTTTAAGTCAAAAATAAATGTCTGAAAAGTTTTTCGCTAAAAGTTACCGTTTTCGAGAAAAAAAAATTAAACATGTTAAAAATGCGCTCGGCGTGGGACATAGAAGAAGCATAGGTCATAGAGGGGCAAAAAAATATTTCTAATCGATAGTTTATTTTTTGCTCTAAAATAAATGTCCGAAACGTTTGTATTGTTGTAGTGTTGAAATATTGTTTAAAGTCCGTAGTTCTCTATATAAAATAATATTAATTGCTTTACGAAATCTACCTGTGCGTTCCCCCTGCGGGAACGGATTTTTTTATTTTATTTTATTTTTTATACTAAAATGATATTAAGCCTTGTATCACCGATCTGTACGCAGTTTTATATTCTTTTTTGGGCAACTGTATCAACAAATGATATTACAAAAAAAAAACAATGTTGCCGAGAGCTATATTTGTAACTAGCTATGCCCGCTACTTCACCCGCGTGGATTTTGATCTGGTTTATTTTTTGTGCGGAAGTCTAATTGTTTTTTCTAAAATTAAAGTTTTAGCCTATTTTACGCGTTGTAATTTAAGCTATCTACCAGTGAAAATTCCATCAAAATACGCCCAGCCGTTCCAGAGATAATCTAATTCAATCAGACAGAATGACTGACAGTCAGACGAAAGTTTAAAACAAATGGTTTTTTGTTATAAGTGCTATATATGTGTTATATATGCTTTCATTGAAAAACTGTTTTTTTAACGTTACAAACAGACACATCAATTATATATATTTTATTGTATAAGAATTTATCTGGGTCTCGCTTTATCCACTTTGAAATGTTTTGAGAACTCTCTAATTTAGCTAAAATAACAATTGCTTTTTTAAAGTAGGTACAGCTTACAAATTTAGCCTAAGGCTATGGATACAAAAATATATTTAGATTTTCGTTTATATTATTATAAAGTAATGATTCTTTTGTAGATTTAAGCTGAATATAAATACAATTAAATTAATTTAATAAACAATATTTTACTTGAGAAAGTAATTTAAGAGTTTTTGTTAGAATATTTTCATTAATACCTTGGAGATAGAAAAAAGTGCCGGGTTGATGGCGATAGGCTCATCACACTAATCACACAAAAACAACACTATTTGTGATGTGTGGGCCTACCGCCCAAGTGTCGTCGATATCACAGCCGTCGAAATGTTGCGCTGGTCAAGGTCGACGGCCATTTTGTACCGCCCCATTGATAATCGATGCCGGCGCAGCGTAAGAATGAATGAAACGCTGTTTTTGACAGATAAATAGCTGCCGCCTAAAAAAATTCAAATCTACGGCGTCGCTTTGAAGTGTCATTTCATTACGGCACCTCATGAGCTGTCGTTTTGAATATTATTTTCTTTTCCGTAGGTTGATTACGATGCCGATTGCACCTAACACTGGGCTACTATGGCTTTTATGGGTGCGACTGCCAACGAGTGGATTCTGCCGTCCTATTGCACCTAACACTGGGCTACTATGGCTTTTATGGGGGCGACTGCCGACGAGTGGGTTCTGTCCTCCTATTGCACCTAACAATGGGCTACTATGGCTTTTATGGGGGCGACTGGGTTCTGCCCTCCTATTGTACCTAACACTGGGCTACTATGGCTTTTATGGGGGTGACTGCCGACGAGTGGGTTCTGCCCTCCTATTGTACGTAACACTGGGCTACTATGACTTTTATGGGGGCGACTGGGTTCTGCCCTCCTATTGCACCTAACACTGGGCTACTATGGCTTTTATGGGGGTGTTGGATATGTAGCGGGACAAGTAAAACGTCGGATAGCTATAAGCACACTGTTTATTCGTCGTTGACAAAGCGGGGTCGCAGCCCACGCTCACACGCATAGTTCACACACACACATATCTAACATTTCCTCCCCTTATTTTACAAATATTTCATAAATAGGGTTTGTAGTCCACCCTAGGAATGTCCCGCAACAGTCTAAGTGGACACCTCGACCCAGGAGCCCTTGCTATCTCAGTCGTGGTTGATAACGTCGGTTGAACATTTGGCTCAACCCTTTCCTCTCCTATGGGAGCGGGCTCTTGAGCGTTGCCCGAAGAATCACTGTGAGTACTGTGACCTTCCAAGTCGTCAAGATCATCATGTTGCGATTGTTGTGGAACATTACCTTTGCTACCTTTAAATAGTATTATTTGATTTTTATGTCTTTTTACATAACATGAAGAACTCAAATCCTGAATAAGATATAACACTTTGCCCAAAGTCTTTTTAATAATACCCTTGCACCAATGAAATTTTACATTGTTTATATGTTTTTTATATAGTACTACATCTTCTGGGTTAAACACTTTTTTATTGGTTCCTCCACTACACTTAATTTGTGAGCACTGTTGACGATAAACATTAATAGCGGGAGTTGTAAGCGAGGTTGACGGGAGGCTTGGGTTGAGTAAATCTAACCGTGATCTGAGTTTGCGTCCAAATACTAATTCGGCCGGTGAGAATCCCGTGACAGAGTGCGTGGAGTTCCTGTAGTCGAAAAGATATTTTAACATTTTCAGCTTACAGTCACTTTTGTTACGAATAGTTAAAATGCTAGATTTAATTCCTTTTTTTACAATTTTAACAAAACTTTCAGCTTGACCATTACTCGACGGGCAGTATGCTGGTGAAGTCAAATGGCTAATACTATTAAGAAGACAGAATTGTTTAAACTCAAAAGAAGTAAACGCGGTACCATTGTCACTAACGATTGTGTGCGGTAGGCCGTACTTAGACATGAAATCATAATTTTTTTCTATAACGTTAGTAGAAGTTGTAGACAGGCTTACGTCGTATACTTCTAGCCATTTGGTGTAGGCATCGACCACAATTAAAAATGTTTGATTATTTATAGGACCTAGGAAATCAATGTGTAGCCTATGAAATGGCGTAGGTGGGTATCGCCACGGGGACAGCGGAGCTCGCGCCGGCGACACTCGCAACTGTTGACATATTTCACATGAATTAATCATCGCTTCTAACGCGGCATCTACTCCTGGGAACCAAAACCGTGCCCTGGCCTCTGCCTTAGTTTTCACAACCCCTATGTGAGAATGATGCAATTCGCGGAGGACCTTACTGCGTAATGATTCAGGAATTACAACCTTATGACCTCTCATTAGGCAACCGTTTTCTACTGACAATTGTGTCCTACATAGGTTATAATAATAAGGTTTAATATGTAAATCCGATAACAATTGTCTAGGCCAACCGTTTAGAACGTTATCAAAAACCCGCGCTAATATGACGTCGTTAGCGGTTTCCTTGCGCAGTTCGTCTACGGTCACCGGTATAACTCCCTCCACAACGAAGTTGATGTACGTCGCGCGGTCGCTCGGCCCGGGCTCAGCGTGTGCGGCGGCGGCCCCCTCCCCGCGCACCTCGATCTGCGTCTGCGCACCCTGCGTTCCGAGTAGACTCGCTCGCGACAAATAATCCGCGCTGTTATCAACACTCCGAACATATTCAATTGTATAATTATATGCACTTAAAAACATTGCGTATCTTTGTAACCTGTTCGCTGTTACCTCTGGTATGTGGCCCAAATATAGATATCAGCGGTTTATGATCCGTGCGTAACACAAACGCTTCTGCCCTTCCATACAAATATTGATGAAAACGCCTAACACCAAATATTATAGCCGTCGCCTCTTTTTGGATTTGCGAATAGCGCTTTTCGGCTGCATTCAGCGTACGGGACGCAAATGAAATTGGACGTTCGAGCCCATCCCCCCCTACTTGCGATAAGATTGCACCGAGTCCCTGGGGAGCAGCATCTACCGTCAATATAATTTTCGCTTGTGGACTAAAATGGGCTAAAACTTGCTCCGACGTCAAATATTTTTTGATAACATTGAACGCATCTTGGTGGATGGCGGTCCAATTCCACTTAATCCCCTTTTTTAATAAATCATATAACGGACTAAGTATGCTAGATGCTCGCGGAACGAAATTCCTGTAATAGTTAACTAATCCTAAAAACAATTGCAAGGTTGGGACGGGAGCGTCCAATATTGCTTTTACTTTTGATGGATCTTTTTTTAACCCATTCTTGTTAATTACATAACCTAAGTAATTTATTTCATCCTTAAAAAATTCACACTTCGTTTTTTGTAACGTTAGTCCCGCATCTTGAAGCCTCTTGAGAACTAGATGAAGTTTTTTCATATGTATCTCGGCTGATTCCGCCGTGACTAATACGTCATCCAATAAACATAACACCCCGTCTATCCCGGACAAGACTGTTTCCATAGCACGCTGAAAAACAGCTGGCGCCGGACTTAACCCGAAAACCAGTCGGGTGTACCTAAACAATCCACGTGGTGTGTTGAATCCAGTTTAGAAAACTGCTGGCCACCATATAACTTTGAAAATAATTCGTGAACCGTTGGTAAAGGATATTGTTCTATTACTAACTGTTTATTAATGGTCATAATCCGTACATATCCTAACCGAGCCATTACGCTTAAGAACAGGCACACTAGGTGACGCGTAGTCAGAATGTTTAACCGGTTTTATTATTCCTAAGTGTAGTAAACGTTCCAATTCTTTATCGACTTTTTCGCGTAACGCAAATGCAATCGGTCGGGCTTTAAAATATATTGGTGTGGCGTCATTTTTTAACTTTAACTTCACACGATAATTCTTAAACGCGCCGAGCTTATCAGAAAATAATTCCGGGTACAGTGACTGCAACTGTTCGACTGCATTTTGACTACCGTTCAAAAAATTTACAGGTGTCAACTTCAATTTGAAAGTAGATATAAAATCTCTGCTTAGTGACGGTGGCCCGCCGTGACGTATAACAAATACGTTAAAGCTATGTGTGCGCTGCAAATAAGTTATAGGCAGTTGCAGGTACCCTACGCATTCTAATACGTTGCCCGTATAACTGTAAAAATTTCTGGTTGATTTATGCAATGGTAAATTTTTGAACAGTTTTTTATACAAATCTTCAGAAATGACTGTCACAGCTGATCCACTATCAATTTGAAATTGCATTTGTTGACTATTTATTGTAACTGTTTCTGTCATAGGTTCCCCCCTAGTCGAACCAATGTTAAATAGGCACTCACCATCGTCCCCATCGTCCTCCTCGGTTACCTCTCCCGTTGTTACGTAGTTAATTTTGTTACACATTTTACGCAAATGTCCTACTGCGACTGCCGACGATGGAATTTCGTCCTCCAACGTAGGTGCAATAGAAGGGCAGAACCCAGTCGCCCCCTTAAAAGCCATAGTAGCCCAGTGTTAGGTACAATAGGAGGGCAGAACCCAGTCGCCCCCATAAAAGCCATAGTAGCCCAGTGTTAGGTGCAATAGGAGGGCAGAACCCACTCGTTGGCAGTCGCCCCCATAAAAGCCATAGTAGCCCAGTGTTAGGTGCAATAGGATGGCAGAACCCACTCGTCGGCAGTCGCCCCCATAAAAGCCATAGTAGCCCAGTGTTAGGTGCAATTGGACGGCAGAACCCACTCGTCGGCAGTCACACCCATAAAAGCCATAGTAGCCCAGTGTTAGGTGCAATCGGCATCGTAATCAACCGTCGGAAAAGAAAATAATATTCAAAACGACAGCTCATGAGACGCCGTCGATTAGAATTTTTTAGGCGGCAGCTATTTAACTGTCAAAAATAGCGTTTCATTCATTCTTACGCCGCGCCGGCATCGATTATCAATGGGGCGGTACAAAATGGCCGTCGACCTTGACCAGCGCAACATTTCGACGGCTGTGATATCGACGACACTTGGGCGGTAGGCCCAGTGTTCTTTAGAAACATCGCTGCCTAATTCTTAGAGTATATACAGGTGTTAACGAAAACAATCGAAATAAGATGTCCGCCTGATGGAAAACGGTCACCGTAGTCTGTATACATTCCCCGCTGCATCCAAATTTTGCACTTTGGAGCCCGGGGTCCGCTTATTGCTTTTGATTGGTTTGTTTGACTTTTACGAGAGGAACTGCCGTCTGACCACCCAACACGAAGAGGACCTCGTCCATTGTTAAGCAAGTGCACCGAATAGCAGATGAGGTTGATTTAGGCCCAAAAGGTACGTTACCTACCCTCCAGTATTCTTCACACACACATCCCCAGATACATCTCCAGATATCAGTAGTCTGCAAATAGTCTACGAGCTGTGCTCGGCTGCTTCACCCGTGGCAGACTTCGCCCCCGTGGCACCCACATGCCAGTTATTCATTAGGTTTATAATAATTTATGGTAATTTGCCCAATTTGTTGACATTGATGATTACTGCTTCGCTCTCCTGGATAGTAGCGTGATGATATATAGTCTATACATTTTTTTTTTTCGTGCGGAAATCCCTTCGGATACCCCCCCGCTGGCCAGCGGGGGCGGTTATGTCGGGCTTGAACCGACTAAAACCGCACGCCGTCTCGGGTCTACAGACGCCGGGGTGTAAGGGTGCCCATAGAGCATATCCCTCGCACCCCGACTGACCCTGGGCCATCTCCGGTTTCGAGATGACCCCCTCGGGTTTGGGAACCACGGTGTCCCCGTCTTGCCCTGGTTTGGGGGAGGGGCGCTAGTCGCCCCACCGTCCCGGCTTGCTTCTGCTGGGGTGACAAGCGGCCTCACCCGCCACCCCCAGGCTTGCGCTCATGGAGGATGGAGGTCGTTAAGTGACCGCCGGCGCCTGAGTCGCCTGCGACGCGCGGCGAGCAAGTTGCGGGCTCGGGGGGGCGGGAGAGTTCTAAATCTCTCCCGGGCGCGCTCCGCCATCTCCTTCGCGAGCATTACATGCTCGCAGAAGGAGGTGGCGATATAATCTATACCTTTTATTTTTATAACGTCTCGGGACTTATCGCGATAAATATGGAACTTACTTTTACTACATTACTGACTTGAGTCAAGCCGTGACCACGGGTGCTGCAACGCATCCGAAACGTCGGTAAAAGTAAGTTCCATATTTATCGCGATAAGTCCCGAGACGTTAAAAAAATATGAGTTTACAGCACCTTAGTTTAAAAAAAAAGTCTATACCTTCCTTGATAAATGGGCTATCCAACACAAAAATAAATTTTCACTTCGAACTAGTAGATCCTGAGGTTAGCGCGTTCTACCAAACAAACAAACTCTTCAGCTTTATAATATTATTATAGATAAGCAAATTGTGAAGTCATTTCACAATTTCTGTATCCCAAAGCCTTCAGAAACAGAGGATGTTGTCACAATCATATTACAGCAGCCGAAAACTGACCACAAAATGAAACCTCCCATTGAAACCCCAAAATTAATCATCATTAAGAAAGGGTATATGACAAATTATCGGGCCCGTCACTAACGAGCCGCTTACACTCCGAGAGCTCCGTATAACTAACCTTTTAGAGGGTTCTCCCCCCTCTAAAAGGTTAGTTTTTATTTATCACCTTATATATAGAACTAATTCCAAACTAGCCAAGTGAAAACCTTACTAATGCGGTTTTTTTTTCCGTGCGTTACCTTCGGCGGCCAGCGGGGGAGGTTATGTAGAGCTTGAACCGTCTTATACACACATCGATGCCAATAAGGCATTTCTTTGCACCCCAACTGACTCAGGGCCATCTCCGGTTTCGAGATGGCCTCCTCGGGTTCGGAAACCACGATGGCCCCGTCTTGACCCCGGGAAAAGGAGAGTCGCATAAAGCGCCGCCGCCCCGGCCTGCTTCTGCAGCTAGGGTAACAGGCGACTCCACATGTAATACTCAGGCCTCCGCTCATGAAGGATAAAGGTGTTATTTTTTTTTTATCTCTTATATGGCAGACAAGCACGTGACCCACCTGATGGGAAGCGGTTACCATGCCCTATGGACGTGTGCAACACCAGGGGCGTCAAACTCGCGCTGCCGACCCTGTAGAAACCTCCTAATGCCCTTCTTGGAGAACCCCTTATTGTAATCTCCTGTAAACACCACAGCAGGGAGATGATTCCACAGTTTGAGCGTTCGTGGAATGAAGTGGTTGAGCGACCTCCGACATCTGAGTCGCTTCCGCGTTATTCATTCGGCTTGTAAAAATTATAGTATTCAATGAATATACACAACGCAGCGCTCTCTAGAACCAAATCAATCGTAGCTTAACTAGCTTGTAATATAGGTTCTAGAAAGCGTAAAAAAACATAAGTATGTTATCTAAGTAGATAAATTTGCTTTTATAAATCCCTACGTATGGCCCCCATCAGGGTTAGTTGTTCATTTATTGTTATAATTTCATACTGTGTAAATATGTTTACTTACTTCCTTAGGCTACTATATTAACACAATTATTTTGGATGGTTTAGAATGATTATTTAAATTATTGGAACGAAGTTCCTTATCGCGCATTACAAAGGGGGCTAGACGGAAAAAATTAAGATTGTAACGGCACTTTTTATTAAGACTGTAACAACACTTTTTGCTTTTGTAACTTCTGCGCACCGATCCGCGCATTTTTGTCACGGTACTATGGAAACGTATGGTGTCATTGTCAATATTTTTTCTCTTATGTAAAAATAAACTACGATTTGATTTAATATTTTTAATGTGTTTCTTTGAGGCGTAAAAGTGGTGACCCCGATGTGATGGATATCATTTGTGAATTCGCTAATGAATAGGAGTTGACGAGTACGACGAGGAGTTTCAGTTTCTGAAGAACTTTTCAAAAGCGCGTAAGTCCCGCTGACTTACGCGCTTTTGAAAAGTTATGATCTTATGATCAGTAAAAAATAGTAGTTAGACAGAGTGCATATATATATGTCTGTGTGTGTGTGTATGTATGGAACTTCGTTCGATCCGAGTGTCCCTTGAAACCTCTCAAGTTTTTATTTTAAATCTTCTCCTAATTAGTTTGAATTTTCTGTTTTATATATATTTTTTGATTTGACTATAATTTTAATTAATTGTTGACATTATCTTTTTCCCTATATAATAAGGGGAAAACACTAGCTCCTTTGATATAGTTTTTCGAAACTAGCTCGGGAGCCAGAGATTTTCACACATGTTAAATATGGCTTTGTGTCAATAAAGATTATTATTATGTTTACTATGAAATGGCCATATTCTTAGGGAATAAAAAATACCAACTGCAAAAGTACTCCGCGTTTGGTTTGGAGTTTTATTGCATCTTCAATGCTTCGCATCTTTCTGTCAACGCTTGACAAACTGATCTTATGCGGACTCTTTACATAACATAACTTCACGCCTGTATCCCCGAAGGGGTAGGCAGAGGTGTATTACACACCTACGATTCGCCAGTTATGTTTGAATCCCAATGTTATAGAGGGCGAGCCTATTGCTATCTACCTGGCACATGACTAAGCGCGCGATAATCAATATTTTTAATACACACATAACTTCGAAAAGTCAGAGGTATGTACCGGCATTCCGTTACGTACACCACGGGGCGTTATCGACTCTTTACAACTTAATTTTTATTCTTTGCTCCTTCTTTTCGATGTTCCAATCGAAAGTCTAGTATAAGCGATATATTGTGTTATCCGATAACCTGAAGAGGTGACTGGGTAAACTAAATGCGAAAGTAGAGGTTGTAATAAGCAAATTGAATGATTGATGAAGTCGTGTCTTCATTTCTAGATGATAATTTTCTTGTATCTGTTGGCGTAGTTTACTTTGGTAGTTTAGAGGGTTTATGAGGTCCTACCAAGCCCTTCGGGGTTAAGCCAACCTCACCTGTAAGCCGGTTCACTTGCAAGCCGGTTCACCTGCAAGCCGGTTTACCTGCAGACGTACGAGGCGCAGGCTTTTCTTTTAAGGTTGGAATGTTAGACGGCAGTCGCACCTATAAAAGCCCTATAAACCAGAAAGAAGAGAAGGAGAGCTTCACATGCCACCGAAAACAATGCTAAGATGATGATGATGATTGATTGATCAAGTCGGTTTCCTGTATCTTGACGGCTTTTGTGCCGTAGCGGTAGTGCATTCGACTGCTACGACAGAGGGCGCGGGTTCGATTCCCGCTCAGTGCAAATATTTGTATGTACGAATATGTCTATTTGAATTAGTCTGGGTGTTTTTTATGTATAATATATATATGTATTTACAAAAAAAAAGTATATAAGTACGTTTATCCGCCTTCTGGAACCCATAACACAAGCTAGTTAAACTATGCTTACTTTGGGTCTAGAAAGCCCTATATAGAATGTCGTAGAATATTTATAATCTATTTATAATGTGGTATGGAACAAGATATTCCACTGTGGTGTGAGACCCTATAACGCTTCCAATAGGCACTTAAAGTAAACAGCTCTAGTGAGTAATGGAGCACAATTATAGCGCGTTTATTTTAGCGTAATACGAAACCATTTAAGCTGATCACGTTTCATTAACGCTAATGTTCTTGGTTTAAATGATCGTGTTTGATATAGGTCAGCCCACTGTGCGAAACAAGTTAAAAAAATTGTGTTCTGAAAAGAAAATTAGTAAACATCGTTAAATTATATCATATTATAATATGGCCAAAGCCCACTGTTATTCCCAGAGGCCGTCAGTATAGTTAAGGTTTTATTCAGTTAGTTTCTCCAATATGGCGATGAGCCAAGAAGCCTGCGCCGTTGACGACGTCTGCGAGTTAACTTACCGTAAGAGAATTATGACGTATAGATATAGGTAATTCATCTTCAATGTTTCCAAACAAAAGTGTTAGGTAGAACAGCTTGTAACGTAGTCCCTTCGTTGCTTTTTAGGGTCAAAAAATTAGAAACCGCAATATCATTTTTAAAGTACTATCCATAGTTACCACACACAAATGAGTTTGACGAAAAACGAGTTTCAGTTCTAAGTATGGGGAAACCCCCAAAATTTATTGTTTATTTTCTATTTGTGTGAAAATCTTAATGCGGTTCTCAGAATACATCTTACCAAGTTTCAACAGCATAGTTCTTATAGTTTCGGAAAAAATTGGCTGTGACATACGGACGGACAGACAGACAGACATGACGAATCTATAAGGGTTCCGTTTTTGTCATTTGGCTACGGAACCCTAAAAAGTGGACTGTATATTTAACCTGGTTTATTTGTCATACTAAACACGCCTTAATCATCATCATCAGCTTAACGTGGTTCCCGGTTGCATCCAAGGCTTCCACCTCGGAGCTCAGGGTTCACTTACTTCTTTGGTTTGGCTTATACAGCTTTAATGGAAGCGACTTCCGTATGATCTTCCAAACCCGAGAGGAAAGCCTTCCCCAGAACCTCGTCCGTCAATAAGCAGGTAAACCGGCTTGCAGGTGTGCCGGCTTACAGGTGTACCGACTTACAGGTGTACCGGCTTGCAGGTGCATCGGCTTGCAGTTGATATTGGCTTGACCTCGAGGGTCTTTTTGAGTCCCCATTACAACCTTTAAACTACGATAGTAAACTACACTAACAGAAATTCGAAAGCATAACCTTTAATACGGATTCTATAATGCAAATAAACATACTCATAGATAAATTTATTTTTGGAAATTACAAACATAATTATTCATAGAAACACTCAGAACAATGGAAATAAACGTATCGAACTCGCTACGTCCGACTTAACAGTCGAAAGCTCTACCGCCACGCCATATCGAAATTATCTATACCCGCGGCCTTAGTCATATCTCCGGTTTCACTGAGCAAATTGCAATTAAACAAACCGCAGATTTTAAGGCTTTTTTTTTGTTACGTACGGAAATCCCTTCGGATACCCTCCGCCGGCCAGCGGGGGTGGTTATGTCGTGTATCGACTAGATTTTAAGGCTGACAAAGCTTTTATAATAGAAAAAAACAGCATTAAAATCCGTTCAGTAGTTTTCACGTCCATCGCGAATAAACAGAAAAAAAATGGGGAAAAAAAAATTTGTGATCGGAATCTTTTATTTAACATTACCTTAGTTTTTTTTTATATAACTAATTTACAATTTTACAATAGTATAGATTATAGAGGTATTTGATCAAATCCTTTTTTTTTCAAATCTCAAAACATCCTTTCACAACTTTTGAGTCCATTTCTAAACCTATCAAATAAATTGTCTCACCAGATAGTACTCAAATCAGTAACCTTCCAAGTACTAGCAATTTTACGAATACATTGGCCCTCTAAACCACGTCGACATTGCGGTCCCATGAGCCCCAATAAAATTGGGTGAAATATTGCAGGGTTACCAACCATATGTCATTCGTGTTCATTTGACGGTTAATATGATTTTGAGGGCTTGTGTTTATGACAGGGTTAAGATATATGGAACAGTGGTCGAGATGTGACAGTGAGATCTATGGGATTAAGGGTTGAGCGCAGTATTAAGGGGATACATTTGAGATTGATAATAAATAATATATATCCTGAAATTTCTTTATCCAATTCAGGGTTCCGTCGGTTGTATGTAATGCTCGCGAAGGAGATGGCGGAGCGCGCCCGGGAGAGCCCGCAACTTGCTCGCCGCGCGTCGCAGGCGACTCAGGCGCCGGAGGTCGCTTAATGACCTCCGTCCTCCATGAGCGCAGGCCTGGGGGTGACAGGTGTGGCCGCCTGTCACCCCAGCAGAAGCAGGCCGGGACGGTGGGGCGACTAGCGCCCCTCCCCCAAACCGGGGCAAGTCGGGGACACCGTGGTTCCCAAACCCGAGGGGGCCATCTCGAAACCGGAGATGGCCCAGGGTCAGTCGGGGTGCGAGGGATATGCTCTATGGGCAACCTTACACCCCGACGTCTGTAGACCCGAGACGGCGTGCGGTTTTAGTCGGTTCAAGCCCGACATAACCGCCCCCGCTGGCACGCGGCTGGTATCCGAAGGGATTTCCGCACGAAAAAAAAAAAGGGTTCCGTCGGTTTTTTTTTCATATTTAGGACTCGTCAATTTGACTTCACCTCGCCTGATGGTAAGCTGAAGGTTAAGTCTCAGGAAAGAGGGTCACTGCAACTCCATTTATTATCCTAATAGTAATCTCACAGTTGAGTCCAAACTTTCCATTTTGGAGCCCGCGGTCCGCTTATTGCTTATTGCTGAAAGCGTCGGTACCTTATTGGTTAAGGAGTTCGCCTTACGATCGTGAAGTCCAGGGTTCGAATCCTGGCCATTATACTACTGACGTGAAATTTTTTTTTAAAATTAAGTACTACTAAGGATACATAAATCGTTTAAAGCATCCGTAGCTTAACAACCCTACGATCGAGAGGTCCCGGGTTTGAATCCTGGCCATTACACTACTGACTTGAATTCACTTAACACAAGCAATTAAGCATAGCTGGAGGAGTTAGGAGGAATACTAGTAATTTCGTATACTAGTAAGATAAAACAAAATCGGCTTTTCCGGGAGCAACTGCCGTCTGTCCTCTCAACCCTGAGAGGAGAACATGCGCCAGAGCCTAGTCTGTTGTATAGTAGGTGCACCGACTAGCATGTGAGGTAGAGCCATGTACACTATCTACACCTGGAACTCCATTATTTGAGTTATTATGGCTTTTACGAGATTGACTGCCATCTGATCGCCAACTTCAAGAGGATAGCCTATATCAAAGCCTCGTTCGTCAGTCAGCAAGTGTACCATCCTGCATTTGAGGTTGGTTTAGGCCCTGAAGATCTTGATTGGACCCCATATACCCATAATTGCTCTCTCTTATACGCGGCATAGCCGTTTGTTGGTGGCTGAACTCCTCCGTAACCACTCGCGCAATCTTGACCAAATTTACCACGGTGATAGTGTGGACACTGAGGAGTGTTTTGAAGCGAGATGGTTCATGTCCGATGTACCATTGTGGAATAATCACCGAAAAACAGTTTCACGAGCGCGCGGCCTTAGCTAAGCGCGCGACCGTAGTAAGGTGTCTTATTTTCAAGTAAGAGTCCCGCTCGCTCAGCTTAATTTATTTTAGTCGCACCCTGTACTGATTTCATAACATAACATAACATAACTTCACGCCTGTATCCCCGAAGGGGTAGGCAGAGGTGTATTACACACCCACGATTCGCCAGTTATGTTAAGATCCCAATGTAATAGGGGGCGAGCCTATTGCCATCTACCGGGCACATTGTTAAGCGAGCGATAATTAACATTTATTAATGCACACATAACTACGAAAAGTCAGAGGCGACTGGGGATCGAACTCGAGACCTCGTCTCAACAGTCCGTTACGTACGCCACTGGGCTACCGCTGGGCTTCCTATTATATCATTTCCTAGTATATCATAAGATGATGATCTATACAGAGTATATCTTTCAAGTGGTCTAGGAGACAAAAAAGTTTGGGAATCTCAGGCCTAGATGATTTGAAGTATATCTGCATTATTTAGTCAAGGTCGAGTGTTGGGCCGCGTCGATATCGACGTGAGAGTCCGCAGTCACACGAAACTTGAATGGCAAAAGATTTTGGTAGACCTCTAAAATAAACAGTTAAGAGAGTATTTTTTTTTAAGAATATTAGTAACCGAAATTACTAATAATCCCCCTAACCTATACAGCGAAGCTTAATCGCTTGTGTAAGGAGGGGGTTCACCTCGGTAGTGTAATGGCCAGGATTCGAACCCGGGACCTCTCGATCGTAGGGTTGACTACTTAACCACTAAGCTGCCGACGCCTTAAACGATTTATGTATCCTTAGCTGTATTTAATTTAAAAAAAACCGGCCAAGTGCGAGTCGGACTCGCACATGAAGGGTTTTTTTTTACGTGCGGAAATCCCTTTGGGTACCCCCCCGCCGGCCAGTGGGGATGGTTAAAAATGTTTATATTTGAGTTGATGGAATGAAAGGTAAATTGCAGTTTACGATTTATGACGTATTATAAATTAAGATCTCGTTCAAACTAATTTTCGGTGGAAGTTTACAAAGTAAAGTACATCATATATTTTTTTTAGTTTTATCATTCTCTTATTTTAGAAGTTACGGGGAGGGGGGACACACTTTTTACCAATTTGGAAGTGGTTCTCGCGCAGACTATTCCGTTTAGAAAAAAATTATATTAGAGACCTCAATATCATTTTTGAAGACCTATTCATAGATACGTAGCACGTGTGGCTTTGATGAAAAAAAAAATTTTTTTCGAGTTTCAGTTCTAAGTATGGGGAAACCCCCAATTTTTTTTGTTATTTTGCAATTTTTCTCTGAACATCTTAATGCGGTTCATAGAATACATCTACTTACCGAGTTTCAACACCATAGTTCTTATAGTTTCGGAAAAAAATGGCTGTGACATACGGACGGACAGACAGACAGACATGACGAATCTGTTCGGTTCCGTTTAATGCTATTTGGCAACGGAATCCTAAAAAAAGTGTTCAAACATATTTTATGACGTAAGATGAATCATTATGAAGGGAGAGAGATGATGAATGATGTTAGCACTGTTAGCTGTAGGTTAACACATTGAAAAGTGTCTCCGAGACCACGTTAAGCCGTCGGTCTCGGTTCTCATACGACCATCTATGGCAGTCGTTAGGGGTAGTTGAAGCCCTAAAACTGCCGACAACTAGTCTAACTACGAAGCTTCGTAGCTCTGTGGCGTAGCGGTATTGCATTCGACAGCTACGACAGGTGGCGTGGGTTCGATTCCCGCTAAGTGCAAATATTTGTATGCATGAACATGTCTGTTTGCATTGGTCCGGGTGTGTCTATGTAGGGGTGTGTGTTGGGTTACCTCCTCGAGTGTCGTTCCGATTCCGATCCCGCTGCAGTCCGGGGGGAACGGAATCGGAGCGGCCGGTACACCCTGGGCGGCGGTCAATGGCTTCCCCTTCACCCCTTCATAGGGTTGGCATTGATCGTCGGCCAATACCCAACGTGGCGGGAACACATCGCTCTCCGTACTCCTCTGCTTTCAGAGGAGACAGGATGAGCGATGCTGTTAGTGGTGAGATGGCCCAGGGTCAGCCGGGGTGCGAGGAATATGCTCTATGGGTAACCTTACACCCCAGCGTCTGAAGACCCGAGACGGCGTGCGGTTTTAGTCGGTGCAAGCCCGACATAACCGCCCCCGCTGGCCGGCGGGGGGGTATCCGAAGGGATTTCCGCACGATAAAAAAAAAAGAAAAAAATAGGGTGTGTCTATGTACCTATAATATGTATGTATTTACAGAAAAAAGTATATAAGTATGTTTAACCGCATTCTGGAACCTATAATAGTAGTTAGTAGTAACCGAAATTACTAATATTCCCCCTAACCCCTCCAACTAACCTTAATTGCTTGTGTTAGGAGTGGGTTTACATCGGCCAGGATTCGAACCCGGGACCTCTCGATCGTAGGGTCGACTCCTTAACCACTAAGCTACCGACGCTGTAAAATAATATAAATAATAAGAATACGGGCAGAGTCACGGGTATTTTTTGTTGACATCACTATTCCTTATGTCGAGAACTTCATTTGCGCCGAAGCAGATAAGAAAACCATATATCTCGACCTGGCACACGAGGTTACCGACATGTTGGGGGTGCGGTCCACAGAAATAGTCCTGGTTGTGATTTCAGCCAATGGTTTGATCCCAAGGAGCCTCTCAGTCCATCTAGGGAGGCTCGGGATTATTGGGAAGTCAATAGCGTCCACGATGCAGAGAGCGCTCTTGCTTGACAATGCCCGAATAGTCCGGCGGTTCCTATGCCAATCGTCGTAATGCCCTGGCCGACTGCTGCTTGCCTCGTCAGGTTTATCTCGTTGCGTCTCCCTTACTCTAGGGGAGGTATGATATAGCTTGATCTATAAATAATAATAATGTCAAATAATATACTAAGGCCCGTATTCTAGAACGATGCTCGCTACGAATCTCTGCTTGAAACTAGCTCTTTTTTTTTGTTACGTGCGGAAATCCCTCCGGATACCCCCCCGCTGGCCAGCGGGGGTGGTTATGTCGTGTCTCGACTAAAACCGCACGGTGTCCTCCCCATGTGTCCGTTGCTGGGCACCCCGGGTAAGCCCTCGAAAGGATAACCCCAGGGTTGCCAGCGGACCTTGGCCGCCACCGTGGCCTCGCCTGGTGGGGTCGGGTTTTATCCCGCTTCGGTGAGTTGGCAGGCGTGTGTAGGGCACACACGACATGCCTCCGCCATGGCCTGCTTCTGTAAGGACGGCGAGTCGGCCAACTGCCGTCCTCTGGCCCCGATCCTCCATGATCGGGGCCTGAGTCGGTAGTCCCGGGTGTAGATGAATCTGCGGCGTCCTCGCCGCAGACTGCGAAACTCGGGGGGCAGGGTTCTCTCCCGCTCCCTCTCCGCCGTCTCTATCGCGCGCATTAAGTACCTGCTCGCAGAAAGAGGCGGCGGCGTGCCACTTGCTCCCGTCGGAGACCACGGCCCTCACCATGGTCTCCAACGAGAGAACGTCCACGCCCAGGACCGCAACGAGATCCCGGCGTTTACTCGCCCACGCAGGGCACTCCACCATCGTGTGGAGCGCCGTGTCTTCGCCAGGATCCTAACAGTGCTGGCACTGCGGCGTTGTCTCCCGGTGGATGCACCACAGATACTTACCGAAACACCCGTGTCCGGTAACCATCTGGCACATCCGGTAGGAGAGGTCCCCATGGTCCCTCTCCAACCTCTCCTTCATGATCGGTCTCACCGCCGCTATGGTGGATTCCCCCCACCTTGGGTACTCAAGTCGCACCCTCCATGACTCCATGAGTTCCTGGCGGAGCAGGGACCGCTGAGCCCTGATTTCTCGGGGCTCCGGCCTATAGCCCCGCTCCAGCGCCTCCTTGCGCCACTGGTACAGCAGCGCAAGGGCTCTCGCTTCCAGGTCCAATGGAGGGGTCCCGGCTAGGAGACATGTCACCTCGACGGAGATCGTGCGATACCCCTTGATGACTCTGACGGCCATCGCCTTTAACGGGCTGTTTAGAACAGCCATGTTGCGGGCCGCCAGAGTCTCCGCCCATACGGGGGCCCCGTATAGGGCCATGCTTCGCACGATCGCCAGGTACAGTCTCCTAGTGGGGGCGTTGGATCCCTTACGTTGGGCATCAACCGCGATAGCGCGGCCGCAGCCCCCCTCAGTTTCGGGACCAGACTTCGGAGATGAGGTCCGAAGTCCTATCGGCTATCGAATACGGGCCCAAGGTACTTCATCGTGGGCTCGATGCCGATGCTTACGCCCCCTACGGTTATGCTGGTTACCGCAGGTGGCCGCCTCCGAGGCCCGTGAAAACACATAGCCTCGGATTTGTGGAGAGCCACTTCGAGTCCCAGCCGCCGTATTCGACCCACGACTTGAGCAACCCCTGCCGTGGCCTTTAGTGCCGCGCTTCGGTACATTGCTCCCCGCGCCATAACGAGGGTGTCGTCAGCATAGCACACTATGCTGACACCCTCGAGCAACGTACCGCGCAGCACCCAGTCGTATCCGATGTTCCATAGGAGTGGCCCTAGGACCGACCCCTGCGGAACACCGCACGACACTTCTCGCCGCCCTGGCTCTAGCCAGCTCGGGTAAACTATTTCCCTCTCGGATAGGTATGCCTCGACACTGCAGACCCGAGACGGCGTGCGGTTTTAGTCGGTTCAAGCCCGACATAACCGCCCCCACTGGCCGGCGGGGGGGTATCCGAGGGGATTACCGCACGAAAAAAAAAAAAGGTATGCCTCGACAATGCGGCGGAGGTAAGGAGGCACTCCTTGATACGCGAGCGCCTCCCTAACGCAGCTCCAGAGTAGGGTGTTTTTTTTTTTTTTTTGGTAAGTCCCACCGGAATACTCTCTATAGCATTCCACTGGTCCTATTCGTAGGTACCTCAGCCTTAAAAGTAGCCGAGCCCTTGTTTGCTGTTGATACATTTTTAGTTGATAGTTATTTAAATTTGTTAAAGGTTTGCTTTGGATTTTACTTGACTTATACTAATAATTCTTAACTTGAAGTTATTTGCCGAAATGAGTTGTTTATTGTATATTATTTGTGAATCACTTGAATTTGAATTGGTTTTGGTATGCCGAAATTTGATTATTTATTGTAAATTTTTTAAGTTCAGTTTGGTTATTCATTTTTAAGTGCCTATAATATATATATCAATAGTCCTACTATGCATTTATTTAAATGGAAGAGAATTAAATGTTAATTTTGATTATTTGACTTTATGTATTTAATGCTGTATTGTTGTTTGATTTTATAATATTGATTTTAATTGGTTATTTGGGGATGGGGATATAATTCTATTTGATTCCTTTTTTTAAATCATTTTGTGTGTAATTGTTATGTCTGTATGTGTATGCGAACGGTTTATTCTGCCCCTTATTACATAATAAGGCAGAGAATACCCAGTATGTTTTCTAGTAACATGTGTAATCAGTAGTGTAGTGTGTAGTGTGTACTGTGTATGGTTAGTTATGTGTATGTGTTGCATGTTGTTTATTTTTATTTTGTTGTTGCGTGGTAGGTTTTATTATTTATTATTAGATTTTTATAGATATTTGTTTGTGTTTTATTTTAGGGTAAATGTTTTATTAAGAGGGGTATTTTATATATGGAAGGAGCACGAGTTTTTATTTTAGTTTATTATTGTGTTTTAATTTAGTTAGTTTAGTTTAATTTAGTTTAATTTATTAGATTTTTATAGATATTTGTTTGTGTTTTATTTTAGCGTAAATGTTTTATTGAGAAGCATATTTTATATATGGAAGGAGCACGAGTTTTTATTTTAGTTTATTATTGTGTTTTAATTTAGTTTAGTTTAATTTAGTTTAATTTATTAGATTTTTATAGATATTTGTTTGTGTTTTATTTTAGCGTAAATGTTTTATTGAGAGGCATATTTTATATATGGAAGGAGCACGAGTTTTTATTTTAGTTTATTATTGTGTTTTAATTTAGTTTAATTTTGAATTCTTTATGCCTAATTAATTACCAGGTGTTTATGTCGCAGTAATATTAATATAATATTACTGCTAACAGCTGGGTTTGTTTAAAAATAATAGTTTTAATTTAAAAGTTTTATGTGCTCCTATCTTCCAGTGTCCCGCGATGTCTCGAGTCGCCTTAGCAATATGCTACGGCGGCTCGAGCGATCGCGTCCCACTTCTTCCTTATGGGGCACTCTCCGCTGAAGGCGTGGTGGTGTGCAGGCGATACCCCGGCTCGGACACAGTTTATACATTTTGGGGGTTCGAAGGCTTTTTGAGCTGGGCAGCCATCGCGGTTATGAGGACCTCCGCAATGGCTGCACAAGTCTTCGGGCTCCTTGCAAAATTTCTTACTATGCCCGTAGCCGAGGCACCGTGTGCACTGGACGAGGGGCGACTGGTCCTCCACCGTCACTCGCTGGAGGTCGACTTCGAGTTTACCCACCTCAGTCGCCCTCGTCCAAATCTTGGGGGACACCGCAATTACGATATGTGCGCTATTCGGATTTCGAGCTTTCTTTTTATATCTTATTGTCATCCTAGCTTCTTCCTCGTCGAGGCCGCCAAAAACCCCCCGGTTCTGATTCCTGAGGGCGCGCAGAATGTCATCATCGCTGTTGACACTCAGCACGTCCCTCAGGATCAGAAGCGGGTCCTTGTTTTTGACCGCCTCGACGACGAAGCGCTCTCTCATTCCATCCAATTTGTCCTTCACCTTATCGCGTTCCTCTCTCGTTCTACATGCGACAATCAGTTTTTTATCCTTTGCTTTCCTCACTCTCTCGACTTGGACCCATCCTTCCTAGGGTAGGGTGTTGAAGGCATTGGCGATATCGAGAGACACCGCCACCACCACCTAACCCCGCGAGACCACTTCCCCCGCCAGGCGCCTAACGCGCATGATCGCTTCCACGGTGGAGCGCCCCCAGCGGAAACCGAACTGGTTGTCCACCAGATCTGGCCCCACGTTCGAGAGATGCTCGACGAGCAGCTCTGCAATAATCCGCTCAAAGAGCTTGCACACCTCGTCGAGCAACACGATCGGCCGGTAACCGGATGGCTGATCCGCCGGCCGCCCCGCCTTCCGGATAAGGACCAGTTTCCCCGTCTTCCACGCCTTTGGAAACTGGCCCCTTTCGAGGCATGCGCTAAAGAGCGCCACCTGTCAAGGCCCTAGTTCCTCAAGGGCCAGGACCCATGCTCGGCCTGGAATGCCGTCGAGTCCGGGGCAGTGCATTTCCGGGCTTTAAGCCGGATCACTGCTACCCCCAGTTCACTATCCCTGACTTCGGGCACATCGCTCTCGCTATTATCAGCGTCAGGCGCCTGAGGCGGAGCCATACGCGGAGGAACATGCTCCTCCGCTCTCGCTGGGAACAAGGAGCCCAGTATCCCCTCCAGCCGCTGTGGCTGGAGGCTCTGGGTCAGGCGCCCTTGGGTGGATTTTGCCCCTGACCGCAAGTTAAGGGCGCCCCCATGGGTTCTGCTCCAGAGACTCCAGCAGCTCTTCGCGGGCCCGCCGTGTGGCCTGCTTAATGGCTACCTGGAGGGTCCTCTTGGCCCCCTTGTACGCCTCATATAGCTCCTCCTCTCGGGCTGCCGCATCGTCTGGGCGGTGACGCCTCCGGCGAAACCTGGTGTACTGGCGGCGAGCGGTCACGCACGCTGCTCGCAGCTGTGCGATCTCCGCTGACCACCAGTACACCTGTTTCTTTGCCGGGCCGGGCTTAACACTAGGCATCGCTGCATCGCAGATATGCGACATGGCTCTCCTGAACCATTCGGCCTCTGCGTTGACATCGGCAGGCCTGGCCGCTGACGGAATCCAAGCCTGCACAATAGATGCCTCCAGGATAGCCTCCAATGAAATCGCCATCCAGGCGTCTGAGCGCCCAACGTGGATCCGGGGGGTTCGCTATAGTCGGCGGTAGGTTAGGTGGAGGGAAGACGTTGAACCGCATGTACCTGTGGTCCGATGACGTCTCCTCCTCCTCCACCACGCGCCAACCCTGGACGCGGCGGGCGAGAGCAGGGGTCGCGAATGCAACATCCACGACCGAACTGAGACCCCGCCGCTCCCAGGTGACTTTCCCCCGGTTGAGGACCTCTAGGCCACGGGTGTTGGCCCAGTCCTTCAGAACTCGCTCCTTGGCATTGGTTTCCCGGGAGCCCCAAGCCAGAGACCAGGCGTTGAAGTCTCCCAGGACCAAGACAGGGCGAGGACGGCACGCAGCGAGAACGATGTCCAGTCCTGCGAGCCATAGCTCAAGCTCATACTGGTCAAGGCTTGGCGAGAAGTAGACGGCCACGACAGCCAAACCCTCAAAGTCCGCCGCGACACAGCCTCGGCCCCTTGCAATGAGTGCAAGGCGCGAGGTGTCCGCAGCGGAACCCCCGAAGACGGTCGTCCAGGTCCACCGGGCTTCCGGGGTGGACCCAGTACGGCTCAGCGACCACGACCACATTGATAGACCACTCCACGATGCTCTGGTACATAAGATCCTGAACACCAGTGCAGTGGTTTATGTTCACCTGCAGGATGCGGATTGGTGTGTCCATTAATGGACGTCCATCTCCGCATCCCGCCGCGAATGTGGCCGCTCTTGAGCGGCACCCCCACTACCCGTTGCGGACGAACGGGGCTTTGGCCTCGAGGCGGCGCAGGTACGGCTGTCCGCCCGGTGTTCCGCCGCTTTTTCCTCTGCTACGCACTTGTAGCAGCGCGGCGGAGCATCACAGGCACTGGCCTTGTGACCGGGTTGACTGCAGCGGAAGCACTGATCCCCCACGGTGTCTCCCGCTGTGCACTGCACTCCCACATGCCCCACGGCCAGGCACGTGAAGCACCTGAAGCACCATGTTGGGGATGCGGTCCACAGAAATAGTCCCGGTTGTGATTTCAGCCAATGGTTTGATCCCAAGGAGCCTCTCAGTCCATCTAGGGAGGCTCGGGATTATAGGGAAGTCAATGGCGTCCACGCTGCAGAGAGCGCTGTTGCTTGACAATGCCCGAATAGTCCGGCGGTTCCTATGCCAATCTTCGTAATGCCCTGGCCGACTGCTGCTTGCCGCGCCAGGATTATCTCGTTGCCTCTCCCTTACTCTAGGGGAGGTATGATATAGCTTGATCTATAAATAATAATAATGTCAAATAATATACTAAGGCCCCTATTCTAGAACGATGCTCACTACGAATCTCTGCTTGAAAGTAGCTCTTAGTAAAGATTGTATTCTTGGACTAAACTTGAGTGGGAAAGCTTTATAAAAGCTCGACTCAAGTTTAGTCTTAGAATACAATATGTACTTAAAACTAGTTTAAAGTCGAGACTCATCATCATCATATCAGCCGTAGGTAGTCCACTGCTGAACATAGGCCTCCTCCATCGACTTCCATTTCGACCGGTCTGTAGCGGCCTGCATCCACCGAGTCCCTGCGCTCTCTGTTAGGGCGTCTGTCCATCACTGAGTATATTTCTAGAAAACGGGCCTTAATATGACTAATTATGTCAAGCTGTCGCTCCCATAAAAGTCATATAAGTCAAATAAAAAGGAAAAGAAGGAGTAAACGGACTCTTTTTTTTCGTCCGGAAATCCCCCGGGACAGAAGGGGTGATTATATCGGATTCGGACCGACTAAAACCGCACGACATCTTGGGTCTTCAGACGCCGGGTGTAAGGTGGCCCTAATGGGAAATAAGCGGAGCGGAACCTACCTCAATTTTTATAGATTTAATTAGGAAAAAGTGAACATCCAGAAAGGAATTTGACCCGTGACCAGTCCCTTACAGGGGGAATACTCTGACCAACTGAGCTACCTAGACACGTCCTAGATATTGGAACTTCTCCAAAACATTAAGTTAGCATACTAATTGCCCCTGGGGTTATCCTTTCGAGGGCTTACCCGTGGTGCCCGGCAACGGACACTTGGGGAGGACGCCGTGCGGATTTATTCGGTAACGACATAACCACCCCCGCTGGCCGGCGATGGGTATCCGAAGGGATTTCCGCACGTAAAAAAAAGCATACTAATTTCTTCAAAAGCTTATTAAATTTATAATTTTTCTACAAAACTAAGTGCCGCATATGAAAGTTGGCGCTTTCCATTTTAATAAAACAGTTTAGTTCTGCAATACTCTAAAAGTGCGGAACCGTTCTGAAGCTGAAGTTCACATACACTTTATTCCGTTGCTTCGTAGTTCGTTCGCTGTTAGTCGAATTTCAGAAGCAATTTTGTGGTATTTTTGGTGTTGTTTTAATATTAGACTAAAACAACATTTCCTTTTACTGCATATATAAATAAATAATTATAAAAAGGTTCTTGATTATTGTAGTATTAGAATATTATATATAGTATATTACAGTCCGTCAAATCTAAGAAGTACCGTTTGACAGTTCTGACAATTGAATGATAGGGATGGGATGAAAAAATCGATTACTATAATATCCGAACTTTAAGAGATCGATTACTATAATATCCGAATTTTAAGAAATCAATTGTTATAATTAAATAAAAGAAATGTTTAGGATATTTTTTTATTCACTACTAGTACTAGTATCGTCGTCTTCGTCATCATCGTCATTTAAATTAATGACCAGTTGATTGTCCATTACATTATCAAAGTGTACGTCTCTTTCGAAGTCGTCCATTATTATTTTCTTTGTTTTTTGTACTACTTTACTCCAATCTTCCTGTGTAACTTGGGCACATGCTTCCTTTAATAAACCTTCCATTTTCTTGACACTGAAGGGTGGTTTTGTGTTGTTTCTTGCTGCATAACCTGTAAAACAATAATGTAACTATTTGATAGCAGACGAAAACCATTGTTTAAATTATAAATGTTAGAAGTACTCGTGTTATTATTATAATATTATAAAATATTACCTTTAACTTGGGCCCAAATCAGTTCAATGGCATTATATTGGCAATGGTACGGAGGAAGTCGTATGACTTTGTGCCCGTGCTCTTCGGCCAATTGGTCAATTACATATGTCGGTTTTGGTGGTTTATGCAATTTCACTAACTGTAATAATTCAGCTTTTAATAGTGACATGTCGGCATCCACTCCTTTTCTTTGCAGCCATGCCACCAAATCTGCTTTCTTATTGGCTGACGTAGGTGCTTTATCAATTTGCACAGAGTGGTATGGGGCATTATCCATTATAATTGTGCTGTTAGGAGGGATATTCTGTAATAAATTTAAGAACCACTCTCGGAACCTTACTGCGTCCATTTCTTCATGATACTCTTTAGTGCTTTTGGATTGGAAAGCTAATAAAGAGTTTTCCACGAAGCCTGTAGACGCTGACCCAGCATGGCATATTATGAGGCGTCCACCTTTTCCTATCGGCACCTTCGAGCACGAAGCTTCAGAATCATCAGTCCATGTTTTCGGCACAGAATGGTTGGAATTTAGCCAAGTTTCGTCCAAAAATATTACATTATCCCAGTTTATAATTTGTTTAACTTCGCGCAGGAATGTTAGTCGCTGCATAATTATGTCATGTCGCTCCATAACAATTTTTCGTTTGTCAACTTTTTTGTATCTGAAGCCAATTCCTGTTATTACCGTTCTCAACGACTCTATGCTTCCCTTATACAGCCCGGCATCTTTTAAAGTTGCACATAACTTTGCCAATGTTGGAAATTCGCCTCTTGTAAAATACCCGTATATATGGTTTCTAATAGCATGACTATCGAATTCATCGATGCCTGTCACAGGTTTATTTCTTTTTCGTTTTTTCGGTGTGTGAAGTACGTTACTGTCACTCCCCGAAGGCCCATATTTTTCACTTAATATTTTGCCAACGGTGCGGCTACCAATACCGAGAGCTTCACCGACGCGATCCCGAACTTGTGTAACTGGCAGTAGAAGTCCACCATTTTGAGATTCACGCTCAAAATACTCGTGTAATTTCACCACCAATTCACGAGCCTGGCTGTTCAAAGTACGTCCTCTTTTCGACATTATTAATAAACACTTGCTTAGTTCGGAGTCCAGTATAAATATTGCCAAGGTAAACGGATAAAGAATGATCAGTCCAGAAAAGTAATAGCCAAGTCACAAATTGTAAAACACAAACGAGAAAGCAAGTACGCGCACAGTCAGCTTCCAAGATGGCGAGAGACTGCTGACGCCGAACCGACCGAGCGGACCGCGTGCGCTTGTAGTTGGCAGTGTTGCCAGAAAAAAAAAATTGTAGAGACTTGGACACCTGCGATTTTGCCTATTGACCTAAAAATAATTAAATTAATTTATTTTAGGGTATCTGTGTATTCAGTGCATTATGCGGTCGCGCAGTAACGTCGTTAATTTATAACATCAGGCAACAACATTTTTGTGAATGGGTTCTACATACCTTATTTTTATTAGTTTTAGACGTAGAAATAAGACTTAGAAGAAAAAATTGTAATTGTAAAATCAATGGATGTGCTTGTTAAAAATTTGTTTATTTCTCTGTAATATGCAAACCCATACTATCATACACAAAAATAAATGTAAAAAACACTATCCCTGACTCCATTTACTATTTCGACAGCGTTAGCGCGAGAAACCCCGACTTATTTGGGCGCGAAAATCAAAAATCGACAAATCGCTTTCGACAACTTTTTAAAGAAGCAAATATATTTGATTTATAAATACGTATTTTTGGTGAATGGGTTTTATCTCATATTTTACGATTACATAACTATTTAGTTATGTAATCGTAATATGTGAGATAAATCCCATTCACATGAAAAAATATTTGTTTGGTTGTCAAGTGTAATTTGTAAATAATACATTCGATTTTTCGTATATGTAAACGATTTTTTTGCATACAAGTGTATCCGAAGAGTCGCAACACTACGTGCAGTGACCTAACTACGTAACTTTGTAATGAGGTCAAGAATATAACTATTAGAAATTATTTACTGTGTAAATATGTGTTATTTTGCTTTGTTTGAAAGTTTTCAATTACATTTAGATATTAAGAATTGTACAGTACAGATACAATAATGAAATCTTTCTAAATTCATGGTTTTATGAAAAAGGTTATCGAAACTGAATAATGTACGTATGAACAAAGTTGTTTCGGTTTGAAAAATATGAAACGTCAAACGGTACCTCTTAGATTTGATGGACTGTAGAATAATTATAATAGTTGTGGGAAAACGAGTACCGTACCGTACCGCGGTAGCCTAGTGGTATGGGTAATGGAATGCTGAGACGAGGTCTCGGGTTCGATCCCAGGTTTTACCATGGCACACATCAATGACTTTCCGATGCTTTTCGAAGTTATGTGTGTATTTATCGCAGGTTTATAAGTGCCCGGTTAATGGCAATAGGCTCGCCACCTATTACATTGGGACCTAAACATAAACTGGCGAAATGTGGGTGCTAGCACCTCTGCCTACCCCTTCGGGGATATAGGTGTGAGTTTATGTTATGTTAAAACGAGTTTCAAAATAGGCATTAGCTGTGTGAGTTGATCTTTCACTATCGAGTTGCATAAAACGGTAAACTGCAGTCGCTCCCATAAAAGTCAAAATAAACCAAATAACGGAAAGGAGGGGCAGAAAAGCGGACCTTTTTTTTCGTGCGCATGTCTCCCCGCATGCGGTCTCGGGTCTTCAGACGCCGGGGTGTAAGTTGGCCTATAAGGCATGGACCCTGGGCTCTAAAGTGCAATAGGCGCTCGGATGATGATGATGATTATAAGTAAATTCTATACAAATTAATATTAGGTCGTTACATAATGAATTTGCCGTTTTTCTTGAAGAAATTGGAGGAAACCCAATTTTCAGTACTAACATTTTTGCATTTTTTTTAGAAATGACAAATCCAAATTTTATGATTTTTTTTTGTATGAATGAGACAACATTAAGCTAACAAACAGCAACTTTTATTACATTTTTGAAAAGTTGTCGAGTAATACGAAATTTAACATAAAAATGGATAGCATTTAGGAAGTACTGTTTTTGAAGATCGAATTAATTTATCATTGGGGAGGACACCGTGCGGTTTTAGTCGAGACACGACATAACCACCCCCGCTGCCCAGCGGGGGGTATCCGAAGGGATTTCCGCACATAAAAAAAAAAAGAAAAGCGGCCAATAAAAACAAAATTTAATACAGAGTCGTAAAATCTGAAATAAATTTTCAAACAAAATATAAATAATGGACATAGCTATTAAATTACAGGAATAATGAACTCATGAATTTGTAAAAAAAAAATCGGCAATTTCATAGGTAAATACCTATTATTATAAAGAGGTAAATTTTGTGAGTTTGTGAGGTTGTAAAGCGGTAATCTCTGGATCTACAGAACTGATTTTGAAAATTCTTCTACCAATAGAAAGCCACATTATTTGTGAGTATCTTAGGCTATATCATCACGCTACCTCAAGGGAGTGGAGCAGTAATAATTAATGACAACAAATTCAGCAGATTCCCATACATTTTATGAAAACTAATAAATTATGGGAAAATTTGGGTTACAGAGGTCCAACGGGGATTCGAAATACTCCATGATCGAAGCCAGGGAGGCCCGCTAGTTACTTTATAAAATGTTTCAGAATTAATGTGAATCACATTCTACTACTTTCGTCGCTGACTGTACAAGAGAAGTTTAATATATTCCAAATATAATAATATTGTATCATTGAAATATTAATAGCAAGACATTCGTTCTAAATAGCACATACTCTGCATATTTGTCTGAGTAACTACGGATTTAGTAACAAAATACTTACGCGATATCTGCATGCACCTGCCAATTCGGACTTTATTTAGTAACTATGTTAGACAATGATGTAACTAAAGTAGTCAAGTATTAGATTTGAGAAAAGTATTGCCAGTACTCAGAAAATTCTAGAAGAACAGTGGTTCTTCTAGAATTTTCTGAGTACTGGCAATACTTTATATCTATATGGGCTATAGGAGTGCCTATAGCCCAGTCATATTAGGGGTTTCACCGCGGAATGAAAGATAATAAGCCGTAAATTGGTATAAACCTAAGTCACAAGTGCGATCGTGTCCGCGTCTTAAGATATTGAAGGTCAAAGGTCATAAAAATTGGTTTTTCGCGAATATCTCGCTTTCTATTGCTTAAATGAGATTTGCATCTATCATAAAAGTTGTAGAGAATATAAATAATTAAGTCACTTATTTTAATTAAATATAAATAATTAATAATTAGTACATATCTTAAGACGCGGGAACGATAGCACTTGTGACTTTTGAGATAACATTTAGAACGACAAAACAAAGGTTTATACCAATTTACAGCTTATTATCTTTCATTCCGAGGTTGACCCACTTTTTACCTAATATGACTGGGCCAAGATGGTTCGGACAAATGAAGAGGATGCACAGATTTATGAGGTGACGGTGACCGAGGCGTCGTACGTTGTATGTCAATCAGATGACAGACTTTTTTTCTGGAATTATAATTATAGGTATGTATCTCGCCTCCTTCTGCGAGCAAGTAATGCTCGAGAAGGAGGCGGCGGAGCGAGCCAGGGAGAGATTTAGAACTATCCCGGCCCATCGAGCCCGCAACATGCTAGCCGCACGGCACAGGCGACTAAGACGCCGGAGGTCGCTCAACGACCTCCGTCTCCCATGAGCGCAGGTCTTGGGCAGGTGAGGCCGCCTGTCACCCAAGCAGAAGCAGGCCGGGGAGTCAGGGCGACAGGCCGCCCCTGCCTCTTTATGCCGTATGCGAAATGCCTTATGGGGCCACCTTACTCCCCAGCGTTTGAAGTCTAACATAACACCTCCGCTTGTCGGCGTAGGGTATCCGGGGGGATATCCACACGAAAAAAGGACGGTTGATGTTGATTTATAACAGACAAATGTGAATTAATTGTCGGATATATTGTTTCGACGGCCCACCAGCACCTACCCTGGCAATTTATCGAATCGACGTCCTAACAAACAAATTACAGGTTATTGATTGTCGGATACTTTCAAATACTGAATTGTTTGCATATTAATTGCGATCGTAGGTTTTCAATTTTATTTTGAAATGTATATATTTTGATTTTCCTGCTTTTTAATTTAAAAGAGAGTTATTATTAATGGTAGTAAGAATAAAATTTCGGTTTACAGGGCCCTTTTTTTTCATGGTGCGGAAATCCCTTCGGATACCCCCCGCCGGCCAGCGGGGGCGGTTATGTCGGGCTTGGACCGACTAAAACCGCACGCCATCTCGGGTCTACAGACGCCGGGGTGTAAGTTTACCCATAGAGCATATCCCTCGCACTCTGACTGACCCTGGGCCATTCGCAGTGTCCCCTCTGATAACAGCAGAGTGGTACCTGGAGCGACCCCCCCCCCCCGCGGGCCTTGCAGGCCCGCCATACCCCGACCCCCTCGTGCAATGGGGTCAGATGGCCCTGAAAAGAGCCGGTTGGTTAGACTCTTGGCCGTTGACGTTGACGCCAGCTACTCCAGAGGAGCAATCAATGATGCGTCATCACCCACGTTGCCCAGGGTGCACCAAACTTGGAGGTGATCCAACCAGTCGCACCCCGGTTTACAGGGCCCTATGATAGTAAATGCAAGTCGGTGCAATTTCTGAACAACGGACGAGCCTCTGGCGCAGGCGCACCTTACCCTCCAACTAATTAAAAACAAAAGCGGACCTGACTCGAAAGGGCAAAACGACTCAAAAAGCTTTGAACGCAACTAGGTAACTGCTACGAGAATGATGATGATTACGTGATGGTAAGCGGTCACCGTAGCCTATTTTTCGTAACACCCGAGATTATGAAATTAATAAATTCATCTTCTAAAAGAAGACTGGAAAACAAAAAAATAAAGAAATGAACTGAAATTTGTGGTTGTTTCACTTACCGCATCTAGCTGTCCTAACTATCAGGTGAATTGGGATGTCCCACCTAGACGGAGTTGCCAGAAAAATATAACAATTTTTTTTTTCGAAAAGCATATTAGTAACCGAAATTACTAATATTCCCCCTAACCCTCCAGCTAAGCTAAATTGCTTGTGTTAGGAGTGGGTTCACGTCGGGTATGTAATGGCCAGGATTCGACCACTAAGCTACCGACGCTTCATCATCATCATCATCATCAGCAACCTATACTAGTCCACTGCTGGATATAGGTCCCCCTAATGAGCGCCAAAGCGCCCTGTCTTCAGCTTGCCGCATCCAGCATCTGCCCGCAGTCTGTCGCAGATCGTCATCCCACCTGGCCGGAGGGCGTCCTACACTACGTTTGCCGAGTCGCGGTCTCCACTCAAGAACACGTTTACCCCAGCGGTTGTCGGTTCTTCGCGAGATATGGCTTAGACATATTCTAGTAACTTCAGCTTGTGATGAAACTGAATCAAACATACATACAATTTATGATTACTATCAAAATACCAAAGACCAGTATAAGCGGCGATAGCCCAGTGGCGTACGTAACGGACTGCTGAGACGAGGTTTCGAGTTCGATCCCCAGTCGCCCTGGGCACACACCTCTGACTTTTCGTAGTTATGTGTGCATTAATAAATGTTAATTATCGCTCGCTTAATAATGTGCCCGGTAGATGGCAATAGGCTAGCATTGGGACCTTAACATAACTGGCGAATCGTGGGTGTATTAATACACCTCTGCCTACCCCTTTTTTTAACGTGCGGAAATCCCTTCGGATACCCCCCCGCTGACCAGCGGGGGTGGTTATGTCGTGTCTCGACTAAAACCGCACGGTGTCCTCCCCAAGTGTCCGTTGCCGGGCATCCCGGGTAAGCCCTCGAAAGGATAACCCCAGGGTTGCCGGCGGACTTTGGCCGCCAGCGCGGCCTCGCCTGGTGGCGTCGGGTTTTATCCCGCTTCGGTGAGTTGGCCGGCGTGTGTAGGGCACACACGACACGCCTCCGCCACGGCCTGCTTCTGTAAGGACAGCGAGTCGGCCAACTGCCGTCCTCAGGCCCGATCATGGAGGTCGGTAGTCCGCCGAACCCGAACCCCCCTTGCATATCTTTAACCCATATATGCCCAATATTTATTAGTTTCCATTATAATATATACGAATCTGCGGGATTCATTGACATTTATAATTACTGTACTGGAAGTAGCGTAATGCTATGACAGTCAGAAATAATGTAGCATTTTCAAAATCGCTTCAGTAAATCCAGAGATTATCCCTTACAAACTCACAACATCACAAACTTTATCTGTTTATATTATATTAGTATACATATAGGACAAAGTTGCAGATATCAGCAGTAGTTTATTAAAACGAAACAAAGTATCTTAAGGGAAAAATAACACAAGTACGTTTATTATAATAAACTTAGCAATTTTTCTTCAATTACCATATTTCAGTTTAAGAAAGTAAAAAAAGTAAAAAGATGGATATATTCTGTGAACGCGGCACCTGTTTCTAAAATATACAAATGGCCTTATCATGAGAACTATTGAGAAAGATGTTGAAGATTTTATTCAAAGCGATGTATACTAAAACGGTTATAAGGTAAAGTGCTACTTAAAATCATCTAATGCTGCATCTGCGGAAAGTCTCAAACGGCATAAATATTCCAACATAGTAGGTGATTATGTTTTTGAGCCGTTTGGGGTTATGGGGTCGACGCTACACGTGGCCAGAAGGCTGGACTTTATCTTGCACAAAGAACAAAATTTCATCAAAATCAGTTCAGTGGTCTAGGCCTGAAAGCTTAACAGACAAACAGACAGAGTTACTTTCACACTTATAATATTACTAACTGTCATACTGGCCGGGGCTCCGCCAGTGTGGAGATCTGTTCCCGTTTTCGCTTATCATGGGAACCGTGTTTTTCCATTCTATAATCTATCTCTGAGCTAAATTTCATCCAGATCTCAATCAGCTGTTTTAGCGTGAAAAAGTAACATACATCCATACATCTAAACTTTCACATTTATAATATTATATCTATGTATATGTATATGTATAATATACAGAATATTATATAAATGTGAAATGTGATTAGTATGGATGGTTTTTTTTACGTGCGGAAATCCCTTCGGATACCCCCCCGCCGGCGGTTGGTTATGTCGTGTATCGACTAAAACCGCACGGTGTCCTCCCCAAGTGTCCGTTGCCGGACACCCCGGGTAAGCCCTCGAAAGGATAAACCCATTTTGGAATTAACAGCCTGCAGTTTATCTACGAATAATATAAATAGAATTTCTCAGAAATAATATTCAAATATTGAACACGGTTCGCTTAGTAACTCAACGTGACGAAGCGCACCATTCTCCCATGTAACCAGTGTTGTTTCAACCCTACAGCGATCAACGGTATTCCAGGATATGTTAATTAGTAATCCGTCAACATATATTTATTTGTTTAACATATATTATTGTAACATCTGACGTGTTTTGTTCTGGATGGAATTTCTCGCATGGGTAAGAACATGTTCCAGATGTTTTGTTTTGTTGTTTGTGTAACATTAATCTTCAATACAAACATGTTGGTGATTTTCATAACCGAAACTTACTGTACTGTATGTTTGGTTATGAAAATCGAGAAACTGTTTGCTTTAATGTTTATCGTATCTCTAATACTGTATTTAAGATTTAGTTCTGGGTAGATTTTGAAATATTGGGGCACTAGCAACCCGCCCTTGCTTCGCTTCGATTGATTGAGTTTCTTAAACTCAAACCATCATAATTCATACATAATATATCTATATATAACTTATGTCTATCAGGGTTAATGTGCCCTTTAAATGGTGAAAGATTTATTCCAATAATCGCAGTAATTTCAAGGATTACCCCAAAAATATAAACTCACAAAATTGGGTTTATCTCTCTCTTTTTATAACCCAGCAAACCCCAAACTTGGCATGGTTTGTAATATGGGTTCTGGAATGAATTCATTTCTTCGGGTTTATGAAGCTCCACTAAGATCTTCGGGGCCCAAGCTAATTCAAACTGCAAGCCGATGGTACACTTACTGATTAACTGACGAGACTCTGACGTATTATTTCCTTTCAGGGTTGGGAGGTCACACGGCAGCCAGTGAGCCACTCTGATCTCTTCTCCCTTGGATGTAACCGAGTCTAACGCTCTGAAGATGACTACAGAGCGTCATAGGTTCTAGAATGGATCCATTCATTCACCATTTAATGAGAATAGGCTCACCCTACCCAAAACTACAAGGTATTGATTCAAACCCGTAACACATATTGTTATCACTGCGGTAAAATGTATTTTTGTAGTCACGATTCTTATACGGCTCGAGGGAAATCAATATTGTCTGTGGCAGTCCTAAAAATAGAATTCTTTATCCCAATAGGCCTGATCTGATCGAGATCAGAGGATTTAACATACAATGATTCTAAATTTATTTTAAGCTGGGTTAGCAAATTAGAAAATCATCCGGCTCTCCGCGGGAATACAAATGTTATAATTAGGGAGTGTTACTAACTGTTGCCAGCGGCTCCACTCGCGTAATAAAGTGTTTTCACACTGCTTTTTGAAACTGTTTAAGAAGAAAACCATTTATAAATGTAACAGATACGAAAGTGTACCATGTTCAAAGTGGTACGTTTAATATGTGTTAATAAGTGTAGCAGAAATAACGTCCTAAAGTACTTGGGGGTGTACAAAATATCTTTATTTAAAAATTTAGATTATCAATATAATAGGATAGTAAATTTGGCAACTTAGCATTTTGGTTAACACTTATTATCACTGTTAACAGATTAATATCTGTTACATATATATAACTGTAACACAATTGAAAGTGGTAACGATTACCAGATTCAATACCACATTTATAAGTGTAACACTTTCATTATGTAACCTTTTCATAGTGTAACTCATATAATTATGTAAACCTATAAGAATGTGTCTTTATGAACAACCGCGGCAGCCTAGTGGTATGGGTAATGGACTGCTGAGACGAGGTCTCGGGTTCGATCCCAGGTTTTACCATGGCACACACCAATGACTTTTCGATGCTTTTCCAAGTTATGTGTGTATTTATCGCAGGTTTATAAGTGCCCGGTTAATGGCAATAGGCTCGCCACCTATTACATTGGGACCTAAACATAAACTGGCGAAATGTGGGTGCTAGCACCTCTGCCTACCCTTTCGGGGATATAGGCGTGAGTTTATGTTATGTTATGTTATGAATGTGTATCCCGTTCCCATGACCCGCAGGAACTTTACTTATCATCAGGCGAGATGAAGTTTTATTGATGCGTCCTTCATAAAAAGTACAATATTTGGACGCAACCGGGACTTAGCATCATCATCATAACCTATGATGATGATGCTAAGTTGCGATAACCGAGGTGAACCTTTTTTTTGTTGCTTTTTTATCCGTGCGGAAATCCGATTTCCCCGTCTCGGGTCTTCAGACTCCGTTGAGTAAGGTGGCCCCATAAGGTATTTCCCTCGCACCCTGACTGACCCAGGACTGTCGCCGGTTTCGAGATGGCCACCTCGGGTTTGGGAACCACGGTTTCCCCGTCTTGCGGGCCTGCTACTGCTAGGGTGACAAGCGGCTCGACCTGTCACCAGGTACTGAGGTGACCCTGATGCGTTACTACCAGCGGTCACATAATTCTAAAGCCTGCTGAGTTTCTTGCCGGAGTCTTCTCAGGATAGTGTCGCGTTATGAGCGTGTCTTCAGTTTTACTAAACTATTTGATGTTTAGTAAGTGACATCTACAGAATAAATTAGTCTTGATGATTTCTTTACTAGTATTACCAGCAGGAGTAGTTTTTTATTTGCAAATCCTAATATGCCCAATCGACTAGGAAGTGCTTACCATCTATAAAGCTTCAAAATGCTGCTAAAAAGACCGAACCAAGTTTGATAGCAGGCTGAATTTTTTTTTTCGTGCGGATGTCCCTTATGCCGCCGGCCAGCGGGGCTGGTTATTTCGGGCCTGAATCGACCAAAACCGTACGCCATCTCGGTTCTTCAGATGCCGGGTGTAGGGTGGCCTAATAAGGCAATTCCCTCGTACCCCGGCTGACCCTGGGCCATCTACGGCCCCTTCGGTTGTGGGAACCACGGTGTTACCAACTTGCCCCGGAGAGAGGGGCAGGCGGTACCCATTTGTAATTCATAAACCGAAAAGCATTAATGGGTCCCGCCTCCTTTCAAACTTGTTTCAGTCTTTTTAGCAGCAGTTGTGTCACTGTAAATTTTAATTATTTATTTTTATTGGTAGTTTTTTAGTCGAAAGCATACAAGAGAAACGAATCTTCCAATCACATTGTTGTAAGCTCCGTAAACGCTTTATTTCATCATTCCTGATTCCAAATTATGTATGTTTTTTTAAACCAACTTTTAAAGATCTTTATTTTGATATCCTACTCGATAAGTTTGAGTGAAAATATTTTTTGACAACATATATTTTAGTGCCAAAAATCCACCGTATAGTTTTGGTTCACAATTTACTGTACTGTACCCTATGACACTCGAAATATGAATCCCTTTCATTTGAGACCTCATTCATCAAAATCCGTACAGCGGTTATTAAGATATGAGATAATAAAAAATATTCGATGATCGAATGATCGGCTGTTTGCGTGCGAATTTTAAATTACTGGAAAACTTAAAACTGAAAACTTATTTATTTTCTAATAAATAACACTTTTTTAAGGGAAAGATAATTGTAAGAGGTATAAAATAAGCTTACGGATAGTTTGAAATGTCTTTCCAAAATTGTAAAATTGTAAAATAGCCTTTGTACCTGTATACTTTTTATGTGCATGCGCACGCGCTGTGTGCCTACACGGGGTGAATTATATGTTTCAATTATATGTTTCAATATCCACTTCATAAATGGAAATGTATTCTACTTAAGTACTAGTTTTCTACAAAACCCCTAGAAATAAATACTTGTATTAGCTAATATGTGGTAAATGTTGCTGGTGTCACAATTGTTACTGTAATTGTTATACCTCATAATTGAATATGTATTGTGTCACTGTTTATTTACCTCAATAAATAGAAAAAAAAAAAAAAAAAAAAATTACATGCATACAAGATCCACGCGAAAAACATAACTCTTGGCAGTCGGGTAAAAAATAAACATAGCTGCCCAAATTTCGGTATATGATACGTCTCTACTCACCCCTTTTGGGATATAACATTATGATATGTATGAATAAAGGTTTTCCCATTTACAGCTGTGTCATTCTTATGTATGCGGCATCGAAACGTGTAAATACGTCCTGGGCTAATGTGATAAAACGTTTCTGTCATAAAGTTTTGAAAACATAAAATATTTTACAACCCTATGTATATAAAAACAAGCATATTTGTGCGGACATTTATAACCTTATTTGAGAGCGTATGTCCAAGTGCGATCGGGCTACGAAAAAAGTTTTTTTTCGTGTAGAAATCCCTTCCGATACCTCCCCGCTGGCCAGCGGTTTTCAAATGCAGGGGTGTAGGTGCAAGGTGGGTACAGGGCCATCTCCAGTTTCGAGATGGTGAGATGCCCCCTCGGGTATGTAAATGCCCCTGGAAATATATATATAGCGGTCGACATCTACAGGTCCGGGCAGCGACGAGTCCGTAGAGCTCTCCTCGGCGGCGACAGAAGTCGGAAGTCGCCGCGGAGAGGAGAGCTCTACGCACTCGTCACCGCGCAGACCTGTACCACTGAAGATGTCGACCGCAGTGATCGACGAAACGTTTAGAATACAAGTTTGATATGGACCACGGCTAAACGGCCCGGAAGCAGTATATTCTACATGGAAGAGGTGCTGGCGCAGGCTTTCCTGTCGGAGTTGGAAGCTCAGACGGCAGTCACTCCCAGAAAAGCTGACATACCATTCAAAAACAATAAGCGAATCTTGGGCTTAAAAGTGTGGAATTCGGTCGTAACTGGGACATCCAGTATGGGATTTTAACCCGCGACCAGTCCCTTACAACAGGAATGATCTAACCAACTGAGCTACCTGGACACGTCCTAGACATTCAAAATCTAATCGAATACTAATTTCTTTAAAATTTCATTGAAATTAATTCATCTAAGTAATTATAATCAATTCAAGTTACAGATACACACGCCAGTAATTTTAGAAATAGCAATCTATTTCACGAGTACTGTAATATTAACGATGTTCGACACACCAATATTAGTTTCACCCAATATCAAACTGTCAATGTCCGACACCTTCGTCATCCCACATGAGTTACTTGCACAATCATGGGTAGTTTACACTAACTTTGCTAATAATACGTTCCTTTACCCTTAAAATTATTCTAATGTTTTCGACCTCCTTGGTTTAGGGGTGTTTTAGAATTTTGCTGGTCATTACACTGCAGGCTTTCTTAAAGTTAAAAATTGTATATCGATAAGTTAACATCTAATGTAGGACTCGAACCTCTAAGTCTCTATCATCATGATATTGTCGGAAGTTTACGCGAACGTCACACATTGAAATAAAACTATTTTAACGGATTCCATCGCGATTTATTTGATGTTATTTTATATTTTACATTGAACGTCGGGATCAATGTAAAATATAAAATATCATCAAATAAATCGCCATAGAATTCGTTAAAAATAATTTTTAGTGTTTAGTTCAAATAGAAAAAAAAAACTTGTACTGAAATGTGACTCGCGCGTTGCTATTTACAAAGGGAACAGTAAAATAAATAGGAGAATGTATAAAGAAAAAAAAAGTAACTTAGACGTGTAAATATTTTATAAAATGATTTTGTTTGTCGTGTCGCGGTAGCCTAGTGGTATGGGTAATGGACTGCTGAGACGAGGTCTCGGGTTCGATCCCAGGTTTTACCATGGCACACACCAATGACTTGTCGATGCTTTTCGAAGTTATGTGTGTATTTATCGCAGGTTTATAAGTGCCCGGTTAATGGCAATAGGCTCGCCACCTATTACATTGTGACCTAAACATAAACTGGCGAAATGTGGGTGCTAGCACCTCTGCCTACCCCTTCGGGGATATAGGCGTGAGTTTATGTTATGTTATGTTATGATTTTGTTTACGATGAAAATTACTTATCGCCAAATGACTCGCGTGATGTCATTCGAGGTGCCTATATCCGAGGTGGTTTTTTAGCCTACTCTGAATCTGTAGTGGTTAAATACACCTTTTGCCAGTACCTTTGATGGTGCACAACCGTCAGTGAATATTAAGAAACAGAAAAGAGCAACCACATACGAGGTACCACTAAGTTACTCTCCCGGCCCGCCGAGCCCGCGCGTCGGAGGCGATTCAGACGCCGGAGGTCGCTTAACGATCTCCGTCCTCCATGAGCGTAGGCCTCAGGTAAGGCTGCCTATCACGCCAGCAGAATAAGGCCGGGACGGCGGGGTGACTTGACACCCCCCCCCCTCTCCCCCAAACCGGGGCAAGACGGGGAAACCGTGGTTCCCAACCCGGAGGGGGCCATCTCGAAACCGGAGATGGTCCAGGGTGCGAGAGATATGCCTTATGGGCAATCTTACACCCCGGTGTCTGAATACCTGAGACGGCGTGCGGTTTTAGTCGGTACAATCCCGACATAACCGCCCCCGCTGGCCGGTGGGGGGGTATCCGAGGGGATTTCCGCACGAAAAAAAAGGTACCACTAAGTTATTCTTAAAGGTTCAACTATACAGAAATCACTTGGATATGCTCTGGGGAAATCATATTTTGTTATCACACTAGCAACGGTATCAAGTTTGCCACTTAGCAAATCAATCGGAATGAATTGGTTATCCACTCCTGGGGATACCGAGTTCTCAGGTAAGTATGGCTGAGATTTGCCATGGCATAAGATAATCAAATATAAACATTTTATTCGCACACGTGGATTGGAGTTTAATTAAGCTAAAATACTATTAAAAATGAAAATTTCAATCAAAATAATTGAAATCAATTAAAATTACACAACACAGTAATAATCTTAAAACATAACGTAAATATTCCTGCCAATTATGAACCTGCTTCTTGGTTTGAAATTCGATGAAAAATAATACATTTCGAGAACTCCCTTGGCACCTCGAAAAAAATCGATCGTTTCGCAATTTCAGTTCACCCCTGAAAATTGTCTCTTTCGATTACACCTAATCAAATTTCACCAACGCAATATCTGCAGTTAAATCAATTGTTACTTGTCAATATGTTATGCTAATAAACCGAGCCAGAGAAATGTAGGAATATTTTTTGGAGAAAAGATACATATTATTGATAATGTCAGAATGATTATCCATGATGTGGTAGAAACAAGTCTTATAGGTTCAAGAAGATCTAAAGACGTTGGCCGCTTAAACGATACAATTTTTTTTTAAGAGCGGCGATAGCCCTGTATCGTACCTTTTTTTTTTTTTTCGTGCGGAAATCCCCTCGGATACCCCCCCGCCGGCCAGCGGGGGCGGTTATGTCGGGCTTGAACCGACTAAAACCGCACGCCGTCTCGGGTCTGCAGACGCCGGGGTGTAAGGTTGCCCATAGAGCATTACCCTCGCACCCCGACTGACCCTGTGCCATCTCCGGTTTCGAGATGGCCCCCTCGGGTTTGGGAACCACGGTGTCCCCGTCTTGCCCCGGTTTGGGGGAGGGGCGCTAGTCGCCCCACCGTCCCGGCCTGCTACTGCTGGGGTGACAGGCGGCCTCACCTGCCACCCCCAGGCCGGCGCTCATGGAGGACGGAGGTCGTTAAGCGACCTCCTGCGCCTGAGTCGCCTGCGACGCGAGGCGAGCATGTTGCGGGCTCGGCGGGCCGGGAGGGTTCTGAACCTCTCCCGGGCGCGCTCCGCTATCTCCTTCGCGAGCATCACATGCTCGCGGAAGGAGGTGGCGGCGGCCCACGCGCTCGCGCTCCGCACCATTGCCGCAATCATGCTGCTGAGCGAGAGGACTCCCACCCCGATGGCTGCCACGAGGTCACGCCTCGGCACCTCCCATGCCGGGCAGTCCGCCAGCGTGTGCAGCCCTGAGTCCTCGCTCGCGTCACAGTGATAACACTCAGGCGTTGGCTTCTTCCTGATCCGATGCAGGTGGTCCCCGAAGCACCCCTTCCCGGAGATCACCTGCGTCAGTCGGTACGAGAGGCTTCCGTGTCGCCTCTCTAGCCAATCCTCCATGATGGCCCTGTATCGTACCTAACGGACTGCTGAGACGAGGTCTCGAGTTCGATCCCCAGTCGCCCCGGGCACACAACTCTGACTTTTCGTAGTTATGTGTGCATTAATAAAATGATAATTATCGCTCGCTTAATAATGTCCCCGGTAGATGCCAATATGCTCGCCCCCTATTACATTGGGACCTTAACATAACTGGTGAATCGTGGGGTGTGTAATACACCTCTGCCTACCCCTTCGGGCATATAGGCGTGAAGTATTTATGTGTATATTTTTTATGTTGGACTAACAATCCGCCCTCGTTCCGGTTTATTTGAATTTTTAGTACTCAAGCCATCGTAATTTACACATAATACATATATAGCGTATGTCCATCGGGGATAATGCACCTTTCAAATGGTGAAAGAATTTTTCCAAAAAGTGCAGTGTTTCTCAACCGTTTCCACCAGCGAACGACTAGACGCACAGCGACGCGCCACCGCTACATGGTGGATATTCCAATGTATGAGTGGAATATCCGAAACGTTTCGGAGACACATTTATTATGCGTACAGCTAAGCAGTGGAATTGCCTGCCTGAGTCTGTGTTTCCGGAAAGCTATAACCTCGGAATCTTCAAGTCTCGAGTGAATAGATTCCTTTCAGGCAAACGTGATCCATTATAGACCACATCGTCATTTACGATATGGTGAGATAGAAGTCAAACGTGAGCCTATCATTCATAAAAAAAAACACAAGCAAACTTACTAAATTCGGCCTCTCCCTGTATAATATTTGTATAGAAGTATAAATGGCTTGGATAAATTCAGCATTCATGAGCAGAATATAAGATCGGATGTTTGACTAAAGTATGAATACGTTTTTAGGGATCCGTAGCCAAAAACGAAAAATACGGAACCCTTATAGATTCGTCACGGCTGTCCGTCCGTATGTCACATCCACTTTTTTCCGAAACTATAAGAACTATGCTGTTGAAACTTGGTAAGTAGATGTATTCTGTGAACCGCATTAAGATTTTCACACGAAAATAGAAAAAAAAATACATTTTGCGGGTTCCCCATACTTAGAACTGACACTCAATTTCTAAAACTGTAACTTCTAAAATAAGAGAATGAAAAAACTAAAAAAAATATATGATGTAAACATTACCATGTAAACTTCCACCGAAAATTGGTTTGAACGAGATCTAGTAAGTAAGATTTTTTTTATACGTCCTAAATCGTAAACCACAATTTACCTTTCCTTCAATCAACTCAAATATAAAAATTTTACTTGCTGCTACGGAACCCTTCATGGGCAAGTCCGAGTCACACTTGGCCGGTTTTTACTTCTTCACGCTTGCCACGGCAGGTAAACGTGAATGAACCCTTACATTTTGCTAAGTTTCGGTTTCTTCGTAATTGTCCAAAAGAAATTCTGTAGGCATGAAATTCTGCAGTAATTAAATGGTTTAGGTATTGGACTACATCGGGTGCGACTGGTTGGATCACCTCCAAGTTTGGTGCACCTTGGGCAACGTGGGCGATGACGCATCATTGATTGCTCCTCTGGAGTAGCTGGCGTCAACGTCAACGGCCAAGAGTCTGACCAACCGGCCCTTTTCAGGGCCAGCTGACCCCATTGCACGAGGGGGTCGAGGTATGGCGGGCCTGCAAGGCCCGCGGGGGTGGTTGCTCCAGGTTATCCTCTGCTGTTACCAGAGGGGACACTGCGAATGGCCCAGGGTCAGTTGGAGTGCGAGGAATATGCTCTATGGGTAACCTTACATCCCGGCGTCTGTAGACCCGAGACGGCGGGCGGTTTTAGTCGGTTCAAGCCCGACATAACCGCCCCCGCTGGCCGGCGGGGGGTATCCAAAGGGATTTCCGCACAAAAAAAAAAAAAAAAAAAGGTATTGGACTACAGATGCTGCAAGTCCTATAACCCGTTTCATTATACTTCCAAAATTAACATACTTCTTTTTTTTACAAGGGGAATGCTGTTACGCTGATATCGCCGGCCACGGGGTGGTAGCCGGAGATCGTGTGTGGGACTCTCCCATCCGCTAACCGGATGGGTATATTCACTAAACCCCTCCCTCGGTGTGCCATACTATTCGTTCAAGTTTGCAGTTTAGGTTGAGCAGCTAAGAGTAACACTAGTTATGTCAGATCCATACACAATTGACCTAATATACCAATCTAAAGGATTAGAATTTTATCCGTAAGACTTTTGTATGGCCATAGGAACACCTTATATAGACTATGTACTATCTCTCTATCTTTTTTTTTTTTTTTTTTTTTCGTGCGGAAATCCCTTCGGATACCCCCCCGCCGGCCAGCGGGGGCGGTTATGTCGGGCTTGCACCGACTAAAGCCGCACGCCGTCTCGGGTCTTCAGATGCCGGGGTGTAAGGTTACCCATAGAGCATATCCCTCGCACCCCGACAGACCCTGGGCCATCTCACCACTAACAGCATCGCTCATCCTGTCTCCTCTGAAAGCAGAGGAGTACGGAGAGCGATGTGTTCCCGCCACGTTGGGTATTGGCCGACGATCAATGCCAACCCTATGAAGGGGAAGCCATTGACCGCCGCCCAGGGTGTACCGGCCGCTCCGATTCCGTTCCCCCCGGACAGCAGCGGGATCGGAATCGGAGCGACACTCGAGGAGGTTACCCAACACACACCCCTACTATCTCTCTATCTGTACTATTATAAAATTGTAGTTGCGTCTGCACATGGGAGATATAAAAAAAATACTTGGGTTATGTTAAAGGAACGATTCTGAACACAAAAACATTTTTTTTTTGGTATTCTTGGCGATGGACGCACAAAACTACTGAACGGGTTTTGATGCAATTTCTATTAGAAAGGTCTTGGTCATACTCAGAATCTGCCGCATGTTTGGTTGCAATTGGTTAAGTAGAACCGGAGATATGACCAAAAACCGATAACCGTCAGGTAGTTACTTATATGCTAAAAATACAGAACTTACGAATACTTACTTCCTTCCTGTTTCTTCCACAGATACGAGACCTACAAGGCGACGTTGAAGAAGATCCCAGCGACGAGGCTTTCTAGGCTCACAGAAGCACTAGCTAATTACGATCCGGTGCTTAACGAATACTTCTTCGATAGGCACCCCGGGGTCTTCGCGCAGATCCTCAACTATTATAGGTAAGAAATGGGTTAAGATATTCTGTAGGATGACTTTTTTTAAACTAGTAACATTTTACGTGTTGACACCTACGTAAAGGCCTGTGCCATTTACTAGGAACAACGCCGGTGGAAACGTTCAGCAATGTATGAGAGTGACATAATCATGTGAAAACACCGGGACTTGAACCCGCGATTAGTCCCTTACAGGGGGAATACTCTGACCAACTGATCTCCGATATATTATATACATCTCAAGACGACGCGTCTTGGTGGGACGTGTCTAGGTGGCTCAGTTAGTCAGAGCATATCCCCTGTAAGGGACTTGTCGCGGCTTCAAGTTCCATCCTATATGTCTTATCGTATATCTTTTTCCGATCTTAATCTATTTGAAAAGTAAGCATTCTAATTGCTTAAGAATTTCATTGAAATAATCATTTGACTTCAAAATTGTAATGTAATTTAAGTGAGTTTGTGACTAGAAATGAATGGCTAATTATATATTATTAAGCGTAGCGAGCCGAAGGCGAGCGAAGCGTCTTTGGTTTCAAAGTTGCATTTCAAACAAATGATACTCCTCCGAGACCGTTTGACCGATCTCGACCAAATTTGCCACGATGATCAAGTAGACATTACTGAGTGTCGTAAGGGGTCGAATGTCCAGATCGGTCTTACCATCGAGGAATAATCACCGAAAAACCAAATCAATGGAAAAAGTCGACCGGTCACTGTTGACGGTTGACTTGTTGTTGAATAGGTAAATCTCGCTACGCTTAAGTTTGGGTTGATTGCGAAGCTGGTAACCGTCCTAGTTATTATATTTATCGTAGTATCATGTAATTCATTGATAACTAATAGAAAAGGATTCGCTTCAAAGCAATTAAGCTAATAGAATGTCATTATGTTAGTATCATATAATTCATTGATAACGAATAAAAAAGGATTCGCATCGAAGCGATTACGCTAATAGAATGTCACTTTGTCTGCAGGCCCTGTTGTCATTGTCTGTGCTTTTACTGAGAATTGTCTAACAGAAAATCAAATAATACTTTACTTAACCTGGAAAGCGAATTTAAGAGCTCAAATTAAAGTGGCTGAATCGCAATCGCTAGCGCTACACTGCCTTTCTTAACTGATAAGTTCTTGGACAAATCGCTCAGTCGTTTAAGATGATAAGTTCTCATTCATATTATTTGAGAAAATCCTATCCTACTAAAATTATAAATGTCTAAATTTGTGAAGATGTTTGGATGTGTGTATGTTTGTTACTCAATTACGCTCTAACGGCTGAACAGATCTGGCTGAAATTTAGTACAGGGATAGATAATAATCTGGAATAACACATAGACTATTTATCTCCCTGGAATAGATTCTCATGGGAAGCTGGAATGGAATCAGAGTTCCACGTGAGTGAGGCCGTGGGAAATAGCTAGTAGGTAATAACATACTTTCAAGCTTTAGTACCCAGCTAGTGATCATTTCGTATCAAGAAAATATTATTCCACTATATTTTTGATAAATTGATACCCTTTGTCATGTCAAGCCTATCTATATCCTAGAATTTGGGACAATTTATTACGAAAAAAGTTGGCGTTTTGTATGCTTGGGTAATGCTCGAATATTTTTTTATTTAATTAATCCCATACAATTGAATTAATACCAACATACCAACGAGCGGCGATAGCCCAGTATGAGCAGCGATAGCCCAGTGGTGTACGTAACTTCATGCGGTTCACAGAATACATCTACCGTATTAAAATCCATACAGTACAAACAGAACAAACAGATAAACAGACAAGAATTCTAAAAAGAACATTATTGTGTTCAGAATTATTCATTTAACATAACCCGAGTATTTTTTTTAATAGCTACAATGTACAGACACGACTAATTTACAATTTTATAGTAGTATAGCGTCTACCAAAGCCGCACGATTAATCACTATACGAACATTATCGACATTTTATTTACCCTTAGTGGCAAATTTAAGTAATTTATATTAATCTACAAAATCTCACTTATTTTCGCTATGTTCGATCCTAATGAATATATCTACAAGTACCTAATACAAGTTTGTTTTAGAAATATATTATTTACTAGCTGTGCCCGCGACTTCGTCCGCGTGGATTAAGATTTTTAGGGTTTTAGTTTTTTTGCGCGGAACTCTAATTATTTTTCCCAAAATTAAAGTAGCCTATATTACTCCTTGTTATATTACCTTTCTGCCAGTGATAGTCCCGTCAAAATCGGTCCAGCCAATTCAGAGATTAGCCGGAACAAACAGACAGACAGACAAAAATTGTAAAAAATGTAGTAAAACACGGTTAGTTCAATATTACAAACAGACACTCCAATTTTATTTATATGTATAGATAAGCCACAATATCCCCTTAGGAAGGATGGGGTCGACCTCTCGGACCATACACTGTCCAAATTAATTATGTTTTGAAAAAAAAAGACATGTCAAAAGTACTCGAAGCTGGCGGGCTTGCATAAAAGGTTTAAGACCGTAGTTCTGTAAGGCCATTTTTTTTTCGTGCGGATATCCCCTCGGTTACACCCTTCCCCCCCCCCTCGCCGGCCAGCGGGGGAGGTTATGTAGGGCTCGAACCGACTAAAACCGCATGCCGTCTCACGTCTTCAGACGCTGGAGTGTAAGGTGGCCGAAAAGGCATTTTCCTCGCACCCCGGCTGACCCTGGGCCATCTCACCACTAACAGCATCGCTCATCCTGTCTCCTCTGAAAGCAGAGGAGTACGGAGAGCGATGTGTTCCCGCCACGTTGGGTATTGGCCGACGATCAATGCCAACCCTATGAAGGGGTGAAGGGGAAGCCATTGACCGCCGCCCAGGGTGTACCGGCCGCTCCGATTCCGTTCCCCCCGGACTGCAGTGGGATCGGAATCGGAGCGACACTCGAGGAGGTTACCCAACACACACCCCTGTCTGTACCTACCTGGGAGGGAAAAAGAAGTGTGTATATATATGTAGTTAATATCTACGAAACTGGGTCTATGAGACCCTACTTATATCTTCGAGGCCCAAGCCAACCTCACCTGCCAGCTGGTACGATATACCAGCCGATCAACGGACGAGGCTCTAACATAGGAGTTTCTTTGCAGGGTCTTTGGTTTTTGCGTATTTTACAGACTTGAATATGTATAAAAAACCCGCCAAGTGCGAGTAGGACTCGCGTACGAAGGGTTCCGTACCATTATCCATAAAAACGGCGAAAAAATCACGCTTGTTGTATAAGTGTTTTATTTAATTTCATTATTTAATTTCATTATTAATTTTTGAAGCGAATATGTAACTAAATATTTCAAGCGTCTACGTGTTACCGTTATCAATACCGATCAATTTTTTTTTTATTTATACATATTTTTTTTTTATTCTGTTTTTAGTATTTGTGGTTATAGCGGCAACAGAAATACATCATCTGTGAAAATTTCAATTGTCTAACTTCATGAGCGTTCATGAGATACAGCCTGGCGACAGACGGACGGATGGACAGACGGAAAGCGGAGTCTTAGTAATAGGGTCTTCATTTTACCCTTTGGGAACCTTGAAAACAGTGTCACACAGCCGATTCACCATCACACATCCCTGTCAGACAGGGAATTCATCCTCACACGTTGCGACCGGAAACGGTGCGTACAGTTAGGTATGAGAGGCACTTTATTCCGCGCACCCTCAGGCTGTGGAATGATCTCCCTGCTGTGGTTTCCCAAGCGACTACAATATGGGGTTCTTCAAGAAGGGCATTAGAAGGTTTTTACAGGGTCGGCAGCGCGAGTGTGACGCCCCATGGTGTTGCACACGTCCATAGGCCACGGTAACCGCTTCCCAGCAGGTGGACCGTGAGCCTGTCTGCCACCTAAGTGGTATAAAAAAACGTTTAAATCGGGATCAATATTATTTGCACAAATATTTCAGGCCCCGCTTTAGTCCATTCCGTCGAGACAAAAGGAGAAAAAAATGGCGGCAGTGTATTGGCGATAACGAATGTTTGAATAATAGAGGTGCCCGATGCGTGATTTGTGTGGACTATTAATTGTATAAGCAAAATGTTTTGTCTGTAGTATTGTTATTATTTAAGGGTAGGTGTGGTCCTAGGAGGCGCGTATGAGAGAGTTATAACATAACATAAGATAACTTCACGCCTGTATCCCCGAAGGGGTAGGCAGAGGTGTATTACGCACCCACGATTCGCCAGTTATGTTAGGGTCCCAATGTAATAGGGGGCGAGCCTATTGCCATCTACCGGGCACATTATTAAGCGAGCGATAATTAACATTTATTAATGCACACATAACTACGAAAAGTCAGAGGTGTGTGCCCGGGGCGACTGGGGATCGAACTCGAGCCTTCGTCTCAGCAGTCCGTTACGTACGCCACTGGGCTATCGCCGCTACTGAGAGCGTTATACTCTTTCGTAAATATAAGAAAAGAAATCAGGAGCTAGACGACTGGATATATTTATTTTGGAAATGGTTTTTTTCCTCCCTTAACACCATACCGCACAAGGGTAGGGTTTTTGGGGAGAAAATACCTCTCCTTCGTGCGTAGATCTAATAATATATTTAAATATCAATTGTTCGCCAGTTCATACGATACGAAAACTTTGTTAACTAATAGCATGTACTTGCTTAAAGGTTATAGGCATAGTACATAGGCATAATATTATTGGATTCGATAGGCAACGCTGGAATCAAGTTTTATATATTTTTTGTACGAGATTTTCCTATGCGAAGCCGAGACTTACCCCTAGTTGACTAATAAATTTTTATTTTATTTATTAATAAGACCTGCCTATAAACTGACAAGAGGGGCAGGGGGGAGAGGAGGTGTCAGACATTACTCGCTCCCATAAAAGTTAAGACTCGAATGAAAAAGAAGAGGATTCTATTTATCTAAATGTGTAGGTTATTAAATAGTAATTCGTTAACGTTTATCACATATAATCGAGAAGTTTTATAGCCTGTAAGCATTCTGAAAAATAAATAAAATATACAAATCATCTAAAACACAATATTCGGCGACTATCATATAAAATAGCGGCCAAGTGCGAGTCGGACTCGCTCTTTAAGGGTTCCGTAACAGCAAGTAACATAATAATGTTTATTTTTTATTTTTTATATTTGAGTCGATTGAATGAAAGGTAAATTGCAGTTTATTATTTATGACGTATTTAAAAAAAACTACTTACTAGATCTCGTTCAAACCCATTATCGTTGGAAGTTTACATGGTAATGTACATCATATATTTTTCTTAGTTTTATCACTCTCTTATTTTAGATGTTATAGGGGGGGGGGGGGGACACATTTTACCACTTTGGGAGTGTCTCCCGCGCAAACTATTCAGTTTAGAAAAAAATGATATTAGAAACCTCAATATCATTTTGGAAGAGCTATCCATAAATACCTCACACATATGGCTTCGATGAAAAAAATATTTTTAAGTTTCAATTCTAAGTATGGGGAACCCCCAAAATTTATTGTTTTTTTTTCTATTTTTGTGAAAATCTTAATGCGGTTCACAAAATACTCTACTTACCAAGTTTCAACAGCATAGATCTTATAGTTTAGGAAAAAAGTGGCTGTGACATACGGACGGACAGACATGACGAATCTATAAGGGTTCCGTTTTTTGCCATTTGGCAACGGAACCCTAAAAACGTAGCATAGAAGAATATACAATTTTACAAGTATCTATATGTTTACGAGAATATTGTTGTTTTCGTATCATGAAACGTTGTAACTATAGAGACCTCCATAAATATGTGGTAACTTATATAGGTGTATTTTATGGGATGTATCAATACAGTTTTAGTGCGAAGTTAGTTTTTGGATTGAACAGGAAAAGGGTTATCGTTTTCTAGGCCTAACACATTGTTTGGGGATCCCTAAAACTATGTACTATTCTACTATTATGTTGAAGATAACTGTATGGAAAGAAAACTGTATTAAATTTTTAGAATTCCGTACCACAAATGTGGAAAAAAGAACTCTTATAAGATCACTTTCTTGTCCGTCTGTCTATCTATCTGTCTGTGAGTCATCACTGATTTTCTCAGGAACGGGTGGACCTAGCTAGTTGAAATTTATACCAAATACTGGGGTCTATAGTTTCTATTAAGTATATGGTCCTGAGTTTACATGATAAAAAGATATGGGCAAATTTAGATTTTCGATAAAAAGATATGGGCAAATTTATATTTTCGATAAAAAGATATGGGCAAATTTAGATTTTCGATAAAAAGATATGGGCAAATTTATATTTTCGATAAAAAGATATGGGCAAATTTAGATTATCGATAAAAAGATATGGGCAAATTTATATTTTTCGGAGTTTTTTCTTTACTTGTGCTTTGTTTAATTTGCTTTTAACCAACATTGACAATTCTAGGTCAATCGGAACTACCCTATAGGTTTTATGTAGAAAACCTATATGTAGTTCCCGTTGACCTAGATTTTTTTTTTATACCACTAAGGTGGCAGACAAGCACACGGCCCACCTGATGGGAAGCCGTTACCGCGGCCTATGGCCGTGTGCATCACCAGTGGCGTCACACTCCCGCTGCCGACCCTGTAAAGGAAAGGATGGGAAAGGAGTTTGGGAGGGGATGGGAAAGGAGTTTGGGCTCCGGCACTCTCACTCACCAAACGGAACGCAACAGTTTAAATACTGTTACTTGGCGTCGATATTCTGTGAGAGGGTGGTGCTTCCCCGGTCGAGTCAGCCCATTCATGCAACGGCCAAAATAGAATCACGAAATTTGGCAAAAAGCAAGGTCTTAAAGCACAAATAAAGGAAAAGCTCTATAAAACAAAAATGTTGAAAATTAAAGTAAATTTTGGTACTTACAAGTTTTTATAACTAATGGTTCGGGACCCTACAGGCACGAGTCCGATTCGCACTTGACCGGTTTTTTTATGGACAACACAAAAACTCCACAAAAAGTATGTTGTCAAATATATCTTTTGTTAAATCTTAGGGCGCGTAGGCGTTTTATTCCACGAGTTATTCGTACCACGGTGGGAATTGCCTAAAAACACTTTTTGCATTGGGTGTTTCAAACCATGGTATGAATTACCCAATAAGTTTTTTGTACTGGGGCAATTCATGCCACGTTAAACACTGAAGGACATTTTCTGATGTAGTTGATTCGTGTAATATTTTTACCGAACTAAATAAACCGAATCAATAATAGAAAGAGAAGAAAAAGGTACTGAACTGTTTTTTCTTTGCCTACTTGTAACATTACCAGCTGTTGCCCACCTGTCTGCCTGCCTAGAATTCTATAATCTTTCCTGTACCACCTGAACTTTTCAGCCAGATCTATGTAGCATGATTAGGTAACAAACATCTAAACTTCTTTACATAATTTTTAACATTTATAATACTGGTAGAATACAATAGGATAAATTTATTAAGGAAAAAGTCATCATCCAGAACGGGACAAGTTTCATCTATATATATATGACGAAGGAGGGTCTCCGTAATTATTTTTAAAAAACGTGACATCAGCATTGCTGGCGTCACAACTTCCATGGTCAGGGCTATCGCTCATCTTCGGTGATCAAAGTAAACACAAGTAATACTTTCTTGAATTTATTTTCGAACTCTTGAGGAGGTATGATCGCTACGACGGCTCAAGCGAGAATGACTCGATTCATTTTTTTTTTTTTTTTTTTTTTGTGTGCGGTGTTGGTTGTTGGCCGACAGGCCTCTACAACCTTACGCGAACAGTGTGGCGAGCGCATAGGGCTCTCAGCCGATGACTCGATTCAGCGTGCGCTCGGCCTTTTATAGCAAAACTATGTGAGTCATTCATTTGAACAAAACACCTATCCTTGCACAATACAATAGTTTTCACATTATAAAATGTTACAATTTGATAATCAAAACGTTTTAAAATTATTTTAAAAGCTATTAGCATGTGTGAATCTAATTTTAATGTTAACACGTGATAAAACAATGACCACATGTTTTCACATCAGAAATGCAGCTCTCTTACAAACAGAATACATCAAAAATAATCTGTATCTAATTATAAGCAATATTAATCCGTTACTCTAATGTTTTTAAACGCGATTTATTACCCAATCACAATAAACAAATCCGATTTGATTTTGAGGTTATTCCGGACACATGTTTTCGTTCCCTATTTGTTTTGAAGTGTAGCAGCCCGCCGACATACTCGTATATATATATATATATATATAAGAAAGACATGTGAGTAATGACCGTTTATAACTCCAGAAAGAGTGGACCGATTTTCACGATCTTTGATTTTTATACGAAAAAAAGGCCAAACCGCATTCCGTCTCGCATCTCTAATGCCGAGGTGTAAGGTGGCGTAATAAGTCAGTTCCCTCGCACCCCGGCTGACCGTGGGCCATCTACGGCTTCGAGACGGCCTCCTCGGTATACAGTGCATATACTAGCAATTAGCATAATTAAAAACATTCAAGAAATAAACTCAGCCGATAAAGTAACCATCATAACTTGATTTTCAATCGGATCGAAGTTTTGCGGTTCAACTAGTTACGATTAAAAGAGAAAAATATCATCTTTCCTTCTCTAAACGATAGGTGTCATATATTTTAAGTGAATTACCAAACCCATTAGCAATATTCCCAAAGTACTTTTGCATCCTTTGCCCAAAACGTAGCGCTTAAGTAACTTAACTTGATAACTTTGGTAATTTACTTAATTACTTTGAGATAACTTACGACACGTATTAGCTTACTGACAGGATTATTTTACCTTATATTGTTACTGTTTTTGATGCGTAATACATAGCTCTACAAAAGAAATAGAACTTGAGCGTTTATTTCGGGACAATGAATGACTAGTGTTAGATTTCAGATATGGCCCAGCTCCAACAATAATGAGTTCGATGCTAATGCAGTACCACTTTATTTATTGATGGAGGGGTTTATCAACCCTGGCGTTATTCTTTCAAGGGCTTACCCAGGGTGCACGGCAATGGACACTTGGGGAGGAGTCCGTGTGGTTTTAGTCGGTCTTATTCCGACATACATATCCCATCGCTGGCACCGATGGGGTGAAGCCCGTAGAGGTTTCTACACGTAAAGAAAATCTATTTCTGAAATAAACTAGGCCCCTGTTGTGCTCTGCCTGTAATTCTGCCAAATCTATTCAGTCGTTTTTGCGTAATTGAGGAACAAACAAACTCACTTTCGCACTTATAATATCATAATATATTACTTACGATGTCTCTCACGAAAGTTTTATTTCTTAATCTTTTGCTATGAGAACACCTTTTTAGGGTTCTGTTGCCAAATGGCAAAAAACGGAACCCTTATAGATTCGTCATGTCTGGCTGTCTGTCCGTCCGTATGTCACAGCCACTTTTTTCCGAAACTATAAGATTTATGCTGTTGAAACTTGGTAAGTAGATGTATTCTGTGAACCGCATTAAGATTTTCACACAGAAATAGAAAAAAAAACAATAAATTTTGGGGCTCCCCTTACTTAGAACTGAAACTCAAAATTTTTTTTTTCATCAAACCCAATACATATGGTGGTATCTATGGATAGGTCTTCAAAAATGATATTGAGGTTTCTAATATAATTTTTTTCAAAGCTGAATAGTTTGCGCAAGAGACACTTCCAAAGTGATAAAATGTGTGCCCCCCCCCCCCCCCCTGTAACTTCTAAAATAAGAGAATGATAAAACTAAAAAAAATATATGATGTACATAACCATGTAAACTTCCAACGATAATTAGTTTAAACGACATCTAGTAAGTAGTTTTTTCAATACGTCATAAATAGTGAACTGTAATTTACCGTTTATTCAATCAACTCAAATATAAAAAAAAAAAAAAAAATATGTTACTTGCTGCTACGGAACCCTTAATGGGCAAGTCCGACTCGCACTTGGCCGCTTTTTCGACATATTTGGGAGATTGACATGAGATTAAGGCTGAATTTTGAAAATCGTTTTATTACGACAATTGGCCCTCTGTTTTCAATATTCATATTCAAATACCGTTTCAAATACAGCTGCAATAACATAATGTTATTTTTGCATATGGAAGTCCTTGAAGATCATCCGTGGGAAGCAGCTGAAATTACATTCTCTATCACATTCGATTCATCCAAAAATAGACAAATAAAAATATCTTATTGAACGTGAACGTAAACGAAACGTAAAGTAACTTCGGTTAGATTTATACTATTTTTATAGCTTTTTTATTCGATCAATAGTTAGTATTCTTGGCCTTCGAAAGCAATACAAGAACAGAGCGTGGTACAAAATTTAAAATAACATATTTAAACAATTCAGGTACAAATCAAATGAATTATAGGCGGTTTTCACACAAGGACCTATTTTCACACAATCACACAATACCTCTACAAGATGTAGGGATCTAAAAAATAGACTGTGACTGTGGGCTCATTTATATTAGTCAAACCAAGCGAAGCATTGGCACTCGCGTCAAAGAACACATAGCTGATATAAAACACAAACGCTCAACAAATTCTGCTGTATGGAAGCACGTGCTATAAGGACGAATTATTTCTTAAGATTTAAAAAACCACAGATACTCGCCAAAGAAAATCGATTAATACGTGCGGAGCACCCCGCGAGACTTATGAAATATAAAAAAACATCCTTATTTTAACAGAGAAGATGGTCTGAATGTAGCGGCTTGGGATCCAGTCATTCACTTAATTAATTCAAAGAAAAATCTTAATTTCATGAACACTGTGAGCTCATTCTGCGTAAATAGTAACAACAACAATTCACCATAGTTCGGGTACTTTGATATAACTTACACTACAAACTATAAGACATCCACCATATTCAGTCTCCCCGTGGCCATGGCTGCTGAAAAGCAACCGAAACGTCGGGTTCAGTGTAAATAATAAAATAACATCAAATAAATCGCGATAGAATCCGTTAAAAATAGTTTAATTCAATGTGTGACATTCGCATAAACTTCCGATGGTATAATGAGTAACTTATTTTTGTAATTATGACTGACTTATTTAGAGTTTATTTTTAATTAAATTATTAAACGTTATTTTGGTGGTTAAGATTGTTTCGAATTTAGCAAAATTCTGTATATTTATTTTGTTATAATTTAATAAGTTAGGTATTTTATTTTGAGGGTACTTTTTGATATAAGTGCGGGAGAGTTTAATACTCCCACCGAAGTAGAGTAGTACCTATGTTGTGTCAAATGCAATGTGAGTTGGGCATTCGACTGCCAGCCGTTGCTACGCATGCTAACCTATTGACTCTTAGTCAAGTTTGTTCTGTATATAACGTTTGGTTTTGTACTAGGGTGTAAAAGTGCAAATAGACAGTTTTTTTTTTTATATTTAGGACACGTCAATTTGACTTCACCTCGCCTGATGGTAAGGTGAAGGTAAAGTCTCAGGAAAGAGGGTCACCATTACATACACGTACCATGTTAACAATGGTGGAACTCAGCTTGACGGCCTCATCAGTAGAGGATTGTCGTCGTAGCACCGCGTGACACCCACCGGTCCCACTAGTGCTGCGACCACAATTCCCCCTGCCCGGCTATGCACTTGCTGACCCCTGAACGCAATCAAATCGAAATTGGATTACTATGGAGGGTTTTTTGCAATCGTGCACGGTGGTACCCACCCGGCCGAATTTTGTGACAAATTTGTGTCATAAAATTTCTACCACCAGTTATTATTGTGAACATAGTATTATTGTGAACATTGGTTTATTTCGTAAGTTCTAACCATTATTACGCTCATAATGGAGAGTGATTATCAATATTGCTTTTCAGACCTATCTGATGATCTGACATGCAGTAGGATAGATAGCGCTGTGTAGAATGTCGTAGAATATTTATTTATTTATCATAGCTGATGCCCGCGACTCCGCTCGCGCAGAGGTCGTTTTTCGTTTTTTGGATATATATCCAGTTTTACTTAGCCAATCAAACAAACATGCGACGAATTTTATGATTAAAACCTTTCTACCAGAAAAATAATCGCATCAACATAAAAAGCAAAACTGACAATAATTCCAAAATTGTTCAGAATCGTTAATTTAACATATTTTTAATATTTACATACATATACATACATTAACATATACATACATTAAATACATACATTAACATAACAAATATTTTACATTGATCCCGACGTTTCGGTTGCTTTTCAGCAGCCATGGCCACGGGGAGATCCCTAAGATTCCGGGTGATAGAATCCGTTAAAAATAGTTTTATTTCAATGTGTGACATTCGCGTAAACTTCCGACAATATCATGTATAGTACAAATATTTTTTTAAATATGTCTAATTTACTGGTATAAAAAGTATCTGTATCGTGAAAAATGACTATTTTAGTGGTAAAAACAAATCGTTATGATGATGATGATAATGACAGCGGGTGTATCCGTGGGATACAGCTAGCAAGTAATTTTAGCTCTTTGATGAGGAGAATAAACCGAATCCATTGCACGTGTGGAATATTATTAGATCAACCGCATGTTTATATAATCTGAATATCATTAAAGTAATTCTGTAGCCGCTGTTTACGTTTTGTAACCTCACAACATCGTGCAATGATTCGGTTTACCATGTTAAAGCCCTATTCAGATCAGGTGTATTATTCTGTTTGACAACGAGTTGTAATCACAGTCGTAACGTGAGAAGTCGGTGTGTTTATGATAGAAGGAGCTGGCGTCAAACTAAGACAACGTAAATGTGTCGGCTAATATGAACGCGCGTGGTTTGGGTACGGTTGGTCAATTCGAATAAGGGGGCTAAGCGGAATTCTCTGCCGCTCACTTGGGTAGTAGCGTAATGATATATATATATAGCTAAAGTGCTATTTAAGATACGTCGATTGGTTTTTTTTTTATTTCTCAAATGTACAGGCTGGGGTGGGGGGGTTGAGTTGTAATGCGTGTCTGTGTTGAGATGTGTGTATGAGTGTGTGTGTAGGGGCTATGAAATTGAACTTTGAGTAGATCTTAAGTATTGAACTAAAACTATTTTTGACAGATTATTTTTATTATTCAACAGTTTTCGTTGTCGACTATGGATGGCTACTGAAAAACATCCGAAACGCTATCAGTGTAAATAATAAATAAGATCAAATATCTGGACCTGGCGCACGAGGTTACCGACATGTGGAGGGTGGGGTCCACAGAAATAGTCTCAGTTGTGATCTCAGCGAATGGTTTGATCCCAAGGAGCCTCTCAGTCCGTCTTGAGAGGCTCGGGATCGGTGGGAAGTCGGTGGCGGCCAAGATGCAGATAGTGGTCTTGCTCGACAATGCCCGAATAGTCCAGCGGTTCCTCTGCCAATCGTCCTAACGCCCCATCCGACTGTTGCTCACCTCGCCAGGGTTATCTTGCCGCCTCTCCCAAACTACGGGGGGGGGGGGGGGGGCTCGAAGTAGTAGAATGTGGATATAATAATAATAATAACACAAAATAAATCGCGATAGAATTCGTTAATAATAGTTTTTTTTGAGTGTATAATTTTCGCGTAAAATGCCGACACTGTCATGTAGATCTTAAATATGAACATAATTCAGCAACAATATGCCACCACTCTTGTACATGACAGCAGCTACCAAAACAACTAATTACTGGTACTAAATCATAAACGAGAAAGTTTATGATCATATATAAACATAAAATCTTGAACATAAAGTCAAAAATGTAAGGCTGACGGATTTTTACGATATGTTCTGAACACACTGTATCAGTATATTGCTTATTTTACGTTCGACTACCAAATTTGGCTGACGGTTTCTGTGGCGTAGCGGTAGTGCATTCGATTGCTGCGACAGGGGCGCCCCCTGTCGCAGTTCGATTCCCGGTGAGTGCAAATATATGTAAGCATGAATATGTTCATTTGCTTTGGTCTGGATGTTTCTATGTATAATATGTATGTATTTACAAAAAAAATGTATATAAGTATGTTTATTCGCATGCTGGAACTCATAACACAAGCTAAACTTATACTATGCTTACTTTGAGTCTAGAGAGCGCTGTGTAGGCGTTCGAGACTGTCCCTAGACGGCTAATAAATCTCAAGTATAAATGTCATTTTGGTTGTTTTTTTACATAAAAAAGTGAATTGATGACGTTGACATCATCCATCAAAATGTTTTTTTGCCAAACGAGGGATATGCTCTATGGGCAACCTTACACCCCGGCGTCTGCAGACCCGAGACGGCGTGCGGTTTTAGTCGGTTCGAGCCCGACATAACCGCCCCCGCTGGCCGGCGGGGGGGTATCCGAGGGGATTTCCGCACGAAAAAAAAAAAAAAAAAAAAAAGGCATAACGCTTAGTAATAGTAAATTTTGTCGTGAGTACGTCCTTAAAATTACTTCCATAGGAGGCAATGCATATAACAATTTACTTTTATTTTTTAATTTGATGACACAAATTTGTCACAAAATTCGGCCGGGTGGGTACCACCGTGTACGATTGCGAAAAACCCTCCATAGTAATCCAATTTCGGTTTGATTGCGTTCAGGGGTCAGCAAGTGCATAGCCGGGCAGGGGGATTGTGGTCGCAGCACTAGTGGGATCGGTGGGTGTCACGCGGTGCTGCGACGACAATCCTCTTCTGATAAGGCCGTCAAGCTGAGTGCCACCATTGTTAACATGGTACGTGTATGTAATGGTGACCCTCTTTACTGAGACTTCAGCTTACCATCAGGCGAGGTGAAGTCAAATTGACGTGTCCTAAATATAAAAAAAAAGAAATCGGGGCTTACAGTTTGGTGTTGCAGCTACATATCTATCATAGCTACCGGATAGCTAAAGGTTCACAAAACTTATTACGTACATATTTTAAAAGTAACTTCAGTTTTAAACTCTTCACGCGCTTCGGAGAAGGAAGCACCGCCGTTTTGATGTAATTTTGTTACGTACACGGTGTGTATACATATTTGTGAGTGTATGTGTGTATCCGGTTGTGTGTGAGGTTGTATGTGTGTACCCTGTTGTGTGTGTGTGTGTGTGTTTTCTTCTATGTTGTACTGGTACGGAAAGACTTTAACTTTTATGCAAGAAAGGTCATAAATATGTAAATAATTTTTTCGTTTAATGATAGGCGTTTGGATGATTTAGTATGCATATTCAATCTCTTCTTCGCTTTTTGATTCAAACAAAGAGCGAGGGGTTTTTATAGCATAAGATAAAATAAAAAGTAACATATTCTTTTGTTCAGTTGGACATAGTCTATTCTTGGATCCTTCTCAACAGCCAACGCCAAAATATGATTCTCCTACTGGCTGTTGAAAGGTCAAAATGTGGCTATTTTCAATATGCCAATATGCTATGCTTCGGTGAGCTATTCTAGTAGTATAAATGATGTTTTTGTAGCTCCTATAAATAAGTGGGCTAAGTCTTGTAATATATCTCATAGCATGCTCCATAAACAAACTAAACGTCACTTGTCAAGTTGTCACAGCCTGTCAATATCAGAGACACTTCGAATTCACAAGATCGCATCTCTCCCTTGATCTTGCCAGAACGCAATCAATCAACATCACGGTCATATAATTTGTAAATAACTATTAAGGCTTTAAGAAGAATAAAGAAACCTCTATTTGCTAAGAAACAAGTTTTATTTTGTAGAATATACTGCTTCCGGGCTGTTTGGCCGTGGTCCATCGGAAACTTGTGTTCCAGACGTTTCGTCGATCACTGCGGTCGACATCTTCAGTGGTTCACGTCGGGACGCCGTCGAGTGCGGAGAACCTTCCTCGGCGGCGAACTCGGTGCGACTTCAGTCGCACCGAGTTCACCGAGTGATCGACGAAACGTCTGGAACACAAGTTTCCGATGAACCAAGGCCAAACAGCCCGCAAGCAGTATATTCTACATGCAACGCCGGCCGTGAAAGCCTTAAGATTTATAAGTTTTATTTTAATTGTAGTATACAAGTCTAACACAAGTTTTTCGTCGTTTGTAGTCGAGTGAAGAGAAAATCAATACAGCTTGACTGGTATCAAGTGTTAAAAATGTGTCCACGACTTCATTTTCAATCGATGAGCTTATGAGTGTGTAAATTGTACAATTTTTTATCAATAGCAAGTGAAAATGTGGTATATATTTTACCCAGAAAACTGACTTCAGATAAAACAGTATAGAATATGTACAAAGCTATACCATGATCTTGTTGATTTCCATAAATATAACATAAGATATTATTATTTTGTAATCCTCACGGTCCATCCCGGCTTTGCACGGGAAATTCTATTTCTAATAAAGTTACACCCTATAATGTCATCTATGAAAATCCCGTAGAAATAAAACCAGTCCTTTCAGAGATTAACTAAGTCGTTTAACTTAACTAAGCTTCGAAACTATGAAAAGAATAGCATTGGTGAAAACACGCGAAAGATAGACAGACATAAATTAAAAAATAATACAATTAAAGGACACCGACAGAATTGGGCCATGGCGCGGACTGCGGATATGTAAACAAATTAAAAGAGTACAATTTATCTTTTATTATGGGATAAATATTGGTGACAATTTGGTTGTATCAAATGAATCTATATTTAAAAAGACATTTAAAAATATTTACATTGATTTATGCCGTACAATTCATTCGAACTGCAAACAAAAAACTTGTAAGTGTTGCATCATCAAAAAAAGTGGGTAAAAAGGCGAAGTTAATAAAAAACCTTTTATTTTTAATGTTTGTGAATATGTATATGGTTAAGTTTGTAATAATATCCATACTTAAAGTAATTTTTGTTTCACATTTACTTATGTATTTCACAATGAATGTTCAAAAGTATAAATAAAAATCTTTACAACATTCAAGAAATCGTCGCGAAGTTCCTCCACGTCAAATTCAGTTTGTAAAGTCAGACCATTAGAACATTTTTAGACAGGTCCATTAGAACAGTCAAAGTGAGCGGACGTCGATATCGTCGTTGAAAATTTTACTGATACCTCCGTTAAAATGGTTTTAAATAAATGTACGACTTGTAATAAAAATATAACACAAAAATCACCTGGACTTGAATGTAGCAGGTGTAAAAAGTATGTACATGCTACAGCAACCTGCGCTAAAATAACCAATAAACAACTAGCAGCTCTCCGTAACGCTGATGGTTTGGAGTGGAGCTGCGAGGAGTGCCAATGCAAAATATCTAAGCGGTCATCGTTCTTCGTGCCAGATGATTCCGAGAACGAAGAAATGGAGAATGCTGTGACGTTTGACTCTAAAAAACTGCTGCGAGACATCAGCCGTGAAATAAGGAAGGTGGTTAAGGACGAACTGGAAGAGTTAACTGCGTCTCTCAATTTTATGAATAGCCAAATTGCAGATATTGAAAACACGGTTAAGGAGCAAGCAAATGCGATCAAACTGCTAGCAAATAAAAACGCTGACCTGATTAGCAAAAATAAAAACCTGGAGCTCCGAATATCTGCAATGGAACAGCGGTCTCAGGAGATCGATCAGAAGCTTCTAGATTCAACTTTGGAAATAGCGGGTATTCCTGAAACGCCGAACGAAAATATCCTGGGTGTCGTTAAAGCAGTGGCAACTAAGCTGAAAGCAGACCTACAACAGCCTGTGAGTGTACGGCGTGTGTACCGTCGCCGCAAGGACCAGCCGGGACCAATAGTGGTCAAGCTTCAATCAAAAAGGGACCGAGACCTATGGATATCTTCTGCAAAAAATATGGAGATCCTAACTGGAAACATCTTGCCGGACCTACCAAGTGAAGGGTCTACACGTCGCGTCTTTATTCGTGCTGCCCTCACCCACCATACTAAGACACTTCTATATAATGCCAAAAAGCGTCTAACAGGTATATGGTGCAAAGAAGGAAAGGTGCTAGCGAAGAAAAATGATGCCGAACGCGCAATCTTAATCCGTTCCGAACTGGACATTGACTCGTTTCTAGAATCATAGGCCCCAAGGTACATATCTACTACTTTCTGTATACCCTAACTGTTCTAAGTTAAATTAATATCTATATTTATAACTATACCTACTATCTACATAATTTGCGAAGTCATGACAGATAGAATTATAGAAATCAATAACTGTATTAATATCAACTCATTTATTGACAATATTTCGACATCTGATATTAACCTATTCTGTATACATGTAAACATAAGATCAATAATTAAAAATTTCCCTAAGCTGCTCAGTGTGACTCATCAAAAATAGAACTAGATTTAATTATTTTAACCGAAGTGGGTCTATCCGATGAAGTATGTAATCTCTTTCAAATACCGGGCTACAGAATGCACACACAGCTAAGACAGCACAAAAAAGGAGGTGGAATAATAATATATGTTAGGAATCATCTCAAATTCACCACCCATCCCCTGACAACATATACTTTTGAAACAATAACAGGCACATTAATAACTACTAATAATAACCCTGTCACTGTGTGTGCAATCTATCGACCGCCTTCCACTAATAAAAACTTTTTTGTCACTGAACTGTCAAGACTCGTAAAGAAACACAGTAAGCCCACTGATATGTTAATAATAGGTGATACTAACATTAACCTAAAGACCTATTCGTCACACCGGGACTCATACGCGGATATGCTCGCGGCACACGGGTTTCTATGTGGAATATCTGAATATACGCGTGTTGAAATACGTGCGAATAAAGTCACAAGGTCATGTATAGACCATATATTTGCTAATCTAAATAAATGGCATGCGTGCACATCAGCAATCGACACTGTTCTAGCGGATCACAGCGCTATAGTGATCGCTTGCTGCGGTGAGGTACGGTCGCAACTACAGGATGTTGCCAAATCAAAAACATCTCGTCTGAACCGACTTGTATTAGAAAAGGAAATTCATAATATAGACTGGTCAGTGACGGAAATGATGAAATGTCCTACTCAAATATATGGGTATATAAAAAATAAGTTTGAAAGCGCTATTAGCGAGTCACGTCACACGGTGAATAAAATGACATCACCTAGGGTTAAGCACCCGTGGATCAATCAAAACATTTTAAATTTGTGTGATAACAGCAATGGAAATTAGACCCTACTAACAAATGTCTCAGATTACAGTACAACAGGCTGCGCAATAAATGCCACAAGGTCCTTGAGTATCATCGAAATAAATACTATAAAAGTAACATTAACAACAACCAGTCTAACCCTAAAAAACTGTGGCAGCTGGTGAACTCCATTTGTGGAAGAGTGACCCCCACAGTTGACCAGGTGATTCTGAAGGCTTTCGGTGACCAGAATCTCTCCTCTTCGAATATTTCCAACAAATTTGCTGACGAATTTCAAAACTCAATTAAAAACATATTACCCAGATGTAATAAACTGCTCCTTGATGATGACGACTACTCTAGTGATGGTGATGTAAGCATGTTAGTAACCAAAGCCACACCCCAAAAAATAGCTAAAATAATCAATAATTTAAACATTTATAAAGCCAACGATAAAGGCCACGACAAAATTCGAGTTTTAGACCTTAAGAAAATAAACCATAACATATCCACTGCTATTACGAATCTTATTAACTCCTGCATTGAGACCGGAAAATATCCTGACGAGTTAAAGCGTGGTTGTGTTCGTCCTATACACAAAAAGGGTAAATACGAAGACGTATCAAATTACAGGCCCATAACGCTTCTGTCAACCGTCAATAAGGTAGTAGAGAAGTATCTGAGTGAGCAGATACATGCTTTCTATAGTAAACATAATATAATAAGTAAAAATCAATTTGGTTTCCAACCAAATAAGAGTACCACCTTAATACTATCACGTTTCTCGGATGATATTAACGATGCCCTAAACGATAGAAAGCATGTGCTCGCTCTTTTTATTGATTTTTCGCGTGCTTTTGATACCCTAAATCACGACCGGCTTGTAAAGAAACTGAGTAACACAGGTGTGCGAGGCCCACTGCTAAAATTATGTGAAGATTATTTACGGAACAGGTCTTATTATGTCAACGTGAATGGAAACCACAGTAGAACCGTTCCGGCTAATGTGGGCACAGCGCAAGGATCCGTGCTTGGTCCTCTTCATTTTATAGCATACGTAAATGATATGAACAATGTTCTTAAGCATTGCTCCTCATATCAGTACGCGGATGACACATGCCTACTTGTCGCGGATAGGGATGTTCCCTCGGCCCTCGCTAAGATGCAATCTGACTTTGATAACATCAATAAATGGTGTCACGATAATGGGCTGGTTCTCAATGCCGATAAAACTAAACTTGTCCCACATTCTCCTCATAGTAAAATCCAGTACCCTAGAGTGTTAAGACTAACGGCCCACACACATTTATGCTTACACAAATACGATAACGGCTGTCACTGTCCTTCGATTGAAACGGTGGATACACATACATAACTAGGCTTAGTCATTGACCATAAATTCACCTGGCTGCCTCATATAAACCGAGTATGTGAAAAGCTAAGAGCTTTCTTGGCCAATTTGTACATAATTAAGAATAGGTTGCCACTTAAGGTCAAGCTCATGCTCTACAATGCCCTTGCCGACTCCATTATAGGGTATGGCATCTCCAGCTATGGTAGAACGTTCAAAACTCATCTTGATCAGATATTCCAACTACAAACTAGAATTTTGAAAAACGTAGTCCCACTCCGTATCAAAGAAAAATTCAAGGACAGCGACGTGAAATTATATAAGCACCTTGGAGTATTACCCGTCCACACCAGAGTTAAATATCATCTCCTCAAAGAAAATTTCTTTGATAACACCCTACGGACCGAAATATCACATAGGATACAAACACGTCAAATCACAAAAAAAAAACTCGAAACAATAAGAGCAGTGAATACCTACGGCGAGAGAACCACCAAATATCTGGTTCCCCGCCTATTGAACAGTTTGGATCCATCCTTTATTAATAATATGTCAGAAATCAACATGAAATCCAAATTACGCTCGCACTTTTTAAACAGCCTGTAGATGCACCGGCCCCGCCCCAAAACAAACTGGTTCCATGCGCTGCGCCGGTTGCGCAGCGATGACGCTGCCTGCCTGCCGCTTATATGTCTTATGACTGTGTACCTGCGTATGAGTGCCTAAATCTGTGGGTAGTTGTGAATCTTATTTCCTATAATCAGTATTGTATTGTCTAACTAAATGTTCGCTCACTTTCTTGTTTTATGGTATTTTATGATAAACCAGAATATCTCCTATTTATATTTCACTATAGTATTGTTATAAACATATAGGAAAAGTACAGCACTCCAGACAAGCTCAAGTAGCTTATGGTTTGCTTTCTATGTACGCAATATACGCAAATTGTATATTGTGAATGGTAATAAATAAAAAAAAATAAAAAAAAAGATAAAGTACATAATAAAAAATATTTTAAATAAATAATCTTACGAAAAACGGTAATGTGCATTGGGTAATTTATTTTCATACTCTAGCAACACTGAAATGTGTCAGGTGGCACGTCTGAGCGTTAGCGTCTGACACTCATTCATTCGCTTGCACGAGTTGAATAAAATGCGTTTTATTTATTTTATTAATTTTTTTTTCACTGAATTGATACAAAACTAATTATATGATTGGTTTCTGCACAGCTTCAGCTACTAAATAGTAAAATTGCTGTGTCAGTAGAAAAATGTTCATGCCTTAGCCCAAGTCCCATACAAATCTGTCGGTGTCCTTTGTGTCTGAATTAATATACTTATTTGCTAGTACTATGTGCTAGTACTATGTGCTAGTACTATGTGCTAGTACTATGTGCTAGTAATATGGATTAAAACGCTGTTATTTTAATACTTATTACAAACTTGGTACTTAAATTTTGTTTATTTGTATAGATAATGTGGATGAAAGAAAAACCGCGAAATTAACCTAGTTCACAATATCTTAGCAAAATAGTCTGATAGTAATTACTTTACAGAATATCGGTAACCACAAAGTACCTTTCAACTCCTCAAAACTTTCCCAATTATTGAACAATTATTTAGTTTTTGAAGTTGCAAATATGATCGGAATTTGTTTGAGAAATCATATTGTGAAGGTTTTTTGTCGATGTAATTGAATATTTTCGGCATTCGCTCATCCTATTTGAAGGGTGTTTTCAATTTGTTTAAGGATCATAATATCGGTTACAATTTATTTATATCAAACAAAAATCTGTTTACGTGAAAAACTTTTTGGTTTAGAAAAAAATGTTCCGAGGGTGAAATAAATCTAATTTTAACAGACTGTCGATCCTATATATATATATAGATATATATATAGATATATATATAGATATATATATAGATATATATATATAGATAGACTATATGACTATCCTGATTTATTTTTAGGGTTCCGTATCTCAAAAGGAAAAAATGGAACCCTTATAGGATCACTTCGTTGTCCGTCCGTCCGTCCGTCTGTCAAGACCGTTTTTCTCAGGAACGCGTGGAGGTATCAAACTGAAGTTTATATCTAATACTCAGATCTACTGTCACTTAGAGCTGTGAAAAATCAAACTTCTAAGCCAAAGCAATCAAAAGATACAGCCGTTTATGCCGCAAATTTCCGAAACTCGCACGGGAATCAAAACCTACAGGGTCTCATAGCATGCTGAACCCGTGAACTTAGAATCTTGAAATTTGGTACGAAGTAACGTCTTATAGTACAGATAAAGGAAAAATTACGAAAACCGTAAATTTTAAGTTACCTACATCATATAATAAAAAACATTTTAGAAAAATTTACGGAACCCTCGGTGTGCGAGTCCGAGTCGCAATTGGCCGGTTTTGTTGTATTTACGAGTGCACTATTTCCAACGTTTTGGTCGTGAATACAAAAATAACATAAATCGGGATGAATTTCGTTAAAAATTCAATGAATAATATTAACGTAAAGTTTTTATAAATTATGATAACTCTGAATACCTTTTACCTACCTTTTGTACCTGTGATATAAGAAGCTATTAGCTTATATTTCACTTTAGTTATGAGATCCTGGGATTGAATCTTGGGTTGTGCAAAAGTCAAATATCTAGGACAGTTTTTTACCGACGACCTTAGAGACAATCTGGATATAGAAAGGGAGTCTAGAGCGCTGGTGGTCCGAGTTAATGTACTGCCCCGTAGAATCTCTCATTGTAGTATACAAAGTGAAGTTAACTTTGCTCAAAGTATATTGCCAGGGAATTTACACGGGGAGCCTGTGGGTCAGCTACACCAAAAGTTTGTAAGACGAGCTGTGCGTCTAATATAATAATGTCTTTAGGGTGCTGTTGGGACTACCACGTATCTACGACACCTCAGAAGTGTTTGTTATCTCCCGTCTTCCCCCAAACCGGGGCAAGACGGGGACACCGTGGTTCCCAAGCCCGAGGGGGCAATCTCGAAACCGGAGATGGCCAGGGTCAGTCGGGGTGCGAGGGATATGCTCTGTGAGCAACCTTACACCCCGGCGTCTGAAGACCCGAGACGGCGTGCGGTTTTAGCCCGACGTAACCACCCCCGCTGGCCGGCGTGGGGGTATCTGAAGGGATTTCCGGACGACAAAAAAAAAGGTACATCATATTCTGCTCCATAGAGCGTGCAAACATTATGGTTAAATAGTACAGTATAGGTTGTATAAAATCTTTAGTCATAAATTTAATATAGGTATAGGTATTTGTCGTCTAGATATTCTTTCACACTATAATACATTTTGCTAATTAAAAACTCATGTGATTGTTTTCTAAATTTTCTTAAGAGTAATTTCCTGCAGTGTTTATGGAAGGTGATTATATTTTATTTATTACCTTTTTACATCATTGTAATCTAAGTGAGGGAAGTTTAAATTTAAGTTTATGTCTTGAAGTAGAATTAAATTGGTTAAAAATGTCAGAATGTTATTTTATAAAGATACTTATTTCTAGTTTATACAAACAAACAAGTTTTATATATCTATAATTGGTTGACAGACGTCCGGCGTCGCACGCGCACCCACCGCCTACCGCCAAAGAGACCAATAGTGCTCATGACTTGTGCACCTGAGTTGTCTCCTATTTTGACACGCCTGTTTCATCTCTCATATGAGAACGGTCAAGTGGCGAATGCTTGGAAGGAAACCAATGTACAATCCTGTGCCCAAAAAGGGCAGTCGGGCGGACCCTGTCAATTACAGACCAATTTCAGTAACATCCATATTCTGTAAGACTATGGAACGTGTACTGAACAAACGTGAGCCTATCATTCATAAAAAAAAACGTACTACGCATCTAGAGTTCATTGGCATGATTATTACCCATAATAATACCATTGTTTGCATCTGTCATGGCGGCCTTCATTCTTGAGTCTTCACTTTAAGCTTACTATCAAGCAAAGTAAAGTTGACGAGCCTCATAACACAAGTAAACCCTTCACCTTATTATTTAACGATTTACCTTGATTATGCAAAGATGTCGGTTTAATATTCTGTTTAACACAAATACTCACTTATTATTGGGTATCAGGCAATGGCATGACGTGTGAGTTAGTAACACCTTGATGTAAGTAGTTTTGTGGACTACTTGAAGTTTTTATGAAAGTTATATGGATTTCAAGAGCCCAAGTAATCCCAAACTTGTTTTAAGAAGAGCTGTCACGGAAAACTTTTAATAATTCAGCATGAATTATTAAAAGTTTTCCGTCAGAAAGATTACCATATTATTTTCTACACTTCGTGAAGCATGCCAAACCTTCATGAATAAATAATAAATAAATAAATATTCTACACAGCGCTTTCTAGACCCAAAGTAAGTATAGTTCAACTAGCTTGTGTTATGGGTTCCAGAATACGGATAAATATATTTTTATACGTTTTTTTTGTAAATACATTCATTTTATAAATAGTTAATACATATTATACAATAATATTGGATTTATAATTTACAATAAAAAAATGTAATCTTATACCATTTTTTTTTCTTATACCACTAAGGTGGCAGACAAGCACACGGCCCACCTGAAGGGAAGCGGTTACCGCGGCCTATGGACGTGTGCAACACCAGTGGCGTCATCACACTCGCGCTGCCGACCCTGTAAAGGAAAGGGGATGGGAAATGAGTTTGGGAGGGGATGGGAAAGGAGTTTGGGAGGGGATGGGAAAGGAGTTTGGGCTCCGGCACTCTCACTCACCAAACGGAACGCAACAGTTCAAATACTGTTACTTGGCGTCGATATTCTGTGAGAGGGTGGTGCTTCCCCGGTCGAGTCGGCCCATTCGTGCAACGGCCAAAATGACTGTTGTTTGACTCTACCACCTAATTTTTTTGTATTGTTAACTGTAAACTGCCTCTATAATGTCTTTTGGTATCTTTCCATCCAAGGGTTGCCTGAAGAGATCGCTGTTAGTGGAAAGGCCACACATTTTGTACATTAAGTATAGGTAAAATGTTATTTTACATACTACTACTTTTATGGTAGTGAAAGTAGTATGTCTATTAGTATACTATGGTAGTATCACCATACTACCACAGTATAATAATAGACACATACAACACACAACTCTCATACATACCTGAAGATGTATATCCTCTTTTTTAATCATATCCATACTCTATTCTTCCTTCGCAATGAACTTATCTCACTCTCATGCTACTTCTGCTATCATTATAAACAGTTGACCTTCCTCTCTCTAATGCGTACCTTCCTTATTACAGGTTACCCACTAATAAAGGTAAAAGTACTACATGCTCTCGATATCCCGTGTTCAGTCTCCTTTCAATATCGAAAAATTATTATAAACCTTAGCAATTTGTTTATAAAATTTCAAAAGTACCTACATTTATTCTTCCTGAATCTTGGCCACCATACTGCGCTTACGCTAAAATTCCGTTGTGAATGATTGATTACGTCATACAATGCCGCATTCGAAAAATTATTTGTAACCTTCGCATTTTTGTTTTAAAAATTTATTAAGTACCTTTTTTTTCGTGCGGAAATCCCTTCGGATACCCCCCCGCCGGCCAACGGGAGTGGTTTTGCCGGGCTTGAACCGATTAAAAACGCACGCCGTCTCGGGTCTTAAGACCCTACACTAAAATTTATTTTTCCTGAATCTTGGCCACCATACTGCGCTTACGCTAACATCTCATAGCAAATGATTGATTACCTCATAAAACGCCGCATTCCAAAAATTATTTGAAACCTTTGCATTTTTGTTCTCAAATTTAATAAGTACCTACATTAAAATTTATTTTTCCTGAATCATGGCCACCATACTGCGCTTACGCTAACATCCCATTGTAAATGATTGATTACGTCATAAAACGCCGCATTCGTACGAGTCTCGTGCCATGAATGCTTTCATTTCAATAATGGTAAGTACTTGTTTATATACATGTTTACGTTATACTAAAAAGGGGTAGGCAGGGTTATAGGTGACGTGGCCGGATCATTTTGTCTAAGGCGATTACGTGTGTAGCGTGACTATTATCCGCAGAAGATGGATAGTGGATAATATCTTTCTTAATATCATATTGTGTATGACAAGAATCTTCGGTAGATTTATCTCATACTAGCCTTTATGGGCGTGGACGTTCTCTCGTTGAAGACCATGGTGAGGGCCGTGGTCTCCAACGGGAGCAAGTGGCACGCCGCCGCCTCTTCCTGTGAGCAGGTAATGCGCGCGAAAGAGGCGGCGGAGAGGGAGCGGGAGAGAACCCTGCCCCTCGAGTTTCGCAGTCTGCGGCGAGGACGCCGCAGACTCATCTACGCCCGGGACTACCGACCTCCATGATCAGGGCCTGAGGACGGCAGTTGGCCGACTCGCCGTCCTTACAGAAGCAGGCCGTGGCGGAGGCGTGTCGTGACACACGCCTGCCCACTCAAGCGGGATAAAACCCGACCCCACCAGGCGAGGCCGCGGTGGCGGCCAAAGTCCGCCGGCAACCTTGGGGTTATCCTTTCGAGGGCTTACCCGGGGTGCCCGGCAACGTAACAGGCAGATAGAGAGACAGACAGAAATTTTATAATATTACTAGCTACTGCCCGTGGCGCCGCCCACGTCGAAACACTTTATAGTGACTTTCTTTTAGTGTTTGAAAGCAAATGGCTACTGTCCAGTGGGCATAGCTTCATAGACACTCATTTGTCATTATTCGTTTGGTGTACGCTTGCTTGCAGCATAAATACAATACTATAGACATCAATGTTTACAATATCACACAACCGTACAGACGATCTTACTCACATTTATCAATTTCAAAGAACACTGGTTGAAAATATATTTTAAGAGAATTGTGGACTGTATATCAATGATGTGTGTGTTAAGTAGTATGTAAAACGATGTGGGGTAAAACACCAGTTTGCAACTCTTTTGACGGCCTCTGTGGCGTAGCGGTAGTGCATTCGACTGCTACGATATGGGGCGCGGGTTCGATTCCCGCTCAATGCAAATATTTGTATGCATGAATATGTCTATTTGCATTGGTCTGGGTGTTTCTATGTATAATATGTGTGTACTTACAAAAAAAAAGTATATAAGTATGTTTATCCGCATTCTGGAACCCATACCACAATCTAGTTAAACTACTATTATTTATTCTGTGGTTAAACTATGCTTACTTTGGGTCTAGAAAGCGCTGTGTAGAATGACGTAGAATATTTAAAAAAAAAAAAACTCGTAGACGTAGAATATTTAGTAAATAAGAAACGAACCACAAACCTTGACCATCCAGGTACGACCAGAACAGTAGTTCAGTGCCAGTTTCATCCACGTACGACGTAGTCGCCGGGCCCGGGCTAAAAGTCCTTATTTTACAGTTTATTCACTCCACTTTTCGTTTTACCATACCATGAGATATTCTTAGAACGTCTAAGATTTAAATACTATCGCTAAACGTTAGCGAATTCGACCACGACGCAAGGATGAAGTTTTCACTTTGGCGCGCGTATGATAGGTAGGAGCCTTGGGGGGCACGCCGCAATAGCGGCGGTAAGGTCCATCATGGAGGATTGGCTAGAGAGGCGACACGGAAGCCTCTCGTACCGACTGACTCAGGTGGTCTCCGGGAAGGGGTGCTTCGGGGATCACCTGCATCGGATCAGGAAAGAGCCAACGCCTGAGTGTCAGGTCGCTTAACGACCTCCGTCCTCCAAGAGCGCAGGCCTGGTGGTGGCAGATGAGGCTGCCTGTCACCCCAGCAGAAGCAGGCCGGGACGGTGGGGCGACTAGCGCCCCTACCCCAAACCGGGGCAAGACTGGGACACCGCGGTTTCCAAACCCGAGGGGGCCATCTCGAAACCGGAGATGGCCCAGGGTCAGTCGGGGTGCGAGGGATATGCTCTATGGGCAACCTTACACCCCGGCGTCTGAAGACCCGAGACGGTGTGCGGATTTAGTCGGTTCAAGCCCGACATAACCACCCCCGCTGGCCGGCGGGGGGGTATGCGAAGGGATTTCCGCACGAAAAAAAAAAGTAGGAGCCTTGGAGCTAGACTGGGCGATCATAATTTTCCGACCACCATATTGAACAGTAAAAATGTATGGTGCTATCTCAACTTAGCCACCAAGTTACAAACAAGAATTATACAATATCACATAACACACTTCATCACCTACACACCTCAAACACACCTACACACACACTAACATAATATAGAATATTAAGTTATCTGGGACGTGTCTAGATAGCTCAGCTGGTCAGAGCATTCACCCTGTATGGGACTGGTCGCGGGTTCAAGTCCCGTTCTAGATGTTCTCTTTTTGCGATCTAAATCTTTATATTAAGTGTTTTGTTATATTTAAATATTGTAATTAATTTTTACTATTTTTAATTATCATTTTTTTCCCGCTGTCAACATTTACACTATACCTACTTTGTTTATAATGGAACTCTTCTTTCTTTTCTTTTTTTTATATTTAGGACACGTCAATTTGACTTCACCCCGCCTGATGGTAAGCTGAAGGTCTTGAAAGTCTCAGGAAAGAGGGTCACCATTACATACACGTACCATGTTAACAATGGTGGCACTCAGCTTGACGGCCTCATCAGAAGAGGATTGTCGTCGCAGCACCGCGTTCCACCCACCACCGGTCCCACTAATGCTGCGACCACAACCCCCCTGCCCGGCTATGAACTTGCTGACCCCTGAACGCAATCAAACCGAAATTGGATTACTATGGAGGGTTTTTCGCAATCGTGCACTGTGGTACCTACCCGGTGCCCAAGATTGACCTGGAGGTCGCTTTAAGGTCGTCACCGACACAGTATAGATGTCACCGATGATAATATAATAATAATAATATAGTTTATTTTTTCTCTTCCACAAAGGTACACAAAATACATTTTAAGCACATCAAATATAAATCATGTAGCAGAGAATACAGCAATATCCCTCTGAAAACAGAAGGATATCACTGCATTCGCCCCCACACGACTCATAAATAAAAATTTTACTCCTTTGTGGGAGACTGGTATCTGCACTAGGAAATCCTGTCACACAGATTACCAGGCCCCCTACAAGATAAATGAATACGTACTTTATTTAGCGCATAATTAAAGATTCTTCTGTGTAAAGAGACAGTTCAAAGAATAGAACTGCGCACGTATATAGATCTATAAGAAATTTTTTGCATAGTGTGTGTATGTGTGAGAGAGTCAGTGAAGGGTGAAGTCGCGTGTGTGTGTGTGAGTGAGTGTGAGGGTGAGTGTATGGGTGTATATGTAGGTGTGTGTGTGTGTGTGAGAATGTGTGTAAGGGTGTGCGTATGTGTGTGCAGGTATATGAGTAAATGAGGATGATGAATACTACCTAACTTATGCCGGAACAATTAATAAATTTTCAGTAGAGTTATAATCAAGACTTAAGAGATAAGAAGTGAGGGTTTGTTTGCAATTTTTTGTCGTTAAAGGATATATATTTAAAAACGAGTTTAATTTATTATATAAATAATCACCAAGGAAACAGTAACTGTGATGTGAAAGACAGGTTCTATATATTTTATTTGTGCATACCCTAGCATTTTTTCGTTTGTGAGATAGAGCGGATGGATGGTAAGTTAGGGTGGAATGTTTCTGCAAGACTATTTGCCTGATAAAGAGTTGACGAACCGCTTTAGTGTCTGCGACACAGTTCTAAACTAATGCAGACACTATCACACTATGTTTTATCATTCCTGTATATATTTTGGTTCCAATAAATATTTATTATTTATTATCAAACTAGGAATTCAGTGCAGGGTGCGGCTGAAATAAATTGAGTTGAGCGAGCAGGACTCCTACTTGAAAATAAGACGTCTTACTACGGTCGCGCGCTTAGCTAAGGCCGCGCGCTCGTGAAACTGTTTTTGGTGATTATTCCTCAATAGTACATCGGACATGAACCAGCTTCAGGGTCAAAATGTCCAATTCTCAAAATGTCCAATGGTGTCAAAATGTCCAAATCCCAAAATGTCCAATTCTCAAAATGTCCAATTCCCAGAATGTCCAATTCTCAAAATGTCCAATTCCCAGAATGTCCAATCTTTGAGAATGGACTACAGGTAGCAAAAGTGGGTTAGGTTAGGTTAGAACTGTGACCCCAACAGAGCGCGAGCCGTGCCGCGGCAGCGGCCGGCAAACCGCCAGATTTGTTTTGTATAATAACAATATAATTATTATAGTTGTTATTTTGATTCTATCAGTATTTTGTATTTATTGTTTTTCATAAGTATTAATAAAGCGCTGTGATGTGTTATTGAACAAATTTACCACATTCTCAAAGATTGGACATTCTGGAAATTGGACTTTTGAGAATTGGACATTCTGGGAATTGAACATTTTGAGAATTGGACATTCTGGGAATTGGACATTTTGACACCGTTGGACATTGAACTGAACGATGAACCATCTCGCTGCAAAACACTCCTCAGTGTCCACACTATAACCGTGGTAAATTTGGTCAAGATCGCGCAAATGGGTACGGAGCAGTTTAACCACTAACAAACGGCTATGCCGCGTACTCGTATAAGAAGAAAAAATACAATGAAACTCCGTCGACGGAGCGGCAGCGTAGCGCTCGCATCGCTGCATGCAGGTTTCATGACGCCTGCCGTATAACATGTTATACGCCAAGGCGTACGTCGAGTGAACGCACCGGTTTATTGGGTTCGATTCCCGCTCATTGCAAATATGTATATTTCCATTGGTCTGGGTGTTTCTATATATAATATGTATTTATTTACAAAAAAAAAGTATCCAAGTATGTTTATCTGCATTCTAGAACTTATGACAAGCTCTGCTTAGTTTGGATCTATAAGGCACTGTGTAATATGTCCTAGAATTTTTATTAATTTACGTAAAAAGCAAAATAATATTTTCGTTGTTCGACAGCATTGTCACAAATGAACGGAAACGTACGCGTGCAATACGCTTCGTAGACAGTGTTCAGTACGCTGGATTGCATTAGTAACACAGCGTATTTTGAAGCGTCAATTAAGCTACGCCTCCGTGGCTGACAGCAGGCTTAACAGACACACCGACAGACAAACAGTTTTACTTTTATATTTATAATAATTGTATGGATAGATGTAATGTGGTATACAATCGGCAGGTGTACCGAATTACAGGTGAGGTTAATCTGGTCTCCGAAGTTCTGGTAGAGCTTACCCAGGGTGCCCGGCAACGGACACTTGGGCAGGACACCGTGCGGTTTTAGTCGATACACGACATAACCACCCCCGCTGGCCGGCGGGGGGGGGGTATCCGAAGGGATTTCCGCACGTAAAAAAAAGAGCCCCAAAAAGACTCAAATATTGACCTAGACTCTTTTTATTTATTTATCTAAACAAGTTCGTTCACCATCAAAAGGCACACAGTACTCCATTTTGGCAGACATTAATTACTAGTCGTTTTTGGAGCAACCTTTCAAAGGGTACAATATAATCTGTGCTGATATATTGTTATTATACAGGAAATACATTGTAACAGTTTAACAACACATTTATTTGGGTAACTGATATACGGCACTATTAAAATATTGTGTAATTAATAGGTCTTTAACTATGAAATTGCCGAAATTTTCTTACAAATTCATGAGTTCGTTATTCCTGTAATTTATTAGCTATTTCCATTATTTATATTTTGTTTGAAAGTTGATTTCAAGAGTTTACAACTCTGTATTAAATTTTGTTTTTATTGGCCGCTTGATAAATTAATTCGATCTTCAAAAACAGTACTTCCTAAATGCTATCCATTTTGATGATAAATTATTTTTTCTGAACAGCTATCACTTTCAAAAATGTAATAAATGTTGCTGTTTGTTAGCTTAATGTTGTCTCATTCATACACCAAAAAAATCATAAAATTTGGATTTGTCATTGATAAAAAAATGCAAAAATGTTAGTACCTACTGAAAATTGGGTTTCCTCCAATTTCTTCAAGAAAAATGGCAATTTCATATGTAACGACCTTTTTTTTTTTTTTTTTTTTTTTTCGTGCGGAAATCCCTTCGGATACCCCCCCGCGTGCCAGCGGGGGCGGTTATGTCGGGCTTGAACCGACTAAAACCGCACGCCGTCTCGGGTCTACAGACGCCGGGGTGTAAGGTTGCCCATAGAGCATATCCCTCGCACCCCGACTGACCCTGGGCCATCTCCGGTTTCGAGATGGCCCCCTCGGGTTTGGGAACCACGGTGTCCTCGTCTTGCCCCGGTTTGGGGGAGGGGCGCTAGTCGCCCCACCGTCCCGGCCTGCTTCTGCTGGGGTGACAGGTGGCCTCACCCGCCACCCCCAGGCCTGCGCTCATGGAGGACGGAGGTCGTTAAGCGACCTCCGGCGCCTGAGTTGCCTGCGACGCGCGGCGAGCAAGTTGCGGGCTCGGCGGACCGGGAGAGTTCTAAGTCTCTCCCGGGCGCGCTCCGCCACCTCCTTCGCGAGCATTACATGCTCGCAGAAGGAGGCGGCGGCGGCCCACGCGCTCGCGCTCCGCACCATTGCCGCAATCATGCTGCCGAGCGAGAGGACTCCCACCCCGATGGCTGCCACGAGGTCACGCCTCGGCGCCTCCCACGCCGGGCAGTCCGCCAGCGTGTGCAGCCCTGAGTCCTCGCTCGCGTCGCAGTGATGACACTCAGGCGTTGGCTCCTTCCTGATCCGATGCAGGTGGTCCCCGAAGCACCCCTTCCCTGAGATCACCTGCGTCAGTCGGTAGGAGAGGCTTCCGTGTCGCCTCTCCAGCCAATCCTCCATGATGGGCCTTACCGCCGCTATTGCGGCGTGCCCTGCGCTTGGTTGCCCAAGTCGTTCCTTCCACTCCACCACGATGGCCTGGCGGAGCTGGGACTGCACGGCCTCGATTTCTCGAGGCTCGGGGTTCCATCCCTGCTCCCGCGCCTCCTTTCGCCACTGGTACAGTTGCGAAAGGGCTCTCGCTTCCAGGTCCCATGGCGGAGTTCCGGCAAGGAGACTCGCCGCCTCGAAGGAGATCGTGCGGTACCCTCGGATGACCCTGATGGCCAGAACCCGCTGCGGAGCGCGCAGCATCCGCACAGTTCTGGTCCTCAGGGCCTCCGCCCATATTGGGCACCCATACAGGGCCATGGACCGCACGATCCCCGCGTAGAGTCTCCTGCAGGAGTCATCGGGCCCCCTCATGTTGGGCAACAGCCGAGCCAGAGCAAGAGCTGTGCCCTTCAATTTGGGGGCCAGACTTCGGATGTGCTCTCCGAAGTCCCATCGGCCGTCGAGCACGAGCCCCAAATATTTCATTTGGGGCTTGATGCCGATGCGATTTCCTCCCACGATGAGACTGGATCCCTCGGGTGGCTTGCTCCGAGGCCCATGGAAGAACAGGGCCTCGGTTTTATGCAGGGCCACCTCGAGACCCAGCCGCCGGATCCGCCTAACGACTTGGGCAACCGCGGTCGTGGCCTTTCGGGTCGCTTCGCGGTACGTCGCCCCGCACGCCGTCACGAGCGTGTCGTCCGCGTAGCACGTGACGGCGGCACCGCCTACGAGCTCACCGCGAAGCACCCAGTCGTATCCGATGTTCCACAGGAGCGGCCCCAGGACCGATCCCTGTGGAACACCGCACGACATTTCACGCCGACCGAGACCGGTCACGGTTGGGTAGATGACGGCTCTCTCCGTCAAATACGCCCCGACTATGCGGCGGAGGTAATATTTAGCAAAACATCAGCAGAGTCAATAATGTTGCTAGTTATGATGCGCGATTCCTATTTGTTGGATCTACGGCCACATAACCGCAACCTGAAGGCGAGGTGTAGCACTGCCCGTTGCCCTGGCAGAGAGATGCCTAAGATTTTAGCGCGAAGTGTTCTGCACGTGTCACTCTAAACGGATGGAGTTTGCCCGCAAATTTTACAGCGAGACAACCTACATCATTACTGGTGTTCAAAGTCGGCCAGGGTTATTCCTGGGGAGTTCTTTCCTAAGGTATACCTTGAGTTTCTAGTAAATGACTCATGTGGATGGAACAACGTGTGGTTTTAGTTGCTTCGATCCCGACATAGCCACTTCACTTAACCCTGGTGAGTTGTTACTCGTTGTGGAGTGAGCCATGTGCTACCTTAGTAGAATTGAAAACGTCCACGAAATTGTATAAACTTAAATATATACCTAACGTGCCGACGAAATGTAAAAAAACACAACCTTTTATAACCACCACAAAACACTGATTGAGGTCGCAGCTCGTGAAAGTCGTAAAACTCAGAATACCGGTTAAAGTTATAAATTAAAGTTGAAGAATACCCCGCGGGCACATTGATGTCAGCCCCCTATAGCCTGAAACTTTATATTTACGATGAAGGCCTTTAGAATTGCATTTGAATTAGAAGTTAAACTAGATTAACTTGTCTCGTAGCTTATTGGTAACAGAGTGGATAAACACATTATAATGTTAAGCAACACTAGCAATTTCAGTCTTAGGGGTAACCATTTTTAACATATTGAGACACCTCCATGACGTTAAGCCGTCTTTCTTTCTTTCTTTCTTTTCTTTCTTTCTATAAAAAAAAAGTTCAGATAAGAATTGTGCTCGAAAAAGGCTCGGAGAATGATGATGACACGTATTTCTTTCTTCCTGTAATCTTGGGTTTTAAACGGGGCGTGTAAAAAGCATTGATTGAATTCATCCAACCAAAGACCACAATTGTATATAATCTATAGCATTTGGGATAGTAATCTTTCTTTTTGTGAAGTCCAAAAAGTATGACTACCATTTTTTTTTAAACTTTTTTAGGGTTCAGTTGCCACATGATAAAAAAACGGAACCCTTATGGATTCGTCATGTCTGTCTGTCTGTCCGTCCGTATGTCACAGCCACTTTTTTTCTGAAACTATAAGAACCATGCTGTTGAAACTTGGTAAGTAGAGAACTGAAACTCCAAAATTTCTTTTTCATCGAACCCATAGGTGTGTGGTTCTATGGATAAGTCTTCAAAAATGATATATATTATAGGTTTCTAATGTCATTTTTTTCTAAACTGAATAGTTTGCAAGAGAGACACTTCCAAAGTGGTAAAATGTGTGTCCCCCCCCCCAGTGTAATTTCTAAAATAAGAGAATAAAATATAATATATATTATAATAAAATATAATATAATAATATAAAACTAAAAAAAATATATGATGTACCATTACCATGTAAACTTCCACTGAAAATTGGTTTGAACGATATCTAGTAAGTAGTTTTTTTATACGTCATGAATCGTAAACCGCAATTTAGCCTTCATTCAATCAACTTAAATATAAAAATTAAAAAAAAAACATTATTATGTTACTTGCTACTACGGAACCCTTCATGGGCGAGTCCGACTCGCACTTGGCCGGTTTTTTTTTGTGAATGATGGCTCACGTTTGACTTCTATCTCACCAGGTGGTAGTCATAGTGACGATGTGATCTACGATGGAACACGTTTGCCTAGAAGGAACCTATTCACTCGAGACTTGAAGATTCCGAGTTTATAGCTTTCCGGAAACACAGACTCAGGCAGGCAGTTTACCATCAGGCGGAGTACAGTCAAATTGACCGACCATATATTAAATAAATAAATAGATATTCTACGACCTTCTACACAGCGCTTTCTAGACCTAAAGCAAGCATAGTTTAACTAGCTTGTGTTATGGGTTCCAGAATGTGGATAAACATACTTAACTTTTTTTGTTGTAAATACATACATATTATACATAGAAATACCCAGACCAATGCAAATAGACATATTCATGCATACAAATATTTGCACTGAGTGGGAATCGAACCCGCGCCCCCTTACGTAGCAGTCGAATGCACTACCGCTACGCCACAGAGGCCGTCATGTAAAAAGAACTTCTTCAAAACACGATGAGAATTTATTTTCTTCTAGATCGAAATCACAGAATATGTTTGAAATGATAAGAAAAACATTTATTTAACGTCGTTATCAACAGAGCAAAATATATTTTATTTATGAGTTACCTACGGTCCCTTTTCTGTTCTTACATTATTGACACAAAAAATATGTTTTAAATATGTCGTTTACATGTGATTCATATTCAATGTTAGAATATGATTTAGGGTGAAAATATCTGGAATGGGGCTTACATGAAAAGTCTACTAACAGGCAGCTCGGGATGACTGTAAGAACAGAATCAAAAGGCGGTTTGTTGTCTCTGTCTACCCTGGAGAGGAAAAGGTGTGTGTATCTCTAACAAAGTCCTCCGCAGTGTCTGTCTGTCTGTTTGCGATAAACTCAAAAACTACTTCACCGATTTTCATGTTATTTTGCCAAAGGATAGAGTGGTTCTTAAGGAAGGTTTTAAATATATAATTTGTCAAGTTTTTGTATAAATTGACTAAAATATAATGATATTTATTGGAGGTGTCGGAAAAAATAAGCCGTCTGGGAGCTTTCAACGAAAACCCTTTGAGATATTACAAAATGATGTATGGTGGAATTGTAGTTTCTGGTTGTGGATCAGAATTACACGCGGGTGAAACCACGGGCAACAGCTAGTATGTTACATGTTACAGTATAGATGGCTAGTAAATACGAGTCGGGGTGCGAGGGATATGCTTTATGGGCAACGTTACACCCCGGCGTCTGTAGACCCGAGACAGTGTGCGGTTTTAGTCGGTTGAAGCCCGACATAAGCGCCCCCGCTGACGGGCGGTGGCGGTTATGTTATCCGATATGTATCTCGGTTATCCGAGGGGATTTCCGCACGAAAATAAAAGGGTACATATAAATAAATTTTAAGGCAAAATTTCTATTGGAATAATTCTAATATATTTCATTTCTTTCATTTCATTTCATTTATTTATTTCGTGAACACAGGTTAATATAGATGTTTACAGGGTGCTTTGGTACATACTATGTTCCGCCGATTGGCATACAAAATAACATGCATATATTAAATTTACTACAATTTGCTCATTTATATATATAGTCAGACAGTTCTTATTTTATGACCAACCAATCAATTCGTATCATAATTTAGAGAATTTAATTTAATGTCAATTTCAAATGTACAATTTCTTCAAAATAGGGCAGATATTCGATAATTTATTAATGTCAATTTAAGATAGTTATTCATTAGATTCTTAGATGTCAATTAATTAGTAATAATGTCAAGTAAGCATTACAATAATATATAAATTATATCAATATGCACTCTATGTTACAAATGATATAGTTTTAAGTACAATGTCAATTCTATTCGAATTTAAAATGGATGTAACCTATTTACTTATTTTATAGACTGGTCAGTTAGATACTCCTCAACAGAATAATAAGCCTTTTCATTCAATAGGTTGAAGAGCTTTCCCTTGAAGTCATGGCTATTCTGGTTGACTCTTATGTCCTGGGGAAGTTTGTTAAATATAGAAAGAAGAATACAGATATATGAGGGTGGTGTGGCCCGAAAGATAATGTAGTAGCGAGAATTGAATTGATGATTTGGACACGTTAAACGCATAACACACCCGGTTCAAGCCCGACATAACCGCCCCTGCTGACCGGCGGGGGGGTATCCGAAGGGATTTCCGCACGAAAAAAAAAAAAGGTATGCAGGGGCAGGCGAGCCGGGGTTGACTTTCCATAACATACGCTGATATCGGCAGGTCAAAATTAATTCAAAAGCTAATGTTATGTAACACCTTTTTTTATTAAATTTCACGCAGTAATCCCCCCAGATACCCCCCACCGGCCAGCGGAGGTTGTTATGTCGGATTCGAACCGACTAAAACCACACGCCTAAGGCATTTGCCTCGAACTCCGGCAGAGCCAGGGCCATCTCCGGTTTCTAGAAGGCCCCCTCGGGTTTGGGAATCACGGTGTCCCCGTCTTACACCCGGAAAATGGGCGCCCCGCCAGGAGGCGGCTCCACCTGTTACCCCCACCCCCTGTGCTCATGGGGGACGGAGGTCGTTCAGCGACCTCCGATGCCTAAGTCGCCTCCGCGCCCCGCGGGCTCTATGGGAGAGACCTGAGTCTCTACCGGAGCCGCTCCGCCACCAAAACTAGTTCAACATCATAATAAATGCTTCTAAGTATTCTATCAATGTGTGTGTAAGTGTTCAGTTGCTACGACTAAACTACTCAGTTGGAGGGTCTACGTACAAAGTACCCACTGATCCTTTTGAAGTACTTTCAAAGATCTCGCACAGGATTAAGAGAACAAATTGTAAGATACAACATCCCAACGACCTCTATAGGACGACATGTATTATTTATGAAGGACCACACTCTTTACTTGTACATTATAGTTAAACTGCGTGATTTAGAAGAGAATTAAAGTAATCATGTTACCCTTTTAAATTTATAAATGGACGGTTGGTTCTAACTCTTTCACACAAAAATGGATGAACGGATCTGGAAGAAATGCGACACAGAGATTGTTTATAATCTGAAATAGCACATGGCTACTTTTTATTCTGGGAGTAGGTCCCTACGGATCAAGGGAACGGGATCAAATAAAAAAATAATGAGGGGGGAAAAATAACACCAACATATCTAAGAACACTCCCGACTAATTCAAACAAAATCATAATCGGTTCATCCGTTGGTAGCTACGATGCCACAGACAGACACACAAAGTTAAAGTCAAAGTCAAAAACCATTTATTCTGCATAGACCATTAATACGGCACTTACAAAACGTCATAAAAAAATAAATAATCTAATGTTTGGCAAATGGACCACCGGTTCGAAACGCGGCCCTGTCCTGAGAAGACTCCGGCAAGAAACTCAGCGGGCTGTTTTTTTTTGGTCTATTTACAAACATATTTACTTAACCTAAGTACAATATTCCATTTGAGTAGCATAGAGAGAGAGCAAACAGTTCATATCCAAGCTTGTTTGTCGTCTAAATAGTCTTGAATTTTATAGTAGCCTTTTTGGCAGAGTTTACTTTTAATTTGGCTTTTAAATTTATGAAGAGGTAGATTCTTCATTTCACTAGGACACACTTCACACACACAGACATGTCAAGCTTCCGTCGTTTTTGCGTCGAGGGTTAACTAGGTCTGCAAGGCGAATCGCTGCTTGCAATGTTGAGCTGAGTGAGACATCGTGAATCAGATTTTGAAAATTTTGAACAGTGATCATTCCTCCGTGGCAAGTCCGATTTTAAAAATTCTTTTTGAAAGTCACAACTCTGGACATGCTTTCTGAGCGTGTAAAGTTTGGTCACAGTGTCTCGAGCGGTTATTATGTAATTCCATCTGGAATTTTTTTAACGGTGATCATTCCTCTGTTTGACCTCTTTAATCATGCCAAATTTGGTTCTGATTGGATTAGTAGTTTAGGAGGAGACCTGTGACAAAGAAAATCCTGAAGTCTAGTATGAAGAGCTTTCGCTCGACTTCGTCTCACTCAGCTCAAAAAAGTCATATTTAAATTCGACTTCTACGATTTGTTTAAATACCTGGTTACGGGTAATTTTCAACTAGCGGGCTGCTAGTTGAAAATTAATGAAGGAGAAGAAGAGTGCTTTCTGCTGTCCATTATCGATCAGGAGTAAAGGCAGCCTAATAGAGCTGTATACTGTTACTGTTACTGTATAAAATTAAACCAAAAATGTTAAAAAAATCCGTTACAAAATGAACAAAAAGGTATGAACGTGAAACTATTAAAAAAAAAATAACATAACATAAACTCACGCCTATATCCCCGAAGGGGTAGGCAGAGGTGCTTTTCTTTTACTATTAATAGTAAAAGAAAAAAATAACCTTATTCAAGCCCTTTCATTTGATATCCATATAACGTGAGTTTAAAAAAAAATATGTAGTGTTCTACACTTGTCTGCTTGTTAAGCTTGTAGTTGAGGAGTGCTTAGAGAAAAGATGCCTTGGTTCACTTTAATCACTTTAATCACGTAGTAATGTAAAGGTTATAACAATGAAGATGAGTTGGCGTTTCCTTTCTCGAATGTGTTTACCGCGTGGCAGTAATTGCACTACTAAACTGTTTTGTATATAAAATGTAATAATGACACAGGCAGGTTGCTGCGTCAACCAAATATGCACAGTACAAGACTGTACATCTTGGCAACCCCAAAAGAGAAAGCAAGAGCCATCACAAGTACAAGTAAACATAGTACATAAGTAAAAACGTTAAAAGTACAAAAATAAAAATGTAAAAAATATCAATCAAATGTAAAAGAAATATTTTTGGTTCCGTTTTTCACACCGGTTTCCGATTCCAAATCCATGTCCCTTGATGGTTGCGCAGTGGCTACCTCTCGCTGGTGCTCTGGGTTCCGGATAATCTGAAGTTCAATCTCCTCTGTTTTGTTGTTTGTTGTTCGTCTCTTAGTATTGGTCTTACGCCAGTAATGACAATATTTCCTCCCAACCACAGCAAGGAGAGCCACGACTGCGGATGCCAGCAGAAAGTAGCTAATCGTGTAATGGTGAATGTCGTGAGTTGTCATCGCTGGCAGACTGCCTTCACTCTGCCTTTGGAATGCGATTTGTTGATCAATGCTTGCAGCGTCCTGGTTCGCGGCCATGTTCTGAAGCTTGGTTGGAGCGTAGCTATACGTCAAATACACAATCTTGTTTATAGATGTATCAAACACTGGCGCTGCTAGCTCGTAATCCATTTTCATACGACTTCTATATTGTCGTTGCGTGTGTATAGTTACGTCGGTTGACTGTAGTATACATCCTGGAGACAGTGTTACGATGCTCGAAGAAGTGATTGCATGTGACGTAACCTCGTTATCACATATTGTTCGAAAATTGAAAGAATGACAACAAATTGCTAGCCAGCTGTTCGGTGCTTGCAATTCGATCCAAGCGTCACTGCATGACGTGCGGCTGACGTCACAGGGCCCAGTGTTCTTATGCGATAAAAGTTTCGCTTCACATGGCGCTGTTTTGCTTTGTAGGTCAAAGGATAACATATTTTTCTTGCAAATAAAATTTGTTGACCTTTGTTGTGTACATCTCTTTAGATCATTTTCTGATAGAGAAACGTAGACATTCTTCTGAAAATTGACCGCAATGTACTTGTGTGATATATGTACATAGGTCGCTCCTGTAGCAATTCCAACTGGTAAGGGTATTGCTTGGTATAAGTTGAACTCATCGTTTGATACTAGCGGAATGTGAGCTTCGAATATGAAGTATTGTTCAGTGACACGTGCTTTCACATTGATTATCTTGTAAACCTCCTTGATGTTTTCTTCGTAGTTTTGTACAGGTAGCGATAAAGTTTTTGGCAGGCTACCAGAAATTTCAGTCAACTTTTCCATTAGTCGGACGGGAGTAATCAAATGTGCGTCTACATGTCCTTGATAGACGTTTGTTAAAGTGTTAAATAACATTTCTTGAAACGTTCGTAAGCTGTTAATCAGTAGAAATGTTGTTAGAGCAGCCGAATTGATGTAAGTAGTGGCAGAGAGTATCTCTAGCTCTGTTTTGATTGATTTGAAGCTTGTGTTTGTCTGATTGATGAAATTGTCAAGGTAGCGAAATTGACGTTGCATGTTATCTTCGCTTCGTTTCAAGACTTGGTTCTCAAGTTCTACAATGGTAGTTTGGTTCTTTATCAATTGTAACAGATAGTTTTCGTTTGTTTGAAGTGACCTTATATCGTCCTGGTACTTGTCGGCGAAGTTTTGGTCCAGTATTCCAAATAGACTATTTGCGATGGAACCAATTCCGTTTACAAGGCCTCTTCTCTTTCTGTTGCTCAGGTGCTTATGCGGGTTTATTAAAATAGTATTGTAATATATCAAATGATTTATCTCATGACTTAGCTGTTCCATTATTGGTTCACATTGTTTTATTTCTATTTTAATGCATAAGTTCCTCATGTTGCCAAAGTAAGCTTGAGTGCGACGAGTGCCTTCCCAATAATTAGTCAGATTGTAGTACATGACTAATAACCACTCATCGTGAACTACTTGCATTTTTCCCACGGTATCGTAGTAGACGGGCCGCTCGCGCTCCAGACTTGTAATCTGAGCAGCCGATGCGGGTGTTAGTGGCGTGCTTTCTGTGGCGTTTTGAGCTCCCGTTGCTAATGTAAACAATGATAACATTAGCAATAAAGTTGAGATAGGCCGTGTAGCATTCTTTGTAAGTTTATTTTTAGAATGACATTGAGAGTTTTCTTTAATAGCATCTGTCGTGGTTTCCTCAACTTTTGAGTTTAATGGCAAAGGAGATAGTTTTGTTATAGGGCGCTTGATGACTCCTGCTTGTGTTTTGACGGTTGTGACCCGAACGTATCCATCGGTTCCCGGATGAGTCTTCAACACACGACCCAAGGCCCACTTTGCCGGAGGTAAGTTGTCCTCCCTTAGCAGTACCACGTCACCTTCCTTAACGTTCTTCGTGGGCTTGTTCCATTTAGAACGCGTTTGCAGTGTGGCGAGATAATCATTGGACCAGTTTTTCCAATATCGTTGAAATATGTGCTCGGTGAGCTGCCACCTGCGGCGTAAATCGATGTTGTTTTCGTCTTTGTAATCGGAGAGCGGCATAGATAAAATTGGGCTTCCTGTTAAGAAGTGTCCGGGCGTCAGGCAGTTGTAAAATTCCTCTGGGTCTTCCGTAAGTGGGCACAGAGGTCGTGAATTCAAGCAGGCTTCTATTTTTGTTAACATTGTTGCGAATTCCTCATAGGTAAGCCTTTGTTCGCCAAGTACTCGTCGCAAATGGTGCTTCATCGACTTGACTGCGGCTTCCCACAGTCCCCCCGCAGTGGGCCACGAAGGAGCGTTGAAGTGCCACTCCACGTCCAATTTGGCTAACTCATTAAATATATCTGGAGTCAGCAGTTGTCTGAACTCTTCATATTCTTGGTGGAGTACCTTTGAGCGCCGATGAAGTTTGTGCCGCAGTCTGAGTACATGTGACGAGGGGTGCCACGCCTGGAGCAGAGTCGCTGGAATGCTGCCATAAATGTCTCTGTTGTGAGGTCGGAGACGAGCTCTATATGAACGGCTTTCGTCACCATGCATATAAATATGGCTACATATCCTTTTGAAGTTTTCACACCTCTTCCTTTGTTGTGCTTGACATCTACGTAACCTGTAAAATCGACTCCCGTATGCGTAAAGGGGCGGCATGGAGTAATTCTTTGTTGCGGTAGATCGCCCATCAATTGGTGGTTGTCTGTTTTGCTAAACCGATGACAACGCACACAGTTTCGAAGTTGCGTCTTGACAGCCCGGTTACCACCAACAATCCAAAACCGCTGACATATGTAAGTTAGCGTCAACCGTGCTCCACCGTGCATCGTTTTTGAATGAGCTTGTTCTATGAGTAGCTGTGTGTAGCGTCCCTTGTGTGGGATAATCATAGGGTTTTTCATTCCAGCTGGTAAGTTTGAGTGTTTAAGACGACCTCCAACGCACATGATCCCGTATTCGTTTATGTACGGATTCAATTTGAAAATTGCGCTCTTTTGTGACACTAATTCCATTTTGCTAAGTTGTTTGTATTCGGAAATGAATGTTGATCGCTGCACATGAGTTATAATCTTTTTACTCGCTGCGCTTAGTTCGTTTGTTGTGAGGAAAGCGGTTTCTGATTTCGACTTAGTGCGCATATTTGTAGTGGCGCGCAATATCCATGCAATTACACGGTTTACGTGTGTCAATGAACTGCATTTGTTTAATAAGTATGTTATTATAGTGTTTTCATAATTTTCTTGTGACTTATGTTTTATTTCAACGTGATTTATCTTGCCGAAATTCGTTGTAAATGTGCAGAGACTTTGTATCGGTTGTTTCATGTTCATCAAGAATTTAGGGCCTTGCCACCATAGTTGAAAATTGATTAGTTTGCTTGGTAACAGGCCTCTCGATGCGCAATCAGCGGGGTTCAATTCTGACTTGATGTAATGCCATTGCTCTGCCGGGATGACGTTTCTGATTCTTGTTACCCTGTTGGCTACATAAGTCTCCCATCGCGTCGTTTTGCCTTGAATCCAAGCCAGTACAACTTGCGAGTCAGACCAGGCTAACGTGGATACGTTACATCCATGAAAAGTTTGTTTGGTTTTTTCCATCAAGTCAGCAAGTAGCTGCGCGCCACACAGTTCCAGTCGTGGCAATGTAGCCTTCTGTGTCAGTGGAGCCACTCTTGTCCGGGATGCGAGTAGAGTTATTTTCGGGTGACCTTGTTCGTTGAACACTCGACAATAGATAACACAAGCGTAAGCTCTTTCGCTTGCGTCGCAAAAGCCTAATAACTCTACACCATTCTTGGTGTCTCCTATCCATCTTGATAGTGTTAATCTCTTGATGGAAGGCAGTTCTGCTTGTAAACTCAACCACTCTGTTTTGATGATGTCAGGTACCATGTCATCCCATTTGAGATTGCTCATCCAAAGTTTTTGGAATAGTAGTTTAGCTTTGACCGTCACTGGAGACAGCCAGCCCAATGGGTCATAAAATCTTGATATAGCTGAGAGCAAAGCCCTTTTCGTCAGCTGTTTAGCTTCTTTTAAAGGCCAATTGAAGCAGAAAGTGTCACTGTTAGGGCTCCAGCCAAGCCCTAATGTTTTACTACATTCATCGCCTTTAAAATCAAACGTAGTTTGTTTTGAAATTTGATCTTCATGTAAATGTTCCACTATGGCACGATGGTTGCCTGTCCACTTTCGTAGGTTCATACCGCCGCCTCTCAACAATTGTATTAGTGATTGTTGTAGTTGTTTTGCCTTTAGGAGATCGTTGTGACCACTTATTACGTCATCCACGAAACATTCTTCTAGAATAGTCTTGGCGGCTTCGGGATGTTTGTGGCCATCGTCTGTAGCTAGTTGCTTCAAATTGCGCATAGCAAGCCAAGGTGCGCATTTTGTACCGTAGGTTATTGTGCATAATTGGTAGTCACGTAAACGTTGATCTCGTGATTCCCTCCAGACGATGGTTTGAAGATGTTGTTGGTCTTCTTTTAGCCATGTACAGCGGTACATTTTTTCAATATCCGCCGTAAATGCGTATTTGTACGTTCGCCATTTGAGTATGAGTGTCTGAATGTCCTTTTGTAAATTGGCTCCTTTTTCCATAACATTGTTCAAACTGTAGCCACTCGTAGTTTTTTGAGAAGCATTGAACACGACTCTTAACTTGGTTGTTGTAGAATGTTCACGTAAGACGCCGTGATGAGGCATAAAGTAGCTGTCGGCTGGTATGTGAGATGCAAGTTTCAAATGTCCTAGTTCGGCATACTCTTCAATGAATTTTTTGTACATTAAAGATAGCTTTTTGTTCTTATCTAGCCGATTTTCCAACTGTAGAAACTGAGAAACAGCTGTTGATCTTGAATTACCTAACTTTTCTTTGTAGTCGGGTAATAAAGGCATTCTCACAAAGTATTTACCGTCAGCTGATCGTCGCACGTTATCTTTGTAAAATTGTTCACAGAGCTCGTCTTTGGGCGTATCCTTAGTGTTCTGGATCTCTTCGTTTTTCCAAAATTTTGTCAACTCGTCTATGTTGAACGTATTGACATGGCACTCAAATGTTTGTTTTGTTTTGCCACATAAAATCCACCCAATTTGTGTCTGTTGTGCGACGGGGAATTGTGAGTTATCCTTCAGGACACCGTCGAGGATGATTTCTGAATAGACATCCGCTCCCAGTAAAATATCTATCTTGCGAGAAACATTGAAGACAGGGTCCGCCAGTTTCAAGTTTTCAAGATGCGTCCATTGACCCTTTTCAAATGTTCTAGTGGGCAAGTTGTTCGTAATCTTCGTCATAATAAGCGCTTGAGTTTCGAAGCTATAATCGGAGTGAATCGAACGACAAGAGAGTGTCACTTTACCCCTGCATTCTCTGGAAACAGAGCCGATTCCCGAAATTGAGGCGTTGACCCCTTTTCTGTTAAGACGAAGTGTTTGCGCTGCATTTTCTGAGATTAAGTTCACTTGCGAACCTTGATCAAGTAGCGCACGCAATGTTACATAAGTCCCGTTTATGGACTTAACCCTCAGTAGTACAGTGGTTAGTAAAACCTCCATGTTGTCGTTTGTTATGTGGTTCAACGATTGTTGTGTAGAGGTCGATGTTGAGGGTTCGTTAACGTGACCTCTCGGAGCAGGTGAAGCCGCGTGTTTTTTGTCAGGGTTGTGTAATAATGTGTGATGTCTCTGGTTACATTCTTTACACAATTTTGTTGAATTACATTCGCTGTCTCCATGCGAATATAAACAGTTTTTGCAGAGCTGCAGTTTCGAAACTGTGTGGTTTCGTTTGTCAAACGTCATTGCAAGGAATTTGTCACATTGTCGTAATACATGACTTCCGTTGCAATGTGGACACTTCCCGTGTATGGTTACATAGTTATTCGTTTTATTATAACCAAAGCTTCGTTTCTTCATTTGGGTTTGCTTGTTGAAAGAATTTGTTGATTTTTCAGAAGCAGCTGAAGTGATACCCTTCTTGGCAGATTTCATTGTTTCATGAGCCATGAATTGCGTTTCGAGGGAATGCAAAAAGTGTTGTAGGGTTTGTAGCTCTCTGTGATCCTGGAGTTCTTTCATATAGTGACCCAGGGTGCAGGCATCCAGTTTTTGTGACATAATATGCACGATAATAGGATCCCAAGAAGATGTTTCGACTCCCATGTTAGATATCCCGTTCAGGCATTCTATTATGACGTCATGCATCTTTTTCAGGTTAGACGAGTCCGGATTCTGTATAACCGGCAGGTTTAACATCGTGTTCATGTATGAAGTGAACTGTAGACGTCGGTTGTCATATCGTTGTACCAAAATGTCCCAGCAGCACTGGTAGTTCTCAGTGCTAATGGGCAGATGCTGCACTAAGCGTTCTGCTTCGCCTCTTAGTTTGGACTTCAAGTGTTGCATCTTCTGGGCATTGTTGATCATAGGGTTTTTGTGTACCGCTTCCAAAAAAAGGTCCTTAAATGAATTCCACTGACTGTATTTCCCCGAAAATTCAGGGATGTCAATCTTAGGTGCAGATTTTTGATAGTGAATCGACGACCAGATTTTTGCATTAATCTTCCTTTTCAGGTCATCATATTGTTGTTCGATGTCGGTGTACATTTGGGTATATTGTTTGTTGGATCCTTTTAGTTGAAAATCGATACCCCAGTGAAGCTTGTCTATGGCGTCCCATTTCGATTTTAATGTTGATAAGTGGTCTTCCAGTTCCCACTTTTCGGAAATAGACGAGACGTCAATTTTCGAAATAACACGTTGTATAGCGTTAAAGTTGCATTCTTGCTTGTTAAGCAGAATCTGCACACTCGAGCTGTTATTAACGTCTTCCTCCGAAATTTCACCCAAATCGAACCTCACATCTCGTTGTTGTTTTTCAATCTGTGCTAATCTCGATGAGATATCGGTTTGAGTTGATACGTACAGGTCTTTGGTTTTTCCATAGGTGTCATCCACAAAATAGGAAATAGACTTATCTTTGATTTCCAGTAACAACTGAGCGTGTATGTTGTCGAAATTCTTCCACTCGTTTTCTAGTAAAGCCAGGCGTTTGTTCAAATATTCCGTCGTTTTTCGCATAGAAGAATCTTTGCGATAGTTTGTGCATATTGTTATGATATTCTCGAAGCAAGCCAACTGTTGTTCTAAAGTACTCATATTGCTTGTTTCTTATAGATGTTGTTGCCTCCAGATGTTTCCACGACGTCGTCAGCGGTTGGAGGGCGTTGTTAAGGTTATTGCGTTGCCTGCGTTGGTTTATTGCTTAAAACTGTTCTTCTTCTATTTGAAAAGTCGCTGTGCCTTCGCACTCAAGTGCTTTTCTCGCGTTTCTCTGCGCCTTCTCAATCCGACCGGGGCGACCCGCTGGTGGGAGACCGGTCAAACCGATTCGCTAACGCGTGAGAAGCACTGAAGCACCGAAGATCGCACCACGAAGGACCATAAAATGTAGTGTTCTACACTTGTCTGCTTGTTAAGCTTGTAGTTGAGGAGTGCTTAGAGAAAAGATGCCTTGGTTCACTTTAATCACTTTAATCACGTAGTAATGTAAAGGTTATAACAATGAAGATGAGTTGGCGTTTCCTTTCTCGAATGTGTTTACCGCGTGGCAGTAATTGCACTACTAAACTGTTTTGTATATAAAATGTAATAATGACACAGGCAGGTTGCTGCGTCAACCAAATATGCACAGTACAAGACTGTACAAAATAACTTAACCTTTTGTGATGGTCGCCATCTTGGGTTTGAAATTTTTCATAGTATTTTACTACTCAAGCACTTTCATTTGATACCAGTCATTTCGCCATTTTGTGACGGCGGGCATATTGAACCGATTTTCATCAAACATAGCTAACATCACTCCCGACTAATTCACCTTTCAAACAAAAAAAAAACAATCAAATTCGGTTCATCCGTGCAGAAGCTGCGATGCCACAGGGCCTGTAGACAAAGTGACATTCGACTAGTGGAATCACTTCAAAGTGAACCTTCAAACTTCTGAAATGTATAGGAGTGACATTATTTGTTACATGTGACTTGTCGACAAATAATGTCTCGCCCATACATTACAAACTTTTGAAGGTTCGTGTAGATTCTACTTTGTCTAGGCCCCCAGACCGCCGGTAAACCTGGGGTTATCCTTTCAAGGACTTACCCGGGGTGCCCGGCAAGGGACACTCGGGGAGGACACCGTGTGGTTTTAGTCGGTCCGATTCCGACACGTCCACCCCATCGTTGGCACCGATGGGGTGAGTGAAGCCCGTGGGGGTTTCCAAAGGTTAAAAAAAGGCCTCCAGACCTATATTCTATATTTAACGGATGCATGATCTTTCTCGACCTCCGAAGAGCAGCCGTTTCTATCAGTTGATGGACAATCCATGTTCACCAATACAGAAGAATCCAAATATGTATTTTCTCACTGTTCTTCTCCTCTGATTTAAGATTCTCAAATCGTCCTTTAACCAGCCCGACAATTTCGATGAATATAAAATTGCATTATTGATGAGCGGGTTTGGCGTAATGCGTGAATATTTCATTTAACCGAATATCTGGGGCTTAACGACGTTTAAAATAATTCAGTTCAATTAAAAAACCGTTGAGGGGGGGACATGTAGATATACACCGTGTATAACTCCAAAAAATTCCCTCAGCTCAACTGCCCAAAACGGAATTGTTTTAAGAGCGTCGTGCCATTGAATGATGAATGCGACTCATGCCGCAAACGTTAAGTAAGTAAAATTAACTAATATTAAATAATATAAATGCAAATAGATATATTCATGCATACAAATATTTGCACTCAGCGGAATTCAAACCCGCAACCACCAACTTTAGCAGTCGAACGCTCTACCGCTACACCACAGAGGTCGCTCCGGAAGTAGTTTTGAAGATTAACTGTACAGTCAACGACAGAAGTCGCTCAACAAATTCTAATCAATTGATCTTCTTAGCTCTTAACGCTTTCATAAACGATAAATAATTGAGCTGAGTGAGACGAACTCGAGCGAAAGCTCCTCATACCAGGCTTCAGGATTTTCTTTGTCACTGGTCTCCTCCTAAACTATTAATCCAAGCAGAACCAAATTTGGCATGATTAAAGAGGTCAATCAGAGGAAGTTTTATGGATATATTTTGAAAAAATTAATGCTACCACAGAGGAATGATCACCGTTAAAAAAATTCCAGATGGAATTACATAATAACCGCTCGAGACACTGTGACCAAACTTTACACGCTCAGAAAGTATGTCCAGAGTTGTGACTTTCAAAAAGAATTTTCAAAATCGGACTTGCCACGGAGGAATGATCACTGTTCAAAATTTTCAAAATCTGATTCCGCAATAGCGGTAAAAAAAACTAGTTGAATTCCTGAGACGAGCACAGCCGAATACAAGGGATTTTCGATTTTGCGTTTTTTTTTTTTGCGATTTTTCTTTATCTTGCAATGGTTCACCCCAGCACGAATCTATTACCGAAAACAGCAACTCGATAGCTCATCTCCTTCATACCCAAAACCGTGACAGAAAATTGGCAACGACGACGACGTCGACGACGACGACGTCGACGACAACTCCTTAGCAATAGGGCTTTTCTAAAGAAAATCCCTAAAAAAACACGATGTCTCACTCAGCTCAACATTGCAAGCAGCGATTCGCCTTGCAGACCTAGTAATAGGTCTTTACCTATGAAATTGCCGAAATTTTCTTACAAATTCATGAGTTCGTTATTCCTCTAATTTAATAGCTATTTCCATTATTTATATTTTGTTTGAAAGTCGATTTCAAGATTTTACAACTCTGTATTAAATTTTGTTTTTATTGGCCGCTTGATAAATTATTCAAAAACAGTATTTTCTAAATGCTATCCATTTTGCTGATAAATATCGTATTACTTAACAGATGTCACTTTTCAAAAATGTAATAAAACTTGCTGTTTGTTAGCTTAATGTTGTCTCATTCATACACAAAAAAAACATAGAGGAGAGGTAGTGTTTTTATTTTTATTTTTATGTCGAATGTAGGAAACCCTATAATATACGCCTAAATCGGTGCCTGCCCGGGTATACCTGCCTAGCTATATGTATGCATACATGCATGCATGAATGTTGTGTGGAAATATGTATTTTAGTTAATACCCAACGATATCTATGTTATGTCTAAAATATTTAAGAAATTACCTTTGTTACTATGCTGTTGATGAGAATATGAGGCGATATTGCTAGACGACGTCAGGTGGCACTTAAGGGCTTACACTGAAAATCAGTTCTGTGGTGGCTAATACCCACCTCAGTTTATGCTGAGTGTCTGGCCCTTATTGCGGACACATTGTACATTTTCTTTTAATTGTAATACAATGATACACATTAATTTCTATGTGCCACGTAGGACATGACACGTTGACAATGTCACTAATGTCAATTTTGTCACGTGCATGTCACACGCCGCGTTATCTGCTCAGGCGGCGGCCACAGATAAGAAATAAAAATATCCTTGCCGCAAAACTCCGAACCTTTTTGGTGTTGCGACATGGTCACCGTCTGAATAGCTGTAGGTCCACCATTATTTTAGACATTTATATTTTTAAGTGTAATATTGTTGTGTGAACTTGTGTATTATTATTATCTCTTGTTTTTTCTTATTTAGGTTTTTCCTTAATCCTAATATTATGTGCATGTGTTTTTATCCGCAATAAAAATCAATTTTCTTTCTTTCTTTCTTCTATCCACTATTGGTTCATGTATTCCTATGTAAAACAGGGTTGTAAATATTTTAGTGCTAACAAAGTTTTGTTTTTAAGTTTGCCTGTGAAGGTTACATCAAGCCGTCTCATCTGCGCTGGAAATAATATGATTTTACTTGTCGATCCAGGCAGGGCGGCAGCACGGGACCCTTTCCTTCCGACTAACGCAGGTGTTTTCCGGCCACGGCTGCTTCGGAAGGTACCTGTTTAAGGTCTCTAGGAAGGAATCGAGTCCCGCCTGCCACCACTACGTTTGCAGTGAGGACTCGGCGTAGCACACACTTGCGGCCTAACCGGCCTGGGAGTCGCAGCGCCGGGCCCTCACTGCAGTTATAGGGAGTGACCCGAGGCTGACGGAAATTGTCCGAGTTATGGTCGCCAGCGACAGGAATTTCTCCGCGGTCGCATCCTTCTGCGAGGACGTCAACTCGCATAAGGAATTCGCGGAGAGGAACAGGGAGGGAGATCCTCCTTCTGATTCAAACCGTCGCCGGCGAGTCGGGGCGACGGATGGGTGAGTACTTGCGCCTCATGTCGCCCTGAACGTGGCTGCGGGTGTAAGGGATGGGGCTAGCCCTCCACCCGCTGGTCTAGCCACCCGCGAAGGGGACGATGTACATGTGTGCCTGGACATCGACCAATCGAGAGTTTTAAAGGTGTGGTGCCCGCGTTAGTGGGCACGCGCTATAGGACACGCACGTCCCTATATAAGTATGCCTACATAGTTTCAGCCCCCCCCCCCCCGACAAGGCAAATAGTATGGCACACCGTGGGGTTTAGTAGGTGTACCCATCCGATTATCGGATGGGAGAGTCCCACACACGATGGCAGTGCTTAACAGCAATCTCAACGTAAAATAAAAGGCAGTCGATTCCGTGAAAGCCAAGATGAACAAATAATTTGAGAAATTAGATGTGGACCTATGCCTCTAAAGTGCAATTTGGATACCACTGGAAGTGGCGCACGAATGATGCTGATGTATGCAAATATATTTGCACTAAGCGGGAATCAAACCTGCAACTTCTGAGTCATAGTTCTGAGTCGATTGCTCCACCGCCATACCACACAGATTATGATTGAAGTTCTCTTTTTAACCGACTTCAATATGGAAGAGGTTCTCAATTCAACTGTTTTTAGGGATTTTCTTTAGAAAAGCCCTATTGCTATCGAGTTGTCGTCGACGTCGTCGTTGCCAATTTTCTGTCACGGTTTTGGGTATGAAGGAGATGAGCTATCGAGTTGCTGTTTTCGGTAATAGATTCGTGCTGGGGTGAACCATTGCAAGATAAAGAAAAAAAAAAAAAGAGAAAATCCCTTGTATTCGGCTGAGCTCGTCTCAGGAATTCAACTTGTTTTTTAAAGCTACACTTAACTAGACTGATGAAGTTGTCCTTATTGAAATGAGAGGATGATAATATCTGCTAAGCACAGTTTCAGGATATATGCCTACTGTATGAGTACCTACCTTTTTTTCTTTCTTTTTCTGCGGAAATCCCCTCGGATACCCCTGCCGGCTAGTGGGGTGGTTATGTCGGGCTTGAACCGACTAAAACCGCACGCCGTCTCGGGTCTTCAGACGTCGGGTGTAAGGTTGCCCATAAAGCATATCCCTCGCACCCCGACCGACTTTTAAAATAAATCATTTTACATAATAAAGGTACTGTGTGAGTATCTTTATTATGTAAAATATTGTAACTTAAAAAACAATAATACTAGGAAATGAACAATTCATTCTTTTTTACGACATTTTACACAGCGCTTTCTAGACCCAAAGTAAGCATAGTTTAACTAAATTGTTTTATGGGTTCCAGATTGCGGATAAACATACTTTTAGACTTTTTTTTTGTAAATATATACATATTATACATAGAAACACCTATACCATTGCAAATAGACATATTCATGCATACAAATATTTGCACGGAGCGGGAATTAAAATTAAAATTGCGGAAATCACTTCGGATAAACCCCCCCCCCCGCCCGGCGGGGGTGGTTATGTCGCGTATCGACTAAAACCGCACCTCCCCAAGTGTCCGTTGCCGGGCAAACTGGGTAAGCCCTCGAAAGGATAACCCCAGGGTTGCCGGTGGACTTTGGGCGCCACCGTGGCCTCACCTGGTGGGGTCGGGTTTTATCCCGCTTCGGTGAGTTGGCAGGCGTGTGTAGGGTACACACGACACGCCTCCGCCAAGGCCTGCTTCTGTAAGGACGGCGAGTCGGCCAACTGCCGTCCTCAGGCCCCGATCATGGAGGTCGGTAGTCCTGGGCGTCCTCGCCGCAGACTGCGAAACTCGGGGGGCAGGGTTCTCTCCCGCTCCCTCTCCGCCGTCTCTCTCGCGCGCATTACCTGTTCGCAGAAAGAGGCGGCGGCGTGCCACTTGCTCCCGAACCCGCGCCCCCTGTCGTAGCTGTCGAGTGCACTAACGCTACGCCACAGAGGCCGTCAAATATTCATCTAATAATATCATAAATTAATATAATATTTCAGATTCGATTAGGGTCAATGTTTCATAAGGTTGGTAGACACTATGATGTATTGGTGTCACGGATATACTGAAATTTTAGTACATAATATGTTAAATTAAAATTGTTTGCTACAGTTGTTGACCACGGTCTTTGCAGACCAAGCCATTCTCATCTGCTAGACAGTATACCTGCTGATTGACAGACGAGGCTCTGTAGCACTCTTTTCGCGGTATAAACCTTGAATTCAACCAGGAACAACACTTAGATGATGATGAATTTATTAAAGAGATCGGATTGTTAGATCTGAAAAAGAGAACATCTAGGACGGGACTTGAACCCGCGACCAGTCCCTTACAGGAGGAATCCTCTGACCAACTGAGCCACCTAGACACGTCCCAGATATTCGAAATTCTCCGCTATATTATTAATATACGTCTCGAGGTGACGTTGAAGCCATCTACCGTAATTCTTGCGAACTACGGAAACAATGAACGACTTTGCAATCATTTTTAAACATTGTTTTTTGATTACTCCGCCACATTCATTCAATTAAATTTCTAAGCAAATTTCTTAAAAATGTAATTAAATAAATTACACTTTAATTAACATACTTAATATAAAACTTTCGTTATTTCTTATCCTGATCACCCTGGTCAAATAATCTTGACACAGGTGACCAGGTCATATCAGAACAAAATTTCTTATTAAATTATGCACTGTAATTGGGCCTTTATAACCATGCAAAGTTTCAATTTAGTACAACATTTGAAGTGGCCAAAAATTGAGTTTGAATATTATTTAAAACTAGGTCTGCAAGGCGAATCGCTTGCAATGTTGAGCTGAGTGAGACATCGTGAATCAGATTTTGAAAATTTTGAACAGTGATCATTCCTCCGTTGCAAGTCCGATTTTGAAAATTCTTTTTGAAAGTCACAACTCTGGACATGCTTTCTGAGCGTGTAAAGTTTGGTCACAGTGTCTCGAGCGGTTATTATGTAATTCCATCTGGAATTTTTTTAACGGTGATCATTCCTCGTTAGCATTAATTTTTTCAAAATATAGCCATAAACCTTCCTCTGATTGACCTCTTTAATCATGCCAAATTTGGTTCTGATTGGATTAGTAGTTTAGGAGGAGACCTGTGACAAAGAAAATCCTGAAGACTGGTATGAGGAGCTTTCGCTCGACTTCGTCTTACTCAGCTCAATTACATTTTAGGGACACACAATTCGCACATTATTTTCAGTGCTAATAGACTCGGGCTTCGTGACGTGGCTTATCGAGAATTTTATACTTTTTATACTTGACAGAAGAACTAATTGGGGTGTCATGTCGTTCACATTGCGTTATTAATGGTATTAATATCGACGACAAGGAAAGGAACACCCTCTTAGGACTTGTGGGGCTGGATGCTAGTTCCTTTTTCTTATTTTTCAGTATTTTCTGACCTTTCCTCTCTGCATCCAGTAACGCGCTAGAGAGCTCTCTGGAGTTCTAAACGTTTATAATTCCTTAGTTGGGCGGTGTAAGTACTAAATATATCCAGAATTTTAATATTTTTGAGTCCTTGGGTTTCTTTTGAGAAATAAAGAACATTTAAATGCAAAGATATTTATATAATGTTGAAATTTTCGCACACAGAAATTCTCACAAAGGTGAGAGAAGGGTTTAATATAAAATTCTTTTGCCCTATTTCTTCAATAATAGGTATAGCAATTTTATTGGAATACGTCCATGAAGGAAATTGAAATATTTTGAATTCTATTATTTGAAATATTGCAATGTTGAATTGAGTAAAGCTGAAAGAAAATTCATTGAAGCATAGAAAAGATTTTAAACATTTGTCACATAACATTGCAAAAAAATTAAAAATTAACATTAAATTATTAATAAAAAGAGAAAAAAGAACTGACTACCCTAAAAGACGGAAGTTACGTAGTAACTATTTAGTAATCTGTGACGGAAGCAAGTTTGATAGCAGGCGAGACCCATTAATTTTCTTTAGGTTTGTGATATGCAGTATGCTGTCAATCTTATTTTGGTCTTTTTTAGTTAATAGGTAATCGAGATTTTTGAATTTTTGACTAATAATTTTACTGTATACTTCTTACTTATGATAATTTTTTTTGAAATCACCTTTTAAAGTTCTTCATTTTAATACCCTGCTCGATAAGTTTGAGCAAAAAACGTTTTTTAACAACATACATTTTATTGCCAAAATCCGCAATTTTGTCTTATTTTAAATTTTGATATACCCAGTGACACTCTTACAGACAATCTAACGACACCTCTCAAGATAAGATTCATCAAGCCGTTCAGGCCGCAGAGCGTGCCTAACAATTAAACATACATACATACATAAATTCTCTCGAAAACATAACCCTCTTTCTGGCACAGTCCGGTAAAAATCTAGGAGACATTTGTGCCAAATGGATAACAATTCACTGAAGGGCCACGTCATTATATATTATTGTACGCTTCCCATGAAAGGTAACAGCAGACTGTATGTTTTAAACCATATTTTTAGGGTTCCGTTGCCAAATGGCAAAAAATAGAACCCTTATAGATTCGTCATGTCTGCCACTTTTTTTCGAACCTATAAGAACTATGCTGTTGAAACTTGGTAAGTAGATGTATTCTGTAAACAGCATTAAGATTTTCACACAAAAATAGAAAAAAAAACAATAAATTGGGGAGGTTTCCCCATACTTAGAACTGAAACACAAAAAAATTTTTTTCATCATACCCATACGTGGTCTTCAAAAATGATATTGAGGTTTCTAATGGCATTTTTTTCTAAACTGAATAGTTTGCGCGAGAGACACTTCCAAAGTGGTAAAATGTGCCCCCCCCCCCTGTAACTTCTAAAATAAGAGAATAATAAAACTAAAACAATATATGATGATTGATGATTACCATGTAAACTTCCAACGAAAATTGGTTTGAATAAGATCTAGTAAGTAGTTTTTTTTAATACGTCATAAATCGTAAACCGCAATTTACCTTTCATTCCATCAACTCAAATATAAAAATTTAAAAGAAAACATTATTATGTTACTTGCTGCTACGGAACCCTTAATGGGCGAGTCCGACTCGCACTTGGTCAGTTTTTTTATTTTATTTATTGAAATAATATTACGTACGTGGCGTATACAGAGAGTAAGTAGGTAGCCAGCACCGTTCACTAACGCTTATCGGCACTGGTCCCTATTTTTTTGACCCAACATATTAGTAAGTACCAATTTTTTTTTAAGGATATGCTGAAATAGCTAACATCTTACCGACCACAGTATCAACAGCTGGTAACAATAGATTGATCTAATTTTTAATACAGGTGAAGGTAACACAATCAGCTCTCTCATAGTATTTAAGATGAAATACTAGTCTGAAGTGTAATTATAAAATATATCGATAAGTTGTGCGGTTATTCCACAACTTACCGACATAGTTTATAATTACACCGATTATATGCAGGTAATGCGCGCGAAAGAGACGGCGGAGAGGGAGCGGGAAAGAACCCTGCCCCCCGAGTTTCGCAGTCTGCGGCGAGGACGCCGCAGACTCATCTACGCCCGGGACTACCGACCTCCATGATCGGGGCCTGAGGACGGCAGTTGGCCGACTCGCCGTCCTTACAGAAGCAGGCCGTGGCGGAGGCGTGTCGTGTGTGCCCTACACATGCCTGCCAACTCACCGAAGCGGGATAAAACCCGACCCCACCAGGCGAGGCCGCGGTGGCGGCCAAAGTCCGCCGGCAACCCTGGGGTTATCCTTTCGAGGGCTTACCCGGGGTGCCCGGCAACGGACACTTGGGGAGGACACCGTGCGGTTTTAGTCGAGACACGACATAACCACCCCCGCTGGCCAGAGGGGGGGTATCCGAAGGGATTTCCGCACGTAAAAAAAAAAAAACAATTATATAATATATATTTATAAAGATTCTTATCTGCCTTTTCCAACAGCGCAATATTTAAAATTGATTAGCGCTAAATAACATAGACGTTACGCATCGATGTGTATGACCCCTAAGTCATATTCTGTCAGACACAGTTGGCCTAAATTTTGGGTTTCGATATTCCATTAGTGTGCACAAAAGAGGCCACGCGATGAGGCACCTCTCTCGTTTGATTTATAACTTAGGATCTGACAAATAAGTACCTTCTCGATTTTTTGGCATTATGTAGGTAGATAGCCAAAACGAGAGTGATTTTTATATTGATGGCTTATTGCGGATATTTAATCTGACTCTTGTGTAGCTTGAAGCGTCGGCAGTTTAGTGGTTTAGGAGTCGACCCTATGATCGAGAGGTCCCGGGTTCGAATCCTGGCCATTACACTACCGACGTGAACCCACTCCTAACATAAGCAATTAAGCTTAGATGGAGGGGTTAGGGGGAATATTAGTAATTACTTTTTATTTACGTTACATAAACTCTTTAAAAATAAAAACAAAAAAAAAACAATTCATAATCATCGTCTTAATGGTTTCACGGTTGATCCAAATTGTACATTTTAGAACAAGGTAATAATAATAATTTATAATTTTGAGTGGTATATTAACTTTTACGAGAGCGACTACCGTCTGAATTTCTAACCCCGGGAGACTAACATTTCAGGCCCACAGCCTTCAAAGTCTTTTAAATATGTATAGAAATAAACAAAAATTTTAAGTAAAGACATTTATTTGGCACGTGAAATTTATTTTACCCCGCACGGTGGTAGGCTTGGGTGAAGTTCAAAAGTTTTAGTTGGACGGCTTCGAAATATGTCTCTTTATGCCCCACTTAAATACTCAGGTTTATGGGAGGGTGGGTATTTCCACATTAAAATGGGTACATAATTTAAGTTCAATTTTAGTATCGAGAGTTGCCAAATTAGATTCCAGTTCTTTTTTTTTTTCAACCGAAATCACTAATATTCCCCCTTACCCCTCCAGCTAAGCCAAATTGCTTGTATTAGGAGTGCGTTCACGTCGGTAGTGTAATGGTCAGGATTCAAACCCGGGAGCTCCCGATCGTATGACCGACTAGTATTCTACTAGATAAGTAATTTCGGCTACTAATATTTAAAAAAAAACGTACTGTTCAACTAACAAAACCAATAGTCTAACTAAACTTCCGGATTTTTAGACCAATTGGAACTGACAATCTAACAAATAGTTAATAGTTAGTTTAATTTTTAGTTTTAGTTAAATAAAATAATCTAAAAGAAAAAAATGCTTTTTCCGCACTTTTCCAATAATTAAACGAATAGTCTAACAAAACGGAACAGACGAGGCAAGCGAATCTGAAGAAACTTTGAGACTTCTAAAAATTTGAAAAAAAAAGACCTGTTTCAGACATTTTGAGTGCCGTCTGGCACGTCGCCGCCTCTTTCTGCGAGCAGTTAATGCGCGCGAAAGAGGCGGGGGAGAGTGAGCGGGAGAGAGCCCTGCCCCTAGAGTACAGCAGTCTACGGCGGGGACACTGCAGACTCGTCTACGCCCGGGACTACCGACCTCCATGATCGGGGCCTGAGGACGGCAGTTGGCCGACTCGCTGTCCTTACAGAAGCAGGCCAAGATGGAGGTGTGTCGTGTCTATCCTACACACGCCTGCTAACTCACCGTCGCGGGAAAAAACCCGACCCCACCAGGCGAGGCCGCGGTGGCGGCCAAAGTCCACCGGTAACCCTGGGGTTATCCTTTTGAGGTCTTAGCCAGGGTGCCTGGCAATGGACACTTGGGGAGGCCACTGTGTGGTTTTAGTCGGTCCGATTCCTACACGCCCATCCCATCTTTGGCCCCGATGGGGTGAATTCCGTGGGTGTTTCCACACGTAAAAAAAAAGCTTTGACGGCACAAGATTTAATCTATTACAAATGAGACCGGACAAAGAAAGGACTGGAATAGTATCATAAGTAGGAGAAACACAAAAAAAAATGTAAAATTCTGAAGTCGTTAGTAGGTACAAAAGTTTGGTAGATAGGAAACACATAGGAAATATTCCGAAGAGCGTGTTAAAAACATAGATATATACCCTGTTTAGCTCTGAAACTGCTCGCGCAAAATTGTAATTTCCTTCAAACAGCTACAGTAGAGGGCAATTGGATTTTTCAGGTTGAAATTTCTGAAAGGGCGGGAGTTTATCCCTGTAATTGGAATCAAGCCAATTTGTATTCTAATATTTCCACCCTAGAGTAGATTTTTGGTGTCCTTGTGTAATCATCCATGTCATTTAATTTCGCTAAAAATATAGAGGTTAGATTTTTGCGCAGGTAATTTTCAATTGTTTGCTATAATGTGACAAAAAATGACGGAAGTTCACCCAGTAAATTGGATGTATTAAAATTTTGCGAGAACAACATGTGTGTGAAATTGAGGACATAATGAAAACTGTTATTATTATGCTCACTTGCTAGCTTGCATGGTTGTTGGCACTAAAAAGTGTTTACTTTGGAGCTTTTATTACTATTTGGAAAGTACCACTTATGTTATGCTATAGTATTAAACTTCCGATCTCATAATCTTGTAGACTGATTTTGAAACTATATTTTACATAACATAACATAACTTCACGCCTGTATCCCCGAAGGGGTATGCAGAGGTGTATTGCACACCCACGATTCGCCAGTTATGTTAGGCTCCCAATGTAATAGGGGGCGAGCCTATTGCCATCTACCAGGCACATTACTAAGCGAGTAATTATCAACATTTTAATACACACATAACTACGAAAAGTCAGAGGTGTGTGCCCGGGGCTACTGGGTATCGAACTCGAGATATCGTCTCGGCAGTCCGTTACGTACACCACTGGGCTATCGCCGCTTTTTTTTTTTAACTATATTTTATATATATATATAAACTATATTTTACCGTACCATAATACTGGAATACATAGAGATCTATTAAGACGGTTCTTGTCGTGTATACATTTTACATCTAAGTATCATTATACGTGGTGACTGTAACATATAAATAAATATTATATAAAAAATCTTTGAGAATGCCGTGAGGCGAAACCGGTCAGGTGTAGTTATTAAATAAAGTTGTGGAAAAGTACAAGTGATGCATTGTTTCAAGATCATAAGTAGTTGTACACACGTTCATGCATATCTTGCTAGATATGCAGTTATTAACTATATTTTTTAAATATGTAACTTCATGCACAAAGTACATCGGTGAACTTAAAGCCGTAGACATTCTCTACCAGTCAACCATAGGGTGGTGCAGAGCTAGAACGAGGCAGGCGTAAAAATATAGTCTACAGTCAACTAATATCTAAAATAAATACATAATACATAATAAATACATACATAATCAATTTAAAACAAAACAATACTGGTCCCAAACCAGTCAAGATCGACCTTACGACACTTCGTATTAAATGAGCGACATGCTCTAATAAGAAATGGGTTCTGTTCATACGAAGTTGTAACAATCGGTATATCTAGGAGATTTACTCTTCGTAGAAATGCGGAAGGCACGCGGAGGCTAATCTTGCTTACCAATTCAGGGACGTCGGTATGCCCATTCATCATATCAAACAAGAGTGTTAAATCCGCAGTTTTTCCTTCTCTCATAGAGTGGGTGTATATAGAATCTTCTACATCGAGCAAAATAGTAAGTTATGTATATATTAGAACGATATGGAATGTACCTTAGAAATCTTCTTTGTATACCTTCCAGGCGATTGATGTATATCGTCTTGTTAATATTGAGATATCATCACCTCAGCTTACTTTGATATAATATTATTGTTTATATTTAACCTGGACCTGTCTCCAGGTGGTAGAGTCAAGCAACAGTCATTTTGGCCGTTCAAAGTTCATTAATTATATCGATCGGTCACAGAGGTGAAATTTAGCTTGAGATTTGAGGGTGAGAATCGAATTGGATAGATCCTTTTCCTGAATTATTATTAGATTGAAATTGGTATCAATAGTAAGTTAAATAAATGGTTTTATAGTAGAGCAGAGCAAACCTCGTGTGGATACCTTGGATACTTTCCTATACTTGTTAAAATAAATTGTTTAACTAAAGCGGTAAAAACGAAGTCCGTTTTTACTGTATCATTTTTAATTTTTAACTAGCTGTTGCCTGCAGCTCCCGTTTTCGCAACCCAACGGAACCCCCTATTCCAGATATGAAAAGTTATCTATGTGTTCTTACAGACTAGAATATATCTCTGTACCAAATTTCAGCCAGATCCGTTCAGCCGTTTAAGCGTGATTAAGTAACAAACACCCAAATATTTTTACAAACTTTCACATTTAAACTTAGTAGGATAGAAAGTAGTTAGACTGAAACACCGACCTCCACTGAGTTGGAAAGGCTCGGAGGGTAATGATGATGACGATGAGTAGGATAGAAAGTAGTTAGACTGAAACTCCGACCTCAACTGAGTTGGAAAGGCTCGGAGGGTAATGATGATGACGATGAGTAGGATAGAAAGTAGTTAGACTGAAAAGCCGACCTCAACTGAGTTGGAAAGGCTCGCAGGGTAATGATGATGACGATGAGTAGGATAGAAAGTAGTTAGACTGAAACGCCGACCTCAACTGAGTTGGAAAGGCTCGCAGGGTAATGATGATGACGATGAGTAGGATAGAAAGTAGTTCGACTGAAACGCCGACCTCAACTGAGTTGGAAAGGCTCGCAGGGTAATGATGATGACGATGAGTAGGATAGAAAGTAGTTAGACTGAAACGCCGACCTCAACTGAGTTGGAAAGGCTCGCAGGGTAATGATGATGACGATGAGTAGGATAAAAAGTAGTTACACTGAAACACCGACCTCCACTGAGTTGGAAAGGCTCGAAGGGTGATGATGATGACGATGACTAGGATAGAAAGTAGTTAGACTGAAACGCGGACATTATGTGAGTTGGAAAGGCTCGGAGGGTGATGATGATGAGGATGAGTAGGATAGAAAGTAGTTAGACTGAAACGCCGACCTCAACTGAGTTGGAAAGGCTCGGAGGGTAATGATGATGACGATGAGTAGGATTAAAAGTAGTTAGACTGAAACACCGACCTCCACTGAGTTGGAAAGGCTCGAAGGGTGATGATGATGACGATGACTAGGATAGAAAGTAGTAAGACTGAAACGCGGACATTATGTGAGTTGGAAAGGCTCGGAGGGTGATGATGATGAGGATGAGTAGGATAGAAAGTAGTTAGACTGAAAGACCGACATCAATTGAGTTGGAAAGGCTCGGAGGGTGATGATGATGGCGATGAGTAGGATACAAAGTAGGAAGAAGGATATTAGGATAAGATAGGATAGAAGGATCGTCCACCCGACAAGTAATAGTCATTTATTTGGTAATAGCAATGATGTCATAGCTAGATTTTTATTTTTTTTTGAACCCCCAATGGCTTCACCCCTGCTTCACCGTGCCAGCGATGGGATGTACCTAACAAAATTATACGTTCCCTTGCTTGTATCTATACAGTTAACCTCATACTAGGTCAGTGTGGAGTGTGTGTTTAAAAGGCTGCAGTTCAGTTAATGCTTCAGATTAAGTACAATCCGCAACACTGGTTTTCAACTGTACTCCTGACCTGACCCCAGCAGAAGCAGGCCGGTGCGGCGGGGCGGCAAGCCCCCTCCCCCCTTTCCGGGGCAAGATGGGGACATCTCGAAATCGGAGATAGCCTTGGGTCAGCCGGGGTGCGAGGGAAAAGCCTTATGGGCCCCTTACACTCCGGCGTCTGAAGACCTCGGACAGCGTGCGGTTTTAGGTAGTTCGAATCTGACATACCCACACCCGCAGTGTGGGGGGATTTCCTCACAATATGAATGCAACTGTTAAAATTCAGTTAAGTTAAGTACTCCGGATACATCACAGAATAATAATCGAATAAAAACGTAAGTTGCCGGAATAAAAATGAATCGTTACAATCCAATTGAGTCTAAAAGGATATTTAGAGCGTCAAACGATAAGGCTTTACGACCTTAAAGTGAATTGATACCAGTAGAGTAACAACTTAATAGGGAATAATAGACAGGAATATTAAGGATGAGATTGAAGTAGAAGTAACGACTTTCACATTTATTTCTTTTTTTCAAAGAATATTTGTAACTGAAATTACATAATAGAAAGAAATAGAAAGAAATTATTTTAATTCCATTCGAATACACGTACATAGCCAAATCACATCGGAAACAAAAACAGAGAAAACTAAAAATAAAAAAAATAAAAATACTAAACATAACAAAACAGAATTAATTTAAAAAAAAGTGATACAGATAATACAAATAATAATAAAAACAAACAAAAATACGAAGTGTAGATATAAACAGTTTGTGTGTCGAAGAACTCCATATCCGCGCAGAATTGGGCTGCCTCTCAGCTTGATGCTGTCTTGCGGATGACATGAAAGCGCTGGTTTTCAGAAGCACCGACAGTACCCCTGTCGGTGCTTCTGAAAACCGTTGCGTCGTAAAAACGGTGGCGTCTATACCATGCATACAAGTAAAGTACTGATACAGTTTATATCGACCCGTCGTCGGGATCCCCCTAACTATAATAGTAATAGTCCCCCAACTCCTCCAGCCAAGCTAATTTGCTTGTGTTAGCAGTGGATTCACGTCGATAGTGTAATGGCCAAGATTCGAACCCGGGCCCCCCGATTGTAGGGCCGACTCCTTAACAACTGAGCTGCCGATGCCTCTACTAAATGAATTACTTACATGTGTTTCAGTACCCTCATATTGGTACGCTAAATGGCATGGTCCTTCAGTCGGGGCATGCGATTGCGTGTACTAATTTCATCAACAACCTATACTAGTCCACTGCTGGACATAGGTCTCCCCTAATGAGCGCCATAGTGCCCTGTCTTCAGCTTGCCGCATCAAGTATCTGCCTGCAGTCTTTCGCAGATCGTCATCCCACCTGGCCGGAGGGCGTCCTACACTACGTTTGCCGGTCGATCACGTTTACCCCGGCGGTTGTCAGTTCTTCGGCGATATGGCCGGCCCACTGCCACTTCAGCTTGCTAATTCTTTGAGCTATGTCGATAACCTTGGTTCTCTGTCGGATGTATTCTTTACGAATCCTATTCTTCACTTTGTACTAATTTGAATAGCACCAATTCAAATTGTACCAAAATGATTCCATAGCTATATGGAACAATTTTGGTCCCATTGTCTAATTCAGTCAAATAGTTCAATAGCAGCAATACCTTTATTGATTTGAATAGAATATATATATATAGAATTGAGTAGAAGTCAATTTTATTATTGAACATTAATTTCAAGTTTTAACACAAAAAGCAAGATAACATTGTGGTAAAAGATTATTCATTTAAAAGGCCATCGTTTCATCGGCTATCGCCAAGACGGATAAAGTCGCGGTTTAAAAATACCTATATCCTTTTCCCATGTCCCGGGCTACTCTATTGTTAAGTTCCAATAAGATCAGTACAAAAGCTCAGTACAAGAAAGGTTATATACAAAAAATAACCAGATATAAACTTACATTAACCGACTAACAAAATGGAGGAAGATTATTTAATGTATCTACGCCGATTTCTTCCCGGGTGGTCACATTTAAATCTCGTAAAGATCTGATGATAAGTTTCGGAGACAGAACAGAATTCTTAAATAAATAGCAGCAAATTAACCGTGATTGCTGCTATCGTATCCTATCTAGGCACTGTTTATGCTATAACCCATACCATATTATCACGCCTATATCCTCCAAATGGGTTCGCAGTTCAGTATACATGTTCGGTAGTGGGTTTAGAAGGAAGAAAATTCAAGAAATTAGTTACGTCCACTAAAAAGGAAAAAAAAATAGTCTGCCGTCGGTGCTAGGCCGATTTGACTTGGCACCGACTTCAACTGGAAAGTCTTACGAGTATTTTTGTCTGTAGAATTAAATCTGTAATTAAATCATTTTTCTTTTTCAGTGCTTTTGCTTATTGAAGTCGGTTTAATTTGTTTAATAAAATTTTACTTACCTATTTATTTTTATATAAGTTTCGGGTTTTCTTTATATACTAATAAATATTATGTACAAAGTCGTGGAAGGCGTACAAAGTTAAGTAATAGCCAAGTCAATCTTAGGATGAGTCACCATTCTTAATACCTTTAGAAGCCTCCGTGCCTCAGAGAGCACGCTAAGGCGTCGGTCCTGGATGCCATACGAGTATCTACGGCAGTTGTTACGGGTAGTTGGAGCCCTAAAAAGTCCGACAACTCATCTAGCACGGACTTCGATATCGCCGATGGATTGTGGAGGTCACAAAGACAACTAGAGAAATTAGCCTACAACTTTACTTAAATACTACACAAGGGGAAACTTTATCATAAATGGAAATTCTAACTACATAGATATTAGCAGCAACACAAACTATTAAAACTAACGCTAGCCAATTAATGCTGGGGCACTACATATAGGAGAAGTTTACAGATTCCATAAATTTTAATCACAATATTTAATCATAATGTTAGGTTTGGGTATACATTGAAATGGATAGGAATAAGAGTGGATTTTAGGTTTCAAGTACAAAGATAACGAGATTTAGAACTCTCCCGGCCCGCCGAGCACGTAACATGCTCGTCGCGCTTCGCAGGCGACTCAGGCGCCGGAGATCGCTTAACGACCTCCGTCCGCCATGAGCGCAGGCCTGGGAGTGGCAGGTGAGGCTCCTTGTCACCCGAGCAGGAGCAGGCCAGGACGGCAGGACGGCACCAAGCGCCCTCCCCCAAACCAGGGCAAGACGAGGACACCATAGTTCCCAAACCCGAGGGGGCCGAGGAAAAGCTTTATGGGCAGCCTTATACCCCGGCGTCTGAAGACCCGAGACGGCGTGCTTTAAGTCCGCTCAAGCCCGACATAGCCTCCCCCGCTAGCCTGCGGGGGGGGGGGGGAAATCCGAGGGGATTTCACCACAAAAAAAAATTACAAATATAACGATTATTGCCTTTGAAAAACAATAATTGAACGTTAAAAGGATGACATAAACTGAAAACAACATTCACACTTAAAAATAAATACGATTTAACCTTTGAGGCTCGGATAGCACTAAGAGACAAAAGTCCTCTTTGGAAATTTGATCGTAAACCAATACGCCACAGAAGCAAAACGTCCGCAATTGAAATAGTACTATGTCACATAATAAATAATAGTAACTGTGTTCATCTTGTGAATTTGAATGAATATAATAGGATACAAATAAACTTTACTGTACACTAATCAAAATATGCATAAATTGAAAACACAGTCAGCATATGTACAAATAATAATAAATAATAAATATTCTACGACATTCTACACAGCGCTTTCTAGACCCAAAGTAAGCATAGTTTAACTAGCTTGTGTTACGGGTTCCAGAATGCGGATAAACATACTTAAATACTTTTTTTTTTTTTTTTTTCAATTAAATTTTTAAGCATTTTGTATGCTTACTTTTTTCTAAAGATTTTAGATCGGAAAAAGAGAACATCTAGGACGGGACTTGAACCCGCGACCAGTCCCTTACAGGGGGAATGCTCTGACCAACTGAGCCACCTAGACACGTCCCAGATATTCGAAATTCTCCGATACATTATACGTCTTAAGGCGACGTTGGAGCCATCTACCGTAATTCTTGCGAACTACGGAAACAATGAATAACTTTACAGTCATTTTTAAACATTGTTTTTTGATGACTCCGCCTAATTAATTCAATTAAATTTTTAAGCATTTTGTATGCTTACTTTTTTCTAAAGATTTTAGTACGGAAAAAGAGAACATCTAGGACGGGACTTGAACCCGCGACCAGTCCCTTACAGGGGGAATACTTTTTTTTTGTAAATATATACATATATACACCCAGACCAATGCAAATAGACATATTCATGCATACAAATATTTGCACTGAGCGGGAATCGAACCCGCGCCCCCTGTCGTAGCAGTCGAATGCACTATCGCTATACGCTACAGAGGTCGTTCATTTTCACTAAAAGCAATTTTTTTTAAATATTCTACGACATTCTATACTGCGCTTTTTAGACTAGAGATACACGTAAATAAACAGTGCAATAATGTTACTATAATTCATTTTTTGCATTACTTTAGTGACGATAGTGGTTTGATATTTAATATATGTATAGAACCTATCAACTATTGTGGTGGTACATGCCCAGATATGTGATCGTCTAGTTATTTGAATCTATGTATAAGAGCTTGCTTGCTTCATTACAGGATAACTTCAGTGCTTATGAGTTTGAGGATAGTCTTTGTGGCAAGTGTACTTAATTCAATCGCGTCTGATTATGCGAGTGTGCAATGTAGTGATGGTATTCCCAAAATAACAAGTCATGTATTCACTTCGGCCTACTTTAAATGGACTTTTAGATATTTACAAAAAGGGTTGTTAAGATCTCAAGAGTAACTTGTCTCGATTTAATAATGTACTGAGGCAAATTAGGTCTAGTAAGTGCTCCAACGCGCGTATATGACTGTTCATTGAGTCAATGGCGAAGCCACCTTAGCTGCCCAAATCACACTGGCATTTACGGGGATTTCCTTCGGCCTGGCTCAAGGCTTCCACGCATGGAATTATGGGGCTCGAATTCAACTCCTTTTCATCGCTGAGAAGCGGTTAAATCAACACGTCCGAGGACATGGATAATTATAAGGTGCACAAAGCTACCTTGCCCCAATACCATGGCATAGTTTTATATTTTTGTATGTATTAGTTTTGTATTTATATATTGCGGTTAGGGTTCTATTCGGCCGAACAGAGGTCGGAGTTGATTCGATAAGAGAGGAATGTGTGTATTTTGATGCCCAGATTTGCTAGCTAGCCGCCGACAACCTTTGCACAGTTCAATTCTGACCCAGAATTGCGTTTTAAATTCAGGCCGATCTCAAGATCAGCTATGGCGACGGATACACAATGAAGATCCTTTTATCGTGTAGATGTCCATTATGATCCCCCGCGAGGGAGCTTCACTCGGTCTGCGCCCTAGTGGTGTTAAAGTTCCACACTAATTGCAAATTTTAATTCATATAAAATGTGCTATCCTTGACTATAAGCATTGAAATAACCATTATCTCACAAATTATCAAACAGACCAAATAAATCTAGTGTCCAGATTTTGTGGTAAGTTCATGATCTCTAAGTCTGTAAAAAAAAAAGATTTAATACTTACTACACTCGATTTCTCCAACATTCTCGTATCTTGTGTTCAATTGTGACCATCGACTCAAGGTTCAATTATATATGCAATGTATGCTTGATATCAATTTAAAAAAACTCTATGATTACTAAAACTATATAATGTCTGAGTATAGTTTGAGTTATTACTTGAATCTTAGATAGAACTGGCTTAGCTCAGTAAAGATCAGATAGAAGTTTGGCTTTTCCAACTTTAAAATTCAATTGTAGAAATTCTAGTTTCGTGTATGGATTCGTTTCGAAATTAGCCTAGGTGTGTTCTATGGGGTCTTGTGGATAGAGCTTGTATTTGTACTTTATCTATAATGTAATTCTCGTTCTGCGTGATTTTATGAACTGAATAATTATCATCCTTAAAAAAAAAACCATTTTACCTTAACCAGATGGGGAAGGGAATTAATTCTAGACCATTGAAATTGCAGAAATATGAAATTAATAATTATTTATTTCATATATTTATCACATATTATAAGGGAAAACGTAAGCTCTAACAAAAAACCCTTATATGCCGTATTACTTAATTCTAGCACAATTATTCACACAAGACTTAGATCTATTTATAACAAAGAGACATAAACAGTAAATTACACGGTTATTGTGTGTTTGATGAGATGTTATTTATTTGATGATTGTACTCTAATCTAATCTAGGATAATCGGTCTAAGTCAAAGTCAAAGTCTTTATTTTTCAAAATAGTGCAACGTAATTACATCTTTTTGACGTCAATAACTGCTTAGTACTAAGTTTACCACCGCTTCCTAGGCGCTAGTGGAGAAGAAACGGCGCAACAAACTCCACTGCGGCATTTTCGAGACGTCAGCTTATAATAGTGATTTCTTAAGACTAAATATGGACGAATGTACATTTTTGTCTCGTGTCAAGATAAATAAAGGTATATAAAAAAAACGTTATAATAAAATTTAACCCAAGTTAATCATTCAAATAATTGAAAAAAGTTAAAATATGGTAAAAAGGTCGCGTGCCTACTACAATTATCATGTTGTAGTTGTAACATTTTAGCATTTTAAGAGGAGCCTGCACCTTGCCCAAACCAGACATTTTTGTCTTTAAGGTAATCATCTGTCCTATAGTATGCTTTTTTACATAAGGTGGTCTTAACAAAGGTTTTAAATTTATTGTCAGGCATACCAAGGACCGATTCAGGCAATTTGTTATAAAAGCGTATACCTTCTCCCCTAAAAGAATCACTAACTGCAAATGCAGCAATAAGCCGATAACTTTCTGTCTGTAATGTCACTTACTTTTGTAAAATTGAATATATTTTTCCTGACATACAGTATGTTCTCGAATATATATTGGGAAGCTACAGTTAAAATATTAGTCTTTTTAAATTGTTCCCTAAGAGAATCTCTCTTGCCTAAACAATAAATGGCACGAACTGCCCTCTTTTGTAGTATAAATATAGTTTCTAAATCTGCTGCATTCCCCCAAAGTAGTATTCCATAAAACATCAGACTATGAAAGTAACTAAAATATACCAGCCTAGCAGTAGGTTCATCTGTCAACTGCCTAATCTGTCTGACAGCATAAGCAGCAGAACTGAGTTTATTGGCCAAAATAGTGATATGGTCACACCATTGCAATTTCGAATCTATTGTTAAGCCTAGAAAAGTAGTGCTGTTTACAAATTCCAACCTTTGCCCCTCCAGCACGACATTAACGTATGCTTGCCTCACATTAGGCAGTGTAAACTTAATGCATTTGGTCTTTTCTGCATTCAACAATAGGTTGTTTGCATAAAATCAATTTGAAATGGCGTTCAAAATATTATTAATATTACTCGCATCTGTACTACGCCGATCTACTTTGAATATCAGTGATGTATCATCTGCAAACAATACTATGCCAGCTTGAGCCTCGATCGTATAAGGCAGGTCATTGACATACACCAAGAAGAGAAAAGGTCCTAGGATTGATCCCTGTGGTACGCCTATTTTGACGTTTATCCGTTTGACTTGACATTATTCACAACAACAGTCTGAAGCCTATCTGTTAAGTATGATTTTAATAGTTCTATTGATTTCTCATCAAAACCATATCGACGTAGCTTGAGCAAGAGTGTTTGATGGTCAACACAATCAAATGCTTTAGAAAGATCACAGAATACCCCAATAGCATCCTGCGATCCCCCCCAAGCGTCGTAAATTAGGCTGACTAAAGCCACTCCCGCATCGGTGGTAGATTTCCCGCCAGTAAAGCCATATTGTTGGCTATGGAAAAGATTGTTGGTCTTGAAGTACAGTTGCATCTGATTGAGCATCACTCTCTCAAACACCTTACTCAGAGCTGGCAAAATAGAGATGGGGCGGTAGTTTCCAAGTTCCGACTTAGATCCTTACTTTCTTGTCTGAACTTATGTCTGGCTATTGGCTCAGTACATAATGATATATATATGTATATATATATATATACATGTTGGTTTTATTAACATCATTTTAATAGTGACTTTACATACATGAGAGTGGTTTTGTTTAGAACTAGAATAACATGATTATGTACTCGATTAATCATCAGTTGTTACCAAGCACTTTATTTCGAGAAGACTCTTTCTTATCTTTGGATATTTATACACCTCATCTCACACAGACATGGTTTAAAACAGTTTATACACATTATGTACACATCTCCTCATAACTTTGTTCACTTGTCCATAGTTTACTGTATCTTTCATGAAACGTAAGTGCTGATCATTTCAATATTTTTAAAAGGGTGATTGTATCGGTTCTAATGGTATTTCTACCATTCTCGTCTCTGTCATTCGACGACATCTCTGTATTATCAGCACGATAATAATTATGGTAATTATGATAACACAAATATAGGAAATTGCTATTTCCCAATACACTCTATGTGTAGTCAATAATACATATTCTCTATCAGACATTATATCCATTGTCAAATAGCTTATTTGTTTATGTTTAGCTACAATTGGCAGTTAGTTATATAACGCTGTGTACAAAGTTATGAGTCACTAAAATAATTACAATAGGTTGTACTTTACCATTTACATTCTGCAGAAAGCTTTTAGTCCTAGCAGCAATAAAACTATAGCTAATAATTTTGCTAGTGAATTCCAGGCCAATGTTAAGTCAATAATACCCACGTGCATGACGAAATTACTGAACGAATCTGATTATGTAAAAAAAGTTGATAAATCAATATTTTTTCCGAAAGCTACGAACACAGAAGTATTAAAAATAATTAGAAATATTAACACTAATAAAGCTCCTGGTTTTGACGGAATCAGATCAGTAGATGTGAAAAAACTGTCAGATAGAATAGTAGGTGCAATAACTCATTTGATAAACAGGAGCATAGCGACGGGACGATATCCGAATGAGTTGAAGACTGGTATAGTCAGACCTATACACAAAAGTGGTTCCACTCAGGACTATTCTAAGTATCGGCCTATAACAATACTGCCAGTTATAGATAAAGTGGTTGAGAAGTACGTCTGTAAGATTGTCCAAAAGTTCTATAAAAGTAATGAGATATTGTGTCCTCAACAGTACGGATTTCAACCGGGAAAAAGCACTACAGTTCTTTTGTCCCGGTTTACGGATGATATTAATAAATACTTAAACGAAAAAAAGCACGTATTCATTGTAGGTATTGATTATAGCAAGGCGTTTGATACGCTCCGTCACGATGAATTAATAAAGAGTCTAGACAATAGTGGTGTGCGTGGTTGCCTTTTGGAATGGTGTAAAGACTATCTCAGAAATCGTTGCTATCGGGTTAGGGTCGGAGATGAGTTCAGCGCAGCGGTCAGTGTTACTGAAGGAACAGCACAAGGATCAGTATTTGGTCCAGTGCACTACTTAAGTTATGTAAATAACCTGAATAATGTCATCAAGCACTGCACTGTATTCCAATTTGCTGACGACACTTGCCTAGTTGCTGCAGATAGAGATGTTTCAGTCGCACTAGAACATCTTCAGTCAGACTTCACCGCCATTTGCAAGTGGTCGCATGATGCGGGGCTAGTTCTTAATGCGGAAAAAACAAAATTTATACACATTCACTCTAGTCGGAACATCCGAAAGGATGATACGGGAATGAATGTGATAGCACATGGTCATGATTGCTTGCATGATAGTAGTAAATGCAACAAGTTTAGCTGCCAACAAATTGAACAGGTCAACGAACTTACGTACCTAGGGTTAACCATAGACAACAGGTTTAATTGGGCTAAACACATTGATAAAGTCTGTACTAAGCTGCGAGCAGTTATGGCCAAATTTCACAGCATTAGGAGACGAATTCCGTATGGTGTGTTACTGACAATGTATAAAGCCTTGGTTGAAAGCATAATATCCTATGGGCTGAGTAGTTACGGACGTACCTACAAGACCTACCTAGACCAAATTTACAACCTTCAGTACAGATTGCTAAAACTCATAGTTCCCCCAAAAATAAAGAATAAGTATTCAAAAAAGTTGAACTATTACTATTGATTGAACAATATTTTCGAACGGAAATTCAAACTCCTAAAACTGGCTATAAAACTACGCGTAGTGTTTCCAAAAACATGTTGTCAGTGCCTCGATTTAACAATACTTACGGCAAAAGAACATCTAAATATATTCTCCCAACATTAATAAATAAATTACCACTAGAATTAAAAAATAATCTTACTACTAAAAAATATAAAATGTTGCTTAAATAAATTCTATTTAGAACATGCATGAAATGGAGCATGCTGTATCGATGCATTGCGCGCGCGCGAGCGCTGCAATGGCTGCGTTAGGCTTAAAGAAACTACTCGTTGCTGTTGTTGTTCAGAACCGGGTATACGGACTCGGGTTCTGCCTCTGCCTACCAGCTGTTATTGAGCATTCGTGCGCAGCGAGCATCTATTGATTGTAATTTGAGTATAGGTAATATTAGATTAATTGTAAATTAGAATGTAGTTATCTTTTACGAGAATCTGTTGTCTAGACAAACCTATTCTAGGTTTTAAGACAATATAATAAGTGTAATATGTTTGTAAAAATTATTTAAAAAAAAAAAAAAAAAAAAAAAAAAAGTAATTTTTCAGCTTCAGCTTATTTTATCACACCCGCCTAACTCATACAGATTAAATTGATTTATTACTAGTCACACTTGTATTTATACTTTACAATAAAGCACTAATATCTAAATCGGGCTAGCATTAGCTAGTCAAGACTTCTATCAGTTTCTTTCAATGAGCCAACACGTACGAGTTCGCACTCTCGTGGTTGTAACCGTTGTGTCTTCCCTCCCTGACGTTCCTCGCAAGCGCAGCCAGTTCTCTCGCCACGCCTCTGATGCTGCATTCTGCCAATGGAAAAATCAAAGCCAGTCAACTGTTCCTGATTGGTTTATGTTTAACGTCGTTGTTTCTGATTGGTTCATATTTAGCGTCACTGTTTCTGATTGGTTCATATTTAGCGTCGCTATTGTGTGTCTTCCCGCCACGGAATTGGCAGCAAGATCTTCACGATAATATTTTTTTGTGCGTGTTGATTTATGAGCTGTAAAATGTGCATTTAAAACTCTTACAAAATGTCTCCCTTTCACAAATGTATGACTTTGCTAAGTGTTAAACATACACGAATTCCATAGAATTTCGTGATGCTAATGGCTCTCAATAATGTAATACCCAGACATTTAAAGATATTAACTTCGAATATAAGTTAATTTATTGATCTTTAGTACTCATTCTAATTCTCGGTCTAGATTTTTTTTTCCTTTATTTTATAGTTATTTATGAGGGTGACTGGCGTCTCTTTTGTTTCACGAGGCAGTGTGAGGTATGTAATCTAGACTCCTTAGCATTTATTTTATACAGATGTTTTCGGCGATGAGAGAAAAAATAGGATTTGTTTTGGCAACAAACATAATTATTTTTGAATTTTAAATACTGGCTAAATATCTCAAATAATTGGCCATCTCACTATGACTTTGCTGTAACTTAATCTTAATTATAAAATACGATTTTAGTTGTTTTTTTTTCATTATGATGTACCTGACTGGTTACCTTATAACATTCAAAATTTAGCCTTGCGGCTTGTAAGTAATTTAAATTCAACTTAATTTGCTCTGATCAACTGAGCGACCTAGATACTAGGTGATGTCTAGGTGACTCAGTTGGTTAGAGCATTTTCCCTGTAAGGGAGTGGTCGCGGGTTCAAGTACCGTCCTAGATGTTCTGTTTTCCGATCTAAATCTATGGGAAAAGCAAGCACACTAATTGCTTAATAATTGAATTGAAACAACTTAATATGTTAAAATCTTACAGAGTAAAGCTTGTGTCCGTCGGCAGTTTTCTTATGGTATATCTTATAACGGAAAGACACTTTGTTCTTGTGTTCGTCAAGGGTAGCACTTACTGCACTACGCTGTAGATAGCTATATTATTTGAACTCAATACTTGCCACCACGTTTAGCAAATGTTACCAATATTGATTAACTTTCAGTATTTAAGGTCGTTAACGAGACGAAGTTTCAATCCCTTACAGCAACATTCTCGAGATTTTGTTCCGATAATGTTGAAAAGTTTCGAAGAATTTTTTGTTTCAATTTGGAGATTTCGGTATTTGGTTTGATGATTTATCTCATTTCATTAACGAGGGTTTGGGGTACGTTTTTTCTTTTTTTAAAGAATATTAGTAATCGAAATTACTAATATTCCCCCTAACCCCTCCAGCTAAGCTAAATGCTTGTGTTAGGAGTGGGTTCACGTCAGTAGTGTAATGGACAGGATTCGAACCCGGGACCTCTCGATCGTAGGGTTGACTCCTTAACCACTAAGCTACCGACGCTTACAAATTTTAATCTACTTTAAATTTTAAACTTGTTAATTACTACGGTATTACAGCAAATATCCCTATTGTATATGTACAGTTCGAAATTGTGATTGTATCTTCAGCATTTTCCAATTTTTAGTTAAGTGGTGTTTGACAATTAATTATATGAAGTTAGAATGACATTGAACTAAAACTATTACCGTAATTTATTTGGTTTACACAACTTCCGGAGGGCGTCCTACACTACGTTTGTCGAGTCGCGGTCTCCACTCAAGAACACGTTTACCCCAGCGGTTGTTGGTTCTTCGCGAGATATGGCCAGCCCACTGCCACTTCAGCTTGCTAATTCTTATACAATACCAAATAAAAATGGCATACATTGAAAAAAAATCTACATAGGACAAATTTTCTAATAATAATAAGTAATTATTATACAAATTAGGAGAAAAATGTAATGACAGAGGATTTAGTAGAATATGATAAAAGATTGAGCATAGCCTAAATAGCTTGTGTTATGAGTTCCAGAATGCGAATAAACATACTTAGACATTTTTTTGTAAATACATACATATTATACATAGATACACCCAGACCAATGCAAATAGACAAATTCACGCAAACAAAAATTTGCACTGAGCGGGAATCGAACCCGCGGCCTCTGACTTAGCAGTCGAATGCCTTACCGCTATTCCACAGAGTTTGTATAAATAGATTGTTTTTTTTTTAAATCAACATCTTATAAAAGTTGTTTTCAATATTGAAGTAATATTGAATTATAACGTGAGTCTAGCAAACAATAAATTCCATTACGAGGGATATTATGACGTTAATGAAGACCCATTTCCAAGCAAAAAGTTGTTAACGATTGATTTGTCCATTATTGACTTTTATTGAGCAACGGAACGTAGTTACACAACCTTCAGGCCTACCATGTAAGAAAGAAAAGAAGAAAGAAAGAAAGAAAGAAAATGCGGACTGAAATTTCGGGCAATCGGTACCATGAAACGCACTTATCCCGCAATCGGGCCCGAAGACGGCACATGACAGTTCATTCGGCCTAAAACCGCAAAATTCGGAATTTTGACAGCCCGCCAAAAAATTATTAAAAAGAAAACATGATACTATACGACAAATTTCAAAAGGTCAAAAGGTTATCATTATCCAATACAACGGAATGTATTTTTTAATATGTTGGTTCATAATAGTTCATTTTTTAATAGAAATATATTGTAAACAAAAGCCTGTTTGATATGTTTGATTCAGTCCCGAACATATTTTATGGTCCCGATCGAAAGAAGGAAATCCGAAGTAACTCCCCTCGAATACCCTCCCGCCGGCCAGCGGGGGCGGTTATGTCGGGCTCTAACCGACTAAAACCACACGACAAAAGTTGCCAGGCAAGGCATTTTCCTCGCACCCCGACAACTTCATGGTACCTTTTTTTTTTCGTGTGGAAATCCCTTCGGATACCCCCCCGCCGGCCAGCACGGGTGGTTAAATGACACTCTTCTCGTTCGTGTTTCGGGCGGGCCCGCAATTGCGGATGTACATTTCAGTTTTTACTGTATAGGCAGAATAACTGAAGAAGAAAGCGAAGATTGGAAAATTATTGAACTGGAAGTGGATCCGAATCATTCATGTGATAATTTTAGAAAGCTAGTTATTAAAAGTATTTGTAATGTTCACTGAACGTTTAAGAGTTCACTAATTATGACTTTTTGTTTAATTTCTTCTCTTATTCTCTTATTGATTTCGATCGAAGAAACTCTATTATATATTAATAAAAGTGAATAAATTTGCAGTGTCTTGTATTTGTAATGTTAAAATCACAGCTATTTATTGTATGCATATGGCTGTATGCACGATACTGATAACAAAACAACGATTATTTAAATTTTTAACCCGCGCAAAGAAATTAAAACTACTGTTGTAAAAACGCTCGAGTCGGAGCTTAAACGCTCGAGTCGGCGCTCGAACAGTTTGTAAACGCTTGAGTCGCAACTCTAGTCGGGTCTAAAACGCTCGAGCAATGGCTTGAGCGTTTTAGTAAAAAGCTCATTCGGAGCTTGGAACTCGACGCTTCCACGCTCGATTCGAGCTTGAGCGTCAAACGAGAAATAACTTTCAGAGAGATTTATTCCTATTTATGTTATATTTAATGATATAACTTTACCAATAAACAATATTTTATTACAATCTAAAATAAAATAAAAAAGGATTAGGTAATCAAAATAAACAGAAAATAATTAGGTATTTTTGCTCTAGGGCACGCCGCAATAGCGGCGGTAAGGCCCATCATGGAGGATTGGCTGGAGAGGCGACACGGAAGCCTCTCGTACCGACTGACACAGGTGATCTCCGGGAAGGTGTGCTTCGAGGACCACCTGCATCGGATCAGGAAGGAGCCAACGCCTGAGTGTCATCACTGCGACGCGAGCGAGGACTCAGGGCTGCACACGCTGGCTGACTGCCCGGCGTGGGAGGCGCCGAGGCGTGACCTCGTGGCAGCCATCGGGGTGGGAGTCCTCTCGCTCGGCAGCATGATTGCGGCAATGGTGCGGAGCGCGAGCGCGTGGGCCGCCGCCACCTCCTTCTGCGAGCATGTAATGCTCGCGAAGGAGGTGGCGGAGCGCGCCCGGGAGAGACTTAGAACTCTCCCGGGCCGCCGAGCCGGCAACTTGCTCGCCGCGCGTCGCAGGCGACTCAGGCGCCGGGTAGGTCGCTTAACGACCTCCGTCCTCCATGAGCGCAGGCCTGGGGGTGGCGGGTGAGGCCACCTGTCACCCCAGCAGAAGCAGCCCGGGACGGTGGGGCGGCTAGCGCCCCTCCCCCAAACCGGGGCAAGACGGGGACACCGTGGTTCCCAAACCCGAGGGGGCCATCTCGAAACCGGAGATGGCCCAGGGTCAGTCAGGGTGCGAGGGATATGCTCTATGGGCAACCTTACACCCCGGCGTCTGTAGACCCGAGACGGCGTGCAGTTTTAGTCGGTTCAAGCCGGACATAACCGCCCCCGCTGGCACGCGGGGGGGGGGGGGGTATCCGAAGGGATTTCCGCACGATAAAAAAAAAAAAGTATTTTTGCTCTACTTTCTGTATTTTTGCAAAAGAATCTCGCATATAGTGGCCTTTTTTTGTTTTTATTTTATTTTAATTTTTTTATTTTACTTTAATGCTTTTTATTTTTTTTGTTATTTTTAAGCCACGTGAACCACGGAGGCTGTCATAATCATCATGTTTTATATAATCATCTTATACACATATTTTTTTTAACCACGAAGAAAGACACATGCAGGCTTTTAGTTATGATTATGCGTGACTGACTAACCACTCAACCTGCAAAAAGTTACTGTCACAATATTCTATTCTAATATTTAATATTCAGTTATTTGTTCAATACCCATGAAAGCGAGCGTTTAAGTTGCGAGTCTTAACGCGCTCAAACGTTCAACGCTTGAGCGTTTAACACTCAAGTCTTTAACGCTCAAAAGCGTTGACTCAGCGCTCAACGCTTGACTCTCAGCGCTTATATTTTACAACACTAATTAAAACCCAGATCAAAGTTCACGCGGACAAAGTCGCGGGTACAGCTTGTATCATATAAAGTGCTTTCTAATATCTGCTATTTTATAGCCCATGAGAAACATATTGCATATGAAAAACTACCCAGTTGACGGAAATAGGCTGACCAAATATTACATACAACTTAATATATGACTCTGGCATTATTATTTAAGCTAGCGCTGGCGACCGCAGCCGGTCGCCAGCCGGCGACCCCGAAGCAATGTTGGGGATCTAATCCCCCGTCCCTTTAAGAGAAGCGCGCGCGGAAACACGATGCGCCGCCACCCTGGGCCTTCACCCCCAGGCCCACGCTTATGGAGGACGGAGCGATCTCCGCCGGCCGGTGCGCCTTCCACGGCACGGGAGAGTGACTAGACCTCTCCAGTACCTTTTCTGCCGCCTATTTACCTAAGCTTGAGGAAATCTTTTTGGGTACAGTAATTGTTATGAAATGGATGAGCGTGATCTTCAGACACACGTGTATTTCTTTTAATAAAAGGTCACAATCGCAAAAATATTGTAAAAAGGACCACTGTGTTAAAGAAATAAATATATTTTCATTATTTCAAAACAAGTGAAGGAAATGGCGGGCTGTTGTCTCTGCCTACACCAGAGGAAAAAAGCTTGAGTATATGTGTACATGTATGTATTTAAAAACAAAATCAATTTTAAAGTATCTCTTTCGTATGTAATAACAAGTTGAATTCCTGAGACGAGCTCAGCCGAATACAAGGGATTTTCGATTTAGCGATTTTTTTTTTGCGATTTTATGCGATTTTTTTTTTCTTGCAATGGTTCATCCCAGCACGAATCTATTACCGAAAACAGCAACTCGATAGCTCATCTCCTTCATACCCAAAACCGTGACAGAAAATTGGCAACGACGACGACAACTCGATAGCAATAGGGCTTTTCTAAAGAAAATCCCTAAAAAAAAGCCATAGCCATACCACAATGTCCGTTTTTCTATAGCCGCTTTTATCAATAAGGCAACCTTTTCGCTTGATCAAGAAACCCTTGTACGTTGCTCACGGTTATTTTTTACAAGGTCCCTTGTACCCGTTGGGATGCTGTCCTGGCTTATTTATTTTTATTACGTCAGACCACTGCGGAGAATCGCAAGGTGTCATTCTGTTTTTGCCACTTTTGGAAGTAAGGATTTTTCTTATTTTCTCTGGGTGTCTGTACGTAAAACTGTTTTGTTTATGTCTAAAGTTTAGAAGCAATCTTTGTGAACAATATTTATAAAAGAATAAAAATGTGTGCGTGTACTAGTGTACACAGGTAAGAAGTGAAACTTCTTTAAGACCCTATTTTTCGAAAAATGATCTACTATAATTATGCAACTTTACAGAAATTGGTTAAGTAAAGTTAAATTAGATAATGTTTAACAAAAGGCTTTTATTATCATAGACATGAATACAAATAATACAATTATATCATTTTACCTTATTACTACTAAGATTATTACAGCATTCCATTAAAGTACAAAACAGTCGCATTAGTTAATAATAACTAGTTTTAATAGAATTATATACATTATATATGATTTTAGATTGACATGGTCATTTACATTAAAATTAGAATTATAAACGGGATATTTACCATGTTTAGTATCCATTTCGAGAATCCGATATTTCGGCACTGTTACAAGTACCATGAGTACATCCGTGATCATGGTACTTGTAACAGTGCCGAAATATCGGATTCTCGAAATGGATACTAAACATGGTAAATATCCCGTTTATAATTCTAATTTTAATTATATACATTGACCGATAGTAACAATCAAAAACTGAGGTTAACCTTAAATAACTTGAAAATAATACCTTAATCACCCACGTGTTAGAAAAAGAGATATAATTACTTACTTTTTTTAGAAATTGACTGGAATTAGAATTAAAATAAACCTTTTGATTTTGCTTATCACTATCAATCGAATAAATCAACTTTTTTTTAAAAGATAGCGCCGTAACGGAAAAATGTAACAGTAATTTTTTTTCCAACGCCGATAAAGAAGTTTCACTTCAATAAATTAAACTTTAAGACTTAGGTAATCTGTAAATTAAAGTGTGTGAAACTACGTTTGTCTTTGACTGTATATCTATACTAAAACTAAATACGTAAAAAAAATGTACAAAAGCAAGCTTAATTCGATATTAGTTCTCTATCCTTTGATAAGTACACATCCAATCATCCCTTTCATATTTCGTAGCATCCTTTTCATTGCGTACTTTGGTCTACTAAGAACGTCTTTTTTACCCGAATGCGAAAAATACTAGGTCTGCAAGGCGAATCGCTGCTTGCAATGTTGAGCTGAGTGAGATATCGTGAATCAGATTTTGAAAATTTTGAACAGTGATCATTCCTCCGTGGCAAGTCCGATTTTGAAAATTCTTTTTGAAAGTCACTACTCTGGAAATGCTTTCTGAGCGTGCAAAGTTTGGTCACAGTGTCTCGAGCGGTTATTATGTAATTCCATCTGGAATGTTTTTAACGGTGATCATTCTTCTGTGGTACCATTAATTTTTTCAAAATATATCCATAAACCTTCCTCTGAGGCTCTGATTGACCTCTTTAATCATGCCAAATTTGGTTCTGACTGGATTAGTAGTTTATGAGGAGACCTGTGACAAAGAAAATCCTGAAGTCTGGTATGAGGAGCTTTCGCTGGACTTCGTCTCACTCAGCTCAAATATCTTGTGTGTATCATGTCATATCTTCAAACTGCTGCACGGATTTATTTAATTAGCATATTTGTAGATTCCTCTTTCTAACTCAAGTGTTCCTAGATAGGTGACACGAAACAAAAATTAACATGATGACTGTGAGAAGTAATAGTTTAGTTTAGTTTTTCACATAAACATAAGGCAATAACTTCACACCTGTATCCCCGAAGTGGTAGGCAGAGGTGTATTACACACCCACGATTCGCCAGTTATGTTAACGTCCCAATGTAATAGGGGGCGAGCCTATTGCCATCTACCGGGCACATTATTAAGCAAGCGATAATAAACATTTATTAATGCACACATAACTACGAAAAGTCAGAGGTGTGTGCCTGGAGCGACTGGGGATCGAACTCGAGACCTCGTCTCAGCAGTACGTTACGTAGGTACGCCACTAGGCTATCGATATAGTTAAATATAACGCTTATAGTTAAAGAGCACAAATTAAAGAGCTTAACATGAGGATTTCCAAATGGTATATCATGACTATATTTTAATTAAAATTAAAGCGTTTACAGAGCTTACAACAAGTGGAGGCTCTGTACAAAGTCCAGTTATCATGTTTCGCCTGTATGCTTAAAATTAAAAGGCATCAAATAGAAATGAATAATTAAAAAATAAAATAACCGAACTGCTGGTAAAAAGACTGAAACAAGTTCAATAGCAGGCGGCACCCGTTTGCAAATCATAAACCGAAAAGAATTTGGTCTTTTTAGCAGCAGTCGTGTTATTTTATTTTTTTAATGATTTATTTTCATTTAAAAGAATATTAGCAACCGAAATTATTCGTATTCTCCATCCAGCTAACCTAATTGTATTCCACAAGGATCGCGTCTAGAGCCACATCCAATCACTAGGACTCGGACTGAAATCCCACCTAATATGTTCGTTGCGGTGGAGAAACGTATTGTAAAGGTAGTTAGTATAATATTATACAGCTGGGTCTCAAAGGGCACCGAACAAATCTCAAGTAATTTGTTTTCTTAGGCCTTTTAGCCGGCCATACTTGGAATCCACAATGATATACCTACATATTATAAATTTAGACGAAGAGCCAAACGGAGTTTGGTAACTAAACTGATAATAATTTGTATTTGAAACTATCTGAAGCAGCGATAGCCCAGTGGCGTATGTAACGGACTGCCGAGACGAGGTCTTGAGTTCGATCCCCAGTCGCCCGGTCACACACCTCTGACTTTTCGTAGTTATGTGTGTATTAAAATTTTTAATTATCGCTCGCTTAGTAATGATCCCGGTAGATGGCAATAGGCTCGCCCCCTATTACATTGGGACCTTAACATAACTGGCGAATCGTGGGTGTGTAATACACCTCTGCCTGCCCCTTCGGGGATACAGGCGTGAAGTTATGTTATGTATGTTATGTGAAACTATCTGTTTATCTTTATGAAACTGCTAACTTTTGCCCACGGCTCCGCTCGCGTGGAATTCTAATCTCGTTCCCGCAACACATTCCAGGGAACCTATTGCAGGGATAAAAAGTAGCCTATGTGTTATTCCTGCTTACAATAATAATAATAATAACATCAAGAACTTGCCCTTAAATACGGTCTCATTGCGCCATATACTACAAGTACGTGCCGGAAGCCGTACTCGAAAATGACCGCGCCAAGCTCTACTGGGACCGGTCCATCATCACGTATAGGACAATTCTAGCGAATAAGCCTGATATCGTGCTGATGGACCGGGCAGAGTCACGTGTGGACATCATTATTCCCTATGACGAGAACCTCGTCCGCGCCGAAGCAGATAAGAAAACCAAATATCTGGACCTGGCGCACGAGGTTACCGACATGTGGGGGGTGCGGTCCACAGAAATAGTCCCAGTTGTTATTTCAACCAATGGTTTGATCCCAAGGAGCCTCTCAGTCCATCTAGGGAGGCTCGGGATTAGTGGGAAGTCAGTGAGTGGTCTTGCTTGACAATGCCCGAATAGTCCGGCGGTTCCTCTGCCAATCGTCGTAATGCCCTGGCCGACTGCTGCTGGCCTCGCCGGTGTTGTCTCGCCGCCTCTCCCTTACTCTAGTGTGAGGCGTGATATAGCTCGATCTATAATAATAATAATATCTATCCCCGTTACAAATTTCAGCTAGATCCGTTTAGCCGTTTGAGTGTGATTCAGCGTGTATGATTGCGCGTTCAAAAACTTTCACATTTTATGATATAATATTTTTAGTAGGAGGTAGAATGGATTCATAATAACTTAGTACAGGCCACCGGCAGAGCAAGATAAAGGTTAGTATGCAAGATAATGGGTATAATGGACTATTTTGCGTGTTAATGATATAGAACATTGATACGATTTTGCACTTTATCTCGTTGTAGTGAGAGTCATAATTCATTTAACTTCATTATTCGGTCTTATTCAATAAGCTACGTATCTCTAGGCCGTGGCGGAGGCGTGTCGTGTGTGTCTACACACGCCTGCTTAATCACTGACGCGGGATAAAACCCGACCCCACCAAGCGAAGCGCTTTCGGCCAAGGTCCACCGGTAACCCTGGGGTTATCCTTTCGAGGGCTTACCCGGGGTGCCCGGCAATGGACACTTGGGCAGGACTATAACCGCACGCCATCTCGTGTCTTCACATGGCCTATAAGTCAATTCCCTCGCACCCCGGCTGACCCAGGGCCCTCTCCGGTTTCGAGACGGCCCCCTCGGGTTACGGTAGGGGTCCTGGGTGGTGTTTAGGCTACGTAACTAATCTAATCAAAAATATGTTCAGTGTAACTCCGCCCACACTTTGACTGCCTGCCTTAGAAACTAATATGGTACATACCTTCTACATGGATTACAGCCATATTTTACGTAGGTACCCTAACGATATTCTAACGTAACCTTTGTACCTACAGAAATAAATAATTTTGACAACACCTGACTTTCAGATCGGCCTCGGGCAAAATAATTCAATGTAGGCAGAAAGTTTAATAGTACTTCGTACAGGGTTATGTGAATTTTGTATACAGCAGAATAGAAAACGGACTTATTAAATATGTTACCTGTATTTTACTATGAAAGCCTATTGAGAGTCCTATGAAATTAGAAACTGTTAAGAGATTGCGTGTGGTGAAATGAAACTGATTTCAAAAGATCTACAATATCGTAAAATTTAAGTGTCTGTTTGTAATATTCAAATAACAGATTTTTAATGATGTACTTATGTATGTTTGACATGGATGTATACACGTATTATTAAATTATTTTTTTTAATTTTGTCTGTCTGTCTTTCTGTCTGTTTGAAAGAGGTAATCTCTGGAACGGCTGGATTGATTTTGACGGAACTGGTAGATAGATAATGTTACAAGGTGTAACATAGGTTAATTTAATTGTATAAAAATGATTAGGGTTCCGCGCAAAAAAAAATTAAACCCACAAAATCGTAAATAAAATCTGATTTACTGTAGAACGGCTGGACCGATTTTGACGGGACTTTCACTAGTAAATAGGTTATGTTACAAGGCGTAACATAGGTTATTTTAATTATAGAAAAATAATTAGGGTTCCGCGCCAAAGAACTAAAACCCTAAAAATCTAAAACCACGCGGACGAAGTCGCGGGCACAGCTAGTTGGATTTAATAAGGTTGGTACGCTGGCTTGAAAACCGTAGTCAAATAAACTAGTACTACCTGTCTCTTATATTCTTTGGAGGAGAAATAATACTTATCCAATTTCCTGTTAAGGCCAGAACACGTTTTGAACCATTTTTTCTAGATCTTTTTCCAATCCCAGTCGCATCTAGATCTAGCACTTTTAAGCCACTGTCTGCTTTCCTCCACTTCCTTTTATTGCTTGGTATTGGCTTTTATGAGAGCGACTGCCGTCTTACCTTAAAACCTCGAGAGGAAAGCTTTGACTAGAAACTCGTCCGTCAATCAGCAGGTGTACCGGCTTGCAGGTGTACCGGCTTGCAGGTGTACCGGCTTGCAACAAACATCTAGCTCTGTACTCTCTTGCTACGTTTTCCCTGGATACGACCAGGTGTATGAGGACGTTTGAAAAGGAGGTTATTTAAAAATTTTGACCACCGGAATAGACTTCCACTACATCTACCTACTGATATAAAATTGTAAATTAGTTGTGTTTGTACATTGGAGATATTTAAAAAAAAATCCAACCCGAAAATATTTTTTTATGTGTCTGTTTTTTCGAGATGGACGCAAAAACTACTGAAAGGACTTTTGATGCGGTGTGGTCAGATTTAAAATCTGCCGTATGTTTGATCACAATTGGTTAAGTAGAATCAGAGATATGACCAAAAAACGATATGAACAAAGAACGAAAAAGCCGCGGTAGCCTAGTGGTATGGGTAATGGACTGCTGAGACGAGGTCTCGGGTTCGATCCCAGGTTTTACCATGGCACACACCAATGACTTTTCGATGCTTTTCTAAGTTATGTGTGTATTTATCGCAGGTTTATAAGTGCCCGGTTAATGGCAATAGGCTCGCCACCTATTACATTGGGACCTAAACATAAACTGGCGAAATGTGGGTGCTAGCACCTCTGCCTACCCCTTCGGGGATATAGGCGTGAGTTTATGTATGTATGTATGTTACGATAACCAACCTCCGCTAGGCATCAGCTAGTACGATTATAAAATTGTAAATTAGCTGTGTCTGTACATTGTAGATATTTAAACTAGGAATTCAGTGCAGCGGCAACGGACACTTGGGGAGGACACCGTGCGGTTTTAGCCGAGACACGACATAACCACCCCCGCTGGCCAGCGGGGGGGTATCCGAAGGGATTTCCGCACGCAAAAAAAAAAAAAAAAAGGGTGCCGCTCGCGAAACTGTTTTTCGGTGATTATTCCTCAATGGTACATCGGACATGAACCATCTCGCTTCAAAACACTCCTCAGTGTCCACACTATCAACGTGGTAGAGGCTTACAAAAGAGCACACAACTCAGTTGCATTCACCTACTATAGAGTTCTATGAAATTCATTAGAATAACTTACAAAAAACGTTAAGGGACCCATACTCTTTATTATACCTAGACGACCTTTTTAAAGATTTTGCATTTGAATATCTCACTTCCGATATACTATATAAAGTAACTGTAATAATAAAAGTTGCTTATTTTTGTGTGTACTAAATAGTGGTGATAATTTTATCACTGACCGCGGAACTTCAAAAACGACACCACTTTTACCCAATGCCCTTTGGTCAAGATCGCTCGAGTGGTTACGGAGGAGTTCAGCCACCAACAAACGGCTATGCCGGGTAAAAGAGCCGTTTGTTCTCACTAGTTCGATTCATTAGTTCGATCGTCGAACTACTGAGACTTTTTTTTCTCATTTGATCGATTATTAGTTAATGATTTCGACGGAGCCCCGCTAGGCGGGGCTCCTATTTCTACGTGCATTATCACAAGTGACCTAACATGAAGGGTTATTGCGGAGGTCTCGCAGAGCCCTTCTAACCTTTATCTTACCTTACTAATGAATCGAACTAGTGAGAACAAGCCATAAAAAATACCTGAGTCATGTTAAATGAACGACTCTGAAAACTATTTTTTTTTGAACTCTTGTCTGCTTGTCTGTTTATCTTTATGTTCGCGGTGAACGCAAAAACTACTAAACGAATTTTGAAGTGTTTTTTCTGTAGATGGCAATAGGCTCGCCCCCTATTACATTGGGACCTAAACTTAACTGGCGAATCGTGGGTGTGTAATACACCTCTGCCTACCCCTTCGGGGATACAGGCGTGAAGTTATGTTTTATGTGTTTTTTTTAATGCATCAAATAAACGTTTCTTTCTTTCTTTCTTTCTTATAAAGGTGTATTAAATATGTAGTGTCGTTAATTTATATGACGTAACTCTGCCATGAGCGGGTCGCTGAGCCGCTATGATTTTCCACTTCGTTACCCATCTTGTGACAACAGATACGCACTTAATCGTATATGCATAAACGTGACGATAAAACGCTGAAAAGGGATATTCTACGACATTCTACACATCGCTTTCTAGGCCTAAAGTAAGCATAGAATAACTTGCTTGTGTTATGGGTTCCAGAATGCAGATAAACATACTCATATACTTTTTTTTGTAAACACATACATATTATTTATAGAAACACCCAGACCAATGCAAATAGACATATTCATGTATACAAATATTTGCACTGAGCGGGAATCAAACCCGCGCCCCCTGTCGTAGCAGTCGAATGCACTACCGATACCGCTACGCCACAGAGGCCGTCAAATAGCATATGGCATAAGTGAATATATCCATAAAGAAGATATATAAATTTAAAAGACCCCCGACGCCATCATTCAACGATTATACTGGCACGCGTTAAGCACTTAATCGAGTAATCATACGCCAAATATGCCTTGATCATTTTGGAAAAAGAGCTGATACTCTTATAATGCTGGACCGATATTAACCAAACATAATCTAAGAATCACAGCAAGGAATCTGGCTTTCAAATGGAAAAAAAATCACATCAAAATCGGTGTATCCATGTGAGAGCTACAATGCCACAGACAGACATCGACGGCAAACTTACAACTTAAATATTATTTTTGCGTCGGGGGTTAAAAGTTAAAGGTAAAAGTTTTACTGGTGATAGAAATTTGATGACACAAATTTGTCACAAAATTCGGCCGGGTAGGTACCACCGTGCACGATTGCGAAAAACCCTCCATAGTAATCCAATTTCGGTTTGATTGCGTTCAGGGGTCAGCAAGTACGGGGTGTGTGTTGGGTAACCTCCTCGAGTGTCGCTCCGATTCCGATCTCGCTGCAGTCCGGGGGGAACGGAATCGGAGCGGCCGGTACACCCTGGGCGGCGGTCAATGGCTTCCCCTTCACCCCTTCATAGGGTAGGCATTGATCGTCGGCCAATACCCAACGTGGCGGGAACACATCGCTCTCCGTACTCCTCTGCTTTCAGAGGAGACAGGATGAGCGATGCTGTTAGTGGTGAGATGGCCCAGGGTCAGCCGGGGTGCGAGGGATATGCTCTATGGGTAACCTTACACCCCGGCGTCTGAAGACCCGAGACGGCGTGCGGTTTTAGTCGGTGCAAGCCCGACATAACCGCCCCCGCTGGCCGGCGGGGGGGTATCCGAAGGGATTTCCGCACGATAAAAAAAAAAAAAAAAAAGGGGGTCAGCAAGTACATAGCCGGGCAGGGGGATTGTGGTCGCAGCACTAGTGGGACCGGTGGGTGTCACGCGGTGTTGCGACGACAATCCTCTTCTGATGAGGTCGTCAAGTTGAGTGCCATGCCACCATTGTTAACATGGTACGTGTATGTAATGGTGACCCTCTTTCCTAAGACTTTACCTTCAGCTTACTATCAGGCGAGGTGAAGTCAAATTGACGTGTCCTAAATATAAAAAAAAAAAATACGCCTGTTTCGAATTCTCAATAACTAAAGGCTACTCACATAAGTTATAAAGGCTGTATTCATTTATCGGAACACATAAATGGTCGTAACTAGTTTACCGCTAAAAGGTCTTCCTTAAGGAACCCACAAAGGAAGTATCATTAGTTAGAATTTCGATCTCGAACCAACGCCATATATCCTTGGGAAATATAACTTGGATATTGTTCATGATTACAAGTTTGGCATTGTACCTTGGAATTCGAATGAGATATTGAAAAGAGAAGACTGAGGACGCTTAAAGCCGGCGGGCTTGCATGCATGAAAGGTTTAATGACAGTAGAGGAAGCTCGTGAAGTGTGTAAGGAGAAAAACAGATGGCGGTCTGTTGTCTCTGCCTACCCCGGAGGGAAAAAGGCGTGAGTATATGTATGTAGGTATTATGTTATTTACGGTACAAGGTATGAGATCCAACCTTACATGCAAGCCGGTGATTAACGGTCGAGGCCCTGGCTAGGATTTCCACTCGGGAGGGTCAGATGGCAGTCGCTTTCGTAAAAGCCAAATAAACTAAATTATGAACTTGGAGAGTGAACTCAGGGCTCCAAGTCCAATCTGTGGATGTAACTGGGATTGGCAGTCATTTATGATGACTATGTTATTGATGATAGAGCATTCGACTGTCACATTAGAGGTCGTGGGTTCGATTCCCGCTCAGTGCAAATATTTGTCTGCATGAATATGTCTATTTGCATTAGTCTGGGTGTTTATAAAAAAAAGATCTCAGGAACTACTGGTTCGAATTGAAAACATATTTTTGTGTTGGGTAACCTATTAATTGAGGAAGACTATATTGAGCGGAGCAGTAATAACATACTTTGGTACGGATTAAAAACATTTTTCTAGAATTCACATTTGTTTTAATTATGTGCTGTGCTATCCTGTACACTCCTGGACTATCTTCGGCGCCAGCTTACACCAGAGCCAAAGGAATTGCAGGTCAGTTCAGTTCTGTGGTTTTCAACGTGGTTTATGCGGGGCAGAAACGAACCAGTTAATTTTTGCAATACCTACAGTCCACATAATATCTAATTTATCGCAAAACTATACATCCATAAATGTAAATTAGACAATGTTGATGAGTGTATGTCAAGAAATTGGGCAAAGTTCCATATATTATATTATTAAGTACGCGAACTCATTATACTACCGTAACATAATACCTCGAGCCTCGAGCGGCTACTCCTTCTTCCACCTTTTTATTTGACTTTTATGGCAGCTACTCTAATGACCTCCAAACGGAAGGTTTGTGCTAGACCTCAGCCATCAATTAGCAGCTGTATCAGCTTGCAGGTGATGTTGGCTTAGCCCCGAAAAGTCGTGACTGGGCGCCAATTACCCTAGAATTTAAGAAAAAAAAGGCAGTGGCACTCCGGGATTGCCGATAGAAGTAAAAACTTGAACAATAACGTGTATTTTTTTAATCGTCATCATCCATATCGCTTCCTACCCTCCTTCCTTCATCCATCCCTTCCTCCCTCCATTCATTCAGTTACAACAAAGATGGCGTTGTAATAAAAAGAAATTGAAATATTTGAAATAAATTTCTCGATGCAACGCGAGTTTCATGTTTTAGGTAGATTTCGATGAAATCGATCTACCTATTGGTTTCTTGACTACTGTCGAATTTTAAAAAAAATTCTTCATAGGAGGTCTAGTTATGACCCCCTGAGTCCGAAATGACCACTGGTCAAAAAGTTTATATTTATATATATATGTATGTATGGTTCCACTTCCCAAAATTTGCGGCACTCTCACGGTCGCATTTTTGCCCCGATCGCTTTCAAACTGCGGTCAAAAATTGCTTGGGTGTAAACTTAGTTTAAGTTCGTGAACGGGTGGAATCCGGCCTAAGGGGACGGTAGGGCCTCACTTTTTGTGAAATCAGTTTTTCCTCAAAATTTCACGTTCCATGAAAGATATTCGAACCGTTCTAATTTTATCCCATAGTATACATGAATACCAACAACTTTTAATTACAAACCTATAAGATTAAAACTTTAACTAAAAGTGGAGGGGGGAAAAACCAAAATTTTTCGGGAAAAAAATCATAACTTCTAATCGGTGAACATTCTTGATGTCGGAAACATTTTTAATCGATAGGCCATTTTTAAGTCTAAAATAAATGTCTGAAAAGTTTTTCGCTAAAAGTTACCGTTTTCGAGAAAAAAAAATTAAACTGTTTAAAGTCCATAGTTCTCTATATAAAATAATATTAATTGCTTCACGAAATCTACCTGTGCGTTCCCCCTGCGGGAACGGATTTTTTTTTTTTTCTCATCCAAAAAGTGCTCAAACGAAATGTGCTCAACGCGCCTAAATAAGTTTTCACTTCAAACATTGCTGAATATTCTCAGACAACGAGTAAAAACAGATAATAATAATTATGTGCTGGAAATCCAGATACCTGTTAGCAAGTCACAATAAAATTGAATGAAAACAATCTACCGGCATAGTTGGTTGAACTAGCAATGCGTCACGCTGCCGACGGTTCTTATAAATATTTAACCCAATAAATAAAGTTTACAGCTCCAAGCAAGGTTTCTTTTTGTTTTAACTCTCAGATTATTTCATTGAATGATAGGTATCAATACTGGGTACTAATGAGTGTGATAATTCAAATATTATTTACTAAAGTATAAATCTCCTAAGAAATACCTGGTCACTGAGCTACAACATGTCAAGCAAGTACTGCATGACAACAAGCTCAATCAACCGCGTATCAGTCACATATCCCGAGAAAAGCCAGCCACTGTCGAGCCACAGCCATTCTACCGTACGTACGACGGGTTACTACAAGCTGACAAAATTTACGAAGATATGTAAATTTTTACCATCTGTCAAGTGCCAATTACCTCTACAAGATGCAGGGGTCTATAAAATAGACTGTGACTGTACGGCCTAAATCCCACGGCCTAAAATGTAAAATGAGGTGAAAAGTTTCAGAAAATAGTCTTTTTTTATAACACTTAGGTGGCAGACATGCTTAGCCAGGGAGGCCAAATTTCACACAAATTCGTCAAGCGTTTACTTGGTTTTAAAGTAACAAATATTAAGTGGCCAACCTCACCTGCAAACCGATGTACCTGTTGATTGACAGACTAGGCTCTGGCGTAGGTTTAGCTCTTGGTGTTGGAGGGGGGGGGGGAGGGTGTCAGAGGGCAGACACTAGTCAGATTTAAAATCTACAGTATATTTGATTGCAATTGGTCAAGCAGAAAGCCGCGGGCATCGAGTAATATGATATAATATTAAATGAGGCACAATCGTTTTCCTAAGCTAGTTAATATTGTTGCTAATACCATAAACTAAACGTCCCACGTCGGGAGAGTATATTATAATGAATTGTCGGAACGGATTTTAACCTTTCCATCTTCGGCTAAAAGCTTTCAGTTATCGCTTTTCATCCCTTTATCCCTTGTAAAATAAGTAGCTGTTGGGGCTGTCTAATGAGACGTTCTTGAATACATTATAAAAGGCTTTTAAACTTACTGACATAGAGGTTCTTTGAAAATTCGTGTTGAACAATATTACTCACTTCTAGCTTAGAGTATCGGGAAATGTGCTTGACATTTGAAAGTCCTTTGTGGCCTTGGCAATCGCAAGACTTGCCCAAGGCCCTCTTACTCATACACCTTTAACTCAGAGGAACAACTTTACTGTGAGCCATGCAACTCGGAGGGACAACTTTAAAACTAAGTTTGGATTTCAAGTTACATTCGAGCCCAACACAATCCATGAAATTGACGGAGTCGCTGTCGTCGGATTCGGCGAGGAGGACTATATGAGTTAAAATCCTATATCGAATATAATTAAGACAGTTTCTTGATAGCTTTTCTTCTAAAAGAATAAAATATATCCAGTCAACAACATTATGCTGAGTACTGACAAATTACAAATTATTTTAATATAAAAATTATTATAAAATTGTAAATTAGTTGTGTCTGAGGTCCATTGGAGATATGAAAAAAAAATAGGATTATGTAATTCTGAACCTAGAAATATTTTTGTAAAAAAAATCTTGTTTTATCTTGTTTTTAGAAAATCGTGTCTAGTTTATGTGTTTATCGCAAACAATGATGTATCCTTTTTCTTTTTCTTTTTTTCGTGAGGAAATCCCTTCGGATACCCCCCCGCTGACCAGCGGGGGCGGTTATGTCGGGCTTGAACCGACTAAAACCGCACGCGTCTCGGGTCTACAGACGCCGGGGTGTAAGGTTGCCCATAGAGCATATCCCTCGCATTCCGACTGACCCTGGGTCATCTCCGGTTTCGAGATGGCCCCCTCGGGTTTGGGAACCACCGTGTCCCCGTCTTGCCCCGGTTTGGGGGAGGGGCGCTAGTCGCCCCACCGTCCCGGCCTGCTTCTGCTGGGGTGACAGGTGACCTTACCTGCCACCCCCAGGCCTGCGCTCATGGAGGACGGAGGTCGTTAAGCGACCGCCGGTGCCTAAAAACTACTGAACGGAATTTGAAGCAGTTTTTTGTTAGAAAAGTCTGACTTGAAAACTGCCGTATATTTAAATCTTGAGGCTTTCACGGCCGGCGTTGCATATAGAATATACTGTCGACCGATGTTGACTGCAGTGATCGACGAAACGTTTGGAACACAAGTTTTCTATGGACCACGGCCAAACAGCCCGGAAGCAGTATATTCTACATTCCGCATATTTGATTGCAATTAGTAGAGTACCACGGACATCAGCTAGTATTTGAATCGTCATCATCTCAGCGTTAAGCATGTAAGTAGCTTGAAGCCTACACCTCGGAGCGTAGGGGCCGCCTTCCTGCTTTTCCTTCTTGTCTTCGCACGATCCATAGTATATATCCATAGTAGTGAGACCATTGGCACGCATGTCATCCCTTACGACATTAAACCAGCACTTTTTGGTCTCTTGTTTCTACCAGAGCCTGACGGAAGTGGACATTTTTTACCCAAGTAATCAGGCGGTTGCCGCAATCGTGGCCCCACCAGCGAAGGCGACACTCCTGCATTTTATTTCTAATGTCAAGGACATGGAGGCTGCCGCAGTTACTGTATATATACTATATACTGTATATATATACTGTATATATATAAATATATAAGCTGTACTGGTGGTAGAAATTTTATGACACAATTTTGTCACAAAATTCGGCCGGGTGGGTACCACCGTGCACGATTGCGAAAAACCCTCCATAGTAATCCAATTTCGGTTTGATTGCGTTCAGGGGACAGCAAGTGCATAGCCGGGCAGGGGGATTGCGGTCGCAGCTCTAGTGGGACCGCTAGCTAGCAAGCCTCACCGCCGCAATGGTGGATTCCCCCTACCTTGGATGTTCAAGTCGCACCCTCCATGTCTCCATAAGTTCCCGGCGGAGCTGGGACCGCTGAGCCCTGCTTTCTCGGGGCTCCGGCCTCTCTAGCAATTATATTTCTATTCCATTATATTTCTAGCTAGTATTTGAATGTGACGACATAATTACTAATTATTAGATTGTTTAAAATTGATTTCAGAGTTTGTTTACATATACATCATTAGTAAAATATAACATACATAACTTCACGCCTGTATCCCCGAAGGGGTAGGCAGAGGTATATTACACCCCCCACGATTCGCCAGTTATGTTTAGGTCCCAATGTAATAGGGGGCGAGCCTATTGCAATCTACCAGGCACATTATTAAGCGAGCGATAATTAACATTTATTAATGCACACATAACTACGAAAAGTCAGAGGTGTGTGCCCGGGTCGACTGGGGATCAAACTCGAGACCTCGTCTCAGCAGTCCGTTACGTACGCCTCTGGGCTATCGCCGCTTTTTTTTCATTAGTAAGTGAAGCTAATAAAAGAATATTCAAAATAGCGAATCGGTAATTGAAAATACCGGCCAAGTGCGAATCGGACTCGCCCGTGAAGGCGGCAGCCAGGAATTTTTTTTATATTTGAGTTGATTGTTGATGAAAGGGAAATTGCGCTTTACGATTTATGACGTATTAAAAAAAACTACTTACTAGATCTCGTTCAAACCAATTATCGGTGGATGTTTATATGGTAATGTACATCATATATTTTATTTTATTTTATCATTCTCTTATTTTTGACACCTTTTATCACTTTGGAAGTGTCTCCCGCGCAAACTATTCAGTTTAGAAAAAAATGATATTAGATACCTCAATATCATTTTTGAAGACCTATCCATAGATACATGGGTATGATGAAAAAAAAAATTTTGAGATTCAGTTCTAAGTATGGGGACCCCCAAAATTTATTGCTATTTTTCTATTTTTGCGAAAAAACCTTAATGCGGTTCACAGAATACATCTACTTACCAAGTTGTTGTGACATACGGATGGGCAGACAGACATGACGAATCTTTAGGGAACAGAACCCTAAAAACTTCGAAACCGGCCGGTTGATTTTATCCCTTAATTCTCTATATACATCTTCCATATTCGTTTGTGTTAATAAATTACTCTAGTTTTTACTACACATCTTCTATTTACGCATAAATACAAAATCTTACACAAACATCGTCAGTAAAAAACTATTTCATTTCGACAGTTAGTTAGAACAAAAATAAACAAGTCAAAGTTTTCAAGTAATGGTTGTTAGATAGGTTTGTTATCCAATTTCATACTTTATGACTTTGTGTTTTAGTTAAAAGTTCACTGAAACATAGTAAAGGACTACTGTCCTGGAACCTACTTATGAATTTCAACTTTATGGCTTTAGCTTAAGGATGCATTTTGAGAGTTACTTAGTTTACGAGGTGAGTTCATATGTGTAAAGTTTCGTATGATATCGTTTAAAGTCGTCAGACGTTTGGGCGTAGCTTTTTGCATTAAATTGTGTTACGGTTGGCAAAACCTAATATTTTAGCAGTAAAAGATGTTTGGATCTGAATCATTAAAGGATTCTATTAAAATCTCAGCCCATTCATGACTTTATTTTTGAAGCAATAATGGTGGCATGACATTCAAATATCTATCTATACAGATAATTAAATCGTAACGTGGTGAAAACTGTACATTTAATATTTTTCCAAAGAAGTAATTGATGTGTGTTCTAGGAGTGATACCGATGCCGAAAATGTGATTATAAGAATTTTTGTCAGTTTATCAATGTTTGTCTGCTTATTATTATCGATGTCCGAGCATCACTAGAAAACCGCTGAAAAGATTTTACTGAAATTTTGCATGAACATTCTTCTAGGACATGTTCATATACTGCACTATATATCATCACGCTACTATAGGTATGATAGGAGCAGTAGAGCAAAATCGGTGAACAACAAAATGACAACTTTATTATCACTGGGTAGATCTTTACAAAATGTTGTAGTTTAGCAGAACTCAGACATGACCAAAATTCGGACTATAACTCATCACGCTATACCTTTTTTTTGTGCGGAAATCCCTTCGAATACCCCCCCGCCGGTCAGCGGGGGCGGTTATGTCGGGCTTGAACCAACTAAAACCGCACGCCGTCTCGGGTCTACAGACGCCGGGGTGTAAGGTTACCCATGGAGCATATCCCTCGCACTCCGACTGACCCTGGGCCATTCGCAGTGTCCCCTCTGATAAGAGCAGGGGGTACCTGGAGCGACCACCCCCCCGCGGACCTTGCAGGCCCGCCATACCCCGACCCCCTCGTGCAATGGGGTCAGCCTGCTGGCCCTGAAAAGGCTCGGTTGGTCAGACTCTTGGCCGTTGACGTTGACGCCAGCTACTCCAGAGGAGCAATCAATGATGCGTCATCGGCCACGTTGCCCAGGGTGCACCAAACTTGGAGGTGATCCAAGCAGTCGCACCCCTCATCACGCTATACCTGAAAGGTAATGAGCAGTAAAATGTAAAATGTCGAAGCTCCACAGAGTTACCCAAGTATAAAAGATAGTTGGTTAGAAACGCATAAACATTTCATAATATTTAGTAATGGGACAGAATTGATTACGATGCAACATATTTCTCTATCTTATTCGAACGAAATGTCAATGTAAAACGAGTCTACCGCACCATCTCATCCGGCCCATTAAATAAAATAACTAAATACTTACGTGTTAGTATCGAGACTGCGGAAATAAACATACCTTGAGCTATTCCAGACTTAATGCGTACGAAGTTACACAACAGCTAGTAATGATAATAGTCAGTAATACCATAATAAGTTATGTTCCCGTGGGAATATCAGCATAAAAATGAGCCCATGTTACTCAGGAATGATGTAGCATTCTAATAGTGAAAGAGTTTCTGAAATCACGGAAGTTTTTTTTATATTTAGGACACGTCAATTTGACTTCACCTAGCCTGATGGTAAGCTGAAAGTAAAGTCTCAGGAAAGAGGGTCACCATTACATACATGTACCATGTTAACAATGGTGGCACTCAGCTTGACAGCCTCATCAGAAGAGGATTGTCGTCGCAGCGCCGTGTGACACCCACCGGTCCTACTAGTGCTGCGACCACAATCCCCCTTGCCCGGCTATGCACTTGCTGACACCTGAACGCAATCAAACCGAAATTGTATTACTATGGAGGGTTTTTCGCAATCGTGCACGGTGCTACCTACTCGGCCGAATTTTGTGACAAATTTGTGTCATCAAATTTCTACCACCAGTAGATATATAAGTATGATTTCAATTAGTACGTTATACTGCTGTCGACCGTGCACTTTTTTATGGGCGTCATATATATACTATCTGACTAAAGCTCTATATGTAGGTACTGTCAAAAGCTCTACCTCTTAGTTCCCTTAACAAATTACACATGAGAAGAAAGAGATAGATTAACTAAATCAGTTTAACCAATTAACACTCTACGTTCCCAAATTTTAAATACACAAACTTTAAAAGAAAAGCCGTAAAACTGCCTAAAAAGCATTCTGCAATGAATTTTTTCCACCTACTGCATGAGCGCAAATTGGGTCGCTCATTGCGGACGCAATTGTTTGTATAAAACAAAATTGAAAAGGAGGACCATTTGGTTTTATTTGAACTTAATTAGGTTAACGCCGCTTATGCTGATTTTTAAAATCAAGGACTGTTCGCTTCTCCATGAAGGGGAGGCGGTGATTCCCAACACCACGTGGGGTCGCCAGTGCTGGCGGCTGGGGCCCTTCGGAGTCTCTGGGATATCATTTCTAGTGCACACCAGATTCCACGGCCACATAGGCCGATGTGTCGAAACATCGTGCGGATTTAGTCCGACTTGCCCACGTGGACGTTAAAGTTAACTATTTGGACTGATTTGGACATAAATAACCTAATTATCGTAGTAATTCTAACAAGAATACTGAAATTGACGTAACCGTATAAGTTTGTGTAATACTTTAGTGACATAAATAAACTAGGACGGTTACCAGCTTCCCAATCAACCCAAACTTAAGCGTAGCGAGATTTGCCTATCCAACAATAGGTCAACGTGACCGGTCGACTTTTATAATAAATATTTTGGGACATATTACACAACACCATCTAGACCCAAACTAAGATACTTAGATACTTTGTTTTGTAAATAAATACATATTATACATAGAAACACCCTGACCAATGCAAATATACATATTTGCAATGAGCGGGAATCGAACCCGCGATCTCTGACTAAGCAGTCGAAAGTTCTACCGCTACGCCACAGAGGTGATCATAAATAAATGTAGTGCTAAGTGCTGCGTACAAAGAACACATGAACAAAGTATCTTCACCTCAATAAAAACTAAGTAATATTAAGGTGAAATCAAATTACTTATTATTCAAAAAACTATATTGAAATAAAAGTACTTAGAGCTATATACTATGTAGTTTATTACGAGCAAAAAAGTACCTAATTACCAAACCACAGTTTAGTGCTGGTGCGTTTAAAAAAAAGCGGCCAAGTGCGAGTCGGACTCGCCCATTAAGGGTTCCGTAGCAGCAAGTAACGATAACGGTAAAATGATAATGTTTTTTTTTAATTTTTATATTTGAGTTGATTGAATGAAAGGTAAATTGCGGTTTACGATTTATGACGTATTAAAAAAAACTACTAACTAGATCTCATTCAAACCAATTTTCGTTGGAAGTTTAATGGTAATGTACATCATATATTTTTTGGAAGTGTCTCTCGCGCAACTTAGTTTAGAAAAAAAAATGTTAGAAACCTCAATATCATTTTTGAAGCCCTATGCATAGATACCACCACGCGTATGGGCTTGATGAAAAAAACATTTTTGAGTTTCACTTGTTTGAAAGGGGGACCCCCGAAAATTTATTGTTTTTTTTTTTTCTATTTTTGCGTGAAAATCTTAATGCGGTTCACAGAATACATCTACTTACCAACTTTCAACAGCATAGTTCTTATAGTTTCGGAAAAAGTAACTGTGACATACGGACGGACAGACAGACAGACATGATACGAATCTATAAGGGTTCCGTTTTTTGCCATTTGGCAACGGAACCCAAAAAAGGATATAAGTGTTGTCATTAGCAGAGTTAGGGCCATGAAAAGATGGATCTCATCTTCTTCTTCATAAGAGCTATATTCCAATCATATCCAAAGCTTGCTCTTAGGGACCCGGAGCTCACTCCCCTGCTCTTTCCTTTATTGGTCTTTGTGGCTTTTATGGGGGCGACTGCCCGACCCCGATAGGATAGTCGGCACCAAAGTCTCGTCCGCCAATCAGACGGTGTACCGGCTTGCTAGTGAGACTGGCCTAGGCCCCGAAGATCTTGGTATTAGACTCCATTTACACGATGACGGTTGACTACTAAACGGCTAAATGATGAATAAAACTATGTAGAATATAGAAAAGATTTAAAATATACTGCTTCCGGGCTGTTTGGCCGTGGAAGTCACCGCCGAGGAAAGTTCTCCGCACTCGACGGTGTCCCGACCAGTACCACTGAAGATGTCGACCGCAGTGATCGACGAAACGTCTGGAATACAAGTTTCCGATGAACCAAGGCCAAACAGCCCGGAAGCAGTATATTCTACATGCAACGCCGGCCGTGAAAGCCTTAAGATTTATATTAAAAGCTGATCTATTTTGATTTAGAAATTTGCCACCATATATTACTTATTACAAGCTTTTATTGCTAAGAAGGAGGCTCCAATTAAAAATCAATGTAACTCTCATATTTTTATTATTTAAAAAGATTTTGATTTCAGTTTGAAAATATTTCAAAATACTATACGTTAATACATTTTGTTCCAACTGATTGAACTGTAGGTAGCATAAGACAAGAGTTTTAAGAGCATACTGTCTGAGTTAAGTCTTATTTTGTCGCGAAATATAACAAGACCCTTACCTATTGTGCGTATTTATTATCACCAGTTGGCACTTGTTACGTTACGGTGGAGACCACAGATGTAGGATACGCTAGATGCACTAATTAATATGTAAACCGAGCATGTCATATTTTCGCCACAAGTCAAAGTCAACTAGCTAGCTGATACATCAGCAGATCAATGGACGAAGCTCTGGTTTAGATTTTCCTCTTGAGGTTGGGAGATCAGAAGGCAGTCATCCACGTAATAGACAAAAAGGCCTATTAAAAGTGAAGTAGGAAATTTGACCCTAGGTTCTGATGTGTAAGCCTTGAATTTGATCGTCGTTAAGATGCTGATGCTCGTGGATATACAATATGTCGACTATCGAACGGCTACGTTGAAGGTAGACTAGTCATTATAGTCAAAGCCAAAATACTTAACAAAAATGGCTCCCGCATGTGTACTAACTGGCGAATCAAAAAGGAATAAAACAACTGATGAACCAGTGACGCGAGCCATTTCAGTTTTATAGACCTATGTAAAGTATTAGTCTTAGAATTAAAGAAGCCTTAGATCGAAACTTTCAACGTATATTTCACAAAACGCTTATTAGCACTTAAGTTTACAGTTAGTCATTAACATTTGTACGCGTACTCCCCGACATTCTGTTCTGTCAAAATCTGTTTGACTCCCACTCATTAATTTCGTGCATCTCTTTCGCTCACACGCCTTTCATCCTGCTCACTGTTACGTTCCGTTCTCACATCTATGATTGGTTGATTGGTCAAGGTCAAATGATTAAGTTTTATGGCTTAGATAGCGCCAATCTCGGTTATTTCCAAAGCTTGCACCCTTTAGAGCCCGAGGCCCATTTATTACGCTTTCTTTCATTTGGTTTTTTTTTTAACGTAGCCTAAAACAGGAGCACTGGAAGCTGGAGCTATGCACCAGTTTGGTGACACGCTGAGACGGATGGTTTGCGGCATCTAGCTCATTCTATATCTATGATAGAGCCTTTTTGAACACTTCCATCGTACTCGACGCTGAGACGCAGTGACGTGTGCGTTAAGTCTCTATCACAGCTACTCGAAAACGTAACATGTTAGAAAGTATGAAGTCTTTGTGATATATCCTATACTTTTATATTTTACGTGTACATTTAGATGATTTATTGAGTGAACTGTTCGTATTAAAGGCGGTTTTCATATTTTTTTTGCCTATAAAGGAGGGTGTTTCACTCATTATTTTTAGGGATTTTCTTTAGAAAAGCCCTATTGCTATCGAGTTGTCGTCGACGTCGTCGTTGCCAATTTTCTGTCACGGTTTTGGGTATGAAGGAGATGAGCTATCGAGTTGCTGTTTTCGGTAATAGATTCGTGCTGGGGTGAACCATTGCAAGATAAAGAAAAAAAAAAACCCTTGTATTCGGCTGAGCTCGTCTCAGGAATTCAACTTGTTTTCATTCCGCCACGCCCACCCCATCGTCGGCATTGATGATGATGATGATGATCGTCGGATACGTATAATTAACAGACGAGAGTCAGCTGCAGTCGACATATAACTGCTGCTTTCGAGTGACTGTCGTTCACACCCCCCTCCCCCCGCCCCATTTTATAAGGAAACTAAAAGCTTATTAGAGGCTAGTTCATTAATCAGCAGGTCTACCGGCTCGTAGGTAAGGTTTTTATGCACTCCAAGGATCTTGATGAAACCAGCATGGGCATGCAAAAGCTTTTATAAGCTTTTGCATGCCCATGCTATTTGGCTCATTCCTTTTTTTTCCAGTGTACGGAATGCAATCATCAGGATCAGAATCAAATCAAATCAGAATCATGCCTTTTTACCTCCGGGGTAGGCAGAGACAACAACCCGCCATCTGCTTCTGTCCTTATATACTTCACGAGCTTCCTTCACTGTCATTAAACCTTTCATGCAAACCCGCCGGTTTCGGGTGCTTTTGACCTGCCCTTTTTTCAATACCTCATTAATTTGATCAGTGTATGTTCTATAAGGTCGACCCCGGCTTGCCTGTCCAGAGACATCGGCCTTATATACTTAGTGTGTCATTCGCTCAGTACTCATTCGTTCCAAGTGCCACCATACCAAACCACCTTAGCATACCCTTTTCGATTTTTGTAACAACATTCTATTTCAGGCCACGCCATTCTCGTATATCTGTATTCCTCTTCCTATCAGCCAACCTTATATTGAAGAAAATTTACGAAAATTTGTCTAAATTGTGACCCAATCAGTGCAACCAAATTAATTTAGTTAGTCTCCTAATTTCTCAGATAATCTCAGAAATAATCTATTTAACAGATACGTTTTCCGAAATAATTTATGCATGAAGAGTAATACTCCAGTCAGAGTCAAAGCACTAAAGATAAGTTCAGGAAACTTTGTATGCAATATCAATCTGCATCATCAGAATGCTTAACAAAATTATCAACAATTGTTAATCTGAGTCGTTTGCAAGAAGCAGATGTTCCGTTTGGCATTCAGCCAACTCAAGAAATATATGTCCACTTGTCCAAAAATACCGAGTCTGTGGTTTCATCCCATTTCTCAAGGAGTGTCACCTAATTTAGAAGATTTGGTCACCGTTTAGTTTAGAGTTTTGAAGATTATTTTACTAATATTCCATTGAAACTCACATCCTCTATTAATTCTAACGCTCAAAGTGCCGAGATTGCCCTTCTTGAGAGTAATATCAGTTCTTCCAAATTTAACTTCAAACATATTGACCCCATTGACATATTAAAAGCATTTAAAAATCTCAAAATGAAAAAGTCTAAAGATTACTGGGGCATGTCAGTTACATTAATTAGTCATGTAATTAATATCATTGCACCTGATTTAGCACTAATTTTTAATGAATGTATAGATGAAGGCACATTTCCTAATTTAATGAAACATAGTAAAATAATACCACTATTTAAGAAAGGATCTAAGTCAGAACTTGGAAACTACCGCCCTATCTCTATTTTGCCAGCTTTGAGTAAGGTGTTTGAAAGAGTGATGCTCAATCAAATGCAACTACATTTCAAAACCAACAATCTTTTTCACAGCCAACAGTATGGCTTTACTGGCGGGAAATCTACCACCGATGCGGGAGTTAGCCTAGTTAACTTAATTTACGACGCTTGGGAGGGATCGCAGGATGCTATTGGGGTATTCTGTGATCTTTCTAAGGCGTTTGATTGTGTTGACCATCAGACACTTTTGCTCAAGTTACGTCGGTACGGTTTTGACAAAAAATCCACAGAATTAGTAGAATCTTATTTAACAGATAGACTTCAGACTGTTGATGTGAATAACGTTAAGTCAAATGGATCAAACTTAAAAATAGGTGTACCCCAGGGATCAATCCTAGGACCTTTTCTCTTCTTGGTTTACATCAATGACCTGCCTAATATAATTGAAGCACAAGCTGGCATAGTATTGTTTGCGGATGATACGTCGCTAATATTCAAAGTAGATCGGCGTAATACAAATGCAAATAATGTTAATAATATTTTGAACGCCATTTCAAATTGGTTTTCTGCAAACAACCTATTGTTGAATGCAGAAAAGACCAAATGCATTAGGTTTACACTGCCTAATGTGAGGCAAACACACGTTGATATCATGCTGGGGGGGCAAAGGTTGGAATTTGTAAATAGCACTACCTTTCTAGGAATTACAATGGATTCGAAATTGCAATGGGGTGACCATATCACTATTTTGGCCAATAAACTCAGCTCTGCTGCTTACGCTGTCAGACAGATTAGGCGGTTGACAGATGAATCTACTGCTAGGCTGGTATACTTTAGTTACTTCCATAGTCTGATGTCCTATGGAATACTACTTTGGGGGAATGCAGCAGATTTAGAAACTATCTTTATATTACAAAAAAGGGCAATTCGTGCCATTTATTGTTTAGGTAAGAGAGATTCTCTTAGGGAACGATTCAAAAATATTAATATTTTAACTGTAGCTTCCCAATATATATTCGAGAACATACTGTATGTCAGGAAAAATATTTCCAATTTTACAAAAGTAAGTGACATTACAGACAGAAATCTGCGCAATAAAAATAAACTGATCCTTCCATGTTATCGGCTCAGCAAAGTTAGTGATTCTTTTAGGGGGGAAGGTATACGCTTTTATAATAAATTACCTGAATCGGTCCTTGGTATGCCTGACAATAAATTTAAAACCTTTGTTAAGACCACCTTATGTAAAAAAGCATACTATAGGACAGATGATTACCTTAAAGACAAAAATGTCTGGCTTGAGCATGGTGCAGGCCCCTCTTAATGCTACAACTACAGCATAATATTGTAGTAGGCAACCTTTTTTTTACCATATTTTAACTTTTTAAATTATTTTAACGTTTAACTTAGGTTAAATTTTTATTTTAACTTTTGTTTTTTTTTATATACCTTTATTTATCTTGACACGAGACAAAAATGTACATTCGTCCATATTTAGTCTTAAGAAATCACTATTTATAATATGACGTCTCGAAAATGCCGCAGTGGAGTTTGTTGCGCCGTTTCTTCTCCACTAGGGCCTAGGAAGCGGTGGTAAACTTAGTTTTAAGCAGATTTTGACGTCAAAAAGATGTAATTACGTTGCACTATTTTGAAAAATAAAGACTTTGACTTTGACTTTTGACTTCACCATACACTTAAGATTGGACACTCAACACATCTTCTGTAAAAATCTTATTTGGAGAAATCAGATTATTCCTCCATGGTATGTTCGATTTTCAATTTTATTTTTTCTAAGCCTTCCGAGTATCAAATTGTATTTACATGCCAAGTTTGGTCAAAATTGGTCGATTAGTTTAGGAGGAGTAGCGTTACAACCGAAATACACCGAGTCGAGTATAGAGAGCTTTTCGCTCGACTTAGTCTCACTCTCAGCTCAATAAAAATCAATATTTGTTTTTTCGAATTTTATGAGCTTCTACACCCGGTAATAAAGTGAATAATTTGTCAACTTTCTGCTTCGCATAGTACTTATTTATTTTATCGAAGCCGGTATTGGGTATCCACCGGGAGACACCGCTGCGCGGATCCCGGTGAAGACACGGCGCTCCACACATTGATGGAGTGCCCAGCGTGGGCGAGTATCTCGTTACGGTCCTGGGTGTGGACGTTCTCTAGCAGGCGAACATAGTGAGAGCCTTGGTCTTCGACGGGAGCAAGTGGCATGTTGCCGCCTCTTACTGCGAGCAGATACTGAGCGAGAAAGAGGTGGTGGAGAGGTAGCGGCAGAGAACCCCCCCGAGTTCCGCAGTTTGCGGTAAAGACGCCGCAGACTTGTCTGTGCCCAGGACTACCAACCTCCATGATCGGGGCCTGAGGATGGCAGTCAGAATCGCCGTCCTTACAGAAGCAGGCCACGACGGAGGCGTGTCGTGTGTGTCCCACGTCTGCCAACTAACAGACGCGGGATCAAATCCGACTCCAAAGACGAGGCCACGATGACGCCCAAAGATCGCCTGGAACACTGGGGTTATCCTTTCAAGGGCGTGCTCGGGGTGCCCGGCAATAGACGCACGGGAAGGACTACGTGTGGTTTTAGTCGGTTCGAATCCGTCATACCCACCTCATCGCTGGCACCGGTGGGGTGAAACCTGCGGGGGTATTCACACGTAAAAAGAAAAGCCAGTATTCGGTAGAACTGTGATACGGTTTTACATTTTTTTACTATTTTAAGCCGTATTTCATTCAGTAACACTATTTATTCCATCTTAGTTATATACAAATGTAAAATATATATAAAATAAAAATATAAAGTTATATAAACAAATGGATTAGTAAAATAAAAATATGAAGATGAAACTACTAAACTATAACTATTACAAAAGTAAATTTGCAGACACAAGTCTTAATTTCTGATTAGGTGACATCGAATATTTTTGCCTCGTGTATAAATATTCCGGGATAAGTAGCAGTATTAAGACGTACGAAGTAATCTTGTTCCTGACAGCTTGTTATAATCCAATTATGGTAGTATCCACTCTAGGGACCACTTTTTGGCGAATCATACAGTGACGAGTCACATTCTGACTCGATTATGACGCACAGTAACTGTACTAACGGCTATCTCGAATATCGCCACGTTGTTTTCGGTGAAATACATTAGTGGTTCTTTGTGTATACTTCTATCATAAAAAGAGAGGTCAAATTTGGTGAGTTTGATTGTCAGGCTGTGGAATGATCTCCCTGATGTGGTTTTCCCAAGCGACTACAATATGAGGTTCTTCAAAAAGGGCATTAGAAGGTTTTTACAGGGTCGGCAGCGCAAGTCCCCTGGTGTTGCACACGTCCATAGGCCACGGTAACCGCTTCCCATCAGGTGGGCCGTGAGCTTGTCTGCCAACTGAGTGGTATAAAAAAAAAAAATTGTCTGATGCTCCGCGGGTTTTTGGTCATATCTCCGGTTCTACTTAACCAATTGCAATCAAACATACGGCAGATTTTAAGTCTGACCAAGATCTATCTAATAGTAAAAGCCGAATAAAACAGACGTTCCGAATTTTTTTTTCGGAAATCTCGAAATTGTTCATTACAGATAAGTCAATTATATCTTTTGAGTATCTCCAATGTACAGAAACCATTAGTTTTCAATTTTATAATAGTACTAGCTGTTGCCCGCGGCTCCACCCGCTGCAACCGCTGCACTTATTGAAATAATTCTTTCACAATTTGTAAGGTATATTATCCCTGATGGATATAGGCTAAATGTATCAATTACGATAGCTGAAGTGAAAAAAAAAACCTGTTATAAACCGAAGCGAAGCGAAGCGGTTGCTAGTGTGATATAAGGTCATCATCATCATCATTGCTGTGCTCGTCCCGGTCGCATCCAAAGCTTGCACTTTGCCAGCACGCTCAGGTACTCTTTCTCCAGATGTAACTTATCTTGGGTTTTACGGAAGAGAATGCCGTCTGACCCCCCATCCCCGAGAGAAAAAGCCGCCTGTACCAGAGCCTCGTACCGGTTTGCAGGTGAGGTTGACTTGGACCCTGAAGATCTTCGATCAGGCTCTGTACACCCATCATCATCCCATATACCTATTGAGTATGAATATGTATATGTTGTGTGTGAGGGTTTTTGTATGTGAGAGTGAGGGTGTGTGTGCGTGTGTGTGTGAAAGGGTGTGTGTGTATGTGTACGGGTGTGTATGTGTGTTGGTGAATGAGAGGGTGTGTTAATATATGTGTTCCATCACTTTTATGGCGTAATAAGATATGTTATCGTCGTCTTCGTCATCTAGCGTTGGATTCCGGTTAAGTACCGGAACCACACACCTCGGAGTCAGCGGCCTTGGTATAAGACCTGTTTGTAGTTGTCTGCAATCATAGATTTTCTTATTTAGATTTCAAAACTTATTATAGCCATCTTTGATTATTCAGACTGCAGTGCTCTAATTGGACACAGTTAAGGAAGTAAACGTTTCAACAATAACAAATTATTTATCGAAATAAGTCAATTGATTCAGCTTCCTCAATAATATCCGTATGAAGAATGAAAATAAATCCACTTTTGTATAACATGTTTTATTTATTCCCAACGTTCACAGTAATGGGCCTGATTAGTTGAAATTATTTCCTAGAAATTCATTCATTTCTTACGCATTTATTATTTCTATGAAATATGTATGTGTAATTGGTTCGAGGAAGGTATTTTTCTTTTAGTTTTCATTTATCGTAGGGTAACCAATGAAACCGTATTGCTATCTAAGACTCTGCTGTATGTCTGTCTCATAAACCGCAATAACTATAACAGACTTTTCGTGTAATACTATAATGAGAACAACCCCTGGGGTGACAATTAAATTATTTGTATATGATTTGTTTTGCAATGGCCAATTAAGTGGGTAATTTATCGCATGAGGTGTGGTAATGTGAGAGTAAATTAGCTAATTTTATTTTATTTGTATATCAAGGGATAACAAACAGTGGGTCTTATTTTTATTATACCACTTAAATGACATACAAGCCGCGGAGGCGACTCAGGTGTCGCAGATTGCTGAACGTCCTCCGTCCTCCATGAGGCTCCTCCTCCGTAGGCGTTGGGGGTGACAGGTGGAGCCACCTGCTGCACCTGCAGGCGATTTTACCCTGCTGCTCCTATCACACTTATATTCAGCTGAATCTGTTCAGCGGTTTTCGAGTGATGCTCGGACATCGATAATCAAAAAAGCAGACAAATAGACAAAAATTCTAAAAATCCCATTTTGAAATACATTTCTTTCATCGGTATCGTTCCTAGAATACATAGCAATTACTTTTTTGAAAGTATATTCAATGTACAATTATATAGATAGATGACATTTTAATGTTTGTTCCAGAACGGGTAAACTCCATTACCCTACAAATGTGTGCGGACCATTGTTCGAAGAAGAGTTGGAGTTCTGGGGGCTGGACTCCAACCAGGTGGAGCCATGCTGTTGGTCCACGTACAGCATACACAGGGATACACAGGTTAGTGCTTTTGTGTAAACAATAGAATAGAATAGAAATAACAGAATAGAATTAAACTTTATTGTACACCAATCAGAATATGCATAGGTACTTGTAATACAGGGGTGTGTGTTGGGTAACCTCCTCGAGTGTCGCTCCGATTCCGATCCCGCTGCAGTCCGGGGGGAACGGAATCGGAGCGGCCGGTACACCCTGGGCGGCGGTCAATGGCTTCCCCTTCACCCCTTCATAGGGTTGGCATTGATCGTCGGCCAATACCCAACGTGGCGGGAACACATCGCTCTCCGTACTCCTCTGCTTTCAGAGGAGACAGGATGAGCGATGCTGTTAGTGGTGAGATGGCCCAGGGTCAGCCGGGGTGCGAGGGATATGCTCTATGGGTAACCTTACACCCCGGCGTCTGAAGACCCGAGACGGCGTGCGGTTTTAGTCGGTGCAAGCCCGACATAACCGCCCCCGCTGGCCGGCGGGGGGGTATCCGAAGGGATTTCCGCACGATAAAAAAAAAAAAAAAAAAAAAGGTACTTGTAATACACAGTCAACATATGACGGCATACAAATGGCGGCCTTATCGCTAAAAGCAATTTCTTACAGGCAACCTTTGGATGGACACGATTTGGAACATTTATGGGTAGTTATTGGTGTGGTTTATAGGAAGGGTTTTTTTTTTTTTTTATAAAATAGATTAATAAAAATATTGTTCATTCATATAAAATAAAACCCCCTTTAATAAAAATGGTTTTTTTTATTTACTAGCTGATCCCCGCGGCTTCACGCGTGGATGTCGGTTATCGCGACCAAAAGTAATCATGAAATTTTGATCCTATACAAGATACACATTTCCATCATACATCATTTTGTTATATCTCAAAGAGTTTAGACTGCGTTTTCGTTGAAACTCCCAGACGGCTTATTTTTTTCTGACATCTCCAACAAATATCGTTATATTTTAGCCAAATCTTGATGAAAATCTTGACAAATTATAAATCAAAACCTTCCATTGGTGAAAACAGCATGAAAATCAGTGCAGTAGTTTCGAGTTTATTGCGAAACAGACAGACAGACGCCGCGGAGGACTTTATTTTATAACAAGTAATAGTGATTATAAACTTAACTGGTAAAAAACTGGATAACAGGTAAAAAAAAATATGCTTATTTAATCTTAGAGGCTACAGAAGCAGCACAATGGGCGGTTTTATCGCTTGAAGACATTTCTACCATAGTCGCTCCCATAAGGACCAAGAGGTGTAAGAGAGCGAACCCTGGGCTCCAAAGTGCAAGATGAAACCAGGACTGGCCTAAGGATGATAATGAGTGCACCACTAGAAGGTTTTCTAGCTCATCACATGTATTGAATAGCCACCTTAAGCTGGCACGCATTGCAAGAATCGATTCGTTATAAGATATATTTAATAATTATCGAATTAGTTTATTTTTGTGATATGGTGTGATTTATAGTCCATCAAATGTAAGAGGTACCGTTTGACGTTTCATATTTTTCAAACCGAAACAACTTTGTTCATACGTACATTATTCAGTTTCGATAACCTTTTTCATAAAACCATGAATTTAGAAAGATTTCATTATTGTATCTGTACTGTACAATTCTTAATATCTAAATGTAATTGAAAACTTTCAAACAAAGCAAAATAACACATATTTACACAGTAAATAATTTCTAATAGTTATATTCTTGACCTCATTACAAAGTTACGTAGTTAGGTCACTGCACGTAGTGTTGCGACTCTTCGGATACACTTGTATGCAAAAAAATCGTTTACATATACGAAAAATCGAATGTATTATTTACAAATTACACTTGACAACCAAACAAATATTTTTTCATGTGAATGGGATTTATCTCACATATTACGATCACATAACTAAATAGTTATGTAATCGTAAAATATGAGATAAAACCCATTCACCAAAAATACGTATTTATAAATCAAATATATTTGCTTCTTTAAAAAGTTGTCGAAAGCGATTTGTCGATTTTTGATTTTCGCGCCCAAATAAGTCGGGGTTTCTCGCGCTAACGCTGTCGAAATAGTAAATGGAGTCAGGGATAGTGTTTTTTACATTTATTTTTGTGTATGATAGTATGGGTTTGCATATTACAGAGAAATAAACAAATTTTTAACAAGCACATCCATTGATTTTACAATTACAATTTTTTCTTCTAAGTCTTATTTCTACGTCTAAAACTAATAAAAATAAGGTATGTAGAACCCATTCACAAAAATGTTGTTGCCTGATGTTATAAATTAACGACGTTACTGCGCGACCGCATAATGCACTGAATACACAGATACCCTAAAATAAATTAATTTAATTATTTTTAGGTCAATAGGCAAAATCGCAGGTGTCCAAGTCTCTACAATTTTTTTTTTCTGGCAACACTGCCAACTACAAGCGCACGCGGTCCGCTCGGTCGGTTCGGCGTCAGCAGTCTCTCGCCATCTTGGAAGCTGACTGTGCGCGTACTTGCTTTCTCGTTTGTGTTTTACAATTTGTGACTTGGCTATTACTTTTCTGGACTGATCATTCTTTATCCGTTTACCTTGGCAATATTTATACTGGACTCCGAACTAAGCAAGTGTTTATTAATAATGTCGAAAAGAGGACGTACTTTGAACAGCCAGGCTCGTGAATTGGTGGTGAAATTACACGAGTATTTTGAGCGTGAATCTCAAAATGGTGGACTTCTACTGCCAGTTACACAAGTTCGGGATCGCGTCGGTGAAGCTCTCGGTATTGGTAGCCGCACCGTTGGCAAAATATTAAGTGAAAAATATGGGCCTTCGGGGAGTGACAGTAACGTACTTCACACACCGAAAAAACGAAAAAGAAATAAACCTGTGACAGGCATCGATGAATTCGATAGTCATGCTATTAGAAACCATATATACGGGTATTTTACAAGAGGCGAATTTCCAACATTGGCAAAGTTATGTGCAACTTTAAAAGATGCCGGGCTGTATAAGGGAAGCATAGAGTCGTTGAGAACGGTAATAACAGGAATTGGCTTCAGATACAAAAAAGTTGACAAACGAAAAATTGTTATGGAGCGACATGACATAATTATGCAGCGACTAACATTCCTGCGCGAAGTTAAACAAATTATAAACTGGGATAATGTAATATTTTTGGACGAAACTTGGCTAAATTCCAACCATTCTGTGCCGAAAACATGGACTGATGATTCTGAAGCTTCGTGCTCGAAGGTGCCGATAGGAAAAGGTGGACGCCTCATAATATGCCATGCTGGGTCAGCGTCTACAGGCTTCGTGGAAAACTCTTTATTAGCTTTCCAATCCAAAAGCACTAAAGAGTATCATGAAGAAATGGACGCAGTAAGGTTCCGAGAGTGGTTCTTAAATTTATTACAGAATATCCCTCCTAACAGCACAATTATAATGGATAATGCCCCATACCACTCTGTGCAAATTGATAAAGCACCTACGTCAGCCAATAAGAAAGCAGATTTGGTGGCACGGCTGCAAAGAAAAGGAGTGGATGCCGACATGTCACTATTAAAAGCTGAATTATTACAGTTAGTGAAATTGCATAAACCACCAAAACCGACATATGTAATTGACCAATTGGCCGAAGAGCACGGGCACAAAGTCATACGACTTCCTCCGTACCATTGCCAATATAATGCCATTGAACTGATTTGGGCCCAAGTTAAAGGTAATATTTTATAATATTATAATAATAACACGAGTACTTCTAACATTTATAATTTAAACAATGGTTTTCGTCTGCTATCAAATAGTTACATTATTGTTTTACAGGTTATGCAGCAAGACACAACACAAAACCACCCTTCAGTGTCAAGAAAATGGAAGGTTTATTAAAGGAAGCATGTGCCCAAGTTACACAGGAAGATTGGAGTAAAGTAGTACAAAAAACAAAGAAAATAATAATGGACGACTTCGAAAGAGACGTACACTTTGATAATGTAATGGACAATCAACTGGTCATTAATTTAAATGACGATGATGACGAAGACGACGATACTAGTACTAGTAGTGAATAAAAAAATATCCTAAACATTTCTTTTATTTAATTATAACAATTGATTTCTTAAAATTCGGATATTATAGTAATCGATCTCTTAAAGTTCGGATATTATAGTAATCGATTTTTTCATCCCATCCCTATCATTCAATTGTCAGAACTGTCAAACGGTACTTCTTAGATTTGACGGACTGTAGTAAGTTCACGAATGTATATGGTGAAGTGACATCTATGACTTTGACATAAGATGTCACTCCAACATAGACTAGAGAGACAAGCGCCATTATTAAAAAATCTGATGTCAAACAGTGCAGACGATTTGAGTGATTTATAATAAATCTGTTTAAAACAAGACAATTTTGGAGTTTTGACGCCAACCCGAGAAAAGACATATCGAGGCAGTGTTTAATTTTTTCGTGAAAAAATGGTGGGTTTTTAGACATAACGTCTTCGACAACATGAACAAGTGTAGAAAGTGGGATATTTACCGTGAATGGTGATTTTCCGTGTTGTTTTCAAAACTCTACAGAAGCCTCTAGTAAAGCCTCCACTACATTACTAGGGCGGGACTTTGACTGTGAAGGACTTTACTTGACCTTGACTAAATGACTAAAATGATATTATTATATTGAATTCATATTCAAATTACTTGATTTATCCAATTACTTGACACTGGCATTCATTACATATTTGCCAAAGAAGGAAATAAAAAAAAGACAAAATTATATTATTTTATCGAAAAATGTGGAGATCTATCAACATTAATATCGTAATTATGCGCAATATATCAAACCTATGAGCTGAATTAATGACATACGTTTGTAAACACAGAAATGTTACTATTGGCTATTAGCTTGATAATGGCGGCATTATTGGAAAACCGATTTCATCTGTGCTATGAAGAACTGGCGCAATGCCAACGGAACTCAAACTTTGGTTTAGTCTTTTTATTTGAATTTGAGTTAAGTCTAAGGCTATGACAATGGAAAATATTTTTCTTTGTTTGTGAAACTGTAATAGTGTCTTTTGTCTGTTGACATTTTGTGTGCTAGCAGTACCCAGTGGCCGAATTAATTTTTTGCTAAAGCTCCAATAACACGCACTTTACAAATACTCAATGAAGTGGCGGACAGCATAGATCTTTTTACTTGTTCTCTGAATGAGTTTACGAAAATAGCAATGTATGTAATACATCTACACTAATATTATAAAGAGAAAATATTTGTATTTTTATATATTTGTATGTAACAAATAAACTTAAAGACTACTGAACCGATTTCAAAAATTCTTTTACCGTTAGAAAGCTACATTATCACTGAGTAACATAGGTTATATTTATTACTAGAAAACAATTTGAGATCCTTAGAAATCGCTACCAAAACCAACCCAAGGTTTAAAATAATAGTTGAAATCTATATTCTATACTAATAAAGAGGAAAGATTTGTTTGTAAGTATGTTTGTAATGAATTGGCTCAAAAAGCAATGGAGTGATTTCAAAAATTCTTTCACCATTAGAATGCTACATTATTGTTAAGTAACATAGGCTACTTTTTATCCCGATATTCCCACGGGATCAAGACTTACGCGGGTGAAACCGCGTGGCGATGCTAGTAAGTCATAAAATGTCTACTCGCATGCGCTGCGGAAAGTATTGATGATAGAACTAAAAATGTTCGATAATATTCGTTATGTTCTAACATATCAATATCTACAAAAAGCTTCACGTGACCATATGTCCAACTATTGTTGTTATGTCACTATAACTATTTTAATACATTTTTAAAGTTGATAGAAATGTCGATCAAAATCAGACCATGTTTCCATACCTTTGTATTAGTCGTTAAGGAGTGGACCTTACGATCGAGAGGCCCCGGGTACGAATCCTGACCATTACACTACCGACGTGTACCCTGGGGGTTCCCCGGGGTTAGGGGGAATATTAGTAATTTCGTTACTAATACTCTTATAAAAAAAAAAATCTTATCTAAATGAATGATTTTGTATTCAAGACTGTTTCAATACCTGTTGATTACTTTTTAAATGATTGAAATCGGACATTACATTCAAAAGGTATTACGAAACTTAAATTTAACAATGTAAAAATAGGAATGATTTAAACAGATTATTTGAAAACCAACCTACCAGGCCTTTCTGCGTGCGGTGGACGTAGACAACAGCCCGCATTTGATTACTTTTAAACATACCGCACAAGTTTCCCGTACCGTAATTAAATCTGTAATGCCAGCCTAAAGTTTGCGGACATTTCTGACTAAACCCTTTTTCAGCATATCATTTTGATCAGTGTATGTTTTTCGAGAGCGACTCAGAACAAATTGTCCATTTAGACTGGACTCAATGTTGAAGCGTTGCGACGTGTATTTTTTTTCGCCTGTAACATATTCATTTCTATTTGCAAATTTTTAAGGTGCTGTCAAAAATGGAATTCCGCGTCGATGCGATTATGCGAATAATGATGAGTTATGCTATAGGCGAAAGACATGACGCGTGACGACCGTGGAAAGAAGATTGGTTTTGATGTCAGATAGCATTCGCTATAGCATCCTTTCGAGGGCTTACCCGGGGTGCCCGGCAACGGACACTTGGGGAGGACACCGTGCGGTTTTAGTCGAGACACGACATAACCACCCCCGCTGGCCAGCGGGGGGGGGTATCCGAAGGGATTTCCGCACGTAAAAAAAAAAAAAAGAAACTTTACGGAAAATCTCGATGTTCGGCCGTTTTGTGGTTAGACAGAGCTGATCCTTACTGAGTTGGGAAATATCGGAGGATGACGAGTGAATACAATGTTCCGTGGATATTTAGCATCCAACGAACGTTAAGCAGCTTATGAACCGGCACTGATAGCCATGCCTGAATGGACCAATTATTTCATCCTCAGAGCCTAAACGGATGATGAGTGGTGAAGATATATCTGATATCTTCATCTTTTAAAGTCACTTGAAAAATAACTCTTTCACAGACCCTGTATTTTTGCACAATAATATCAACGTTTTTGTTTTTTTAAATTATTTTTATATTATTATTATTTGTGTTATCACTGTTTGAAATTAATTCTGTTTTTTTTTATGTTTAGTTTTTTTTGTTTCCTACGTGATTTGTGCCATGAACGTGTATCCGAATTGTAGTAAATAATTTATTTCTTTCTATCATTATCTGTTCAGCTTGTAAACACCATTTGTCTACACAGTCATAAAAAGACTGCGATGAACTAAAACTATCTCAAAATCAACCGATGGACTCTCAAAACTGTTACATTTCTACCGGATAAGCGATTCTTTGTGCTATTTGATAGATCGAAACGCGTTCCAATTGAGGCTTAAGGCTTTTTGTTCCATATATACATGGACCCTTTTATTCGATGTATTCATGAGCACGTATTCACGCTGTGTTCAGTAGAATATTAGACTCGTATTTTAGATCTGAAAACAGATTCTAAAAGCCCATTTTTAGGGTTCAGTACCAGTACGGTAAAACGGGACCCTATTACTAAGACACCGCAGTCCGTCCATCTGTCCGTCTGTTTAGGTCCCAATGGAATAGGGGGCGAGCCTTTTGCCATCAGATTCCCATAGGAACTTCGCAATGAAACGACACAACCACATCGCGTTTGGGCTCTTTTGAATCGCCTTGACGAGTAGTTTGTCTTTCAATGGTAATCAGGGTCTGATGATGGAGTTGGAAGGTGGTCATAGGAACTTTGTAATGAAACGACGTAGCTCCATCGAGTTTCGGCTCGTTTGATTTAAAATTTTTAGTTCTTTTTATTAAAAAGAACATCATAAAAGCTTATTATTAAATTTTTTAATTTTTTATTTCACTTGTTTAAATAATAATAGAATATTGGTTAAGTACAGATCAGAACAGAGTCGAAAACATAGCTGTCACAATACAAGGAAGGCACGTGTCCCACGGCAGCTACAGGAACCCAGTTCAGCATCTGCCAGACCACAAGGACCTGATGCAGGTTTTTAACTGGGCCCTAATGTAACACACGGATGCCATCCAACTACAGAATACACCGAACGATTGCTTCAAAAATCGCAAAAAATAAAAGCACAATTAATCACTACTGGTCCATGAAACGAGGCATTAAATAAAATACATTTATATATTCAATTTTATTAATAAATAGGTTGTCTTGATGTTGTAGTTGAATGTTAAATAATAGATATTCTGATAATAGATAAACTCTCAATGATCACAGGATAAATAAAAGCCAGTTAAAAACCTTTATACCTACATATTTTGGAGTTAGTTGAAGATCTTTGTTCATTGCAGAGATACATAATAACTCCCGAGGGGGCCATCTCGAAACCGGAGATGGGCCAGGGTCAGTCGGATTGCGAGGGATATGCTTAATGGGCAACCTTACACCCCGGCGTCTGAAGACCCGAGATGGCGTGCAGTTTTAATCGGTTCAAGCCCGACATAACCGCCCCCGCTGGTTATCTCGGGGTGGGTGGGGGTGAGCATTCGAGGGGATTTCTGCACGAAATAAAAGGTATATAGTAACTTCACTGCAATGGACTTACGTACGGCAGTATCGACAGAAATAGTAGCAAAAGGTGATATAAAATCTGATGTTTTCTGTAGAACATGTGTTTAATGTAACGTTGCACTATTTGTGTTGTACGTAATTTATTTAAAAGAAAACCCAGCGGAAGTAGTATTTCATAGGATATAGCTGCTTCGTCATAGCTTTGCTGTGGGGCCATGAAGAACACGATTAAATGCAAACAGCGTTTGAGCACGCCCGGGTTCTATAAGCGGGGCGTGGAAAGCATCCATCAAATCTGTTAAGTTAGGATCCATCATTTTTGAACCTGTATCTGGAATAGAGGCCCGTACCTTTTTTTTTTTTTATCGTGCGGAAATCCCTTCGGATACCCCCCCGCTGGCCAGCGGGGGTGGTTATGTCGGGCTTGCACCGACTAAAACCGCACGCCGTCTCGGGTCTTCAGACGCCGGGGTGTAAGGTTATCCATAGAGCATATCCCTCGCACCCCGGCTGACCCTGGGCCATCTCACCACTAACAGCATCGCTCATCCTGTCTCCTCTGAAAGCAGAGGAGTACGGAGAGCGATGTGTTCCCGCCACGTTGGGTATTGGCCGACGATCAATGCCAACCCTATGAAGGGGTGAAGGGGAAGTGATTGACCGCCGCCCAGGGTGTACCGGCCGCTCCGATTCCGTTCCCCCCGGACTGCAGCGGGATCGGAATCGGAGCGACACTCGAGGAGGTTACCCAACACACACCCCAGAGGCCCGTACCTCATGGATTATACCCTAGTTTCTTAAGATCCTTTTGTGAGCCTTTATAACCATCAGTAACCGCTTACCAACCCTTGTTGGTAAGCGGTTACTGATGGTTATAAAAACATAACGCGTTTTAAAAACGTAATTTTACTGAATAGGCCCTTGCGTATTCAGTAAAATTACGTTATTAAAACGCGTGATTTCAGAACATACGAGAATTTATAAAATTATAATTTACAATTCCAATTGAAAACGTAATCAAACCATAAAAGCTTTCAGAATCAATCATAGTTTGATAGCGTTTTCAATTGGAATTGAAAATTTTAATGTTATAAATTTTATTTAACAATTTTTTTATACCGCTTAGGTGGCAGACAAGCACACGGCTCACCTGATGGGAAGTGGTTACCACGGCCTATGAATGTGTGCAATGACGCTATTATTATTTTATTTTATAACCTCACAAAAACACACGTAGGTTTTGTTTTGATAGATCCCACTGAATACCATAGTTTATTTTCACATTTTTCTTAATAATCAAATTGGAATCACGTGTTTTGAAAACGTGGCATTTTTGAATCGGCAGGCCGTCTCATGTTAATCTGTCTAAAAAACTTTTCTGAAGAGGGCCCACCGTTTCGCGACTATATAGTCAATATTGCGACTTGTAATGGATTCGGCGATCCTGAAGAGGTTTTTGGCCTTGTAATATTGGGGGGGAATATAGGTGAAATAAAGGGTATTTGGTAAGGAGCTTTTGTAACATGAATATGGTTCTTTAGTTGGGTAGTTGACCAAACAAATTCTGATGGTTGATTCTCGTGGTACTATATTGCTTAACTCGATGTTACCCGCGACTACGTCTGCACTAAATTCGGGCTATGGAAGGTATTTTTTCTACTGAGTCTCGACCCCAACTCATATTTTTATGTTTTACTGCTCACGACTGTGTATGAGTTAAAATCCAAATTGATTCTGAGAGGCAAATAGAGAATTTATAGGGATTTTCTATAGAAAAGCCCTATTGCTATCGAGTTGTCGTCGACGACGTTGCCAATTTTATGTCACGGTTTTGGGTATGAAGGAGATGAGCTATAGAGTCGCTGTTTTCGGTAATAGATTCGTGCTGGGGTGAACCATTGCAAGATAAAGAAAAAATCGCAAAAAAAAAACGCAAAATCGAAAATCCCTTGTCTTCATTCGGCTGAGCTCGTCTCAGGAATTCAACTTGTTTTGTAAATACATACATATTATACATAGAAAACACCCAGACCAATGCAAATATACATATTCATGCATTCAAATATTTGCACTGAGCGGGAATCGAACCCGCGCCCCCTGTCGTAGCAGTCGAATGCACTACCGCTATGCCACACAGGCCGTCAAATTATCCCAGTGAAGATTCTAGTTTGTCCCAGTTGACCACTTTAATTAGCTTTCGCGATTGAACTATAAATTTGACACAGAAAGTAATTGTCGAAAAAAATTGTCATGCTAGAAGTAATAAATTAGATCTCAAAAGTATAAAAGCTTCGTTTCCAATTGGGTCTGTCATCAAATAAAATGCAGTTATGCAGTTTCTTTCGACTCTGACAAATTAAGTTTGAACGCTAAGAAGCTAGGCTAAAGAGGAGAGGGACTTTGTTTGGTAACAAATCTAAAGTTTCTAGTACAAACATAACATAACTTCACGCCTGTATCCCCGAAGGGGTTGGCACAGGTGTATTGCACACCCACGATCCGCCAGTTATGTTTAGGTCCCAATGTAATAGGGGGCGAGCCTATTGCCATCTAACGGGCACATTACTAAGCGAGCGATAATGAACAATCTCAGGATTCGCTTTTTGATTGGTATGTCGGCTTTTAGAAGCGGCGATAGCCCAGTGGCGTACGTAACGGACTGCCGGGACGAGGTCTCGAGTTCGATCCCCAGTCGCCCCGGGCACACACCTCTGACTTTACGTAACTATGTGTGTATTAAAAATGTTAATTATCGCTCGCTTAGTAATGTGTCCGGTAGATGGCAATAGGCGCCCCCTATTACATTATGGGACTTAAGTTTAACTGGCGAATCGTGGGTGTGTAATACACCTACCCTACCCCTTCGGGGATACAGGCTTGAAGTTATAATATGTTATGTAATGTTATGTAATGTTATGTAATGTTATGTAACGTTATGTAATGTTATGTAATATTATGTAATGTTATGTAATGTTATGTAATGTAATGTTATGTAATGTTATGTTATGTAATGTTATGTAATGTTATGTAATGTTATGTAATGTTATGTAATGTTATGTAATGTTATGTAATGTTATGTAATGTTATGTAATGTTATGTAATGTTATGTAATGTTATGTAATGTTTTGTAATGTTATGTAATGTTTTGTAATGTTATGTAATGTTATGTTATCAAATCAAATCAAATCAAATAATTTATTTGCCAGAATATGGTACAATTATTACATACATACATACATTACATACAGTTATGTTATGTTATGTTATGTTATGTTATGTTATGTTATGTTATGTTATGTTATGTTATGTTATGTTATGTTATGTTATGTTATGTTATGTTATGTTATGTTATGTTATGTTATGTTATGTTACGTTACGTTTCGTTACGTTACGTTACGTTACGTTACGTTACGTTCCGTTACGTTACGTTACGTTAAGTTACGTTTGGTTACGTTACGTTACGTTACGTTACGTTACGTTACGTTACGTTAAGTTACGTTACGTTACGTTACGTTACGCTCTCAACTCTGAGAGCTCTGAGGGCTTGCGCCACAAGGCAACCACAACGAAACTGCTCTGTTTGCCTAGTATTATTACGGTTAAATGAGATCCCCAGAGATATTATGAGCTACACAGGAATGCTGAATTCGATGTAAATATTTATCTATTAATAAGCGAATATGAAACGATCTTGTAACGTTTTTCCTGTTTATCAACCGATTTTCTTTATTTTTTGTTTTGTAGGTATTGACGATTTAGTTCGTGTTATCCATAAAATTTAACTGGATTTTCCTCACTTTCCTCTTACGTTTTCCTCAATTTTAATAAGTTTTAGTCAATTTTCAGTCAATGGGCAAACCTTTGTAAATACGTGAGACTGGAAATGGAAAGTAGGACGTCCCCCAGCAAGATGGACGGACGACCTGAAAAGGGTAGCTGGGATAGACTAGTTGCGCAAGGTAAAAACAAAAGGAGTTGATAAGTCTGGCCGAAACTAATTTCATCTTTTGTTACCTTTTCACTATTGAAATTATTGTATTATTTTAAGATAGGTATTGAAAAGCCGATTAAAATTCGGGTCATAAACGATCAAAAGAAATAAATATGTCAGGAGATCCCGGAGGTTATTACGGTATAATATATTTTCGAACCCAATAATAGCGAAGTATTACTCATAAAACGAGGTGATACTAATTTGGACTGCTAAAATTTCTTGTGTTTTATTGAAATTTTCTAAGGTCCCAAGGACCATCCGTATCGTGCAGAGAGAAAATGCACTTCATCAACATTACTTAAGTAAAATTAAGATGTAGGTATTATTATATAGGTATTAAGCTTAACGTTCAGCTTACCATCAGGCGCGGTGAAGTCAAATTGAGGTGTCCTAAATATAAAAAAAAAAAAAAAGTAACTAACAAATTCGAATGCACGGATCACCTTAGCTCTGAAATCATTCATTAAATAATAAACAGAATATGAAATACCTTTATTATATACTTCGTTCTAAAACTATTTTTATATCAATTATTGATACTTGTATTCCAGTTCAAAAAAGGTTTGCAAATATTTCAGTGTAACGTAGCTTTTGTCGATGACTACATAAAGTCACACATTTTTCTCGTTGGCATAGGTAAACATTATGGACTACTAATCTCTGTATAGTTCTATTGCTTCCTCCGTATGTATGCATCTTTTGATCTCAAGTGCTTACTACCTACTTACTACCTTTCAATACTTACAATCAAATTTGATACTCCTCCATTACGTACGAAAGATCTATAATTCTGTAGAAGTTCGCTAAATGACGCTGGATACATATAGCCAAATATTTAATTACGATACAAAACATCTCTAATCTCAATGTCGGTAGCACAAAAAATATAAATAAATGAGCAACGAGCAAGGACAATCCGTCAAAATCCGGTGTCTTTTTTAAGAGCCTGTATTCCTGGCGATATTTTCACTTCAAAAAATACCTACATTCAAAACAAAAACTTCAGAAGGAAACTCAAAATAATTCCACACAATTTTCCTGAAAAACATATACTGGGAATAAATTCTTGTCTGTACAGAATGGAATACAACAGTGAAGCTTATTCAGTATGAAAATACTTTACGTAAATAAATAATCCCCTTTACAGTGTTAAACACACTAAATTAAGTGTAAACAAAGCTCGCTTAAGCGTTTCCTCTTCTTATTAGAGAGATGTTTACACATTGTGCAGAAACAATTGATCATCATGATCAACAAAATTGATTAGTTAAAGGATAAATTGCTATTATACGTCGTCTAACGATAATTGCATAAATTGATGCTTCATCACGATAGCATTATTGTTGCCTATAAATTTTCTTGATATTTCTGGCAACCCGATCTCATTAACTTCACAAATTTTTGAATTTTATTTTAGCAACACGTCTATCATTGGTTACTATAACTTGGCCTGCAAGGCGAATCGCTGCTTGCAATGTTGAGCTGAGTGAGACATCGTGAATCAGATTTTGAAAATTTTGAACAGTGATCTTTCCTCCGTGGCAAGTCCGATTTTGAAAATTCTTTTTGAAAGTCACAACTCTGGACATGCTTTCTGAGCGTGTAAAGTTTGGTCACAGTGTCTCGAGCGGTTATTATGTAATTCCATCTGGAATTTTTTAATGGTGATCATTCCTCTGTGGTAGCATTAATTTTTTCAAAATATATCCATAAACCTTCCTCTGATTGAGCTCTTTAATCATGCCAAATTTGGTTCTGATTGGATTAGTAGTTTAGGAGGAGACCTGTGACAAAGAAAATCCTGAAGTCTTGTATGAGGAGCTTTCGCTCGACTTCGTCTCACTCAGCTCAAAAATTATCATACCCTTGTTTTCTTTTCTTTCATGTAGAAGTCTACCTATCATTGTAGTCTACAATAGGATTATTATAACCCGCAATTTCCTTGCATTTCTGCATATCCGATATCATTATCATTATAACGGAAAAAAAAGGAGTGCGTTATTTCTACAAATATTGTCATCGACAACATTAGTATTTCATACTCCAAATCTCTTACAAACACTGATATCATGAAAATAATATTTATTGTTGTATTAGTTTAGTGTGAATTGAATTTGTTCTTTTTATTGGTGCAATCCGTTCTTAGCGGTGTTTAAAGAGACACAGTTTAGTTAATAATATTCATTAACTTGCAGTCTTTGCTTAAGATGAATGCTTATGAAAACTACAGATTAAGTACCACGTAAGAATTAAAACCGTAAGCCTTTTGAATAATATATCTTCTAAAACGAAATCGCGACACGTAACTTAGGAAGAATTTTCTGAACACCAGCTATGTTACAAAAAATTGCAATGAAAATCATCAAAGTTAAACCCAAATAAATGTTGACTCAGTTTATCAAAATATATTTGAACTCGCCCCACGTTTTCTATCCTGAAAATCAACTGCGGGAATAGGTAATCTTTTTTGACTAAAACCAACTTAACATAATTGTACAAAGAAAAATAAACCTTCATTACAAGAAATAGGCTTCAACTTTATGAATTCATCTTCTTTCCCCAATGTCCCAATTTATATAAAAAAAGGCTTCTTTCTTTTATAAACTTTAATGAATACATGATAGGCGAAAGCCAGATTGAGGAAATGAAAAGGACGGATAATGTCATGCAGATAGAATGTATGTGATTTAGCTGGATTATGAAAATTAAAAAGCTTCACACTTGTCTCGTACTATTCTCCGTAAGTAGAGTAAATTATCCGTCTAAGTTAGACGTCATAGCTGATCATACTTTTTTTTATATTTAGGACACGTCAATTTGACTTCACCTCGCCTGATGGTAAGCTGAAGGTGAAGTCTCAGGAAAGAGGGTCACCATTACATATACGTACCATGGTAACAATGGTGGTACTCAGCTTGACGGCCTCATCAGAAGAGGATTGTCGTCGCAGCACCGCGTGACACCCACCGGTCCCACTAGTGCTGCGACCACAATCCCCCTGCCCGGCTATGCACTTGCTGACGGTTACCTATCTTAATCCCGAATTTTAATATTCCGAATATCATAATCCCGAAAACGTTTGGCCATATTTTCATAATCCCGTTTTTTTTCAAATTCCGAAGTTTTATTTGCTATATAATCGCAACTCCGAATTTCATTTGCCCATTTATTTATTTGTACGAATTTTATAATCCAGACGAACCAGTTCCAGACACACGAAATCTAAATGCACAAAATCCAGATGACCGTAATCCATATGCACGAAAGCCGAATTTTTAAAACACAAATTTTTGAAATGCAGTTAATTGATATCCAGACAAACAACATCCAGATTTTTAAAACCAAGATTTTTTAAATTAAAATAAACGATATCCAGAAAAACTAAATCCTTTTATTTATATATTTTATATATTTATATATATTATTATAGATAATAAATTTATATAAATTTAAATTTAAAATAATGTTGCTTTCAAGAAAATATTTTTTTTATATTACCTATACTTGAATTATGTTGATAAATTATACGACACAGATTTTTTATTCACAATTAAATCTAAAACTAAACCTCATATGGCTCTACTAACTAAGCTCGACGGAGCCCCGCTTTGCGGGGCTCCTACTTCTGGGTGGTTTAAAAAAAACCACGAAGACTAAGGCGGGAGCTCCGCTTCGCTTCGCTCCCGCTTTAGTCTTCTAACCTAACCTATCCGAGTCGGATTGCACTGAGTCGTGGTGTAAAAAAACTGTACCTTTTTTTTTTTTTTAATAAATGAATCGTATATATTTACTGACTTTTACTATACCTGTATATAGTTTAGCTGGAACACGATTGTATGGGAACCAAATAAAAAGATTATGAAAATTTGGTAATAGTTTATTTAGAAAATGGTACGATGGGAAACAAAAAAAAATATTCTGAGAATCTGGTATAACTATATTCGGATTATGACAATATGGGAAACAAAAAAATACTATTTGAAAATTTGGTTTTAGTGCACCTGGAAATTGATTCATCTGGGAAATTAAAAACGGAATTATAGAAAGGTGTCATTCATTACATCTATCTTTTAAAAGTTCTACCAACCGTTTTCGGGTTTTTATGATTCGGGTGACCGAAATTCGATATTTCAATAGGTTACCCTTGCTGACCCCTGAATGCAATCAAACCGAAATTGGATTACTATGGAGGGTTTTTCGCAATCGTGCACGGTGGTACTTTTTTTTTTTTTTTTTTTCGTGCGGAAATCCCTTATAGAGAGCATATCCCTCGCACCCCGACTGACCCTGGGCCATCTCCGGTTTCGAGATCTTGCCCCGGTTTGGGGGAGGGGAGCTAGTCGCCCCACCGTCCCGGCCTGCTTCTACTGGGATGACAGGTGGCCTCACCCGCCACCCCCAGGCATGCGCTCATGGAGGACGGAGGTCGTTAAGCGACCTCCGGCGCCTGAGTCGCCTGCGACGCGCGGCGAGCAAGTTGCGAGCTCGGCGTTCCGGGAGAGTTCTAAATCTCTCCCGGGCGCGCTCCGCCATCTCCTTCGCGAGCATTACTTGCTCGCAGAAGGAGGTGGCGGCGGCCCACGCGCTCGCGCTCCGCACCATTGCCGCAATCATGCTGCCGAGCGAGAGGACTCCCACCCCGATGGCTGCCACGAGGTCACGCCTCGGCGCCTCCCACGCCGGGCAGTCCGCAAGCGTGTGCAGCCCTGAGTCCTCGCTCACGTCGCAGTGATGACACTCAGGCGTTGGCTCCTTCCTGATCCGATGCAGGTGGTCCCCGAAGCACCCCTTCCCGGAGATCACCTGCGTCAGTCGGTACGAGAGGCTTCCGTGTCGCCTCTCCAGCCAATCCTCCATGATGGGCCTTACCACCGCTACGGTGGTACCTACCCGGCCGAATTTTGTGACAAATGTCTACCACCAGTATATACTTGGAGAGTTACAGCTTGACGGGCACCGTTAGAATGTTCTGGACACAATATTGAGTGATAACATTTTATACGCATTTTATAGTAGCATTGAATATTACACTTTACAAAGCTTTCAGAAGACTGCAAACAAGACTGTAACACCGTTTACTCAATAAGAAAAGTCAAAATAGTCTTCATATTTACATTAATTCCAAAGTAGCTGAGAGTTTACATGAACGTCGGAGATATAATGAAGTTGTGAAAAATACCAGTTGATTTTATCGGTACAATAAAAAGTTTTTTGAATTTTTTTAGCAGGCATATTAATAATTTCGGGTACCTACTAATAAATCTTTAAAAAAAAACCGGCTAAGTACGAGTCGGCCTCGCCCATGAAGGGTTCCGTAGCAGCAAGTAAAATTTTTATATTTGTGTTGATTGAATGAGAGGTAAATTGCGGTTTACGATTCATGACGTATTAAAAAAACTACTTACTAGATCTCGTTCAGACCAATTTTCGGTGGAAGTTATATGATAAGGCAGGGAGGGGAACTTGGGTAGTGAAGGTGAGTGTTGATGTACATCAACAAAAGGGGCCCCTTCTAAACCTACACTTGGGTCGCAAGTCCCAAGAACTGTCCCGAGTTCCCAACTCAGCAACGCGATGGACCTTCTCCGTGCGGGTGCACGGAGAATCCATGGATTGCTAAGAATATCGGTCTCATCCTATATTTTTTTTAGTTTTATCATTCTCTTATTTTAGAAATTACAGGGGACACATTTTACCACTTTGGAAGTGTCTCTCGCGCAAACTATTCAGTTTAGAAAAAAATTAAATTAGAATCCTCAATATCATTTTTGACGACCTATCCATAGACACGTATTCGTTTAATGACAAAAAAATGTTGAGTGTCTAAGTGGGGGGAACCCCCAAAATGTACCTACTGTTATTTTTTATTTTTGTGTGAAAATCTTAATGCGGTTCACAGAATACATCTACTTAGCAAGTTTCAACAGCATAGTTCTTATAGTTTCGGAAAAACATGACTGTGACATACGAACGGACAGACAGACAGACATGACGAATCCATAAGGGTTCCGTTTTTTGCCATTTTGCAACGGAACCCTAAAAAGAGCATAAATGGAGGCTGTAATAACCATAATAATTGAAGATGAGGTATTTTGCAATTATCATGATGACGATACAGGTTAAAGATCTTAAAGGTAAGTAGAAGTAACTATTTTTTGATCCATGACTCTGTCAAGAGGTAGATACTTTTATAGTAAAGGTTCCGGAGGTCAACGCCTTCAACAAAACACATAAGTCAGGGGATCGTATTATTTTTACTCTTTCTTACTCAAATTACACTTAGCGTTTCCATTATACAAAACTATTTAATAAAACTAAATAAAAAATGTGAAAACGTCTCACAGAAAATCATGCTGTAAAAAAACCGACCCACACGTATGGGTAAGATGAAAAATTATTTTTGAGTTTCAGTTGTTTTTTTCTATTTTTGTGTTAAAATCTTAATGCGGTTCACAGAATACATCTACTTACCTAGTTTTAACAGTATGGTTTTTATAGTTTCGGAGAAAAGTGACTGTGACATACGGACGGACAGACAGACAGACATGACGAATTTATAAGGGTTCCGTTTTTTGCCATTTATCTATGGAACCCTAAAAACGCACTGCAATGCCTGCTCAAACCTGAATTTTGTCCGTGGTTAAAATCATGTTGTTTTACGATTCTGCAATTAAGATTGTATTTAATACCAAAATATGTGTGACGATTACGAAGCCTTACTTAGTGCTAAAAATACACTGTACTATGCCACATGAAAGTTGTACGAAATCCGATTTTCGAACGTTCATCTTATTTGCTCCCACTAACTTAACCACTTAAGTACTTGTATTTATTTTCTTTGTTCTTTCACAAGTTGAAATGTTGCAGTTGTTGGTAAAGGTTTGTTCTGAATAAGATTCTTAAAAGTTTATAGTTTATAGAGTAAGTTTATAGAAACATGTTTGTGCTTTGCGAGTTCTGACTGTCATTTCCCGTTCGAGCAAACTGTAACAATTAGATGGTGTTATTAGGTAATCTTCAATAGCAGTACGGATGTGCATCTGGACTGAGTGATCTTTGCACTAAGTTTCAACAATTTTGTGGGTTTCATCAATCAGAAAGAATTTAGTAAATAATTTCTAAAACATTTTAGTGAAACAGATGTATGGTCAATTAAGCAGATTGGCAGTAGATCGGTATTATACAGCATGCTTGAAAAACACATAACTTCACGCCTGTATCCCCGAAGGGGTAGGCAGAGGTGTATTACACACCCACGATTCGCCAGTTATGTTAAGGTCCCGATGTAATAGGGGGCGAGCCTATTGCCATCTACCGGGTACATTACTAAGCGAGCGATAATTAACATTTATTAATACACACATAACTACGAAAATACAGAGGTGTGTGCCCGGGGCGACTGGGGATTGAACTCGAGACCTCGTCTCAGCAGTCCGTTATGAACGCACCTGGACCATCACCGCTATAAAAAAATATATAATGTGTATCTCTCAAATATTTTGAGTGATGTAAAAAAACCTTTTATCAAATTGTCCTCAGGCGTTCAATTCAGTTCGATTAATTTGCTCCCTGGAAAAAATCTCAATATTGAAGATATTTATACGCAAACAAACGCGATTGTCTGTCTATATGTGCCCATAAGGTTGTTAATAACTTCAACCGGATCGGTTAAAACTAAACGGTGATCCTTGACAATTAATTTAACATGATACAGAGAATTTCGCGGGTCTACTTTTTCAGCCATACAAAATAATTGCTCGTTAATAAAACACACGACTGCATGCTAATACCTTTGAATCGAATCAGCCATTCAATTTTATCGCTGCAAACATACGTTAGAATCATGCTTGTGCATTTCCACATCGCTACAACTGGTAATATTGGTATTGAACTTGCAAATGGATAGACGGTTTCTTTTTTATCATTATTAATAAATGCACTTTTGACCACTGTGGGGAGACAGTGGTCAAACGTGCACTTATTAATAATGATAAAAAAGAAACCTTTTTGGTAAGTGATGGTATGATCGATGATAGAACTCATTCGCAACCTATTCCCTCCAGGCCCTTAGGTTTTCTAAAAACATTGACTCAAGCGAGTTTCAATTATTGTGAATCTTATAAAACATAGTGCGTTGTATCTGTAGATGAGTAACTGACTCATTTTAAATATTTCACATTGCTTCTGCCAATAAAGAGTCCTACAGAGGGCAAAAGAGCAATGTAGGTGGTCAAACATACAGTTCTAGCAAATTTCTACAGAGCAACAGAAAACTTGCCTAGACACAAATTCTAGCGGGCAATTTAGAAATAATTAAATAGGCTATGGGCCCAGGTGGACAACTGCAAAGAGAACATGGCAATTGAGGCTATATTACGGATCAATCGCGAGCACCATATAAATTTCGATTGTAGTTAGATTATTCAAGTACTTGAATTCAACTTTATCAAGCATATCTTACCAAATAATAATATGATTAATTTGACACGTTCTCCCTTTCACTACGCAAACACTAAAAGTAAAATAACCCACCTAATTTGGTTAAGCAAATCACTTTTTATTTGGGGCCGAATGCGTATTAAGGAGAACGACAGATGACTGCAAACGGCGAATAAGTGTGCTAACTTGGTAACATTGTTAGGGTGGGCCGCCATCTTTATGTAAATTCTCCAAGATGTGGGTTCGTTGAAAATATTTCGGCACCAATTTAGGACTAGTCGACACCTGATGGTATTGCAGGTTTGGTGTTTTCGTGTCTGATTTGAATAGAAGCTAGAGAAATGTGAACTTCTAGTGACGGTAGTAGCGATTAAAATGTAGGATTTGCGTTAGACTATATTAAATATTTAGGTGTTTTTATATTCGAGTAGTAATGCTACTGTTAAAATACGCAACTCTAGAGTATTTAATGCTATTCTTTACATGTATTTTCATGTTTGTGTTATTCAGTTTGTTAGATTAAGGCTGATATAATTTAGAATGATTTAATATGTCTATATTATGAGTGTAATTCATAGTTGCGAAGTTCAATATCGCGATGTACGTTACAGCGAAAGTTTACTATTGCGACGGACGTTGTTGCGAAAGTTCATTATCGCGATGTACGTTACAGCGAAAGTTTACTACTGCGACAAACGTTGTCGCGAAAGTTCTATACTAAAAAGAAAAAGACCAGTGGTTCTGGTGCTTCGCCGGCCGCTGCCGTGGCACGCTCGCTTCGCTCGCTCGGCTCGCGCTCTGTTGGGGTCACAGTTCTAACCTAACCTAACCCACTTTAGTAACAACGAAAATTCGCGACGTCTGTCGTAGTAGTAAATTTTCGCTGTAACGTACATCGCGATAATGAACTTTCGCAACAACGTCCGTCGCAATAGTAAACTTTCACTGTAACGTACATCGCGATATTGAACTTCGCAACTATGAATTACACTACTATATTATATAGTAAGTCGAGCATAAAAAAACAGATTTGGCTGCAATTAGGCACAAAAATAGATTTTATTAGATATTTGTGTTGATTGAATGAGAGGTAAATTGCGGTTTACGATTCATGACGTATTAAAAAAACTACTTACTAGATCTCGTTCAGACCAATTTTCGGTGGAAGTTATATGATAAGGCAGGGAGGGGAACTTGGGTAGTGAAGGTGAGTGTTGATGTACATCAACAAAAGGGGCCCCTTCTAAACCTACACTTGGGTCGCAAGTCCCAAGAACTGTCCCGAGTTCCCAACTCAGCAACGCGATGGACCTTCTCCGTGCGGGTGCACGGAGAATCCATGGATTGCTAAGAATATCGGTCTCATCCTATATTTTTTTTAGTTTTATCATTCTCTTATTTTAGAAATTACAGGGGACACATTTTACCACTTTGGAAGTGTCTCTCGCGCAAACTATTCAGTTTAGAAAAAAATTAAATTAGAATCCTCAATATCATTTTTGACGACCTATCCATAGACACGTATTCGTTTAATGACAAAAAAATGTTGAGTGTCTAAGTGGGGGGAACCCCCAAAATGTACCTACTGTTATTTTTTATTTTTGTGTGAAAATCTTAATGCGGTTCACAGAATACATCTACTTAGCAAGTTTCAACAGCATAGTTCTTATAGTTTCGGAAAAACATGACTGTGACATACGAACGGACAGACAGACAGACATGACGAATCCATAAGGGTTCCGTTTTTTGCCATTTTGCAACGGAACCCTAAAAAGAGCATAAATGGAGGCTGTAATAACCATAATAATTGAAGATGAGGTATTTTGCAATTATCATGATGACGATACAGGTTAAAGATCTTAAAGGTAAGTAGAAGTAACTATTTTTTGATCCATGACTCTGTCAAGAGGTAGATACTTTTATAGTAAAGGTTCCGGAGGTCAACGCCTTCAACAAAACACATAAGTCAGGGGATCGTATTATTTTTACTCTTTCTTACTCAAATTACACTTAGCGTTTCCATTATACAAAACTATTTAATAAAACTAAATAAAAAATGTGAAAACGTCTCACAGAAAATCATGCTGTAAAAAAACCGACCCACACGTATGGGTTAGATGAAAAATTATTTTTGAGTTTCAGTTGTTTTTTTCTATTTTTGTGTTAAAATCTTAATGCGGTTCACAGAATACATCTACTTACCTAGTTTTAACAGTATGGTTTTTATAGTTTCGGAGAAAAGTGACTGTGACATACGGACGGACAGACAGACAGACATGACGAATTTATAAGGGTTCCGTTTTTTGCCATTTATCTATGGAACCCTAAAAACGCACTGCAATGCCTGCTCAAACCTGAATTTTGTCCGTGGTTAAAATCATGTTGTTTTACGATTCTGCAATTAAGATTGTATTTAATACCAAAATATGTGTGACGATTACGAAGCCTTACTTAGTGCTAAAAATACACTGTACTATGCCACATGAAAGTTGTACGAAATCCGATTTTCGAACGTTCATCTTATTTGCTCCCACTAACTTAACCACTTAAGTACTTGTATTTATTTTCTTTGTTCTTTCACAAGTTGAAATGTTGCAGTTGTTGGTAAAGGTTTGTTCTGAATAAGATTCTTAAAAGTTTCCAAATAGAAACATGTTTGTGCTTTGCGAGTTCTGACTGTCATTTCCCGTTCGAGCAAACTGTAACAATTAGATGGTGTTATTAGGTAATCTTCAATAGCAGTACGGATGTGCATCTGGACTGAGTGATCTTTGCACTAAGTTTCAACAATTTTGTGGGTTTCATCAATCAGAAAGAATTTAGTAAATAATTTCTAAAACATTTTAGTGAAACAGATGTATGGTCAATTAAGCAGATTGGCAGTAGATCGGTATTATACAGCATGCTTGAAAAACACATAACTTCACGCCTGTATCCCCGAAGGGGTAGGCAGAGGTGTATTACACACCCACGATTCGCCAGTTATGTTAAGGTCCCGATGTAATAGGGGGCGAGCCTATTGCCATCTTCCGGGTACATTACTAAGCGAGCGATAATTAACATTTATTAATACACACATAACTACGAAAATACAGAGGTGTGTGCCCGGGGCGACTGGGGATTGAACTCGAGACCTCGTCTCAGCAGTCCGTTATGAACGCACCTGGACCATCACCGCTATAAAAAAATATATAATGTGTATCTCTCAAATATTTTGAGTGATGTAAAAAAACCTTTTATCAAATTGTCCTCAGGCGTTCAATTCAGTTCGATTAATTTGCTCCCTGGAAAAAATCTCAATATTGAAGATATTTATACGCAAACAAACGCGATTGTCTGTCTATATGTGCCCATAAGGTTGTTAATAACTTCAACCGGATCGGTTAAAACTAAACGGTGATCCTTGACAATTAATTTAACATGATACAGAGAATTTCGCGGGTCTACTTTTTCAGCCATACAAAATAATTGCTCGTTAATAAAACACACGACTGCATGCTAATACCTTTGAATCGAATCAGCCATTCAATTTTATCGCTGCAAACATACGTTAGAATCATGCTTGTGCATTTCCACATCGCTACAACTGGTAATATTGGTATTGAACTTGCAAATGGATAGACGGTTTCTTTTTTATCATTATTAATAAATGCACTTTTGACCACTGTGGGGAGACAGTGGTCAAACGTGCACTTATTAATAATGATAAAAAAGAAACCTTTTTGGTAAGTGATGGTATGATCGATGATAGAACTCATTCGCAACCTATTCCCTCCAGGCCCTTAGGTTTTCTAAAAACATTGACTCAAGCGAGTTTCAATTATTGTGAATCTTATAAAACATAGTGCGTTGTATCTGTAGATGAGTAACTGACTCATTTTAAATATTTCACATTGCTTCTGCCAATAAAGAGTCCTACAGAGGGCAAAAGAGCAATGTAGGTGGTCAAACATACAGTTCTAGCAAATTTCTACAGAGCAACAGAAAACTTGCCTAGACACAAATTCTAGCGGGCAATTTAGAAATAATTAAATAGGCTATGGGCCCAGGTGGACAACTGCAAAGAGAACATGGCAATTGAGGCTATATTACGGATCAATCGCGAGCACCATATAAATTTCGATTGTAGTTAGATTATTCAAGTACTTGAATTCAACTTTATCAAGCATATCTTACCAAATAATAATATGATTAATTTGACACGTTCTCCCTTTCACTACGCAAACACTAAAAGTAAAATAACCCACCTAATTTGGTTAAGCAAATCACTTTTTATTTGGGGCCGAATGCGTATTAAGGAGAACGACAGATGACTGCAAACGGCGAATAAGTGTGCTAACTTGGTAACATTGTTAGGGTGGGCCGCCATCTTTATGTAAATTCTCCAAGATGTGGGTTCGTTGAAAATATTTCGGCACCAATTTAGGACTAGTCGACACCTGATGGTATTGCAGGTTTGGTGTTTTCGTGTCTGATTTGAATAGAAGCTAGAGAAATGTGAACTTCTAGTGACGGTAGTAGCGATTAAAATGTAGGATTTGCGTTAGACTATATTAAATATTTAGGTGTTTTTATATTCGAGTAGTAATGCTACTGTTAAAATACGCAACTCTAGAGTATTTAATGCTATTCTTTACATGTATTTTCATGTTTGTGTTATTCAGTTTGTTAGATTAAGGCTGATATAATTTAGAATGATTTAATATGTCTATATTATGAGTGTAATTCATAGTTGCGAAGTTCAATATCGCGATGTACGTTACAGCGAAAGTTTACTATTGCGACGGACGTTGTTGCGAAAGTTCATTATCGCGATGTACGTTACAGCGAAAGTTTACTACTGCGACAAACGTTGTCGCGAAAGTTCTATACTAAAAAGAAAAAGACCAGTGGTTCTGGTGCTTCGCCGGCCGCTGCCGTGGCACGCTCGCTTCGCTCGCTCGGCTCGCGCTCTGTTGGGGTCACAGTTCTAACCTAACCTAACCCACTTTAGTAACAACGAAAATTCGCGACGTCTGTCGTAGTAGTAAATTTTCGCTGTAACGTACATCGCGATAATGAACTTTCGCAACAACGTCCGTCGCAATAGTAAACTTTCACTGTAACGTACATCGCGATATTGAACTTCGCAACTATGAATTACACTACTATATTATATAGTAAGTCGAGCATAAAAAAACAGATTTGGCTGCAATTAGGCACAAAAATAGATTTTATTAGATATTTGTGTTGATTGAATGAGAGGTAAATTGCGGTTTACGATTCATGACGTATTAAAAAAACTACTTACTAGATCTCGTTCAGACCAATTTTCGGTGGAAGTTATATGATAAGGCAGGGAGGGGAACTTGGGTAGTGAAGGTGAGTGTTGATGTACATCAACAAAAGGGGCCCCTTCTAAACCTACACTTGGGTCGCAAGTCCCAAGAACTGTCCCGAGTTCCCAACTCAGCAACGCGATGGACCTTCTCCGTGCGGGTGCACGGAGAATCCATGGATTGCTAAGAATATCGGTCTCATCCTATATTTTTTTTAGTTTTATCATTCTCTTATTTTAGAAATTACAGGGGACACATTTTACCACTTTGGAAGTGTCTCTCGCGCAAACTATTCAGTTTAGAAAAAAATTAAATTAGAATCCTCAATATCATTTTTGACGACCTATCCATAGACACGTATTCGTTTAATGACAAAAAAATGTTGAGTGTCTAAGTGGGGGGAACCCCCAAAATGTACCTACTGTTATTTTTTATTTTTGTGTGAAAATCTTAATGCGGTTCACAGAATACATCTACTTAGCAAGTTTCAACAGCATAGTTCTTATAGTTTCGGAAAAACATGACTGTGACATACGAACGGACAGACAGACAGACATGACGAATCCATAAGGGTTCCGTTTTTTGCCATTTTGCAACGGAACCCTAAAAAGAGCATAAATGGAGGCTGTAATAACCATAATAATTGAAGATGAGGTATTTTGCAATTATCATGATGACGATACAGGTTAAAGATCTTAAAGGTAAGTAGAAGTAACTATTTTTTGATCCATGACTCTGTCAAGAGGTAGATACTTTTATAGTAAAGGTTCCGGAGGTCAACGCCTTCAACAAAACACATAAGTCAGGGGATCGTATTATTTTTACTCTTTCTTACTCAAATTACACTTAGCGTTTCCATTATACAAAACTATTTAATAAAACTAAATAAAAAATGTGAAAACGTCTCACAGAAAATCATGCTGTAAAAAAACCGACCCACACGTATGGGTAAGATGAAAAATTATTTTTGAGTTTCAGTTGTTTTTTTCTATTTTTGTGTTAAAATCTTAATGCGGTTCACAGAATACATCTACTTACCTAGTTTTAACAGTATGGTTTTTATAGTTTCGGAGAAAAGTGACTGTGACATACGGACGGACAGACAGACAGACATGACGAATTTATAAGGGTTCCGTTTTTTGCCATTTATCTATGGAACCCTAAAAACGCACTGCAATGCCTGCTCAAACCTGAATTTTGTCCGTGGTTAAAATCATGTTGTTTTACGATTCTGCAATTAAGATTGTATTTAATACCAAAATATGTGTGACGATTACGAAGCCTTACTTAGTGCTAAAAATACACTGTACTATGCCACATGAAAGTTGTACGAAATCCGATTTTCGAACGTTCATCTTATTTGCTCCCACTAACTTAACCACTTAAGTACTTGTATTTATTTTCTTTGTTCTTTCACAAGTTGAAATGTTGCAGTTGTTGGTAAAGGTTTGTTCTGAATAAGATTCTTAAAAGTTTCCAAATAGAAACATGTTTGTGCTTTGCGAGTTCTGACTGTCATTTCCCGTTCGAGCAAACTGTAACAATTAGATGGTGTTATTAGGTAATCTTCAATAGCAGTACGGATGTGCATCTGGACTGAGTGATCTTTGCACTAAGTTTCAACAATTTTGTGGGTTTCATCAATCAGAAAGAATTTAGTAAATAATTTCTAAAACATTTTAGTGAAACAGATGTATGGTCAATTAAGCAGATTGGCAGTAGATCGGTATTATACAGCATGCTTGAAAAACACATAACTTCACGCCTGTATCCCCGAAGGGGTAGGCAGAGGTGTATTACACACCCACGATTCGCCAGTTATGTTAAGGTCCCGATGTAATAGGGGGCGAGCCTATTGCCATCTACCGGGTACATTACTAAGCGAGCGATAATTAACATTTATTAATACACACATATCTACGAAAATACAGAGGTGTGTGCCCGGGGCGACTGGGGATTGAACTCGAGACCTCGTCTCAGCAGTCCGTTATGAACGCACCTGGACCATCACCGCTATAAAAAAATATATAATGTGTATCTCTCAAATATTTTGAGTGATGTAAAAAAACCTTTTATCAAATTGTCCTCAGGCGTTCAATTCAGTTCGATTAATTTGCTCCCTGGAAAAAATCTCAATATTGAAGATATTTATACGCAAACAAACGCGATTGTCTGTCTATATGTGCCCATAAGGTTGTTAATAACTTCAACCGGATCGGTTAAAACTAAACGGTGATCCTTGACAATTAATTTAACATGATACAGAGAATTTCGCGGGTCTACTTTTTCAGCCATACAAAATAATTGCTCGTTAATAAAACACACGACTGCATGCTAATACCTTTGAATCGAATCAGCCATTCAATTTTATCGCTGCAAACATACGTTAGAATCATGCTTGTGCATTTCCACATCGCTACAACTGGTAATATTGGTATTGAACTTGCAAATGGATAGACGGTTTCTTTTTTATCATTATTAATAAATGCACTTTTGACCACTGTGGGGAGACAGTGGTCAAACGTGCACTTATTAATAATGATAAAAAAGAAACCTTTTTGGTAAGTGATGGTATGATCGATGATAGAACTCATTCGCAACCTATTCCCTCCAGGCCCTTAGGTTTTCTAAAAACATTGACTCAAGCGAGTTTCAATTATTGTGAATCTTATAAAACATAGTGCGTTGTATCTGTAGATGAGTAACTGACTCATTTTAAATATTTCACATTGCTTCTGCCAATAAAGAGTCCTACAGAGGGCAAAAGAGCAATGTAGGTGGTCAAACATACAGTTCTAGCAAATTTCTACAGAGCAACAGAAAACTTGCCTAGACACAAATTCTAGCGGGCAATTTAGAAATAATTAAATAGGCTATGGGCCCAGGTGGACAACTGCAAAGAGAACATGGCAATTGAGGCTATATTACGGATCAATCGCGAGCACCATATAAATTTCGATTGTAGTTAGATTATTCAAGTACTTGAATTCAACTTTATCAAGCATATCTTACCAAATAATAATATGATTAATTTGACACGTTCTCCCTTTCACTACGCAAACACTAAAAGTAAAATAACCCACCTAATTTGGTTAAGCAAATCACTTTTTATTTGGGGCCGAATGCGTATTAAGGAGAACGACAGATGACTGCAAACGGCGAATAAGTGTGCTAACTTGGTAACATTGTTAGGGTGGGCCGCCATCTTTATGTAAATTCTCCAAGATGTGGGTTCGTTGAAAATATTTCGGCACCAATTTAGGACTAGTCGACACCTGATGGTATTGCAGGTTTGGTGTTTTCGTGTCTGATTTGAATAGAAGCTAGAGAAATGTGAACTTCTAGTGACGGTAGTAGCGATTAAAATGTAGGATTTGCGTTAGACTATATTAAATATTTAGGTGTTTTTATATTCGAGTAGTAATGCTACTGTTAAAATACGCAACTCTAGAGTATTTAATGCTATTCTTTACATGTATTTTCATGTTTGTGTTATTCAGTTTGTTAGATTAAGGCTGATATAATTTAGAATGATTTAATATGTCTATATTATGAGTGTAATTCATAGTTGCGAAGTTCAATATCGCGATGTACGTTACAGCGAAAGTTTACTATTGCGACGGACGTTGTTGCGAAAGTTCATTATCGCGATGTACGTTACAGCGAAAGTTTACTACTGCGACAAACGTTGTCGCGAAAGTTCTATACTAAAAAGAAAAAGACCAGTGGTTCTGGTGCTTCGCCGGCCGCTGCCGTGGCACGCTCGCTTCGCTCGCTCGGCTCGCGCTCTGTTGGGGTCACAGTTCTAACCTAACCTAACCCACTTTAGTAACAACGAAAATTCGCGACGTCTGTCGTAGTAGTAAATTTTCGCTGTAACGTACATCGCGATAATGAACTTTCGCAACAACGTCCGTCGCAATAGTAAACTTTCACTGTAACGTACATCGCGATATTGAACTTCGCAACTATGAATTACACTACTATATTATATAGTAAGTCGAGCATAAAAAAACAGATTTGGCTGCAATTAGGCACAAAAATAGATTATCAACTGAAAAATAAATAAATAAATATTCTAGGACATTCTTGAAAGGACGAATTTTACTTTTTTATTAAGTTCCTCAAATTCTAAACGAGTAATTCACGCGAACAAAATCATAGGTAACAAAATTAAAGCAAAATAAAACTATTGAATATAATAGATTGATTGGCTTAAAAAACTCACAATGAAAGAAGTCTCAAAATTCATTGCAACCTATTTACAGAATATACCGTAAAACGAGAAGTCATCAAAATGTGTTTATCTAAAATATTCATTCTATTCATATCAAATTCCTATTCATGACGCGTATACCCTGAAACCATTGTTTCCCCTCTATAATCTCCTGCACAAACAGATGGTGAAAAGCTACTCCTAACTTTGTCAATGTCGTGACCCTTGAAAGCGTCTCATTGTTCGATCTTAAGCCGTTGTGAGGTCAATAATAAAAATGAATGCGTATGAAATATGCGTGGGACAATTTGACACCTGATCGCATTTGCAGGGTTAGGCATTCATTTTTATTTAATATAATGTTTGAAATATGATATGAAAGAAAGGGTAAATGAGATTATTGAAAAGCAATATTGAAACAAAAAAGAATATTAAATTTTACGTTGTCATTCGTTTAGATTGAAATTTCGTTATTTATGAGTATATTAAGATACTTAGGTAACAAACAGATTCTCAGCCTACTGGAAGCTTAACCACGATGCGCTTATAACAATTCAGTTTTGGGCAGCGAAGCAGAGACAGAGAGAGATCTCTCTCCCTCAGCACAGCTGAATTGAACTGAATTGCTATAAGCGCGTCGTAGTTAGTCCGTTGTTAGTAAAGGTACTGTGGCCTTGAACGCTACCCACACAAAAGATGTCACTCACACGTTGCCTCGAATGATGAGAATGGGAAAGGAATAATGATAAGGCTGGTACTCTGGTACTTTAATAAACTGTATGAACCTATAGATATAGATTGAAAAAAGTAAACATTCTGGAAAGGACTTGGACCCACGACCAGTCTCTTACAGGGGGAATACTCTGATGAACTGAGCTATCTGGTCAATGGTGTAATCGAAGTTCTCCGATACATTACGTCTTGAAGCGACGCTTGAGTATTGGAGAATTTAGAATATCTATTACGTGTCCAAGTAGCTCAGTTCTTCCGAGTATTCCCCCTATAAGGGTCAGTCGCAATAGGATAATAAAGATAAGGCGAGATTAGAAAAAGAATAAAATAAAGAAAACCGACAAAAATAATGGGTAGGGTAGGGACCCTACCCTGTTTCCCAATAGTGTGAAAGGAACGGAATGAAAGTGCGAGAAAAATAAAAGCGATTGTATGGTACATGAGGACAAGAATGAAAGCATGATTACACATATAGAAGTTAGACTATGTAACCAAAAAGCTAAACTTGAGTGGGTTCTATCGAAAAAGCACTAGCAGACTAGGTAATATTTGAATTAAAAGTATAGGCTTTGGCCATGCCAAAGATGCTAGAATTAACAAAAAATAAAAAAAATATAAGGATCAGTCCCTTATTCACACTTTTTTCGATCTAATTCGATAGGCAAAGTTACCGTACTAATTGCTTCAAAACGTTCGTAACGTTTACGAAACTGACAAGTTAGATACACTGACCAATTAGAGGTAATGGCATGGTAATCTAACATTTATTAACAGAATACTTACCACAAAAGTATCCTTTAGACCACAAACTCATTTCTAGTTAGTATGGTTACGAAATAGCAAATAACAGGCATTTTGGCCTCTAATCTGTAAAGCCTTGGAACGTGGCCGTCTCTACCCAGCGATTAGTTTAATTTTAACGGCCTCAGACAGCTTAACGGTGGCTAGGCCTGGCTTATTGAATTACACACGTCTTGTTTTAGTAATATTAAGTTTCTCTGTGGCCTCAGAGTGTGAATTATATAGGTATATCTTCACGCATAAACCTATGATTATTTCCAGAAGAAGATTCTTGACAGAACTACATTTTAATTGAAATAAAACTATTAAAACAGATTATATCATATTTATTTGATGTTATTTACATTGAACTCAACGTTTTGGTTGCTCTTCAGCAGCCATGGTCACGGGGAGACTGAAAATGGTGGTTGTTTTATAGTTTAAAGTGTAAGTTATCTCAAAGTACCCGAACTATGCTAACTTGTTGGTGTTGCTATATACGCAGAATGAGCTCACAGTGTCACGAAGTATTATTGTATTTTGATTTTTCTTGAAATTAATTAAGGAATGACTGAGTCATAAGCTGGTGGTACATTCCAACCATCGTCTCTATTAAAATTAGAATGTTTTTTAATTTCAATAGCCTCTCGGAGCGGAATCGATTTTCTTTAACGAGTATCTGAGGTTTATCAAATTCTAAGTAATGCCTGGTCCCCTGTTGCACGTTCTAACACACAGCAGACTTGGTTGAGTGTTGGTGTTATAAATCAACTGTTGTGTTGTTTGGCGCGATTGCCAATTTTTCGTTTGACCACCAAATGTCAGGTTCAGTGTAAATAATAAAATAACCTCAAATTAATCCCGATAGAATCCGTTAAAAATAGTTTAAAAGGTATTGTCGGAAGTTCAAGTGAACTTCCGACAATACCTTTTAATTTTTAAATATTTTTGGCGTTTTTTATTTCAAACAGTCACAGTCTAAGACAACATTTGAAGTAATAGTTAGGCACAAATGAATTGTAATCTAGCTTGCACCGGTTCTTGGAGGTAACCTACCACTGATACGAAGGCTACCAGAGCGAAGATATTACGTACAGAAATTGAGCAACTACATGAATATATTTAAGACGAGACATATATTACAACAAATATAATTGCTCGATTTGTATATATCTTCTCTAATAATCACTCAGTCCAAAAGATGGTGTCTTGAAGCAGTTTATGAACAATTGTAACACTCGGGTGTAAGGACGTGGAAAGGAAAGAAATAGAGGTAACGCCTCCGACATGTTCACAAACTGCACAAAATGCAGCATACTGCTGCTTTACGTAACATATTGTCCATATAAAACTTGTATTCCAAACGTTTTGTGGATCACTGCGGTCGAAATCTTCAGTGGTACAGGTACTCATCGCCGCCCGGACCTATACCACTGAAGATGTCGAGCGCAGTGAAAGCCTAAAGAATTATAAGTATGTTTTAAACCAAATGGTTCAGCATTTCCTTTCTTTGTTCCATGATAAAGATTTGGCATGTTTTACTCACGTCTCATATATTGTATTTCCTTTTTCCAATAAGCCTAAGATCTATAAGCAATGCGTTAGTCTTAAGATCATCATTTCATCATCGATTTATCATCATCTACCTCATAGCTATTTCCTAGTTTGTATAAGGCGCTGAGTATAGCATTCCGTAGGAGTTTTATGTGACAGCTACACATAACCGCGTGGCCTCCCCGCATATGCGAATCCCAATGACGAAACATAAAAAACAGATAAGGTTAGCTTCAGTTTGAAGTTGGTAGGGTTCTGTATAATTGATACCAACTGGAATGTGGGTTTTCTTTTGAACTTCACCTAATTTACCAATTGGTAGGGTACGGTAAAATTTATGAACTAACTAAAACAAAGAAACCACCAAGATATTGAATGACAGAGTACCACTTGCCATGACAGAGTGAAGATAGCCCATTCGCCAGCGAAAATGCGAAGGCGATCACCCTCATTAAGTGAGAGGGTGGCACTGTACTAATCGATTTGGGCTTCTTACCTTGCAGAATTGAGATGGCGGATTTCTATCAGGGCAGAGCTGAACTATCACCAAACAGTAAGGACGATAATGAAATTATAAACGAAGTATCAAAATACCAAACCCAATGAAGTTACAGATAGTCCAAACTATTAAATTCACGCCATTACAAAGATAAGTTCAACAAAGTTGCAAGAGATTTAACAACTAAATAGTCTGCAAGTTGTCCCAACTTTGAAGTCAGAGTATAGAATCACAAGTTAAGTAGTTTAGGTCAATGTGTGTATTGTATATGTTTAGGTCAAGTTTAAATGGGAATCGCTTTAGACCTAGGGCCTGATTCAGTAAAGCCACATTTTGAAAATGCGTGATTTCCATTCGAATAGAAAGAAAAACGTAAAAAAGCTTTTATTAATTATTCCGTATGATCTGTCGAAACAAAGCCTGTCTTTTTTTTTTTTTTTCGTGCGGAAATCCCTTCGGATACCCCCCGAAGCCTGGTCAGCGGGGGCGGTTATGTCGGGCTTGAACCGACTAAAACCGCACGCCGTCTCGGGTCTACAGACGCGGAGGTGTAAGGTTGCCCATAGAGCATATCCCTCGCACCCCGACTGACCCTGGCCCATCTCCACTTGCGAGATGGCCCCCTCGGATTTGGGAACCACGGTGTCCCCGTCTTGCCCCGGTTTAGGGCAGGGGCGCTAGGCACCCCACCGTCCCAGCCTGCTTCTGCTGGGTTGATAGGTGGCCTCACCTCTCACCCCCAGGCCTGCGGTCATGGAGGACGGAGGTCGTTAAGCGACCTCCGACGCCTGAGTCGCCTGCGCCGCGCGGCGAACATGTTGCGGGCTCGGCGGGAAACAAAGCCTGCCTACGTTTTCATGAGGCTGTTAAACCTTCAGAATAAACATTGGTTTTGAAATTAAAATTTCAAATCACACGTTTTAAAAACTTATAGTGTTTCTAATCGTTTATTTAACTTTTGACAGATCACGCACATAAAGTTTACTAATAATTTTTGATACAATGTACTACAGGGAATACTGTACTTCATGCACGGGCTCCGCCAACTTAGAGATGTGTCATTCGTAATTAATGACCACAGACTACAAAAACGGTTTTGATATAAATCGATTTTTGATTATATTAATAAAACATTTAATAAAATTATTGTGATTATATTTTATATCAAATCACGTAAAATCCTTTATTATTTTGCATTAAAATGCCCGAAATGTCTCTGTTTTAATGCATAAATAATTTGCGCAATGAAAACAGTTCCATGGTACTCGTACCTAGTAATGGGATCGAATGTATTCGCTGCAAATTAATGAATCTAAAGTAATCGTTTAGACTTACTGTAGTTGGTTCAAATAAAAAGCATGTGAAGGAACCGCGGTACCTACTTGTAATGAACAGGTACAAAATGTTTAATTCATAGTACTTTATAGATTAAAAAATAAAAAAACAAAAAGAGGTACTGTAATTGAGCTGAGTGAGACGAAGTCGAGCGAAAGCTCCTCATACCAGACTTCAGGATTTTCTTTGTCACAGGTCTCCTCCTAAACTACTAATCCAATCAGAACCAAATTTGGCATGATTAAAGAGGTCAATCAGAGGAAGGTTTATGGATATATTTTGAAAAAATTAATGCTACCACAGAGGAATGATCACCGTTAAAAAAAATCCAAATGGAATTACATAATAACCGCTCGAGACACTGTGACCAAACTTTACACGCTCAGAAAGCATGTCCAGAGTTGTGACTTTCAAACAGAATTTTCAAAATCGGACTTGCCACGGAGGAATGATCACTGTTCAAAATTTTCAAGATCTGATTCACGATGTCTCACTCAGCTCAACATTGCAAGCAGCGACCTAGTACTTTTTTTAATTATAAAGAATCGTCTTCTTCGTATGACCAGGAATCATCATCACTTGAGTTCTCAGTAATATTGAGTATCAATTCCTGGACAGATAAATTGTCGAATGCAACATCCCGTTCCGACATTATCACCTTTTTTAGGGTTCCGTTGCCAAATGGCAAAAAACGGAACCCTTATAGATTCGTCATGTCTGTCTGTCTGTCCGTCCGTATGTCACAGCCACTTTTCTCCGAAACTATAAGTACTATGCTGTTGATAAGTAGATGTATTCTGTGAACCGCATTAAGATTTTCACACAAAAATAGAAAAAAAACATTAAATTTTGGAGGTTCCCTAAAGTATACTTAGTATACTTAGAACTGAAACTCAAAAAAAATGTTTTCATCAAACCTATACGTGTGTGGTATCTATGGATATGTCTTCAAAAATGCTATTGAGGTTTCTAATTTCATTTTTTTTCTAAACTAAAATGTGTCCCTCCCCTCGTGTAACTTCTAAAATAAGAGAATGAAAAAACTAAAAAAATATATTATGTACATTACCATGTAAACTTCCACCGAAAATTGGTTTGAACGAGATCTAGTAAGTAGTTTTTTTATAATACGTCATAAATCGTAAAACGCAATTTACCTTTCATTCAATCAACTCAAATATGAAATAAAAAAAGCATTATTATGTTACTTGTTGCTACGGAACCCCTAATGGGCGAGTCCGACTCGCACTTGGCCGCTTTTTTGTTTTTCTACAACACTCGCCCAGTTTTCAGAAATAACTTGTTCACACGCATTTTTTAGTAAATCCAGCATTTTTCTTGCGGTGAAAGGAGGAGTTGTATTGTTCCTCGGAGCATATCCTTTAACTTGTGCCCAGATCATTTGAATTGCATTATATTGGCAGTGATATGGCGGAATTCTGAGGACGGTATGCCCATGCTCTGCTGCCATTTCATCTATTCCGTATCGTTTTGGCAGCTTCTTTGTTTTTAATATCTTTACTAACTCTACTTTAGTAGGAACTCGTCCACCTCCTCGCCATTGTCCATTTTATCCATGGAAAAGATTCCTGTGCGATAGCCAGCAATATGTGATTTTTTTGTATGATCCCCTAAACTACTGCATTATTCTCAAGGAAACATAACGACTGATACCGAGAGGTACTTTATTACTCCCGATACAAAGAAGGGATATTATAACGTTAGACGTCGATGTCTGGCTGTGGCATCGTAGCTCTCAAACAGATGAACCAATTTCGATGCAGTATTTTTTTTTTGGAAGCCAGTTTTCTTGAGGTGGTTTTTAGGTATGTTGAGTATCGGCGGGGGGGTATCCGAGGGGATTTCCGCACGAAAAAAAAAAAAAAAAGGTATGTTAAGTATCAGCTCTTTTCCAAAATGATGTAAGGCATTTTTGGCGTATGATTGCTCGATTAAGTGATTAACGCGTGCCAGTTTAATCGTTAAATGATGTTTTTTTATATATATAGGACACGTCAATTTGACTTCACCTCGCCTGTTGGTAAGCTGAAGGAAAAGTCTCAGGAAAGAGGGTCACCATTACATACACGTACCATGTTAACAATGGTGGCACTCAGCTTGACGGTTTCATCAGAAGAGGATTGTCGTCGCAGCACCGCGTGACACCCACCGGTCCCACTAGTGCTGCGATCACAATTCCCCTGCCCGGCTATGCACTTGCTGAACCCTTCTTTTTTTTTTTTTTTTCGTGCGGAAATCCCTTCGGATACCGCTGTCGGGCTTGAACCGACTAAAACCGCACGCCGTCTCGGGTCTTAAGACGCCGGGGTGTAAGGTTACCCATAGAGCATATCCCTCGCACCCCGACTGACCCTGGGCTATCTCCGGTTTCGAGATGGCCCCCTTACTTGCTCTCCACTGTGCCATCTGCTAATCAGAGGGACACGTGGAAAGCTTCCGAACAGCCCTCAACAGGGCCGTCCTCGCCTCGGTCGGAGTTGGCCGTAGGCGGCAGCGTCTCTCCCGCCCTAGGAGAGAGGCGCTGCTGCCTCCGTTGCCCAGGGTGCACCGCGTGGAGGTCCCCAACCAAGCACCCCGCACTTGCTGACCCCTGAACGCAATCAAACCAAAATTGGATTACTATGGAGGGTTTTTCGCAATCGTGCACGGTGGTACCCACCCGGCCGAATTTTGTGACAAATTTGTGTCATCAACTATAAGTATTTTTTGGCGAGAAGGTTATTTTAAATTTTTAATTATTCTAATATTGTTTCAGTTTATGTCTTGTGCTACTCTTGATAGCGGTTTTTGTAAGAGCATAAAGGGCGCAGTGTGCTCATTGACGCGAACAATGGAAGACATAATGGAAAAAGCTGACTCACCAAATTGCGTCACTTTTAGAAAGGTTGAAGATGCCCAACATTTGATGGGTGGGTTTAGCTGTAGAGAATTAGCGTAAGAATTCTGTCGATTACTGTTGTGGACTCAGTACCAACCCGTCCATAGAACAGGCAGTTCTTGTGATATTTTAAAAAAGCTACACTGCTTTCGATATTATGGTACTGTTCGAAAAAACTCAATTAACAAAAAGAGGTTTCGTGTATCGCGCTAGACATTTGTTTAAGACGATTATCCATGAATTTTTTGTAACTTGAGTTTTTTTTTTAAATTTGCCGAAATATGTTTAAGAATATACGAGTGTATAATTGGAATTGATATTCTGGAGATGATATTGAAAACATTTTTTTTCGGGTGGAAATCCGGGTGCCGGCGGTGGTGGTTATGTCGGATTCGAACCGATAAAACGGCACGCCGGGTTTTCAGAAGCCGGGGTGTAAGGTGGCCTATAAGGTATTTCTCTCGCACCCCGGCTGACCCAGGGCCATCTCCGGTTTCGAGATTTCCCCCTCGGGTTTGGCAACCACGGTGTCCCCGTCTTATCCCCGGAAAGAGAGGAGGCGCGCAGTGCGCTATCGCCCCGGCCTGCTTCTGCCAATTTGACAGGTGGCTCCACCTGTCAACCTCAGGCCTGCGCTCATAGAGGACGAAGGTCGATATGCGACCTCCGACGCCTGAGTCACCTCCAAGTAAACTGACCCCAGGTTTCCAAGTGAAAGGTTTGGGTGCAAACGGGAATGGCGCCGTCTCATCGCATAATGTCCTTTTCCTGAAATGTCCTTTCTCATAATGTCCTGTTCTCGGGGGTTAGGTTAGGGTAATAAACATAATAAACTACTATAATAATTATATTGTTATTATACAAATCAATTCCGGCGCTTCGCCGGCCGCTGCCGAGGCACGCTCGCGACGGTCACTCGACTCGCGCTCTGTTGGGGTCACAGTTCGAACCTAACCTAACCCACGAGAAAAGGACATTATGCGATGAGACCATTGGCGCTCAGATGAATAAGTATAAAACTCGAGTTAATAGTCCTTTCACTGACTTCACGACGAAAATATATTAGTAGGTAGTATAAAAAGCAATATGTCAAGATCAAGGCCGACTCGCCGTCCTTTCTGAAGCAGGCCAAGACGGAGGCGTGGCGTGTGTGTCCTACACACGCCTGCCAACTCACCGACGCGGGATAAAACCCGACCCCACCAAGCGAGGCCGCGAAGCGGGCAAAGTCCGCCGGTAACCATGGGGTTATCCTTTCGAGGGCTTACCCGGGTGCCCGGCAATGGACTCTTGGGGACAATACCGTGTGGTTTTAGTCGGTCCGATTCCGACATGCCCACCCCATCGTTGACACCGATGGGGTGAAGTGCGTGGGGGTTTCCGCACGTTAAAAAAAAGATCAAAAGCTTCACGTATTCTGTATACTTTACTGAAATAACCATACTTAATAACTGTAACAAGATCAAAGAGCAAATTTGCAAATAACATCCTAACAGTAATTGGTGCTTTTCTGAGATATACAAAATAAATAAAGATATTTTCATGAAAATGCCCTGAAGCGTGTCTGAAATCTTTTGCCCCAGATGTTACGTAAATCTTTTTAACATTTGATATTATGATTCAGCAAAACTATTTTTTAGCTTATATAATTTTATTTTTTAGGATTCCGTACCCTTTTTTTTTCGTGCGGAAATCCCCTCGTCTTCCCCCCACCTCCCCCGACGGCCAGCGGGGGCGGTTATGTCGGGCTTGAACCGACTAAAACCGCACGCCGTCTCGGGTCTTCAGACGCCTGGGTGTAAGGTTGCCCATAAAGCATATCCCTCGCACCCCGACAGGGTTCCGTACCCAAAGGGTAAAACGGGTAAAATAGGGTCCCAATAACTAATAATTCGCTGTCCGTCCGTCCATCCATCACCAGGCTGTATTTATTGAACCGTGACAGCTAGAAAGTTGAAATTTTCACAGATGATGTATTTCTATTGCCGCTATAACAACAAACACTACATACAAAATAAAATAAATATTTAAGGGGGGCTCCACGCCTCCGCCACAGCCTCACCCCCGCAAGCCAGCGGGGGGGTATCCGAAGGGATTTCCGCACGTAAAAAAAGGGGGGCTCTAGTAGACCGGTATTCTTAGCAATCCATGGATTCTCCGTGCGGGTTCCGGGTCCATCGCGTTGCTGAGTTGGGAACTCGGGACAGTGCCTGGGACTTACGACCCAAGTGTAGGTTTAGAAGGGGCCCCTTTTGTTCATGTACATCAACACCCTCCCTGCCTAACCAAATTTGATACGAACCTACTAGTGCCGCTTTAGATATTCGTCCTAGTAATGAGCTTATTGTAGCTCTCGATAAGCCTAGATCTTTAAGTAGGTTATAGAGAGATTTTGCTGGTATGCCTCTCGCTCCCACTTCCACTGCATACAAATTAACCACGTAACCGTTTTTGATTAATTCGTTTGTGAGTTTTTTTGCCGTTTTTTGCTCTATATTATTAACGGCAATAACCAGGCTGTACCTAAAACCGACTAAAACCGCACGCCGTCTCGGGTCTACAGACGCCGGGGTGTAAGGTTGGAGGAGGACTCCCACCCCGATGGCTGCCACGAGGTCACGCCTCGGCGCCTCCCACGCCGGGCAGTCCGTCAGCGTGTGCAGCCCTGAGTCCTCGCTCGCGTCGCAGTGATGACACTCAGGCGTTGGCTCCTTCCTGATCCGATGCAGGTGGTCCCCGAAGCACCCCTTCCCGGATATCACCTGCGTCAGTCGGTACGAGAGGTTTCCGTGTCGCCTCTCCAGCCAATCCTCCATGATGGGCCTTACCGCCGCTATTGCGGCGTGCCCTAACCAGGCTGTACCTATTTTTTTTATTTCGTGCCGAAATCCCTTTGGATACCCCCCGCCGGCCAGCGGGGGCGGTTATGTTGGGCTTGAACCGACTAAAACCGCACGCCGTCTCTGGTCTACAGACGCCGGGGTGTAAGGTTACCCATAGGGCATATCCCTCGCACCCCGACTGACCCTGAGCCATCTCCGGTTTCGAGATGGCCCCCTCGGGTTTGGGAACCACGGTATCCCCGTCTTGCCCCGGTTTGGGGGAGGAGCGTTTGTCACCCCACCGTCCCGGCCTGCTTCTGCTGGGGTGACAGGTGGCCTAACCTGCCACCCCCAGGCCTGCGCTCATGGAGGATGGAGGTCCGGCGGGCCGGGAGAGTTCTAAATCTCTCCCGGGCGCGCTCCGCCATCTCCATGCTCGCAGAAGGAGGTGGCGGCGGCCCACGCGTTCGTGCTCCGCACCATTGCCGCAATCATGCTGCAGAGCGAGAGGACTCCCACCCAGATGGCTGCCACGAGGTCACGCCTCGGCGCCTCCCACGATATAAAGAACCGTGACAGCTAGACAGTTGAAATTTTCACAGATGATGTATTTCTATTGCCGCTAACAACAAATACTGAAAAACAGAATAAAATAAATATTCAAGGGGGCGTACATACAACAAACGGGACTTCTTTGCTCGATACTGATACCGGCAACAGATAGATAGATCTAGACTCGCACTTTTTTAATAGCACTACAGACTGTTTTCCCGACGTTTTGATTATTTTTCTGTAGTCATGGGGAGACTAAGATAGTGGTATCCTTTTGTCATCATCACCATCACGGCGTTAGTTCCGGCTGCATTCAGATCTTGCACTTTGGATCCAGGGAGTACGCTCTCCTTCTCGTGGTCTTGATTTAGTTTATCTTGCCTATTACGGAAGCGTCTGCCATCTGAACTCCAACCCTGAAAACTAAAACCTGCGCCAGTTCGTTAATCATCCGATGAACCAGCCAGCAGTTCAGGTTGGCTTGAACCGCGAATATCTTGATACAGACCTATACATACACGTTATGTACGAATATAAATCTGTTTCAAGAATGGTCACTCATCCTAAGACCTGACCTGGCTAGTATTGCATAACTTTGCCATGTGTTTAACGTACTTTGTTACCATAACATAACTTCACGCCTGTATCCCCGAAGGGGTAGGCAGAGGTGTATTACACACCCACGATTCGCCAGTTATGTTAAGGTTCCAATGTAATAGGGGGCGAGCCTATTGCCATCTACCGGGCACATTATTAAGCGAGCGATAATTAACATTTATTAATGCACACATAACTACGAAAAGTCAGGTGTGTGCCCTGGGCGACTGGGGATCGAACTCGAGACCTCGTCTCAGCAGTCCATTACGTACGCCACAGGGCTATCGCCGCTTTTTTACCGTGTAGACTTATTAATCTATACGTACTTTGTTAACAATACTGTTACAAATTGCTCTCCACAGTTTAAATTCGAAGCTTTGTTTTCACTTTACAAAATAATCCCCGTAGCACTCAATGGGGAAGTAATTGTAACTTTGGAACTTACAAAGAAGTAAAATCTTGAAGCAGCAGCAAACTTGAAGTTATAAGTTCTTTACTGCGGACTAGAGTTCATCATCAAAATCACAAGTCAGATATCCAAATGATAGCAATCAATCAGTAGGTATATTTATCTAATACTAGCTGATGCCCACGGCTTCGCCCTCGCGGAGGTCGGTTATCGTTTTAGGTCATATCTCTGGTTATCCTTAACTAATTGCAATCAGGCAGATTTTTAGTGTGATCAAGGACTTTCTAATAAAAAAAACCGCGTCCATCACGAATAAACAGGCAAACAGATAAGCAGACAAGAATTTGAAAAGAAATATTTTTTGTTCAGAATCGTTCATTTAACGTGACCCAAGTATTTATTTTCCAAAGTACAGACACAGTCAATTTACAATTTTATAAGTACAGACACAACAAATTTACAATTTTATAATGTACCGACTTACAGGGAAAGTTGGATAGAACCTTGAACACCCTTTTTTTTCGTTGTCTATGTCGGATTCGAACCGACTAGAATCGCACGCCGTCTCGGGTCTTCAGACCGGTAAGGTGTCCCATAAGGTAAGCTCTCTGACCCAGAGCCATCTCCGGATTCGAGATGGCCCCCTCGGGTTTGGGAATTCTTAAGTGACAGCAGTACTCCAAATTACTCTCGTTGAATAATCGTTAGGTGTATACTGTGGTACCTTAATAACTGTAGTCATTACACGTCAAAATGTTCCATTTAGCTGATATCCAAGCACTCCAGTTCTTAAGTGACAGCATTAGGTACTCTAAATTACATAACATATAACTTCACGCCTGCATCCCCGAAGGGGCGAGCCTATTGCCATCTACCGGGCACATTATAAAGCGAGCGATAATCAAAATTTTTAACACACATAACTACGAAAAGTCAGATGTGTGTGCCCGGGGCGACTGGGGATCGAACTCGAGACCTCGTCTCAGCAGTACGTTACGTACACCACTGGGCTATGGCAACTTAAAATTACTATCAATCAATAATCGTTAGATGTACATTGGCGCACCTCAATAACTTCAGCCAGTGGTTCAAAACCTCTTTGTTTATTCAACCTGATTACGTCACTCAATGTAAATTCTGTATGAGCTCTTAGCTCGGATATAATTGTTCAAGCGATACGGAACTGTTCAATAATATTAAATGAAATCATTTTATTTACTTAAAACAGGTATAAGGTATCCTTTAAATACACCAGTTCATATTCAACCTGAATGATATTTTTTATTTGCTTATGCCATCTTACGATCTATTCCTAATAAATTAGGAGGTGTAATTGCTTTAATCACATCTATTTTAATTTTAGAGAGAAATATAATCATAATAATCATTTATTTGCGAATACAAGTAAGCATTCGCATCTCGACTGCATGCAGCCGTGTTCCATCCTTCGCCTTTACGGGCCAGCTCTCTGATCCATGCAGGACAGCAGGCCGGATCATGATCTTGTAGATTTTCCCAGGGATTCGCGAGTCACACGTTGTTGCCGTAACCTGCCGCCATTTCATCCAACCAACGTTAATCCGATGCTTTACGGCTCGATCTAATTCTCCAATCACCAATACATTGAAAGATACTCACAATATTTCATTGTAATTTTATTGCAAACTGGCTGATGTATTTTCAATTCCTACTTCTCAAGCTTGAGGGTGTATTTTATGGAACATTAAATTTATTATTCCATCTTTATGGAATTGAAAATATTATAGTTTTCGTACCAAGAGTTTCTTAGTAAATAATTATTTGCTCTTATATACCTTTTTTTTTTTTTTTTTATCGTGCGGAAATCCCTTCGGATACCCCCCCGCCGGCCAGCGGGGGCGGTTATGTCGGGCTTGCACCGACTAAAACCGCACGCCGTCTCGGGTCTTCAGACGCCGGGGTGTAAGGTTACCCATAGAGCATATCCCTCGCACCCCGGCTGACCCTGGGCCATCTCACCACTAACAGCATCGCTCATCCTGTCTCCTCTGAAAGCAGAGGAGTACGGAGAGCGATGTGTTCCCGCCACGTTGGGTATTGGCCGACGATCAATGCCAACCCTATGAAGGGGTGAAGGGGAAGCCATTGACCGCCGCCCAGGGTGTACCGGCCGCTCCAATTCCGTTCCCCCCGGACTGCAGCGGGATCGGAATCGGAGCGACACTCGAGGAGGTTACCCAACACACACCCCTATATACCTAATATACCGGTCTATAATAACTAAATGTTTTTTTATTCACTCTCTATATATTATCTTTTACTTATTAATTAGGTCTTCTATAAAAGCGTGTTTTTGTTGTTTTTTACAACATACAGGCTTGACAGAGGTGTATTACACACCCACGATTTGCCAATTATGTTTAGGTCCCAATGTAATAGGGGGTGAGCCTATTGTCATTATACATATATTATATTATCAGATAATTAACATTTTTTAAATACACACATAACTATGAAAAGTCAGAGTCGCCCCAGGCACACACGCCTGGGGCGACTGGGGATCGAACTCGAAACCTCGTGTCGGCAGTCCGATACGTACGCCACTGGGCTATCAAACTACATACATACATACATATTTATAGTCACGCCTCTTTTAAATTGGGGTAGGCAGAGACAACATCTTTCCACTTGCTACGATCCTGACATACGCCTTTGGCTTCTTCTACTTTCATAATTGTTTTTATACATGCACGCCAGTTACGGGTACTTCTGACATGGCCTTTCCTCAAAACGTCCTCTATCTGATTGGCATACGTACGCCTACATAGGACGACCTTTACCGGGTTGCCCAGTAGCCCTAGCCTCAGAAATCTGTTTCGTTAATCTCCTTTCATCCATCCTCTCTACATGTCCGAACCATGTAAGCATCCCTTTCTCTATCTTGGTCACTACATCTTCTGCCATACCACAACGTTCCCTTATCACGCTGTTTCTCACTCGGTCCATCAGGGTCACTCCAAACTATTATTTTTAAAATTCTAGCACGGCATTTTATTTCCTTTATTTAAATAATAAATTTATTTCCTCAAAGTTACGTTCAAACAAAGATCAAAATTGACCATCATGCTATTATCCCCGCCATTAGCAAAATAAGTTCTCTTACCGGCATAAAGCACTTTTTAACTGCTTTATGTTATGGCAAAGCAATAACCGGTGCTTTTAAATCGTCGTTATATTTCTCGCTAATGGAGAAATTCGCGTGTACGGAATTATTAGTGCGATATATTGTCGTGTCTCGTCTCGTCTTGAAATTTAAGAGAAAATCTTACTTTATGACTGCGTAAAGCAAGACATTATTAGTACTGACAAAGGAATAGATTTTACTGGGTACTGTTAATTTTTTTTTTCTGAGATCTGAAAAATACATTGCGGCTTTAGTCGGTTCAAGTCAGTTCATATCTGCCCCTTTTGGGCAAGATACAGCCCAAAAGGGATTCCGCACGTAAAAAAAATAAATCACCTCGATTGATGGTAAGCTACAGGTGAAGTCTAAGGAATGAGGGTGACCATTACAGGTACAAATAATACTATTTACAGCTTTCTAAATCTAATAAATGTTAATATTTAATCAACATTTAATTTTCTGCCTGATCTGATTTTTTTTTTAACGTGTGCAATCCCCCACGGGCTTCACCCCATCGGTGCGGACGATGGGGTGGGCGTGTCGGAATTCGACCGATTAAAACCACACGGTGTCCTCCCCAAGTGTGCATTACCGGGCACCCCGGGTAAGCCCTCGAAAGGATAACCCCAGGGTTACCGGTGGACTTTGGCCGCCACCGCGGCCTCGCCTGGTGGGGTCGGGTTTTATCCCGCGGCGGTGAGTTGGCAGGCGTGTACACACGACACGCCTCCGCCACGGCCTGCTACTGTAAGGACGGCTAGCCAGCCGACTGCCGTCATCAGTCACCGAATTGTAACTTTTTTTTTTTTATGTGCGGAAATCCCTTCGAATACCCCCCCCCCCCAGCTATATATTATGAATAATTAGGTCACAAAGTAGGAGAAAGATATTAATACTATATTCTTTTAATAGTTTAGCGTATTTACTGTCGTTGAAACCGGGACCTATCCCGGATTTAAATGACTTGAAAGGGTAGATGTAAAATCCTAAACCTTTGGATACACTTAGTTTTGACTTTAATTAATTAATTTATAAATATTCTAGGACATATTACACAACGCCATCTAGACTCAAACTAAGCAGAGCTTGTCATATGGTTTCTAGAACGCGGATAAACATACGTAGATACTTTATTTTGTGAATAAATACATGTCATATTATACATAGAAACACTCAGACCAATACAAATATACAAATTTGCAATGAGCGGGAATCGATCCCGCGACATCTGACTTAGCAGTCAAATGCTCTACCTCTACGCCACAGAGGTCGTCATTATTTATGTATATTGAAGTGGCAGTGGGCAGGGCACATAGCTCGGAGAACCGATGGCCGTTGGGGCAGTAAGGTCCGTGACGGCAAGCGCAGCGTACGTAGGCCTCCCGCAAGGTGGACAGACGACCTGGGCCTGTAGACAAAGTCACATTCTACTAGTGGAATCGCTTCGAAGCGAACCTTGAAATGTTCAATATATATGGGAGTGACATTATTTGTTACACGTGACATGTCGACAAATGTTGTCTCTCCCATACATTTCGGTCTTTTGAAGGTTCGCTTCGTAGCGATTCCACTTGTAGAATGTGACTTTGTCTACAGGCCCTGGTAAAGAGCGCAGGGACTCGGTCGATGCAGGCCGCTACAGACCGGTCGAAATTTAAGTCCACTGCTGAACATAGGCCTCCCCCATTGGGAGGCCTATGTTCAGCAGTGGACTTCCTACGGCTGATATGATGATTCAAGCACAAGGAATTGAAAATCCTATCCTACTTCCTTCTAATTCTACTTAAATATACTCGTAAATGTGAAAGTTTGTGAAGATGTTTGGATATTTAGATGTTTGTTACTCAATCACGCTCTAACGGCTGAACGGATCTGGCTGAAATATGGTACATAGATAGATTGTAGTCGGTCGGACCTATGTATTATTACATAGGTTTTTTATCCCCGGAATAGTTTTTATCGTTTGCGGGAAAGGGATCAGAATTCAATGCGGGCAAAACCGCGGGCAACAACTGATTTTATATAATTCATTTTTAGAAACCAGTGCTTCGAAAAACGCCGGCGAAATGTGGGTATAAAATATACATCTAATATAAACTGCCAGCGTCGGTAGCTTAGTGGTTAAGGAGTTACTCTACGATCGAGACGTCCCGGGTTCGAATCCTGGCCATTACACTACCGACGTGAACCCACTCCTAACACAAGCAATTTAGCTTAGCTGAAGGGGTTAGGGGGAATATTAGTAATCTCGGTTACTAATATTCTTTAAAAAAAAAAAAAAAAAAAAAAAAAAAGTCTACATACAGAATGTATGGGCATATCATACATAAATCAAATAAGTGATGTTTTGTGAAAAGGGCAGTTCAAAAGTACTTGATACTTTGGATCTTACTTGAATATGGTATCAATATAGTGTTAATAAAGGAAACTTTTAAAATGTAACCAGATCCATGTATCCTTTAAAAAAATGGTAAAATAGCTGTGTTTGTGCATTGGCGATATTTGAAAAAATAACTTGGGCTATGTTTTAAATGAACAAATATTTTTTTTTGAATTCTTGCCTGTTCGTCTGTTTATCTGTTTGTTCGCGATGGACGAACTACTAAACTGATTTTGATGCAATTTTTGCTATAAAAAAGGTCTTGGTCAGACTTAAAATCTGCCGTATTGGTTAAGTAGAACCGGGCGGAGCCGCGGGCATCAGCTAGTAGGTTCAGGTCAGTGTTCTAAACTAGATATGGTCCATAATTATTTATGCGGTGGCCATTTTGCTTGTTTCAAAATGTGCCATTATGACATACTAGGCAGTAATATTTAAATGCTTACGGTGCCGAAACGAAGACACTGACGGTGGGGCTTGTCCACTAATGTTAAAGTCGCGCAGTGGGCTATGGAGCGAGCTATGCTTGGAGTTTTTTTTTAAAGACAAAATCTGCAATGAGGTCATCCGAGATAGAACCAAAGTTACAGACATAGCTCGCAGAATAAGCCAGCTGAAGTGATAATGGGCTGGCCACATCTGCCAAGGACCGATGGCCGTTGGAGCAAACGAGTCCTAGAGTGGAGACCGCGAGGCGGCAAATGGAACAGATGAACTGATGAACTGATAAAGGTAGCTGGGATAGACTGGATGTGGAAGGTGAAGGATCGGAAGCTATGGGGCAGATTGGGAGAGACCCATGTCCATCAGTGGACTGCGATAGGCTAATTGATTGATTGAATTAGTGATTCTTTAAATGATGAAATGATTTTATCGTGGTATATATGTGTTGGTTTTTGTGATATGATTCATCATCTTGCGTTGTTCCCAGTTATATTCGAGGCTTTCACGGTAGAGCCCGGGGAAGGCTTACATCTATTCATAATAAAAAAAGGCGGCGATAGCCCAGTGGTGTACGTAACGGACTGCCGAGACGAGGTCTCGAGTTCGATCCCCAGTCGCCCCAGGCACACACCTCTGACTTTTCGTAGTTATGTGTGTATTTATAATGAGGATTATCGCTCGCTTAGTAATGCGCCCGGTATAGAGATGGCAATAGGCTCGCCCCCTATTACATTGGGACCTAAACATAACTGGCGAATCGTGTGTGTGTAATACACCTCTGCCAACTCCTTTGGGGATACAGGCGTGAAGTTATGTTATGTTATATGGCTTGTATAGGAGCGACTACTGACTGAACTCCCAAGTACGAAAGGAAACTCATGTCAGACCCTGAAATCTTTCCGGCTTACTCCTTTCTTTCCTATCCATCATCCTAATAGCGATTACCCAAGCGTTCAACGTTTGCACTTTTGAGCCTGGGGTCCGCTTATTGGTTTTGATTGGTGTGCCGGCTTTTACGAGAGCGACTGCCGTCTGATCCACGAGAGGAAACCGTGAGCGAAAGTCTCGTCCGTTATTTAGTAGACGCATCGAGTCGCGAATGAGGTAGGCTTGGGCTGCAGAGGTGTTGGTTCGGTTAAAATTCGACATAACCACACCTGCTGGTAGGCCGGAGGGTATCCGGGGGGATTTCCGAAAGAAAAACAAAAAAAGCGGCCAAGTGCGAGTCGGACTCGCCCACTAAGGGTTCCGTAGCAGCAAGTAACATAATAATATATATATATATTTGATTTTTATATTTGATTTGATTGAATGAAAGGTAAATTGCGGTTTACGATAAGCGACCTCGTTAGATTAAAAAATGTGAAAGTTCAGGGTGGGACTAGAATGAGTCACTGATTCAAGTACCATCTTTTTTATGACGTATTAAAAAAAACTACTTACTAAATCTCGTTGAAACCAATTTGCGTGGGAAGTTTACATGGTAATGTGCATCATATATTTTTTTTAGTTTTATCATTCTCTTATTTTAGAAGTTACAGCCCGAGGTAAGCCCTCTGTAACTTCTACACACATTTTACCACTTTGGAAGTGTCTCTCGCGCAATCTATTCAGTTTAGAAAAAAATTATATTAGAAACCTTAAAAATTTTTTGAGTGTCAGTTCTAAGTATAAATTTATTGTTTTTTTTTTCAAGCTTTGTGTGAAAATCTTAATGCGTTTCACAGAATACACCTACTTACAGAGTTTCAACAGCATAGTTCTTATAGTTTCGGAAAAAAATGGCTGTGACATACGGACGTACAGACATGACGAATCAATAAGGGTTCCGTTTTTTTGCCATTTGGCAACGGAACCCTAAAAAAGGGCTATACACGTCTCTTCCACCCAAAGGTATTTTATATGAGTAATTAGTGCGACTTTTATTGAACGGGCAGTGTGCTCTCGAATAAGGCGCTAGTGGCGTTAGCTGTACGCGCTGTGTACGCTGTAGTATCTCCGGTTTCCTTTTGAAACAAAATAAATAGCCAGTTTACTGTTATTACGTTAGTAGATATTCGACTTGTTTGTACCAATGGTGATTAATGCCCCTCTATCTGATTTACGGTCTATTGTAAAATTTTACTGGTGTTGTTTTCGTGAAATAAAGTCAAGAACAAAGAAAACTATTTTTGGCGATGATTATGTAAATTTCTTCGAATCCTGGGAAATATTCTATTTATACTACGATTAATATAGTCGGAAGTATACGCGAATGTCACACATTGAGATAAAACTATTTTAACGGATTCTATCGCGATTTCTTTGATGTTGATTTATTATTTACTGTGAACCCGACGTTTCGGTTCCTTTTCAGCAGCCATGGTAACGGGGGTGGTAATGGTAATGGTAATGGTGGTTGTCTTGTAGTTTGAAGAGTAAATTATCTCATAATATGTTGTTAAATTGTTGGTGTCATAAAGTCTAGTTGTGTTTTGATTTTTCTTGGAAATAATTAATTTAATGACTGGGTCCCATGCTGGTGGAACATTCCAACCATCTTCTCTATTAAAATAAGGATGTTTTTTTTAGTTCCGATAGCTTCAATAGCCTTTTAAGGTTCAATGTAAATAATAACATAACATCAAATAAAATAGAATATGTTAAAAAAATGTTTCAATAGTGGTAGACATTTCGTACTGGGAACGGTTTCTATAACCTATGAACTGCAAATACATTTTTGAGGCGATTAGTATGTTAAATTCTATCTATACTATTATAAAAATTGAAATTAGTGGTGTTTGTAACATTGAAGAAATTAAATTTATGACGTATTAACAAAAAATACTACTTACTAGATCTCCTTCAATCCAATTTTCGGTGGATGTTTACAGGGTAATGTATATTATATATTTATTTTAGTTTTATAATTCTCTTATTCTAGAAGTTACGGGGGGGGGGGGGGGGGCATTTTGCCACTTTGGAAGTGTCTCTCGAAGTTTGCGCGAGAGACACTTTCAGATTCAGTTTAGAAAAAAATGATATTAGAAACCTCAATATCATTTTTGAAGACCTATCCATGGACACTCAACACGTCTCAGTTTGATGAAAAAAATAATTTCGGGTTTCAGATTTATTGTTTTTCTCTTTTTTTGTATGAAAATCTTAATGCGGTTCACAGAATACACCTACTTACCAAGTTTCAACAGCATAGTTCTTGTAGTTTCGGAAAAAAGTGACTGTGACATACGGCCGGACAGACAGACAGACATGACGAATCTATAAGGGTTCCGTTTTTAGCCATTTGGCTACGGAACCTTAAAAAGGGTTATATCACAAAAAAAAAATATTCTTGTCTGTTTATCTGTTTAATCGCGATGGACGCAATAACTACTGAACAGATTTAAAGACCTTTACGTTTTAGTCAGACTTAAAATCTTTTCTTTTGATTGTAATTGGTCAAGTAGAACCGGAGATATGCTGCCCGCCAGCGGGGGCATATCGGGGTTATGTCGGGCTTGAGCCGACTAAAACCGCACGCCGTCTCGAGTCTACATACGCCGGGGTGTAAGGTTGCCCTTAGAGCATATCCCTCGCACCCCGACTAGCCCTTTTTTTTTTTTTTATTTTTTATCGTGCGGAAATCCCTTCGGATACCCCCCCGCGTGCCAGCGGGGGCGGTTATGTCGGGCTTGAACCGACTAAAACCGCACGCCGTCTCGGGTCTACAGACGCCGGGGTGTAAGGTTGCCCATAGAGCATATCCCTCGCACCCCGACTGACCCTGGGCCATCTCCGGTTTCGAGATGGCCCCCTCGGGTTTGGGAACCACGGTGTCCCCGTCTTGCCCCGGTTTAGGGGAGGGGCGCTAGTCGCCCCACCGTCCCGGCCTGCTTCTGCTGGGGTGACAGGTGGCCTCACCCGCCACCCCCAGGCCTGCGCTCATGGAGGACGGAGGTCGTTAAGCGACCTCCGGCGCCTGAGTTGCCTGCGACGCGCGGCGAGCAAGTTACGGGCTCGGCGGACCGGGAGAGTTCTAAGTCTCTCCCGGGCGCGCTCCGCCACCTCCTTCGCGAGCATTACATGCTCGCAGAAGGAGGCGGCGGCGGCCCACGCGCTCGCGCTCCGCACCATTGCCGCAATCATGCTGCCGAGCGAGAGGACTCCCACCCCGATGGCTGCCACGAGGTCACGCCTCGGCGCCTCCCACGCCGGGCAGTCTGCCAGCGTGTGCAGCCCTGAGTCCTCGCTCGCGTCGCAGTGATGACACTCAGGCGTTGGCTCCTTCCTGATCCGATGCAGGTGGTCCCCGAAGCACCCCTTCCCTGAGATCACCTGCGTCAGTCGGTAGGAGAGGCTTCCGTGTCGCCTCTCCAGCCAATCCTCCATGATGGGCCTTACCGCCGCTATTGCGGCGTGCCCTGCGCTTGGTTGCCCAAGTCGTTCCTTCCACTCCACCACGATGGCCTGGCGGAGCTGGGACTGCACGGCCTCGATTTCTCGAGGCTCGGGGTTCCATCCCTGCTCCCGCGCCTCCTTTCGCCACTGGTACAGTTGCGAAAGGGCTCTCGCTTCCAGGTCCCATGGCGGAGTTCCGGCAAGGAGACTCGCCGCCTCGAAGGAGATCGTGCGGTACCCTCGGATGACCCTGATGGCCAGAACTCGCTGCGGAGCGCGCAGCATCCGCACAGTTCTGGTCCTCAGGGCCTCCGCCCATATTGGGCACCCATACAGGGCCATGGACCGCACGATCCCCGCGTAAAGTCTCCTGCAGGAGTCATCGGGCCCCCTCATGTTGGGCAACAGCCGAGCCAGAGCAAGAGCTGTGCCCTTCAATTTGGGGGCCAGACTTCGGATGTGCTCTCCGAAGTCCCATCGGCCGTCGAGCACGAGCCCCAAATATTTCATTTGGGGCTTGATGCCGATGCGATTTCCTCCCACGATGAGACTGGATCCCTCGGGTGGCCTGCTCCGAGGCCCATGGAAGAACAGGGCCTCGGTTTTATGCAGGGCCACCTCGAGACCCAGCCGCCGGATCCGCCTAACGACTTGGGCAACCGCGGTCGTGGCCCTTCGGGTCGCTTCGCGGTACGTCGCCCCGCACGCCGTCACGAGCGTGTCGTCCGCGTAGCACGTGACGGCGGCACCGCCTACGAGCTCACCGCGAAGCACCCAGTCGTATCCGATGTTCCACAGGAGCGGCCCCAGGACCGATCCCTGTGGAACACCGCACGACATTTCACGCCGACCGAGACCGGTCACGGTTGGGTAGATGACGGCTCTCTCCGTCAAATACGCCCCGACTATGCGGCGGAGGTAGAGAGGCACTTCGTGATACACGAGCGCCTCCCTAATGCAACTCCAGGGCAAGGTGTTGAACGCGTTGGCGATGTCCAGGGACACCGCCAACATCACCTCACCCCGGGCTACTGCATCCTCCGCCAGAGCCCTCACGCGCATGATGGCATCCACGGTGGAGCGCCTCTGGCGGAAGCCATATTGGCCATCCGCCAGGTCCGGCCCCACTCTTGAGAGGTGCTCGACGAGGCGCTTCGCAATTACTCTTTCAAAGAGCTTGCACACCTCGTCGAGCAACACTATGGGCCGGTAGGCGGACGGCGAGTCCGCCGGGCGCCCCTCCTTTCGGATGAGGACCAGTTTCCCCGTCTTCCACAATTTCGGAAACTGGCCCCGCTCCAAACATGCGCTGAGAAGCCCTCTCAGTCGGGGCTCGAGAGCGTCGTCGACTAGAGCTAGGACCCACGCTCGGCCTGGAATGCCGTCGGGTCCCGGGGCGGTGTGTTTGGCTCTCAGCCTTCTCACCGCCAGCTCTAGTTCTACCCAAGTGACCTCGGGCACGTCGTCGTCTTCCACGTCGGGTGCCATGCGCAACCGAGGCGGAGTCATCTGCGGTGGAACATGTTCCACCGCCCGCGCTGGGAACAGGGAGCCAACAACTCCTCCGAGCAGATCCGGCTGGAGACACCGGGTTAACGGCGGGGCCTTGGGGCGCAGCTTGCCCCTCACCATCCGGTAGGGCCGCCCCCAAGGGTCCCGCTCCAGCGTCTCCAGCAGCTCGCGGAAGGCGTCCCGTTTGGAACGCCTTATCTCCGCTCGGAGGGCTCGTCTGGCCTCCCTGTATCCCTCGTACAACTCCGCCTCTTGGGCCTCCGCATCTGCGGGGCGGCGACGCCTCCTACGGAATCGGGCCCACCGGCGGTGCGTGATCACGCAGCCCCGTCTGAGCTGCGCGATCTCCGACGACCACCAGTAGACCTGACCCCTCGGATTATAGGGCGGAGCCCTAGGCATCGCCGCGTCACAGACACGGGTCATGGCCTCCCGGAACCACTCCGCCTCATCGTCTATGCAGACAGGCCTGTCCGGCGCAGGGGCCCAGGCCTGTACACCCCGACTAGCCCTGGGCCATCTCCGGTTTCGAGATGGAGTACCTGCCTTCGCAGATCTTAACGTTTAAATTAAATTGTTGATTTAAATTACTATTTATAGAAATTGATTGTTTTAGAATTAAAATTGAAGTATTTTTAGACAACTTGTGTTACCTTTTTATGAAAAAGTCCCTTGATGTTTGAATTTTTTTTTGTTTGGAATTTGAAATTATTTTAACAATTGCAATTATCTTTTTTAACGAGTGAGACGTACAAAGTGCTGGTCCTTATTATGCACCATGCTTGAATGACTTCCTGTTGTACGTATGACTTATTTGACTTAAGGTGTAGTAACCCATTAATGGGGCAGATGGCATCTACACTACACCACCGTCTTGAGTTTTCCATTTTCACACAAGGCTTGGCATTGAAAATTAGCACTGTGGTGGTTTATGGTTGATACCCACCTCAGTGTTGAGTGTCCATCCCTAATTGCTGATACAGCGTATATAATGATAATATTCACTTAATAGCTTAGTGGAGGGAAAACACGTGCTATGACTTGCCACTTAGTATAACTTGACACGTTGTCAATTTGTCAATGTTGTCAATTGCACGGAATGCGTACCTTCTTTTTTTTTTTTTTTTATCGTGCGGAAATCCCTTCGGAAACCCCCCCCCCCCGGGCAAGGGGGCGTTTATGTCGGGCTTGCACTGACTAAAACCGCACGCCGTCTCGGGTCTTCAGACGCCGGGGTGTAAGGTTACCCATAGAGCATATCCCTCGCACCTCGATTGACCCTGGGCCATCTCACCACTAACAGCATCGCTCATCCTGTCTCCTCTGAAAGCAGAGGAGTACGGAGAGCGATGTGTTCCCGCCACGTTGGGTATTGGCCGACGATCAATGCCAACCCTATGAAGGGGTGAAGGGGAAGCCATTGACCGCCGCCCAGGGTGTACCGGCCGCTCCGATTCCGTTCCCCCCGGACTGCAGCGGGATCGGAATCGGAGCGACACTCGAGGAGGTTACCCAACACACCCCACGGAATGCGTACCTCTCAAATGCCTTTTCTGCCACCTCTTTTGCGTGAATCACTGCCTCGCAAAAGAAGGCGGCGACGTTCCACACACTCTCGCTACCGACCATGGTCTGACCGTTCATCTGTTGGTGTTGGCTGATGTACCCATCAAGACCTTGGCCAAGAGAGACCCAAGCCAACCTTACCTGAAAGCAATACACCTACTGATTGACGAACGGACCAGGGCCTGGCGCAGGCTCCCCTCATAGGGTCAGACGGCTAACTATAGATGCAACTGGGATTTGGAGCTGAAATGATGATGATGATCTGTTGCTGTTGGCAGTGATCATCCAATGGTTAGAATCCTGCATTATCTACATACATATCACGAGATAAAAATTCCCAATTGATATTCAGCTTGTTTCTCAGTCACCGTCGTAAAGTTTATTGAGCAATTTAGTTCTCGTAACGTCCTCAAATTGTGTTCCTTCAAGAAAGGTTGCTTGAGAAATCCAATTGATTTTAGAATTAACAATCTGAATTTGGTCTGAGTTAATCATTTAAATTTCAGTATATGATTGGTAAGTCCGTTTAGATGTGAAAAGCATATTAATGAGACCATTCTCATCATCATCATTGTCCTCATAACCATTTCCCAGTTGCACCCAAAGTTTGCAGCTTGGAGCTTCATCCCTTGTTTAGCAGGTACGCTGACTAGTAGGTGAGGTCGGCATGGCCTCCAAGGATGTTGCAAGGGCCCTGTACACCCACCAATTAGAAAATACTAAAGGTATCATCCTATGGCACCATACTATAAATGGCGCATCCACCGGGAGACAACACCGCAGTGCAAGCACTGCTAGGATCCTTGCGAAGACACGGCGCTCCACACGTTGGTGGACTGCTCTGCGTGGGCAAGTCAACGCCGGGAGCTCATGACCATGACCATGGTCTCTGACGGGAGCAAGTGGCACGCCGCCGCCACTTTCAACGAGTAGGTAATGCGCGCGAAAGGTCTCTTTGGTGGAGAGGGAGCAGGAGAGAACCATGCCCCCCGAGTTCCGCAGTCTGCAGCGAGGACGCTAGACGGCCCGTTAGGGTTTCCAAACGCAAAAAAAAAGAAATATATTATGTGAAACCTTGACATTCTAGGACAATCTAAACCCAATCTAGACCCAGCAAAGCTTGTTATATGGATTGCAGAAAGCGGATAAACATACTGATATACTTTTATTTTGTAAATATTTACATTTTGTACTTAGATACACTCAGACCAATGCAAATACACATATTCATGAAAAAAAAAGGTACAAATATTTACACTGCCATACAAACGAGCCCGTGCCACATGTTGTAGCAATCAAATGCGCAAACACTATACCACAGAGCTGAGGTACTAACTACTGACGTTTTCTGGGATGGTGCGCGAAACTGAAAAAATCAAAAATCTTATAACTCGTCTTATCTCCAGTTCTTCTTAACCAATTGCAATCACACATATGGCAGATTTTAGGTCTGACCAAGCCCTGTCTAATAAAAAAAACCGCTTCCAAATCCGTTCAGTACTTTTTTGTGTCCATCACGAAAAAACAGACAAAAATTTTAAAAAACTAAAAGACACGCTTTTTATAGAAAACCGAACTAAAAAATTAGAAAATAAGTTTTAATAAATTTAAATTAAGAATAGTGTTAAAAATTTCAATAACTAAATATAAATGAATAATAGTGTAAATAAAAAGAAATGTATTTTGTTTTTAAAAAAGCGGGGGGTGCATGGGTCAATAGATATAAATATTTTATTGACAGACATGAGTAGAGTGATTATCATTTTGATACTATCTTAAAAAGCACCCCACGCTTTTTTTAAAATTTTTATTTTCCTACTTTCTAGTTTTGTTTATCCATAAATAAATTAACACGCTGCTGTTGCCACCTATTTCAGAGTTTATAATGTGACATTATTCACTACTACGTGATACAAAGTTGACGGGATAGATGGCGCTGTTATCAAATATTTACAGAGCTGTCAGTAAATATTTAGCAAATTCATTAGTTTAAATTATTGTGCAAATTGAAAAATGGAATAATTTTATCAAATTAGTGTATTGTCATCGGTCCTCGATAAATCTACAAAGTTTGAACGAAATCTGGCAGTTTAAAGTGGGTAAAAATCGCGCCTAAAGGAGTCGGTTACAAACAAACATACAGGTGAAGCTAACAAAAAGCGTATAAAAATGTTCAGTATAGTATTATTCATAACCCAAGTATTTTTATTTAAATATCTCCAATGTATGTGTGAAACACTAAAAAAGCGGTGATTTGACTAAATTAAACGAATGCAGTTTTAGCTAAAACTTTGCTGTTAGTCATTTTAAGAAAGAGTTCGTTTTGTATAGACAATAGAAATTGAAATTAATTGCAGGTATAATCAGTGATCCCAGTAAGTTGTATCTACTGACCCATAGACTACTAATGATGATTAAAAGTTTATGCATGATCATTATTAACCTTTAAATTGCCGACCTTTTTCAAAGCATGGATGAAAATAAAATTAAACGTCAAATGTCACGCTATCAAATGTTTCCTTACAAAATCTCTTGAACCACAATTGCTAACTGCAATAAACATTAAAGGAAGAAATAAATACCTACTACATAATTGAAATGAAGGTTACAATAAAACAGTCGCAATGATTATCGCACGATTACCCATATTAGGAATTAATCAGTTAGGTTTATTAGCACCAGTTAACATAACGGCTCAAACACAAGTATGTGCAGTTTCAAGATGCCCGGGTAAAGGTGGGAAAAGTCCTTGTAAAGTTATTCATCCACCAGCAGGGACTGGAAGAGGAAAAAAAGCGGATATGGGTGGATTAGTACGTGCCAAAGTATCTGGTCAATGTCGTTTAGGATTTATCCCTGAAGAATGGTTCCAATTCCTTCATCCAAAAACTGGTGTATCAGGTCCATATATCCTCATGCTAGGGCTTGCAAATTATGCATGTAGCAAAGAAATATTAGTAATGGAACATGAATACTATTCTGGTCTGTCACTTGCATTAGTCATTTATATAATTACGACGAAATTTGGTCGACAAATTGGTGCTATATTGGACGCACAAGTAGACGCTGAAGAAGCTGAATGGCAAAAAGGCAGAGATCAAGAGATAGCTCAACACAAAGCGATGTTGGATGACTTTAATTTAGCTCAGAAGATGGCACAAGGTCAAGAAATATTAATGGCGGCTAAGAAGGAAAATATAGCCTTTCAACTCGAAGCAGTATATCGAGAAAGACTGATGATGGTACATAAGGCAGTTCGAGACCGTATGATGTATCATGCGAAGAAATCAAGGACAATAGGACGTATTCATCAAAAATGGATGGTTCAATGGATTTTGGATAACGTTAATAAGTCAATTACACCGGAATTCAAGAAACAGGCAATGAGTAGTGCTATCAGAGATTTAGCAGCTGCAGCATCTCAATCGAAGTAACAATCTTATTAGACTTAAATTTAAATTTATGTTGGGTAAGAATTTTACAAATTATTGCCACACAAATCTTGTTATTGTAAACTACTAACGCAGCGCTTTCAAAATATATATGTATCGGAGGATCAAAGTTTTTCAATTTAACAACAGAGTCAACAAAATTATTTCTAAACTTTTACATTAGCACCATTCTTGAATAGGTGAATTGTGTTTGCTTTAGCTGGTAGTCGCTCCCGTAAAAGCCAAAATAAGTATAGAAAGGAGGAGTAGAAAAGCGGACACTGAGCTACAAACTGCATGCTTTGGATTCAACTGGCACGGGCGCCCGGGTGATGACACACGACCGGTTATTGTTCATAGTACACCTCGTCAGTTCACCTGGGTGGACCACGATCATAATTTTTTGTTAGTGTACCACCTAGCCTTTTCATGAAAAATAATCTCAAATAATATGGTTCGTGGTTCACCTGTGAAAACTCTGGTAATAAATAAATTAATTAATTTTTTTTCGACATATCACACAGCGCCAAATAGTCTAAAGTAAGCAAATAATTTGCTTGTGTTATAGATCTAGACAACGGATATATACTTATATACATTTTTTTTTCCATTTTTTTATTATTTTTTACCCATAAAGAGATGTTTTTAAATACACATTATCTCTAATTTCTTCCAACTTACTAAAATTCTTCCAACTTAAAACATACACAATGAAGTGGACCATGAACACAAATTTGTGTTCGTGGTTCACCCAGGTGGACTAAGGTGGACTTCATCTTATAAACTAGGTCGCAAGGCAGTAGCTCTTGCAATGTTGAGCTGAGAGTGCCCATGTCTGAGTGATTTGGAAAGGAGCATAAAATAACGCAGTTTTTAAGAAATACGCTTTAGAATATTTTTTTCGGTGATTATTCCTCCGTCTCTAGTCCGATTTTCATTTTTCTTTTTTAATTGGTATTTACGGTTATGGGCTACGTTTTGGCGCCAAAACTTAAAATTTACTAATTGTGGTTTTTGAGCAATCAACTTTTGAATTTTTTCTTCGGTGATTATTCCTCCGTGGTACTTCATAATTTAAATTTGTATAGCCTATATCCGTCACATCACTATCATCTATGATTACGCTAAAATCATTAAAATTGGTCGAAGGGTCTAGGCGCTAGGGGGACACAAACGAAATACATCGAGTGGAGTGAAAGGAGCTTTCGCTCTATTTCGTCTCACTCTCAGCTCAATAATCAGATATTTACATCAAATCATCAGAGTATTATATTTTGCCGTCGACCTCAGCTCGTTAATATGCAACGACTAATATTATTTGCATGTATGCACACTGCTGTTTTAATCCTAGAAAATTCCAGAGCCAAGCATATTATTTTGCACACTTTGTACCTGTGTCGACAGTTTTCCTTTGTATGAAGTACCACTGACTAGTAAGTACAATTGATGGTACCAGTGACACAAATTTATATTCTAGGAGTGTTTAGTAGTGCAGAAGCGGTGGTAGGGAAAATTACCCATGACACTATTGGTAGTGTAGAGTGTGATGGGTCAGAAGGGTTATTATTAGTTCTCTAGGTGCTAATGACAGTAATTTAGGATCAGTTGTCATTATCATTTCAGCGATGCTTCTAGTTACATCTCCTGGGCGTCGGAACCCGGGGTCCGCTTACATAATTACGATCAAATTTATTTATTTGACTAATTTTGGCTATTATATCTCCGTATCATACAAACAAATTAGCGACAACTACAGACAGCACGATATGTTGACCATTAGTGTTACGACAGCACAATTAGCTTGACGTACTTTAGTGCGGCTGATAACTGACTGTGACTGATGACGGCTGAAGTCCACCTGGAACCCTGGGGTTATCCTTTCGAGGGCGGTGGCCGGCAATGGACACTTGAGAGGGACATTGTGTGGTTTTAGTCAGTTTGATTCCGATATTCCCACCTCATCATTGGCAATGGTGAGGTGAAGCCCGTGGGGATATCCACACGTTAAAAAAAGTGCGACTTATTATTTTCGCGACAAACGATAGGGCTTTTTAGACCAACTATGAAATACAAAGAAAACATTTCAAATGGCACTAGTAGTTCCAAAGACCGGCGCATTCAAACAAACGAACTCTATTATTAGTTTTGATATAGATTATTATGAGTGAATATGTGGCTCGTATGAGTCCAGTAAATAAAGCAACTCTAGTATATTTGCCATAAATTTTATTAAAACTGGTAACCTATACCGAATTTATCTACTGCATATTCTATATATTACGACTATCATTCTATGCGATTGCATTTTGATTCAAATCTATGAATATGTACCGTATTTAATACACAATGTTTCCTTAACCAAATAATGTGAGAAATATAAACATATATTCACTTCTCGAAGATTGTTTGAGATTCAATGTTTCGAGAATTAATATGATTTAGTTTGTGAGTGAAAATTGTGGTTAGATTATGAAAGATATTACACTTTCATACTGGTACGTGGTCAACATGTGAACATTCAGGTGAACTATAGGAAGAAATAATTACCCGTGGTCCACCCAGGTGAACCACGGACAATAATCGTGAATGAATTATTGTAATAGGATAATCTTGAAATTTATAGATGTATATCATAATTTATTTTATTCGGGTGTATACTATAATAATACTCCACTAATACCTCACTGGGGCTAGCGATGAAGTGTGTATGTCGCTTATAACGGGAACCCAGGTATACCCAAAGAAGGGAATTCCCCAAATCTGCTGTTTACGGACGTAGGGGCAGGACTGGCGTAGACTTAGCTCTCGAGGGGCCAAACGGTAGTCGCTTCCGTTAAAGCCCACCAAACCAAATTATGGAAAGAAGTAGGAGAGCGACAATATTTCGACATGTAGCGAACTTCGAAAACACATATATCGACAAGTCATTGCTTCGACAGACAACTATTAGACAACACACACCTTCGAATTACCACTACTTCGACAGACGATTATTCGACAGACAATACTTAGACAAGACACATCTTCGAATGACCACTAGTTTGATAGATTTTTTTAACATACTCCCAAAATTATAATGCTCTGAAATGTATTAAAAAATGTGCTCTACCTAATTAAATATGTACCCAATTAATTGTTAAACATCAGCATGAAACATGTTTTCGAAGTTCGCTACACGTCGAAATATTGTCGCTACATGTCGAAGTATTGTACTGTCTAAATTCAGTCTGTAAATGCGAAATCTAGCCCTCAACTTAACAGTTGAACGCGCCACAGCGCCACACAGGTAATCAACATATACATATTATTTATGTATCAGTCGCTCTCATAAAAGCCAAAAAAAAATACCATAAAACTAGGAACTTCGAAGTGCGAACCTTAGCGCACAGATGAAGAAACCTACTACTGTAATTTAAAAGACATAAAAAAAAAACATTTGACACCACACAATTTTAAGTCAATTTCATATTTGCTACACTACCAAGGGTACGTTGAAATTCAATATCAAAATTTAACCAGTTGAGAACAAGTGTCCCTTGTGGAATTAATTTTATCTGCCCCCGACATGACCAATAAGGGCCATGTGTCAGCTATTGCTGCGACCTAATGTAGTTTAATCGCAGTGCGGCTGTTATCATAGGCGCTTAATCAATCACATCAAATTGTTAGTTCCGAGAACTTAGTATGTATAGGTTTTATCTAGCAAGATTTGAGGGAACAGATTTTTGAGGCGAGGCCGAATGGGCCTTCGGGAAACCTCTTACGATACCACCGTAATACTAGAAGTGGTTATATCGGGATCGAACCGACTATAACCATACGGTGTTCCATCCTTGTCTGTATCTTTTACCAGGGAGTACGGACGCCAGGTATATCCTAGGAGCCTGGCGGTGGCGGGTGAGGCCACCTGTCACCCCAGCAGAAGCAGGCCGGGACGGTGGGGCGACTAGCACCCCTCCCCCAAACCGGGGCAAGACGGGGTCACCGTGGTTCCCAAACCCGAGGGGGCCATCTCGAAACCGGAGATGGCCCAGGGTCAGTCGGGGTGCGAGGGATATGCTCTATGGGCAACCTTACACCCCGGCGTCTGTAGACCCGAGACGGCGTGCGGTTTTAGTCGGTTCAAGCCCGACATAACCGCCCCCGCTGGCACGCGGGGGGGTATCCGAAGGGATTTCCGCACAATAAAAAAAAAAGGTATATCTTAGGAAGGACCTCCCTAAGAACTCTGGTTGACTTCGACCAACAATTATGATAATAAGTGCAAGTTATGGAGGTGACCGAGATTAGCGCTGGAATGAAGATAGAGATATAGTTGCCAGCTGCTTCAGATTCGTGTCTCCCCTGTTTGACCAACAAGGGAAGACACTGAACTGGTAAATTCCTCTTGTATGTATCATTATCTACATATGTATAGATTATAAATTATCCCTGTTCCAAATTTCAGCTGGATTCCTTCAGCCATTTGAGCATGATTGAGTAATAAATATCTTGATAAACTTTTACATTTGTAATAATAATAGCTGACCCTGATGTTGGTTAGGTTTTGTTGGTCAGCTGAATTTATTGCGTGAATATCTTCTGGCATCTCTGTATTAAAGACACAAGACGGCAATTTCCGCAAGAAAAAAAACGCAAAAGGTTACAGTATAGGTGGAGTTTTTTTTTTTTTTTTTTACTAAAAATTTGAGTGCGTTTGACTGCATCTCACCTGATGGTAAGTGACGATGCAGTCGAGGATGGTACACGCAAACTCAAATAATGCCTATTCACTCTCGCCTTGAAGGTCCCCAAATTATAAGAATCGGGGAACACAGACGCAGGCAAAGAGTTCCACTCCCTCGCTGTCCGCATAATAAATGAGGAAGCGTTGCGCTTGGTGCGGATTGGTGGAATATCAACAACGAAGGGATGAAAACGTTGCCCGCGCCTAGTTGTCCGATGGTGAAATGGAGCTGGGGGAATGAGGTCATGCAGTTCTTGAGCACATTCTCCGAAATGAATCCGATAGAACACCGATATGCAGGCAACTTTGCGGCGATGTTCAAGGCTTTGGAGCTTGTTGCTAACTAGCTCGTCGTCGCCAATGAGTCTCCTGGCGCGTCGATCGATGGTGTCCAAAGTATCCAGCTGATAGCGGGCTGATCCATCCCATAGGTGTGAACAGTACTCCATACAAGATCGGACCTGTGCTTGATATAAAATAAGAAGCTGTCCAGGTGTGAAGTACCGTCTCACCTTAGAGAGGATGCCCAGCTTCATTGCAGCAACTTTAGCCTTGGATTCTATATGTCAACCGAAATTAAGAGCAGATGTTAGGTGAACGCCGAGGAGCTCAAGATGATCGGATATTGGTATGGATTCATTTCGGAGAGTCGGAGTCAGGGCGAAAGGACTCCTTTTCGCGGAAAAAAGACACGCCTGAGTTTTAGAGGCATTGAACCTAACGAGGTTGGAGTTACCCCAGTCAGACACTGACTGAAGTGTCAGGTTCATGCGCTCTATCATGGCCTCTCTCAGAGATAGCGTTTCAGCGCTTGTAGCTCGTGAACTGGATAGGTATCTTTCCACAACTGTGCTGTCGTCCGCATACCCAATGATACCGGGTTTCAGCAGATCATTAATATGCAGCAGAAATAGAGTTGCGGAAAGAACAGACCCCTGAGGTACCCCGGCATCAATAGCCAATAGGTCCGAGGAGCAGCCATCAACGACCACTCGAATAGACCGCTCCCTCAGAAATCAGCTACCCAGTTACACAAACTCATAGGTATCCCGTAGGATGGAAGCTTGCTAATAAGGCTAGCGTGCCAGACCCTATCGAAAGCCTTCGAGATGTCGAGAGACACAGCGAGAGCTTCGCCGTGTTTCTCGATGGCTTCGCCCCATACATGCGTGGCATACACTAGGAGATCCCCAGTGGATCGTCCTCGGCGGAACCCGTATTGTCGATCACTGAGGAGGTCATTGTCTTCTAGGTATGCCAGGATGCGGGTGTTAATTACACGTTCCATAGTCTTACAGATTATGGAGGTGATTGCTATGGGGCGGTAATTGGCGGGATCAGCACGACTACCTTTCTTGGGCACAGGCTGCACGTTAGCAAGCTTCCATGACTCAGGGACTAAACCTGTTCTAAGAGAGAGAGAAAAAAAAAAAATCAAAGACCATGAAAATCGGTCTACCAGTTCTTGAGTTTATACCGTTCATTACTAACAAGACTTTGTTTATACATATATATAGCAGGATTCCTTAGGTATATCTATAGATACCTACGTTATGAACCAAAATTATTGCTGGAAACCGTAAATAATACTGATTACTTACGATTTGAAGTATTTTACGATGTCTGAAAACGAATTGAGTGGATATGAGGAAGGTAATAATTCACCTGTTTATATACACCACATAAACATGTATTTTATGACTGCAACTCAGTATGAGATATTCGTAATTCTATCATAAACGTGTGTAAAATATTGCACCGAGTTGGAAGTAGTTTATAGTTATTGTCTACCTAGAGTTATGTTCGCTGCAAACTGAACAATAAAAATTACATAGAGAGCGTCATCAAAACAGCTTCACGAAAACTCGGAGTTCTGAACAAGGTGAGACAGTACTTATCAGCACAGTAATTATTATATACTCCCGACAGATTGCAGCGAGTTCCCTTCCGTAGGGAAGTCCTGAGGTTACGAACACCTTGGCACCTCTGCAGTTGCGTAGAGACATTGCCTCTCTGCTGTATTTTACCGCCACGTCCACGGCGAGTCTTTTTATGAGCTTTTTCAACGAATCCCACTGTCTTCCTTCCAAACCAGAACAATACGTGCTGGACTGCGATGCCACCCGGTAGAAACAATACCGTCCCCGAACTTAGTGGTTCGGTGCTTCCTTTCTTTGTCGCGTGATAAAGAGCTGGCGTGCTCTTCCTTTTTCTTAAAAATTCCGGGTTCTTCAAGGGGGCATGAAAAAGCATCTGTTGAGGCCATTTAGGTATAATAAAAAAAGAAGAAAGAAAGAAACATTTATTAATGCAGAGAGGATACAAACTAAGTACATAACATTTCATGACATCTCAAAATACTTAACTTAAAATAAGTGGAGCACAATAGTTATGTGGCACACAAGCCCAGTTCAGCATATGCCAGATAGAAACCTGGCGCTGGTTTTCTACTGGAGCCCAACTAGTTAGTGACATACGGACGCCCCACCGTGAAGTTAATGACGTGTGTAGTGGTGTTTGTGAAATAAATAGTGTGATAAAGTATATTAATATATTAATAAATATGATGATACGGTTAATACATAACATATATAATCAAATAGTATGTCATCAATAAACTTAAATTAATGATATATTTCTGTTTATGTTATCCAGCCTCCTTTGAGCTTCCAAGAAAAACAGCCGTAACGTTTCCCAAAACGTGGTTCTCGTTGTAATGGAGCGTAACGGTGGTGGAAGATTGTTTCATATTTTGGAAGCTGCATAACGAAAACTACCCCTGAATGACGCAGATCGATGCTGCTGTATAGATAGTTGCTGGGAGCACTGCCTTCTCGCATACAATCTTTCTGCTAGTAACCCAGCCAAGCTTATCAAGTAAATATCGTGGCTCCCCGCATCTGATGACACCGAACAGAAGACATGCCATATGCATCTTTCTTCTTGTTTTGATCTTTAGTAGGGAATAATTACTTAAATAAGGTGTGACATGACTTCTGGCCGGTATTGCGAAACAGAGACGAGCATACAGGCATTTTGAACGCGTTGTACTAATCTTTCCGTTCGAGCCAGCAGACATGGGCCGTAAACTACATCGCGTAATTGAGTTTAGATAGTACAAGGGATTCATTTACATGTACCCTAAGTTCCTCAGATAGATGCGGCCTCATTTTGTAAGAACTTTCAAACGGTAGAAAGTAAAGTACTTTTCGAAGAATTTACGAGTAAGTGTATATTATATATCGTAGATATTAAATTCATTTATGAATAGTAAGAACTTGTTTATTATTTTATTATAACGATCATAGGAATATAAGGAGTATTCGACGTTTGATTTGGTACAGTCGCCCTCAGAAATTGCTGAACACTAACAAATCTACAAAAGGTCTTTACATTGAAATCTTCTTCTTCTTCTTCTTTCTTATATATAAAAATGATTGCTGTTCGTTAGTCTCGCTAAAACTCGGGAACGACTGGACCGATTTGGTTAATTTTGGTCTTGATTATTTGTGGAGGTCCAGAGAAGGTTAATAAATATGGAAGTTGTTATCGATTGAGGCAGTACGAAGTCTGCCGGGTCAGCTAGTAAAGTAAATAAATAATTGATGTATAATTATTTTTGTAATCTTCAGAGGACAAATTTAACTTCTTGCAACATATATCTATTATGTTATGTCGTCGTCGGAAAGAAGAGTGATATTTCGGATGATATCGGTTTGCTCCGGTTTTGTAGAGCGTTCTCTCTCTCGAACATCGTACTAACAGTTTGATACCTTTATGGGAGTAGTTAAAACCATTTGTGTCTATGGAATACTAAAACTTTAGCATCAATTTAGCTACTTAAAAATATACTATATCAATCTGTACGATAGGGCGAACGGAACAAAACCGAATCAACTCGCCGGACTATCACTCTTTTTCCTGACGGTGACATACCAAATGAAAAACCAGATATTGTACACTATACAAGTAGGCAGATGACAATAAAAACTATTCAAATTATATAACTACTAGACTCCCCTTGGCCTATGGTCTCCCGTGACCGTGGCTGCTGAAAAGCAACCGAAACGTCGCGTCTGTTTCAATTTATATAATAAAAAAAAAACAAATAAAACGCGATAGAATCCGTTAAAAATAGTTTTATTTCAATGTGTGACATTCGCACTTCCGACAATATTATACAATTCTTCTCTATTTCAGTGTACATTATGTACTAAGCTAATGCTCGCAGCTCATATCTCCGGTTCTACTTAACCAATTACAATCTAACATACCTTTTTTTTTTTTTTTATCGTGCGGAAATCCCTTCGGATACCCCCCCGCCGGCCAGCGGGGGCGGTTATGTCGGGCTTGCACCGACTAAAACCGCACGCCGTCTCGGGTCTTCAGACGCCGGGGTGTAAGGTTACCCATAGAGCATATCCCTCGCACCCCGGCTGACCCTGGGCCATCTCACCACTAACAGCATCGCTCATCCTGTCTCCTCTAAGTTTTTTTTTTTAAGTCTGACCAAGACACTTCTTATAAAAAAAAACCGCATCGAAATCCGTACAGTAGTTTTTACGTCCATCACGGACAAGAATTCCAAAAAAATATTGTTGTGTTCAGAATCGTTCATTCAATCGTTATTTTAACTTTTTTTTTTCAAATATCTCCAATGAACAGATACAACTAATTTACAATTTTATAATAGTATATATTATAGATTATATACATACTCAGATTTAATGTTAATTTACCATGAGGCTACTAGTTCATATTTGGGGTGTGTGTTGGGTAACCTCCTCGAGTGTCGTTCCGATTCCGATCCCTCTGCAGTCCGGGGGGAATGGAACCGGAGCGGCCGGTACACCCTGGGCGGCGGTCAATGGCTTCCCCTTCATGGGGTTGGCATTGATCGTCGGCGAATACCCAACGTGGCGGGAACACATCGCTCTCCGTACTCCTCTGCTTTCAGAGGAGACAGGACGAGCGATGGTGTTAGTGGCTGAGGCCACCATAGGATCCTGTGGGATCCAGGGGCGGGTTGGCCCACTGCTAACGCAGGGGCCGACGGGCACTTGTGCCGCCGCCGGTGAGAGAGGACTAGCCATCCTCTCGCGTTCCGTAATCGGTAGGTGATCAGCAACGACCTAACTGGTGGCTCCAGAAGGGTACGCTGTGATCTTGCTGACCGGAGGGCTTGCCTTTATTGGCCGGCCCACGACAAGGAAAAGTCTATAACACCCGACAGCAAAGTCGTAAAAACCTATGGATACCAGCCGACCTCCATAGTATATAGGCTTATCCAGGTGCAGGGGGCACCGCCTGGATGGACCACCTTTCCCCCATACTCGTGGGATATGTTATGGACATTGAAAACAAATATACAAATAAAAAACGGCATGGAAACCCCAAAACTAACGAAATCGGCATGATAAAGGAAAACGAGAACGACGGAGTCTGCGCGGAGATCGCGCAGCAGTCAAGCGTGGAGGTGACGCTAAATACCTCGGCGGTGTCGGAGAGTTTCGACACCGCCAACGAGCGAAGCCGGGCTAGTAGCCCGTTGGGTCTGGGGGTTAAGAGGACCCGAAAGCGCAGGAGGCGAGCAAGGGCTCGGGCGGGAGAGGAAGTCTCGGATGAGGATTATACCCTCACCGGGACGACCTCCTCCTCCTCCAGCAGTGACGAGACGTCGAAGCCGGCGTCCAAGGTCGCTGCAGGCCGCCGAGGGGCGCGAGGGGGAACGAGGGCTGGGCCATCCACCCGAGCGCCCTCAGCCCCTGGCAGGGTTATGCGGGAGTCACCGTCGAGGCCTTCCACCTCGGCGGTGCCGGAGCCGAGCGGTGGGACGCGGTCTCTCTTGGAGAAACTCCAGAGGGTGACCGCGTCGTTCCGGGGGTCCCCAAGCCCTGAGCAAGGATCGAACGAGCAGGCGATGTCGAGCACAATGCTCAACATCGCCTCCGAGAATGAGGGCCTGGCGGCGCAGCTGGCCGAGTCCCGTCGGGAGACGGCTCGACTAGCTGCAGCCGTCGAGGAGCTCAAGAGGGGGATGGCGAGCTCGGTTCAAACGGTGCAGCGGGCGCAACCGGCGGAGCCGGCGCGCGCGACTCGCTCGTCCGCGAGTCGGTCAGCGCAGCCTGCGCTGTCGGCGCGGCCGGAGCGGCCAGTGCAACCGGCCCAGCAGCCGGCACAGTCGGTGCGGCCGGCGCAGCCAAGGGCACCGCCGGCGGAGTCCTGGCTCCCCTACATGGAGGCGCTGGAGGAGAGGATGATGTGTCGGATGGAGGCCCTAATGGACTCCATCCGCCGTCCGCCTCTGGCGCCACCAGCGGCCGTCTACGCGGCTGTAGCCAAGAGGGGCCCCACCCGCCCGGCTGCGGGTGCGGTTGTGACCCTGCCGGAGCCGGCTCCTCAGCCCCCTCCCGCTCAGGGTAAGGGGAAGGGCAAAGGCAAGGGGAAGGGCAAGGGGAAGACGTCCCCAGCCCTGGCCCCAGCCCCAGCCCCAGCCGTGGTTCCGGCCACCTCCACCCCATTGGAAGGGGGCTGGGAGGTGGCTGGAGCCAACAAGAAGGCCGCCAAGAAGGCCAGTAAGGCCGCGGCCGCCGCGAAGACAGCGCCAGGGAAGCTCCGTGCCCCTCGTACCACGGCCGTCGTCGTCACCCTGACGGCGGAGGCAGCGGGTAGGGGCATGGGGTATGCCGAGGTGTTGGCCAAAGTTAAGGCCAACGTCGATTTAAAGGCCCTCGAGATCCCGGGCGTCCGGTGCAAGAGCACACGGACGGGAGCCCGGCTTCTTGAGGTCCCTGGCGCCGCCAGTGGCCCCAAGGCCGACGCCCTAGCGGCTCGGCTGAGGGAGTCGCTGGACGCAGCCGACGTCCGGGTGTCCAGGCCCATTAAATGCGCAGAAGTGCGCATTACGGGCCTGGACGACTCCGTCACGGCAGAAGAGCTCAGGCTCGCCGTGGCGGAGGCCGGGGACTGCTCCCCGGACACAGTAAAGGCCGGAGCTATACGCTTCGGCCGCGGTGGACAGGGGGCAGCAGTTGTCGGCTGCCCTATCGCGGTGGCCCAAAAGGTCGCAGACGGGCGGAGCCTCCTGGTGGGAGGCTTCCTGAGGGCGCAGGCACGGCTCCTGCAGGCTCGACCGGCCAGGTGCTTCAGGTGCCTGTCGGTGGGCCATGTGGGGGTGCACTGCACGGCGGAAGTGACGGTGGGTGACCGTTGCTTCCGCTGTGGCCAACCCGGTCACAAGGCCGGCACGTGCGATGCCCCGCTGCACTGCTTTAGGTGTGCAGCGGGAGGCAAGCCGGCCGACTACAGGGTTGGCAGCAAGGCCTGCGCCGGAGGGGAGCCGAAGCCGGGAGGCCGGCCTTCCGCCTCTAGTTCACAGCGGGATGCGGAGATGGGTGTTCCATAATGGATCCTCAACTCCGCATCCTGCAGGTGAACGTTGGCCACGGTGCCCATGCTCAGGATCTTCTGCGCCAGAGCATGGCACAGTGGGCCATAAATGTCGCCGCTGTCGCCGACCCATACACCCACCGGTTCCTCGGGCCTACCTGGGAAACCGCGCTGGATGGGTCGGTGGCACTGGTGCACAACCCTGCCGCCGGCAGCCCCCCTCTTGCCGTCGTTGCAAGGGGACCCGGCTGCGTGGCGGCGGCGGTTGGGGATATAGCGGTCGTGGCCGCTTATATCACGCCGAACCGAGACCAAGCTGCATATGAGCAGTGGCTCCGTCAGCTGGCCGTCGTCGTCAATGCCTGCCAGCCCCGTCCGGTCCTTGTGCTCGGGGACTTCAACGCCTGGTCGTATGCCTGGGGTTCCCGACACGAAAGGGGCGCGACGGGGCATAGAGGCAGGGCACTGGTGGACTGGGCCGCACGACTCGGCCTAGTCCTCCTAAATCGGGGAGCCGTGGACACGTTCATGACCTCGAGGGGTAGCTCCATCGTGGACCTATCGTTCGCGAGCCCCTCGTTGGCGTGTCGTTTTGGGGGAGGACACAAGTTCGGATCACCGATACATTCGGTTTGACGTGTCCCCCCCTGCGAGCGACGCGCCGGCTGCACCGGCTCCACCCGAGCCACGTTGGGCGCTTAAGCGACTTGATCGGGAGCTCCTCCTGGAAGCCGCCATCGTAAAGGCCTGGGCCCCTGCGCCGGACAGGCCTGTCAGCATAGACGATGAGGCGGAGTGGTTCCGGGAGGCCATGACCCGCGTCTGTGACGCGGCGATGCCTAGGGCTCCGCCCTATAATGGCCCAGGTCCAGGTCTACTGGTGGTCGTCGGAGATCGCGCAGCTCAGACGGGGCTGCGTGATCACGCACCGCCGGTGGGCCCGATTCCGTAGGAGGCGTCGCCGCCCCGCAGATGCGGAGGCCCGAGAGGCGGAGTTGTACGAGGGATACAGGGAGGCCAGACGAGCCCTCCGAGCGGAGATAAGGCGTTCCAAACGGGACGCCTTCCGCGAGCTGCTGGAGACGCTGGAGCGGGACCCTTGGGGGCGGCCCTACCGGATGGTGAGGGGCAAGCTGCGCCCCAAGGCCCCGCCGTTAACCCGGTGTCTCCAGCCGGATCTGCTCGGAGGAGTTGTTGGCTCCCTGTTCCCAGCGCGGGCGGTGGAACATGTTCCACCGCGGATGACTCCGCCTCGGTTGCGCATGGCGCCCGACGTGGAAGACGACGACGTACCCGAGGTCACTTGGGTAGAACTAGAGCTGGCGGTGAGAAGGCTAAGAGCCAAACACACCGCCCCGGGACCCGACGGCATTCCAGGCCGAGCGTGGGTCCTAGCTCTAGTCGACGACGCTCTCGAGCCCCGACTGAGAGGGCTTCTCAGCGCATGTTTGGAGCGGGGCCAGTTTCCGAAATTGTGGAAGACGGGGAAACTGGTCCTCATCCGAAAGGAGGGGCGCCCGGCGGACTCGCCGTCCGCCTACCGGCCCATAGTGTTGCTCGACGAGGTGTGTAAGCTCTTTGAAAGAGTAATTGCGAAGCGCCTCGTCGAGCACCTCTCAAGAGTGGGGCCGGACCTGGCGGATGGCCAATATGGCTTCCGCCAGAGGCGCTCCACCGTGGATGCCATCATGCGCGTGAGGGCTCTGGCGGAGGATGCAGTAGCCCGGGGTGAGGTGATGTTGGCGGTGTCCCTGGACATCGCCAACGCGTTCAACACCTTGCCCTGGAGTTGCATTAGGGAGGCGCTCGTGTATCACGAAGTGCCTCTCTACCTCCGCCGCATAGTCGGGGCGTATTTGACGGAGAGAGCCGTCATCTACCCAACCGTGACCGGTCTCGGTCGGCGTGAAATGTCGTGCGGTGTTCCACAGGGATCGGTCCTGGGGCCGCTCCTGTGGAACATCGGATACGACTGGGTGCTTCGCGGTGAGCTCGTAGGCGGTGCCGCCGTCACGTGCTACGCGGACGACACGCTCGTGACGGCGTGCGGGGCGACGTACCGCGAAGCGAACCGAAAGGCCACGACCGCGGTTGCCCAAGTCGTTAGGCGGATCCGGCGGCTGGGTCTCGAGGTGGCCCTGCATAAAACCGAGGCCCTGTTCTTCCATGGGCCTCGGAGCAAGCCACCCGAGGGATCCAGTCTCATCGTGGGAGGAAATCGCATCGGCATCAAGCCCCAAATGAAATATTTGGGGCTCGTGCTCGACGGCCGATGGGACTTCGGAGAGCACATCCGAAGTCTGGCCCCCAAATTGAAGGGCACAGCTCTTGCTTTGGCTCGGCTGTTGCCCAACATGAGGGGGCCCGATGACTCCTGCAGGAGACTCTACGCGGGGATCGTGCGGTCCATGGCCCTGTATGGGTGCCCAATATGGGCGGAGGCCCTGAGGACCAGAACTGTGCGGATGCTGCGCGCTCCGCAGCGGGTTCTGGCCATCAGGGTCATCCGAGGGTACCGCACGATCTCCTTCGAGGCGGCGAGTCTCCTTGCCGGAACTCCGCCATGGGACCTGGAAGCGAGAGCCCTTTCGCTACTGGTACAGTTGGCGCGGGAGCAGGGATGGAACCCCGAGCCTCGAGAAATCGAGGCCGTGCAGTCCCAGCTCCGCCAGGCCATCGTGGTGGAGTGGAAGGAACGACTTGGGCAACCAAGCGCAGGGCACGCCGCAATAGCGGCGGTAAGGCCCATCATGGAGGATTGGCTGGAGAGGCGACACGGAAGCCTCTCCTACCGACTGACGCAGGTGATCTCAGGGAAGGGGTGCTTCGGGGACCACCTGCATCGGATCAGGAAGGAGCCAACGCCTGAGTGTCATCACTGCGACGCGAGCGAGGACTCAGGGCTGCACACGCTGGCGAACTGCCCGGCGTGGGAGGCGCCGAGGCGTGACCTCGTGGCAGCCATCGGGGTGGGAGTCCTCTCGCTCGGCAGCATGATTGCGGCAATGGTGCGGAGCGCGAGCGCGTGGGCCCGCGCCCGGGAGAGACTTAGAACTCTCCCGGTCCGCCGAGCCCGCAACTTGCTCGCCGCGCGTCGCAGGCAACTCAGGCGCCGGAGGTCGCTTAACGACCTCCGTCCTCCATGAGCGCAGGCCTGGGGGTGGCGGGTGAGGCCACCTGTCACCCCAGCAGAAGCAGGCCGGGACGGTGGGGCGACTAGCGCCCCTCCCCCAAACCGGGGCAAGACGGGGACACCGTGGTTCCCAAACCCGAGGGGGCCATCTCGAAACCGGAGATGGCCCAGGGTCAGTCGGGGTGCGAGGGATATGCTCTATGGGCAACCTTACACCCCGGCGTCTGTAGACCCGAGACGGCGTGCGGTTTTAGTCGGTTCAAGCCCGACATAACCGCCCCCGCTGGCACGCGGGGGGGTATCCGAAGGGATTTCCGCACGAAAAAAAAAAAAAAAAAAAAAGGCTACTAGTTCATATTTTGAAGCGCAGAATAATAGCATATACATCAAAACGAGATTATTTGGAGCCGAAACAAATAAACCATTTCCTCAACAATCACATTACGCCATGAAGACTTCCCATGTCGTTTTCACTTCTTCGAAACGAAACCTTAATAAAATGGCTGCGATTTTTCCTTTATACCTTAACAAGTATACTGTGGTCTTACAAAATTACTGAGTTGAATAGGATATTGTAATAAAGGAACGATTTTCTGAGATTGCGCGTACTTCACGATGAGATCATCTGCTTTATTTCTAAAGAGATTATGGGAGTTTTTGTTTAAGCTAGCAGTATTCGGCGCATCTATTTCATTTCAAGCATAATGCGCTTTAAAATTCCAAAATTGACAAAGATTTATTTACGTAGCGTTTCTATTTTAAAAACGTTTATAACTTATGTATGGAAAACAAGTTGAATTCCTGAGACGAGCTCAACCGAATACAAGGGATTTTCGATTTTGCGATTTTTTTTTTGCGATTTCTTGCGTTTTTTTTTATCTTGCAATGGTTCACCCCAGCACGAATCTATTACCGAAAACAGCAACACGATAGCTCATCTCTTTCATACCCAAAACCGTGACGGAAAATTGACAACGACGACGACGACGACGTCGACGACAACTCCTTAGCAATAGGGCTTTTCTAAAGAAAATCCCTTAAAAATCTTGGTAGTTGTATTTCAATTCAGTCAACGACAAATGTAGCTTAAAAAATTCTAATTTATTTAGCTAAATTTATCGTCGTATTTTTTTTATACTACTCAGGTGGCAGACCAGCTCACGGCCCACCTGATGGGAAGCATTTACCGTGGCCTATGGACGTGTGCAACACCTAGGGCGTCAATAATTAATTATACTTATTTTATCATTATTGCGATTTTCATTTTGATAAGTACCTAGTTATTATTCAATCTTATTTTTACATTATTTGACATCTCCATCTGACATCATTTGTTTTTATTTCTATTGTATTTCCAATTATTAAATTAATTCAATAATTCAATTTTATTTTATTTTTATTTTAACTTCAATTTAAATTATTTATTTGTTAATTGTATACAGTCAATTAAATTTCCATTTTTATTGCAATTATACTTATGATTTTAATTGTAATTTTGGTTCATATAGTAACGATTTCAGTTTTTAATTTATTTCATTAAATTATAACTAACTTAGTTGTAAGTAAAAATTGTTACTAAGCCTATGGGTCAAATTTAGTCGAAATAAAGAATTTATTATTATTAAACCTTTCATAAAATAATAAGCTTAACCAAAATATTTTGACTTTGTCCACTGGAGATTATAAAACTACTCATAGATGAGTTACTGGAATTATAATAATATTATTTCAAATACTGGAAGTGATTTTGGAATTTTCGCTTTATTTGTGTTGTAAAATTTTACTTTTTGCCAAATTTCGTAATTCTAGGTCAACAGGAACTAACATATTGGTTTTCGACCCAAAACCTTTAGTATTCTTCCGGTTGACTTAGAATCGTTAATTTTGGAAAAAGGAAGGTATTACAGCATAAGTAACGGGAAAATTCCGTAAGCTAAAAAAAAGTTGAAAATTAAGGTAAATTTTGGTACTTAAAAGTTTTCGCGGAAATATAAATTTGCCCATATCTTTTTATCGTGTTGACTCAGGACCTTGATTTTTATACACCTAATAGGCCTGAGACGGCGTGCGGTTTTTGTCGGTTCAAGCCCTACATAACCGCCCCCTCTTGGCGGCGGGGAGTACCCGAAGGGTTTTCCGCACGAAAAAAAGGGACTGTAGACACCAGTATGTGGTATAAATGGCTAGGTCCACCAGTTCCGAAAATCGGTAGTGACACTCGGACAGACAGACTTGCCGGTGGACAAGAGAGTGATGTTATAAGGGTTCTTTTTTAGGGTCCCGTTGCCAAATGGCAAAAACGGAACCCTTATAGATTCGTCATGTCTGTCTGTCTGTCCGTCCGTATGTCACAGCCACTTTTTTCCGAAACTATGAGAACTATGCTGTTGAAACTTGGTAAATAGAAAAAAAAAACATCAAATTTTGGGGATTTCCATACTTAGAACTGAAACTTAAAAATTTTTTTTTCATCAAATCTATACGTGTACCCACACGTCTATCTATCTATGGATAGGTCTTCAAAAATGATGTTGAGGTTTCTAGTATCATTTTTTCTAAACTGAATAGTTTGCAAGAGAGACACTTCCAAAGTGGTAAAATGTGTGTCCCCCCCCCCTGTAACTTCTAAAATAAGAGAATGATAAAACTAAAAAAAAAATATAATGTACATTACCATGTAAACTTCCACCGAAAATTGGTTGGAGCGAGATCTGGTAACACAATTTACCTCTTTGGAAGTGTCTCTCTTGCAAACTATTCAGTTTAGAAAAAAAATATATTAGAAACCTCAATATCATTTTTGAAAACCTATCCATAGATACCTCACACGTAAGGGTTTGAAGAAAAAAAAAATGAGTTTCAGTTCTAAGTAACCCCCAAAATTTATAGCTTTTTTTCTAATTTTGTGTGAAAATTTTAATGCGGTTCACAGTATACATCTATTTACCAAGTTTCAACAGCATACTTCTTATAGTTTCAGAAAAAAGTGGCTGTGACATACGGACGGACAGACAGACAGACATGACGAATCTATAAGAGTTCCGTTTTTTGCCATTTGGCAACGGAACCCTAAAACTAGCGGATGCAACCCCACAAATTAACTTTGGAAATCGCTAGGAAGATAATAATGATTGAACAAAACAAGAATTTTATACGACAAAAGAAATTCTCGCCTATTTCTGACCCTAAAACACGAACCATTCAGACAGAAAATCAATCACATCCCTATCCCGTCTGATTCTAAATACCGTTACAACATCCGTTTCCCTCAAAGTTCTATCACTGATTTTATTGGTTGATTTTATTCGTAAAACGCCTAATTCCTTTTCCTCATCTATATAAATAAATAAAATTGAAGTGTCTGGTTTGTTTGTAATATTAAAAGAGTAGATTTTAAATGATTGCACATGAATACACTATACTTATAACAAAAATACAATTCTTAAAAATTTTGTCTGTCTGTCTGTATTTTTGTCTGTTTGAAGAACTGGGCCGATTTTGACGGGACTGTCACCGGCAGATACGTAATGGTACAAGGCGTAACATAGCTACTTTTATTTAAGAAAAATAAGAAGGGATCTGCGCAAAAAAATAACATAACATAACATAACATAACTTCACGCCTGTATCCCCGAAGGGGTAGGCAGAGGTGTATTACAAACCCACGTTTCGCCAGTTATGTTAAGGTCCCAATGTAATAGGGGGCGAGCCTATTGCCATCTACCGGGCACATTATTAAGCGAGCGATAATTAAAAAAATAAGTAACCACAAAATTGTAAATAAAATCTGATTTGCTCTGGAACGGCGCCCCGCCGTTCCAGAGCAAATCATTATGACGGGACTTTCTCCTACAGATAGCTAATATTACAAAGCGCAATATAAGCTACTTTAGTTTTAGATAAATAATTAGGGTTCCGCGCAATAGTACTAAAACCATAAAAATCGAAATCCACGTGGATGAAGTCGCAGGCACAGTTAGTCCTTAATAAAAACAAATAACGCTTCACATTCAATTTCCTCCTTAACCTCTGAAGGAAAATCCCTATTGTTTTTCTTCGACGTTTATTTTGGGGAACTTTTTGTGTGGCCTTATAAGTTTACTTTAAAAAAGATATTGCTTTTTGATGTGTTAGATCTCATGCTGCAGGCAATGTCATTTATGTACACTAGACAAGCAGTTCAGAATCAAAGTGTGTCGCACTTCGGGGGTGAGGCGGTAAGGGGGGAGGGGTATGGGACGCCTCACCAAAGATTCATAATCTTGGCGCCCTTGCACTACTTTACACACGTCGTTTAATATCGTATTAAATTAATTTAATATACTCTGTGGTTTTGACATCATACAGAATGTGGCGCCAAAGTTGTATAGGTACAGTAGCGTCTCTCCCCCAAACCGGGGCAAGACGGGGACACCGTGGTTCCCAAACTCCAGGGGCCATCTCGAAACCGTTGATGGCCCAGGGTCAGTCAGGGTGCGAGGGATATGCTCTATGGGCAACCTTACGCCCCGGCGTCTGTAGACCCGAGACGGTGTGCGGTTTTAGTCGGTTCAAGCCCGACATAACCGCCCCCGCTGGCCGGCAACCCGAGGGGGCCATCTCGAAACCGGAGATGGCCCAGGGTCAGTCGGGGTGCGAGGGATATGCTCTATGGGTAACCTTACACCCCGGCGTCTGAAGACCCGAGACAGCATGCGGTTTTAGTCGGTTCAAGCCCGACATAACCGCCCCCGCTGGCCGGCGAGGGAGTATCCGAAGGGATTTCCGAACGAAAAAAAAAAGAAAAGGTTATCCGAAGGGATTTCCGCACGAAAAAAAAAACAAAAAGGTACAGTAGCGTCCAAAAATCTATACATTTTTTTTTGTTCCGAACCGCCAATCATACATATACATAGTAGTCATTGGCTGCAGGTCGCCACGCTAACAGCTGGACGACGCGTCGCCACGCACTCGTAAATCTGCAATTTCTTCACACTCAGCTATTCTGTTTTTTATTCTGGTATTAAATGAATGTCTAATTTTTTTTTCAAACGAAACTAAATATCTTTTTTATTTTCGACGAGCTGATGCCCGCGGTTTCGCTCGAGAAGAATTCTGTTTCCGTTCTCGTTTCCCACAGGAACCTAATCCATGTTTGAAAAGATCCGTTCAGCAGTTAGAGCGTGATTGAGTAAACAAACATACAAACGTTTTCACAAACTTTCACATTTATAATATTAAGTAGGATAGATATTATGTCATATTTATTTCCCTCGTTTTCATTATGCCTGGTTGTAGTCAATAGGCCACCTATCACGTGGATCCGAAAGTATCCCGGTAGACACCGGGGGTGGTTATATCGGACTCGAATCAACTAAAACCGCACACTTTCTTGGGTCATCAGCGTGTTAAGTGACCCATAAGGCATTTTCCTCGAGTCCAGCTGACGCAGGGCCATCTCCGGTTCCGAGATGGCCCCCTCGGGTTATGGTAAGGGTCCTAGATTATGTTTGAATCTGTAATGGAGTCAAAGTCATTACATCACAGCCGCCTACAAACATACTTAATACATATTACCTCTCAAGTAACCATAATACCTCTATGAGCGTTACAAAACCTTCTAAAACATTCACGCGGCACGTTTAACACCCGCTATATGCGAGTTATGGCGTGATAAGGCCCGTTAATTGGCCATATTCATCATAATTATGGTTTGTCTTGTAATTACCGTTAGGTCGAAGCATCTACATATAATCTGGTAGAAAAGGTATCGTTGAGAATATATTTCGTTAGCGAGCGCTAGAGAAATGGAGAGAGAGAGAGAGCATCGTAGTAGTATAAAAAACCGGCCTAGTGCGAGTTGGACTTGCCCATGAAGGGTTCCGTAGCAGCAAGTAATATAATAATGTTTTTTTTTATGTTTTTTATTTGAGTTGATTGAATGAAAGGTAAATTGCGGTTTACGATTTATGACGAATTAAAAATACTGCTTACTAGATCTCGTTCAAACCAATTTTTGGTTAAAGTTTACATGGTAATGTACATTTTTTTTTACGTGTGGAAATCCCTTCGGATTTTGCCATTTGGCAACGGAACCCTAAAAATGATATTGAGGTTTCTAATATCATGTTTTTCTAAACTGAATAGTTTGCGCTTGAGACACTCCCAAAGTGGTAAAATGTGTGCCCCCCCCCCCCTGTAACTTCTAAAATAAGAGAATGATAAAACTAAAAAAAATATATGATGTACATTACCATGTAAACTTCCAACGATAATTGGTTTGAACGAGATCTAGTAAGTAGTTTTTTTAATAAGTCATAAATCGTAAACCGCAATTTACCTTTCATTCAATCAACTGAAATATTAAAATTAAAAAAAAAAACATTATTATGTTACTTGCTGCTACGGAACCCTTAATGGGCGAGTCCGACTCGTACTTGGCCGCTTTTTGATGACCTATCCACGTATGGGTTTGATGGCAAAAAAATTAATCAACTTCAATTCTAAGTAACCCTCATTTGTGTGTTCTCTATATTCTATAATCTCTATTTTTATGAGTAAATCTTAATGCGGTTCACAGAATACATCTACTTACCAAGTTTCAACAGCATTGTTCTTATAGTTTCGGAAAAAAGTGGCTGTCACATACACTGGCTGGACAGACAGACAGACATGACGAATCTATAAGGGTTCCGTGTTTTTGCCATTTGACTACGGAACTCTAAAAATCAAGGTAAGGCGTCTCGCAAGGAAGTATTTTAGGACCGCTTTATATCTTAGTTAAGATGCATCCTGTATCTTCCCGTGGGTATCGTATAAGGCGGCTGAAGGATAAAAGCCTCTACACCCGACGAGGAAAATTTTTTAGCTCATGTTTTATGTGTTGATAAATGTCGTTTATTTTTTACTTAAATAATGTATGATATTGTCGGAAGTTTACGCGAATGTCACGTCACACACATTGAAATAAAACTATTTTTTAACGGATTCTAACGGGATTTATTTGATGTTATTTTATATTTTACATAGATCCCGACGTTTCGGTTGCTTTTCAGCAGCCATGGTCACGGGGAGACTAAAGATGGTTGTTGTGTTGTAGTTTGAAGTGTAAGTTATCTCAAAGTACCCGAACTATGCAGAATTGTTAGTGTAGGTATTGTTCTAAATATCTTATGTTTTGAGGGATTTTCTTTAGAAAAGCCCTATTGCTATCGAGTTGTCGTCGACGTCGTCGTTGCCAATTTTCTGTCACGGTTTTGGGTATGAAGGAGATGAGCTATCGATTTGCTGTTTCCGGTAATAGATTCGTGCTGGGGTGAACCATTGCAAGATAAAGAAAAAATCGCGAAAAATCGCAAAAAATCGCAAAAAAAAAAAAAACAAAATATCGAAAATCCCTTGTATTCGGCTGAGCTCGTCTCAGGAATTCAACTTGTTTATGGTATGTTTATATACTAGCTGACCCGGCAAACTTCGTTCTGCCTTAGAATCAACTTATGTTGATTATGTTATGGTTATCTTATCAGCTGAATTTATTTCGTGAATGTCGTCTTGCACCCCGGCATTAAAGACCCAAGGCGGCGTGAGGCTTTGGTCGGTTCGATTTCGACGTAACCACCTCCGCTGTCCGCCGGGCGCGGGAGGTAACCGTACCGATTTCCGCAAAAAAAGCAACAAAAACAATATAATGGGAGACAAATCTCTTGAAGCGGGGCCAGTTTCCTAAATTGTGAAAGACGGAAAAACTGGTCCTCATTCGAAAAGTGGCCTACCGGCCCATAGTGTTGCTCGACGAGGTGTGCAAGCTCTTTGAAAGAGTCAACGCGAAGCGCCTCGTCGAGCACCTCCCTAGAGTGGGGCCGGACCTCTGTGCAGTCCCAACTTCACCGGGTCATCCACCTGTGTCGGATAAAGAAGGAGCCAACGTCTGAGTGCCATCACTGTGATACAGGCGAGGAATCAGGGCTGCACACGCTGGCGGAGTGCCTGGCGTGGGATGTGCAGAGGCGGGCCCTCGTAGCAGCCCTCCGACTGGGAGTCCTCTCGCTCGGCATTCTGCTGAGTGCGTGGCAGCCCTCTGCCTCCTTCTGCGAGCAGGTAATGATCGAGATGGAGGCGGCCAAGCGGGTGCGCGAGAGACTTTGGTCTCAGAGCCCGCGAGGCGCGGAGGCGACTCAGACTTCGGAAGTCGCTCAACGACCTCCGTCCTCCACGAGCGCAGGCCTGGAGATGACAGGTGGAGCCGCCTGTCACCCTAGCAGAAGCAGGCCGGGGCAAACCAAACCTGAGGAGGCCAGCTCGAAGCCGGAGATGGCCTGGGTGAGTCACGCTGCGAGGGAAATGCCTTTTGGGCCACGTAACACCCCGTCGTCTGAAGACCTGAGACGGCTTGCGGTTTTAGGTGGTTCGAGCCCAACATAACCTCACACACAGGAATGAAAAGAGACAAGTTGTGTCAGTGATGACTTTAATTTTTTAGATTTTTCTCCGCCTGAAGTGTGCCATTTTGCTATTTTTTTTTAGGAACTTCCCACGCCGACCCGTTGTGGTAGTTACGTTGGGCTCGAACCAACCAAAACTGCACGCTATCTCTTATAATGCGGGAGTGTAAGGTGGAAAATATGGCAATTCTCTACAAGCGTTTGAGTGTGCACGGATGTGGCTGAAATCGGGTACATGGATAAACAGTCCGGTGAGAATAGGTTTATAATATTAACACAACTACAAAGAGAAGTGTTGTATACAGTGTTCTGAATTCATTCAAAGTTAATAACTATAAACCAAAGCTATAATAGTTACAGCCTCCAGTATTAGATCACGGGACAGGATAATGGAACAAATAATAAAATCCCTGTTACTTATACTAGATAAATACGAGTCGTAAAGTTAGCTAGGAGCTCATAAAACTGTGAGGTGCCGCCGCCATATTAATAATATCGATGACATAATGGATAGGATGTTTATTTCCGATTTTGTTTGGAATTACTTTTATTATTTATACATACATACATATACTCACGCCTTTTTCCCTTCGGGGTAGGCAGAGACAGCAGCCCGCCACCTGGTTCTGTCCTTACATACTTCACGAGCTTCCTTCACTGTCATTAAACCTTTCATGCAAGCCCGCCGGTTTCGAGTGCTTTTGACCTGCCCTTTTATCAATACCTCATTTATTTGATCAGTGTATGTCCTGCGAGGTCGACCCCGGCTTGCCTGCCCACTTACATCTGCCTTATATACTTGGTGTGTCATTCGCTCAGTACTCATTCGTTCCAAGTGCCCAAAACACCTTAGCATACCCTTTTCAATTCTAGTAACAACATTCTCTTTCAGGCCACACCATTCTCGTATATCTGTATTCCTCTTCCTATCAGCCAACCTTACTCCACACATACTATTCAATGACCGCATCTCCACTGCATTCACTCTACTTTCATGATTTTTCTGCCATACACAACTTTCACTTCCATACATTAATGTGGGGACTATAACGCCGTTATGAACCGTCAGTCGTGCCTTCTTCGGTATTGACTGACCACTTATGAAGGAGTGTAGCGCACCATTCTTTATTATATTGGTTTATATTAGCTTTTACGAGAGCGACTGCCGTCTGACACCAACCCTAAGAGGCAAACCTACGCAAGGGGTGGATGGGGCACTACAAAGATCTGGGAGTAAGCCACCCTGACCTATAACCATTTCTCCTACTGATTGACGGATGCCGCCCTGAAGCTTGTAAGCTACTTGCTCCAATAAAAGCTAAGATAAACCAATACTGTAGGCGACAGCCCAGTGTCCTGGAAGCCGCCATCGTACAGACCTGGGTCCCTGCGCCGGACAGGCCTGTCAGCATAGACGATGAGGCGGAGTGGTTCCAGGAGGCCGTGACCCGTGTCTGTGACGCGGCGATGCCTAGGGCTCCACCCTATAATCCGAGGGGTCAGGTCTACTGGTGGTAGTCGGAGATCGCGCAGCTCAGACGGGCCAGCGTGATCACGCATCGCCAGTGGGCCCGATTCCGTAGGAGGCGTCGCCGCCCCGCAGATGCGGAGGCCCAAGAGGCGGAGTTGTACGAGGGATACAGGGAGGCCAGAGGAGCCCTCAGAGCGGAGATAAGGCGGGCCAAACAGGCCGCCTTCCGCGAGCTGCTGCAGATGCTGGAGCGGGACCCTTGGGGGTGGCCCTACCGGATGGTGAGGCAAGCTACGCCCCAAGGCCCCACCGTTAACCCGGTGTCTCACGCCGAAGCTGCTCGGAGGAGTTGTTGGCTCCCTGTTCCCAGCGCGGGCATGTTCCACCGACGATGAATCCGACTCGGTCGCCCACGGCGCCCGACGTGCATGACGACGACGTGTCCGAGGTCACTTGGGTAGAACTAGAGCTGGCGGTGAGAAGGCTAAGAGCCAAACACACCGCCGAAATTGTGTAAGACGGGGAAACTGGTCCTCATCCTAAAGGAGGGGCGCCCGGCGGACTCGCCGTTCGCCTACCGGCCCATAGTGTTGCTCGACGAGGTGTACAAGCTCTTTGAAAGAGTAATTGCGAAGCGCCTCGTCGAGCATCTCTCAAGAGTGGGGCCGGACCTGGCGGATGGCCAATATGGCTTCCGCCAGAGGTGCTCCACCGTGGATGCCATCATGCGCGTGAGGGCTCTGGCGGAGGATGCAGTAGCCCGGGCTGAGGTGATGTTGGTGGTCTCCCTGGACATCGCCAACGCGTTCATCACCTTGCCCTGGAGTTGCATTAGGGAGGCGCTCGTGTATCACGAAGTGCCTCGCTACCTCCGCCGCATAGTCGGGGCGTATTTGACGGAGAGAGCCGTCATCTAGCCAACCGTGACCGGTCTCGGTCGGCGTGAAATGTCGTGCGATTTTCCATAGGGATTGGTCCTGGGGCCGCTCCTGTGGAACATCGGATACGACTGGGTGCTTCGCGGTGAGCTCGTAGGTGGTGCCGCTGTCACGTGCTACGCGGACGACACGCTCGTGACGGCGTGCGGGGCGACGTACCGCGAAGCGACCCTAAAGGCCACGACCGCTGTAGCTCAAGTCGTTGAGCGGATCCGTCGGCTGGGTCTCGAGGTGGCTCTGCATAAAACCGAGGCCCTGTTCTTTCATGGGCCTCGAAGCAAGCCACCCGAGGGATCCAGTCACATCATGGGAGGAAATCGCATCGGCATCAAGCCCCAAATGAAATATTTGGGGCTCGTGCTCGACGGCCGATGGAACTTCGGAGAGAACATCCGAAGTCTGGCCCCCAAATTGAAGGGCACAGCTCTCGCTCTGGCTCGGCTGTTGCCCAACCTGAGGGGGCCCGATGACTCCTGCAGGAGACTCTACGCGGGAATCGTGTGGTCCATGGCCCTGTATGGGTGCCCAATATGGGCGGAGGTCCCTGAAGACCAGAAGTCTGCGGATGCTGCGCGCTCCGCAGCGAGTGATGGCCATCAGGGTCATCCGCGGGTACCTCACGATCTCCTTCGAGGCGGCGAGTCTTCTTGCCGGAACTCCACCATGGGACCTGGAGGCGAGAGCCCTTTCGCAACTGTACCAGTGGCGAAAAGAGGCGCGGGAGCAGGGACGGAACCCCGAGCCTCGTGAAATCTAGGCCATGCAGTCCCAGCTCCGCCAGGCCATCGTGGCGGAGTGGAAGGAACGACGTGGGCGACCAAGCGCAGGGCACGCCGCAATAGCGGCGGTAAGGCCCATAATGGAGGATCGGCTAGAGAGGCGACACGGAAGCCTCTAATACCGACTGACGCAGGTGATCTAGGGGTGCTTCAGGGACCACCTGCATCGGATCAGGAAGGAGCCAACGCCTGAGTCTGCATCTCGAAACCGGAGATAGCCCAAGGTCAGTCGGAGTGCGAGGGATATGCTCTATGGGCAACCTTACATCCCGGCGTCTGTAGACCCGAGACGGTGTGCGGTTTTAGTCGGTTCAAGCCCGACATAACCGCCCCCGCTGCCCGGCGGGGGGGGTATCCGAAAGGATTTCCGTACGAAAAAAAAAAAAGGCGACAGCCCAGTGGTATACGTAACAAACGGCCGAGACGAGGTCTCGAGTTCGGTCCCCAGTCGCCCCGGGCGCACACCTCTGACTTTTCGAAATTATGTGTGTATTAAAAATGTTGATTATCGCTCGCTTAGTAATGTGCCCGGTAGATGGCAATAGGCTCGCCCCCTATTACGTTGGGACCTAAACATAACTGGCGAAACGTGGATGTAATACACCTCTGCCTACCCCTTCGGGGATACAGGCGTGAAGTTATGTTATGTTATGTAGGATTAGGAGAGCGGATCTCAGGCTCCGATCCCTCGGTTGGATGCAAACAGACAGAACAAATGATCGCATTTCATTATAAAACGGTTTTCTTTCAGCTTGTTAACAAATATATATCTAAGGCATATGCACTAATTATAATTTAATAACGCATGATAGATTAAGGAACTATGTAAATTTCATTGTAAAATGATTACTTAAATAAATTAATATTATTTCGCTTTATTAAATTTAAAATACATATAAATTATATTTTTAAATACATTATATATAAAAAAATCAAATATATTTAAAAATATATAAAATAGTGGCTCACCGGCATCGGGTATAGGGACCAAGATACTGGTGGTTAGGGCTTCAGAGATAGGAACCTCCTCACAATACGTGCCGTGTCGATGAGTACCGCTTTCTGCATTAAGCCCTTGACCCAACTGCCTAACGCGAGCCTCTTTAGATGTTGGTCGAGGCTCTTGGCAATCAGTCCGTGAACCGATACGACTATCGAAACAATAATCGCTGAATCCACATTCCACATGTCGACAATCTCGTGAGCCAAGTCCAAATGTTTTGTTTGTCTTTTTCGGCTTTCACGAGATTGTCATCACGGGGGATGGTGATGTCAACAATTATTGCGAGACGCTCTGATCGATCAATCACCACTATATCAGGCTTATTGGCTACAATAGTCCTGTCAGTGATGATTGATCGATCCCAGTACAACGTGACACGGCCATTATCAAGAACTGGGTCGAGCACATACCTGTAATACGGTACCTCTGAATCTGCAAGATCGTACCTCAGAGCAAGTTGTTGATGAACGATTCTGGCTATAGAGATTGCTAGTTGTAGTTCACAAGTGAGATGTTGAACAGACAAAAGAATTAATAAATGGTCATCGTAGATTATGGGCGGTTGCAACACTAACGGGTACAGTACGTAACATAATAGGAAAAGACTGACTAATCATCAGTAATCAGTAATAAGTAATCAGTAATCCATTTAAGCATTTTGTATGCTTACTTTTTTCTAAAGATTTAGATCGGAAAAAGAGAAAATCTAGAACGGGACTTGAACCCGCGACCAGTCCCTTACAGAGGGAATGCTCTGACCAGCTGAGCTATCTAGACACGTCCCAGATATTCAAAATTCTCCGATATATTATATACGTCTTAAGGCGACCCCGCTCTGTAATCCCTGTAAGGGACTGGTCGCGGGTTCAAGTCCCGTTCTAGATGTTCTCTTTTTCCGATCTAAATCTTTAGAATCAGCAATCAGTTTATTTCGTAAACATTGGAATTAAAAAAAGTAAAAATTGTTACTAACCCCAATATGAGTCAAAGTTGCTCGAATTAAAGAATTTATTATTATTATTATAAATAGGAGTAACATTTAAAAACAAGTTGAATTCCTGAGACGAGCTAAGCCGAATACAAGGGATTTTCGATTTAGCGTTTTTTTTTTTTGCGATTTTTTGCGATTTTTTCTTTATCTTGCAATGGTTCACCCCAGCACGAATCTATTACCGAAAACAGCAACTCGATAGCTCATCTCCTTCATACCCAAAACCGTGACAGAAAATTGGCAACGACGACGTCGCGTCTACGACAACTCGATAGCAATAGTTCTAAAGAAAATCCCTAAAAATGCTCTTCTATGCTCCGCTTAAACGCATACGAAATATACATTTAAATGGCCATATTATATAAAAGAAATAGAAAAATAAAAAATAAAAAACGAAATCAAATAAAGTATAACGATAATAAGAAGTAAAACGTAGAAAATCATCATTTGTTGTGCGTTGTTCCCGGTTGTAGCCGGAGATACGGTTGCACCTGTTCTCATTTATGGCTCATACGGCTTTTATGGAAATGGCTGACAACTCCGAAAGTGAAGCCTGCGCCAGCACTTCGTCCGTCAATCAGCAGATGTGACTGCAGGTGATTTTGATTGGGGCCCTGAAAATCTAACAAATTCAGCCAAGTTGTGTAGTACTGAACTTCAAAATATAAATTTGCAAAGACTCCTGCGACTTTGAGCATGCCTCAAACCAATGAATGCCTAAAAATAATCCTAAATAATATCCCTGAAAAAATGTTTATAAAACGAATTTACCACCTTCATTTATAGGGTGCCGAGACGAGGTATCGAGTTCGATCCCCACTTGACCCGGGCACACACCTCTGACTTTTCGTAGTTATGTGCGTATTAAAAATGTTAATAATCGCTCGGTTAAAAATGGTAATAAGTCAATGGCAATAGGCTCGCCCCCTATTACACTGGGATCTAAACATAACTGGCGAAACGTGGGTGTGTAATATACCTCTACCTACCCCTTCGGGGATACAGGCGTGATGTTATGTTATGTTATGTTACTTTTTTGGGTAATTTTCAAATCGGACCTAGGTTACAAATGTTCATATCTTGTTATTTATACTGTTGACTGATGGCACTTGTTGAAACTTACTACACATATATACATATTATAAAATCGTAACGAGGTGAAAACTGTACATTGAATATTAGTTCAAATATAATTGTTATTTGTTATAGGAACGATGCCGATGTTAAAAATGTAATTTTTAGAATTTTGTCTGTTTTTCTTTTCTTTTTTTTTCTTATATTTAGGACACGTTAATTTGACTTCACCTCGCCTGATGGTAAGCTGAACGTAAAGTCTCAGGAAAGAGGGTCACCATTACATACACGTACCATGTCAATAATGGTGGCACTCAGCTTGACGGAAATCTCGAAACTACAGAGTTACCTACGTGTAAAAGATAGTTGATTAAAAACTCAACCGTTTATATAAATATCGTCACGCTATTATATTAGGGAACCGGGTAGAATTTATTTCGATGTTACACATAAATATCTATTTCCTCATGAAAAATGATTGAAAATTTAACAATGAAATAGGTAACCTTATACATGTTAGGTTCGAAACTGCTGAAGTAAACATACCTTGACCTATTCCGAATTTAACGCGGATGAAGTCGCGGGCAATAGCTAGTATAGAATGGAATCCTTTGTACTTTTCCACAATATTTACTCATTAAACATGATCAGTTTCGCCTCACACACAACTGCCATAAAAACCTTTGCGAATGCGGAGAGGCGGAACCGGTCAGGTTTAATTAGTAAAAATTGTAGAAAAGTAAAAAGTAAAAAACATGGCTTCACGCCTGTATCCCCGAAGGGGTAGGCAAAGGTGTATTACACACCCACGATTCGCCAGATAAGTTTATCGCCCGCTTAGTAATGTGCCCGGTAGATGGCAATAGGCTCGCTCCTTATTGGACATAGACAAGTACAAGTGATTTAAATCAATATGTCCTTGTCCATATCCTGGTTTCCTGGGTTTAATTATTAACTCCGTTTGTTTAATTACACAATTGCCAGCTCTGTACGTATTCTAAGAAACCGATTATATAAACCTTATAGTGATATAGTCTTACAGAAGATATATAGGTCAGCGGTCTAATGAGTGTGTAATACTTTTATCAACGTCGACCCGACGCTCTTGGGTGATTCAGCTTTAACGTCCTCCGCTTCCAGCTAAACGTGTTCAGAATTATTTAATGAAGTTCTATTTTTTAGGATTCTTTTACGTTCCTGGTACTTTAGGTTCCTGAAAATTTAATTTTAAGTATTCAATCACCCAAAAAAATCAAAGCCTTCGGAGCCAAACCAACCTCACGCGCAAGCCGGTATACCAGCTGATTGACTGATGAGGTTCTTGTGCAATCTTTCTTCACGGAGTTGGGAGGTCGGACGACGGTCGCTCTCATAAAAAACAATTGCAAAAAAGCAATGTTTGTGTTCTACTGTTATCTGAAATTTATATTAAAATTGCTGTTGCCGCTCCACCCGTGTGGAATTCTGACCCCGTCCCGTAATTCCTCCCGGAGTTAAAGTGGACATTTCTAAGATATTGGAAAATTAAAATTTGATGACACAAATTTGTCATAAAATTCGGCCGGGTGGGTACCACCGTGCACCGATTGCGAAAAACCCTCCATAGTAATCCAATTTCGGTTTGATTGCGTTCAGGGGTCAGCAAGTGCATAGCCGGGCAGAGGGATTGTCGTCGCACGGTGGGAGTCACGCGGTGCTGCGAAGTGCGACGACAATCCTCTTCTGATGAGGCCGTCAAGCTGAGTGCCACCATTGTTAACATGGTACTTGTATGTAATGGTGACCCTCTTTCCTGAGACTTTACCTTCAGCTTACCATCAGGCGTGGTGAAGTCAAATTGACGTGTCCTAAATATAAAAAAAAAACTAATCCTCAGTGTCATAGCGATTTTTCAGTGCCGTCCGAAGTTTGCACTTTGTAGCCCGGGGTCCGCTTGTCGTTTTTGATTGGTATATTGGCTTTTCTGGGAGCGACTGGCGTCTGACCTCCCAACTCTGAGAGGAAAGCCCGCACCAGAACCTCATCCGAGGATAAGCAGGTGCCCCACATGCAGGTGAGGTTGGTTATGGCCTCAAGGAATATTCTACGACATTCTACACATCGCTTTCTAGACCCAAAGTAAGCATAGTTTAACTAGCTTGTGTTATGTGTTCCAGAATGCGGATAAACATACTTATATACTTTTCTTTTTGCAAATAGACATATTCATTCATACAAATATTTTGCACTGAGCGGTAATCGAACCCGCGCTCCCTGTCGTAGCAGTCGAATGCACTACCGCTACACCTCAGAGGCCGTCGGAGAGGATTTTGGCAGGACCCTTGAACACCACCCAAAAATAAAAATCGAATGTCACATTTTTTTTCTGAGTCCATAATGAAACTCAAAATTAGGAGTATTAAAACAAAAACTTGAGAGGTGTCAAGGGACACCCGGATTCCTTTCAAACACACATACACATATATATATATATATATATATATATATATGCACTCTGTCTGTCTATTCTTTCGTACACGTCATAGATGCGCGGGACTTAATTTAACTGATATTTTTTAGTGATCATAAGCCGCTGACTCACGCGCTTTTGAAAAGTTCTTCAGAAACTGAAACTCCTCGTCGTACTCGTCAACTGCTATTCATTAGCGAATTCACAAATGATATCCATCACGTCAGGGTCACCAATTTTACGCCTCAAGGAAATATATTAAAAATATTCAATCAAATCGTAGTTTATTTTTACATAAGAGAAAATATTGACAATGACCATACGTTTCCATAGTACCGTGACAACACTGCGCGGATCGGTGCGCAGAAGTTACAAAAGTAAATAGTGTCGTTACAGTCTTAATTTTTTTCGTCTAGTCCCCTTTCGTAACGTGCGATAAGGAACTTCGTTCCAATATTCAAGGAAATCCTACACAACGCTATCTAGACTCAAAGTAACCATAACTTAACTAGCTTCTGTAATGGGTTCTAGAATGCGGATAAACATACTTAAATACGTTTTTTTTTGTAGATACATACATATTATACCAATATAAAAACACCCAGACCGATGCAAAAACTCATGCATACAAATATTTGCACTGAGCAGGAATCGAACCCGCAACTTCCACCGTGGCAGTCAAACGCCCCACCGCCACTCCACGGAGGTCGCCAATAAAAGTAACAGTAACAGATGTTTAAGTATTGATACTACACAAAGCAGACATTTTCAATCCTTTTAGCTGGAGCGAAAATATAAAAACTTCGCCATTTTCTAATATGCTTCTGGATTTGGGGTCTGGCCATTTTACTTTGATCTATGTATACGCAACAAATTACGGCATGTTTACCTGAGTTTGCTGATTTTAAGGAAAAGGGGAGGTTCATGCTGAATTGGATGTTTACGGAGGTCGAGTGTTGTAAATGAACGGATTTCTATTAAGTAGAACAACGTATGAGATCTACTTCTTATCTTCAATTGACGTAAAGTAATGCCTTTATCTATATTGGAATTCACGTTTTTAGGGTTCCGTTGCCAAATGGCAAAAAACGGAACCCTTATAGATTCGTCATGTCTGTCTGTCTGTCCGTTTGTATGTCACAGCCACTTTTCTCCGAAATTATAATTACTATGCTGTTGAAACTTGCTAAGTAGATGTATTCTGTGAAGCGCATTAAGATTTTTACAGAAAAATAGAAAAAAAAAATTAAATTTTGGGGGTACTTAGAACTGAAACTCAAAAAATTTTTTTTCATCATACCTATACGTGTGTGGTATCTATGGATCGGTCTTCAAAAATGATATTCAGGTTTCTAATATCATTTTTTTCTAAACTGAATAGTTTGGAAGAGAGACACTTCCAAAGTGGTAAAATGTGTGTCCCCCCGTATAACTTCTAAAATACGAGAATGATAAAACTAAAAAAAATATATGGTGTACATTACCATGTAAACTTCCACCGAAAATTGGTTTGAACGAGATTTAGTCAGTAGTTTTTTTGTAATACGTCATAAATCGTAAAACGCAATTTACCTTTCATTCAATCAACTCAAATATAAAATAAAAAAAAGCATTATTATGTTACTTGTTGCTACGGAACCCTTCATGGTCGCCCACTTGGCCGCTTTTTTTATTTTTTGCTTAGTAGGCCAATGGGATTGGCCAAAACATGGGTGGGTAGAAAGATATTTTTATATATTCTATTAGAGTAATAGACAAAAACATCGGACATAGAAAAAATTGGTTCGTATTATCTACACGATATATGATATTATAAAACTGAAGAGTTTGTTTGTTTGTTTGGTTGAACGTGCTAACCCAGGATCTACTAATGCAATTAAATTTTTCAGCAATTTGTATGCTTACTTACTTTTCCTATTGATTAAGATCGGAAAAAGAGAACATCTGGGACGGGAATCTTCAGGATCTGCTAGTTCAAATTGAAAAAATATTTTTGTTTTCAATAGCATATTTATCGAGCAAGGTTATAGGCTATATATCGTCACGCTACTCACTACGAGAGCGGAGCAGTAATCATAAATGTCGACAAATCGAGCAAATTTCCATACATTATTGTAGAATTAACAAATTACGATCATGTGGGGATGAATTGGAGCTATGGGGGCGAAGTATAACACGAGCGAAGCCGCGAGGCACAGCTAGTGAAGCAATCTTTTTGCTTAAGATACTAAATTATGGTAAGTACTACGTGGCACGCCGTCACCTCTTTCTGCGAGCAGGAAATGCGCGCGAAAGAGACGGCGGAGAGGGAACGGGAGAGAACCCTGCCCCTCGAGTTTCGCTCATCTCGACTCATCTACGCCCGGGACTACCGACCTCCATGATCGGGGCCTGAGGACGGCAGTTTGCCGACTCGCCGTCCTTACAGCAGCAGGCCGTGGCGAGGCGTGTCGTGTGTCCTACACACTCCTGCCAACTCACCGACGCGGGATAAAACCCGACCCCACCAGGCGAGGCCGCGGTGGCGGTCAAAGTCCGTCAGTAAACCTGGGGTTATCCTTTCGAGGGCTTACCCGGGGTGCCCGGCAATGGACACTTGGCCTGGACACCGTGCGGTTTTAGTCGGTACATGCACGACGTAACCCCGCCCCCACTGACTGGCGGGGGGTATCCGAAGGGATTTCCGCATGTAAAAAAAAAAGTACAACGTTCTGAAATAAATTCTTAGAAAAGGTGGTTATGAAACGTGATATAAATGATATACATATAATGGTATAACAATTTCTTTTTTCATATAATGACATGATTTTATTGAAATTTCTGAATTTTGATGGTACTGGTGAATGAATACTGTAAAATAACTAATAATCTTTATTTTATATCCATTGTGTTGTAAATGTAGGCTTAATGCTAATTGTTTTGCATGATAATTATAATGAATCTTGTATAAGTAACCATAATTAACATACTAACCATAACACTTTTGCATACCAACATGGTAAAACATGGATTGGACAACCACAGTTCTAACACCCTGCTATGTACCCATGTTTAGCAAAATAAATGATTGATTGATTGATTGAAACTATTTTTTAACAACATATAATTTAGCGCCTCAATCCGCCATTTTTTATTATTATTTTGGTATACCCAGTAGCACTCTCACAGTAAATACGAATCTAACGACACCTCTCAAGCTAAAATGCATCGAGCCGTTCAGGCTGCAGAGCGTGCTCAATAATTATGCGAACACACATACATACTCTCGAAAACCATAAACCTCTTTCTGGCACAGTCACGTACAAAATTGTTTAAATTAAAGTTATAAACTATCGGCTTAATTTAGACGAAATTTGACATTTCGTCTAAATTCATTCAGATTTTGCTGCGTGATTACGTAACAAAGATTCAAACTTAAATTCTTAATACAATATATTGTTTTTTTGATGCCTGTACCTAATTGTTATAAACGTTTTAATGCTACTAGTATTTCTATAGTAATATCAGTTTCTTCAATCAAGTAGGTATCACTAAATCCTAACAGAAAACATTCCAATTCCTTCTATCGTAGTAGAATAAACTATACCATTACCAATTTATTAAGCGTTCTCTTGGGAAACTTTGAGGTGAAACGCAATTGCTAGTAGAATATTCGAGGTAGAATAGCAGACGCATGTTATGTAAATCCAACGAAAACTTACACATGTATACCTATACATCCTTCTCTCTCTTCATATACCCGTCTCACTCTGGGCTTCGGCATCATAACAGTTTTCACGTAAATGGCACACAGGCTTTTTTTATTATCATAATTGGAATGCCAGCTTTGCATCGCTAAAGAAAATACAATTTTTTCACGGATTGAAGTTCTTTTTGTTCTTTTTTGGGACAGAAAAACGGCTAGAATAAATTTTCTTTATCTCTTTTACTAGTGTTACTAACAAGCACACGATCTATCTAATGGTAAGTGGTAACCGTGGCCAATGAATGCTTGCAATACCAGTGGGCGTTTTTGGGGGAGAAAGAGGGATGCTACAGAGAGTGTATAGTATAAAAAACGATCACTTATCATGTCACCCACAGATGTGTTACTATCGCGTATTTTAGTTTTCAAAATAAATTGAAGTTTATATTCGTTATCACCATAATTATCATCATCATTCCAATGTTAATCACGGCTGTATTCTAAGCTTTCACTTAGGAGTCACCGCTTACCTAATTTAAATAAAAAATAAAAAGTGTGTGCGTCCTTACGCACTATTAAGAAAAAAAATCGGTTTCTAGACGAGGGCGGTACAGCACTAGTTCGCACCAATTTGTCCTGCTCAGTTATAAAGTGGAAATACATTATTTTTGCGTGCGAAATACATAATTTAAACGTCTGTTTTCTTTCTAATGGTACGCACGTGAAAAGTTACACTCCTTAGGTGCAACAAGGTAAAAATCTTTTTGTAAACCTTCGCATTATCCGACCTTTGTAGAAATAATTATGTAAAAATATATTTTACTTTATGTTGTAAATCAATAATACACACTGTCAACTAACCTTAAATTCTACAAAACTTACTCAAAGTAAAATGTTGACTAGCTAACTTCAGGATATCAGTTTCTAGCTAACTTCATGGTGTCGGTTTTTAGACACGGTGTGCGCGCGTAACGTAAAAAAATACTCTCATAATTTCTCCCTAACGCGCCAAAAGAAGAATAACTTCAAAAACAAAGAAAACTGCAATGTAAAATTTAAAATAACATCAAATAAATCGCTATAGAATCCGTTAAAAATAGTTTTATTTCAATGTGTGACATTCGCGTAAACTTCAGTATCATAGTAGTCATAGTAGTATCATAAATAAAAATGTTTTCTTGGAAAATCTCCTCCTTCACAATTATTTCATCGAAGTAATTTTAGTTTATAAAAAATGGCTATTTCATTTCAACTGAGAATTCAGTAGCGATAAGTTTAAACAAACTGAGGAAGCGAAGGTGCGCCAATTGTATAAGTTGTGTGTATTCATTTTTTCCAATTTGAACTTATGGCTATATTCAAGGATCTTATCTTGGCTATGTTGGTATTTGCACAATTAAAAAAAAGTGTACTTATGTACGCACGTAAGAAGTTATACTTCTTAAAAGTAACATTTATGAAATTTTGAATAAATGAAAGCAGTAATCTTTCGATAGCCCAGTGGCATACGTAACGGACTGCTGAGACGAGGTCTTGAGTTCGATCCCCAGTTGCCCGGGCACACACCTCTAACTTTTCGTAGTTATGTGTGCATTAATAAATGATAATTATAGCTCGCTTAATAATGTGCCCGGTAGATGGCAATAGGCTCGCCCCCTATTACATTGGGACCTCAACATAACTGGCGAATCGTGGGTGTGTAAGACACCTCTGCCTACCCCTTCGGGGATACAGGCGTGAAGTTATGTTATGTTATGTAATCTTCCGTAAACCTTCCATTATTAGTTAATATACTTACCCTTTAACTTATATTGACGGCCTCTGTGGCGGGGTGCGGGTTCGATTCCCGCTCCGTGCAAATATTTGTATGCATGATTATGTCTATTTGCATTGGTCTGGGTGTTTCTATGTATAATATGTATGTATTTACAGAAACAAAGTATATAAGTATGTTTATCCGCATTCTGGAACCCATAACACGAGCTAGTTAAACTATGCTTAATTTGGGTCTAGAAAGCGCTGTGTAGAATGTCGTAGAATATTTATTATTAAATATATGACATGATACTCGTGAGTTCTGAGTACTATCAAAAGATTGATAGTACTTTTCATAAAAAAAAAACAATGACGGAATGTCATCGATGTCAGTTTCTTTCATTGTGTGTTTATGTCGTAGTTAGGTATAATTTTTAATGAATGAATATAATTAACTAGTTATCAACAATTTTCAGTTTTAAGAAAAAAAAAATCCAGATAGTCTACCAAGATGCCAAACATCAAGTTTCTAGTTTATCTGGAAGTGAGTTAAGGTTAAGTGTGTCGGATTTTTTATGGTTTTTCGTGACGGTCGTAACAATTTACAAGACATTAATGATCTTATAATTTTGTTGTGTCTAACGCGCCAAAATAAGAATTACTTCAAAAAAAATTAAACACATGACAAAACTTAAACGCATTGATATGCATGTCATCTTTTAGGACATTAAGCCATTATTTCTTACCGGGGCCCGGTGGAAGCGGTAGGGCCAGACATTTGTTACTCAAATCTATATTTGTATTTATTATTTTTTGAGTAGTGAACTTATATTTTTGTATAGCAGACGCAAATGACAAAGTCCGGCTGTCCACAAAATAAATACTTGCTTAAAACTTTGTACATTTCCTGTAAGGTATATAAAAAAGTATGAAAAGTTTTTTTAGTTGTAGAACCATCTGTTGCTTTGCTTTTGCTTGGGCTAATTCATAAGAGGAGGCGGCCGATCTTTTCAAAAGATATAATTATTTGTTTTACAAACGTAAAACGTTAACGTGTCGTGAATTATACAGAAAAGGCGTAACGCATAATAAAAGCGAAATAGCGTCCGCTTAAGGCATAAGGCGACGAGCATCTGTAGATTTTGCTTTGGTTATGCCTTACGTGTTATGTCTTTTCTGTGTAATTCATGCTTTAATTAATACACATTAACGTAAAAACTGATACTGAGAAACAATTAGATTTTTATGCTAAAAATAAGATCATTGATAGTTCGTTTATCAATAGAAGGAAATTCTTCTGAATTCTACTGGAACACGACTATTGAGATTTCAAGGTTTAGTACCTTGAAATCTACATAGTAATGTGCTGTGGTTTCCTGTACATGGCAAGAATTAGATGATAGAAATAAAATTTCACTTAAATTGAATTGATCCTACGTGTGATGAATCAGTCTAGATTTATCATGTTGATTAATCGTATTAATAAATAATAAATATAAATATTCCATGACATTCTACACAGCGCTTTCTAGTCCCGAAGTAAGCATAGTTCAACTAGCTATTGTTATGGGGTCGCGGATAAACATACGTATATACTTTGTTTTTTTTTGTAAATACATACATTATTATACATAGAAACACCCAGACCAATGCAAATAGACATATTCATGCAAACAAATATTTGCTCTGAGCTGGAATCGAACCCGCGCCCCCTGTCGAATGCACTACCGCTACGCCACAGAGGCCGTATTATCTACTGAATGTTTACTATGTTTTAAACATGCCTCATGAATAATAAAATATAATTTCCTAAATCCTACTATCCTATCCTTCTTCCTACTGGCGTATCCTACTTCTTCCTATTCTATGCTACTGCCTACATAATATTATAAATATGTCAATTTCTTTATTAGATGTTTGTTTCTCAATCACGCTCAAACGGATTGATGGATTTGGCCTAAATTTGGTACAGGGATAGATTATAGCGTAGAATAACATATAGGCTATTCCCATGGGTTACGGGAACGGGATAAAAATTCCACGCGGGCGAAGCCGCGGGCAACAGATAGTTTTTAATATCGCTTACGCTTGTGACATGTTACTATAAAATTATTGAACCTGAGCAGTGAAACTGATCTATGTTAATTGAACAGTTCACGAGTGAACGGAGTGATGCCGTCTGTCAAACGAATATTATTTGGTGCCAAAAGTACTGGTATCTTTTTGAGCTCAACTTAAATTAACTTTGTTTTGTTAATTCTGTTTATTAAATGTTAAATGTGCTAGCTTCATAAAATAAATGATTCGATTTAAATGAAATGGAACAGAAGAAGGATTCCTGAAGCAATTTTTGTGAATGATTAATTTAACCCATGAATCGAAATGAGTTTTGAGTGTTGGAGAAGTAATTAATAAAATGTAAATAGGTCATTTGTTCAATTATCGTAATCATTGTGCTGTATATTTCTAAATGGGTAGGTAGATTTGTCAGCTATCTTTTTGTTCCATCGTTCGGATATTAGATTAAATAGTTTAGATTAGATCCGGTAGGGGGCGCTGTAATTGTATTCTAGAATTTTATTTAAATATTATATTTTGATTAATTTTAAATTGAACTTGTCTGTTTAGTCCACTAGGATAACTACTCGTAATATTATTTACATTATACTCATGCCTTTCTCTTTTCGGAGTAGGCAGAGACAACAGTCCGCCCTTTGCTCATGTCCTTATACACGAGTTTCCTCTACTGTTTACCTATCATATAAACCCGCCGATTTCTAATAATACTAGCTATGACCCACGGTTTCTTCCGCCGTACTCAGTTCTATTCCCGTTTATTGCTTAGCCTATCCGCCTCCAAGTGTTTCATCCTTTTATTGCTTAGCACCTTACGATCATAGCACGATGTTATATACCATATAAATTTTGTCAAGAACTACGCTACCATTTCAGTCTTTTTTTTGTAACTAATCACAGATATAGTTCTTGAGATCAGCGCGTTCAATCAAACAAACAAAGTCGTTAGCTTCAGAACTAGTATAGTATAAATTACTTGCACACTTTATTCTCTGTCACATTTTAGAAAAGGAACCGTATATTTTAGATTTGCGCAGCTTGCGATTCAGGGTAATAAGTTCGGAGATGAATTATCAACAAGATCAAACGTGACAGGACCATGTAATGTCGTTATTGGATATATATTTGATCGGGGCCGATAACAAAAATGGCCGAAAGCCAATTTTCTATCGTCTTGTCAAATAATGTTTTGAATCATAAGAAATTATCGCGTTAAGTTCTTCGTCACAATGTCACGACGGCCTCTGTGGCGTAGCGGTAGTGCAGTCGACTGTTACGACAGGGGGCGCGGGTTCGATTCCCGCTCAGTGCAAATATTTGTATATATGAATATGTCTATTTGCATTGGTCTGAGTGTTTATATATATAATATATATGTATTTACAAAAATAAAGTATCTAAGTATGTTTATCCGCATTCTAGAACCCATAACACAAGCTAGTTAAACTATGCTTACTTTGGGTCTAGAAATCGCTGTGTAGAATGTCGTAGAGTATTTATTTGTTTAGCCAAAAAATGACGTTCAAAACTTTGTGAGAAATCGTTTAGACAGATAGTATAACTAAACGTTTTAGCCCTATTATGGTTACAGCAACTATAGATGTATAATTTATATCATTAGCGCCATGGTTAACCCAACACACATGACTTCAAATATTTTTAAGGTACTTGTCTGTACGGTTCAAGTTCGACATAACCTCCCCCGCTGGCCTTATCCGAGTGGTTATAGGCACGAAAAAAAAGGTACCGTCCGTAAAAAAAATTCAGTACCTACGGCAATGAAATCCCGCCGAGCAGTTCATTTAACCGACAGGTTACAACTACTGGACGTATATATACGTAATAGGTATTAAATCATAACTCCGGGCGTCGGGGCGACTAGCGACCCCGCCCCTTTCCGGGGCAAGATGGGGACATCGTGGTTCCCCAACCCAAGGAGGCCATCTCGAAACCGGAGATGGCCCAGGGTCAGTCTGGGTGCGAGGGAAATGCCTCATGGGCCACCCTACATCCTCCCGGCGTCTGAAGATCCGATAAAGTATGGGGTTTTAGTCGGTTCAAGCCCGACATAACCAACCCGCTGGCCGGCGGGGGGTATCCGAGGGGTTTTTCGCACGAAAAAAAAAAAAAATCATAACTAATACTTTTTTTTTTACGTGCGGAAATCCCTTCGAATACCCCCCCGCTGGCCAGCGGGGGTGGTTATGTCGTGTATCGACTAAAACTGCACGGTGTCCTCCCCAAGTGTCCGTTGCCGGGCACCCCGGGTAAGCCATAAAAATGCCGAATTCGGTGTAGCGTACTCTAAATCTGGGATTTTAGATTATTTTTATCATTCTGTACCGCCTGTACAAGGGCTACTTACAAGGTCAAAATACTCGAACAACGGTATAACTGAACTGAGCTCTCAAAAAACAAATCAAAATATAATCGCTAATAACACAATAATTCTCTTTGTGACCCGGGCAAACTGTAGCGTAAACCCGGATAATGGAACGGTGATCCGATGTTTATGTGGTACAGAAAACCCGGGTATATTTGTACCAATATTTGTTCTAATATCCTTGATTTGTTTGGCGGTAAATATAGAGATTTCTGCAGTCATAATGGATAGTGAGATCAAATAGCGCGGACATTGAATACATACAGGAATGCTGAAGGATTGTGATTATATTTTATGTTGGTAATACCTATTTCTAGTATTTATTCCTACAATACACTTCTGCCTACCTCTTCGGGGATACAGACGTGAAGTTATATTAAGTTATTTTAACCGTAAAAAGATTGTCTACGTAAAATAATTGACTCGTGTACTTTGGAATCACTTTCGCGAATAACTCACTGTGCATTTCGGACTTCTCACTCATAGCATCCAGAGGTCGTTGAATATCCACTTCTTCCTAAATAGACCAAAAAAAAAAAACAGCCCGCTGAGTTTCTTGCCGGAGTCTTCTCAGGACAGGGCCGCGTTTCGAACCGGTGGTCCATTTGCCAAACATTAGATTATTATTTTTTTATGACGTTTTGTAAGTGCTGTATTAATGGTCTATGCAGAATAAATGGTTTTTGACTTTGACTTTGACTTTGACTTTCCAAAAAACTGGTATTCTTTACTTGTTTCTTATTTGTTATTACGTTTCTGTCGTCAAACTCGTCAAGGCCATCAAACTAACGACCACAACTTTAGGCCTAAACAGTAAAATTTTGTAGCAATCAGTATGCTAAATTTTCCAATAGATTTAGATCAGATTTGAATTTTTCCGATGTAAATTTATAGGACCGTAACAACACCTTGTAGGCCAAATTTAACCTCATCTGCTTGTTGGTGCACCTGTAAAAGAACGGACGCCATCGGGAAATCGCTAGGGGAATTTCATTCCTTACTGTATACCCCGGGTCCCCGTAATAGGTACCTGTGACGGAAGGTGATGGCGGAGCGAGCCCGGAAGAGATTTACAACTCTCCCGGCCTGCCGAGCCCGCAGCATGCTCGCCGCGCGACGCAGGCGACTCATACGCCGGAGGTCGCTCAACGACCTCCGTCTTCCATGCGCGCAGGCCTGGGGTTGGCAAGACCAGAGACGGCGTGCGATTTTAGTCGGTTCAAGCTCGACATAACCTCCCCCGCTGGCCGGCGGTGGGGGGGGGGGGGGTATCTGAGGGGATTTCCACACGAAAAAATAAATAAATAAAACGGTATCCGTGACGGAACACCTTGTGGTTTTAGTCGGTACGATTCCGTTATAGCCACTTCACTACTGACCCTGGTGTGGTGGTAGCCGAGGAGGTTATCTCACGTTAAATAAAAAAGGGTGATGTTGATTCAAACTTAGGTGCAATTAAATTGACAGGCTGAAATAGTAGGTCAACCATCAATGGCAACCCGTTTACCGGTATACGGAAACAGTCACGATATCAAAAAAATAAAAATAAAAAAAACTTTTTAAAAACCACGTTTTCAACAATAAAAAACGTGGGGCGGGCGCTTTGAAATTTTTAAATTATTGAATATCTAAGGAAAACGATACATTAATTAAAGGATTAAAGCGCCCGCCCCACGTTTTTTAGTGTTGAAAACGTGGTCTTTAAAAAGTTTTTTTAATTTTATTTTTTTATTAACTACTGACTATTTCTGATGAATAAATATGAAAATGTAAGGTGGCATTAGCCTACATAAAAAATAACAGAGCTTTATTTCTTTCTGATCACCCAGAAGTGGTCGAAAATTAAGTGTCAATTTTTGGCTTCAGAGGGAAAGAAACACAGAAACACAGACACGAAATGAAACTAAGAAAAACGTGGTAATATCACACATGCTGCCGATCTGATTCACCTCTCGAGGTACTCATTAAACTTTACTACATAATTAGAACAGTTTATTTTCCCTCAAACAAAAGATGTTAAATTTAATTTTCGTTAACTTTATAAAATATAGACATACAAGAATTAGATTACCTTAGTAAGTAGCAATATTAAGAGACCTTTGTATACGAAGTTTTCAGGCACTCTTGTATTTTAAACGAGAGGCTCTTGGTTTTTTCGTTAACAAAAATTGTAGACCGCAAAATGCACATGTGACCTTCGGCTATATGAAAAGCCATGTTGCCATCGGCACACATGGTCCACTCTCCCGCAGCACCTCCTCAACTTTTCCTCTAGTGATCTAGCAAATATTAGGTCGTTACATATGAAATTGCCGTTTTTCTTGAAGAAATTGCAGGAAACCCAATTTTCAGTACTAAAATTTTTTCATTTTTTTTAGGAATGACAAATTCAAATTTTATGATTTTATTGTGTATGAATGAGACAACATTAAGCTAACAAACAGCAACTTTTATTACATTTTTGAAAAGTGACAGATGTTCAGTAATACGAAATTTGTCATCAAAATGGATAGCAATTAGGAAGTACTGTTTTTGAAGATCGAATTAATTTCAAGCGAATCAAGCGGCCAATAAAAAAAAATTAATACAGAGTTGTAAAATCTTGAAACTTTCAAACAAAATATAAATAATGGAAATAGCTATTAAATTACAGGAATAACGAACTCATGAATTTGTAAGAAAATTTCAGCAATTTCATAGGTAAAGACCTATTATTACTGGCGTAACCTTGAAAAATTGCGTTACCAAGGGTTCTAATTAGAGGGATCACCAAAGAAAAACGTGTTACGTGGCCAAAATATTTTCTACACTAATAAATTACTTTGATTCGATTGACTAACCTATTCACCAGCGCAGAGCCTTAATCGCTAGGGCAACGAACTTGAAACTTTGACCGCCGATGCCTTTTATGTTGTGAATATTCACTAAGGAACGATTTTCAAGCATTTCATCCCTAAGGGTGTAAAACAAGGATTTTAGGGTTATATGGAAGTCTGAGATTCTCAAAATTATAAGCACGCAATTTCATATGTCTGCTTCAGGTTAAAAATAAATATATACGTGAATCAGCGTTTAAAAAAATTTCACACCTCCCTAAGATGAAATAATGGTTGAAAATTTGTGTGGCAAGTATTTTCAAAGTAAGAATCACTGAATTTCATATATCTGATTCTGGTTAGAAATTAAGAACACTTATATCCCCGTTTTTTTTAAAAGATCTCCTATATGGATGAACTATGGGTTGAAAGTGTATAAGCGCAGTTGTTTTCTTTTGAAGGCAAAAGCATGAAATTCAGTTTTAAAGCTGGTGATATTTCGTGTGTGTGTGTGTGTGTGTGATTCGTCATGTCTGTCCGTCCGTATGTCACAGCCACTTTTTTCCGAAACTATAAGTACTATGCTGTTGAAACTTGGTAAGTAGATGTATTCTGTGAACCGCATTACAAAAAAATAAAAAAAATTGGGGGTTTATACCTACTTAGTGAAACTAACTATAACTGAAACTTAAAATTTTTATTTCATCAAACTCATACATCTATGCATAGGTCTTCAAAAATGATATTGAGATTTGTAATATCATTATTTTCTAACTTCTAAAATAAGAGAATGATAAAACAAAAAAATAATGTAATATGATGTACATTACCTAGTAAACTTCCACCGAAAATTGGTTTGAACAAGATCTAGTTACTTAGTAGTCTTTTTTTAAAACGTCATAAATCTTAGACCGCAAACCAAAAAAAAATACACTATTATTAAAACATCGATCAAAGTTACAACGAACTACAATAACTTTTATATTATGTTACTTGCTTTTACGGAACCCTAAATGGGCGAGTCCGACTCGCACTTGGCCGGTTTTGTACTAGGTATTTTATAATAATTAATGAACATGGAACCATAAAAGTAAATTCCTTCGATTCAATCCGGGTTTTAAATATAAATATCCAAACTAGTTTAAACCCCTCTTCCTCGACTTCAATGTCCTCATTGATCCTGGCTTGAAGAAAAAATATTAAAAGGTCTTCCTACTTAATATTCCGGAGGCTTTTCAGTGTCGATGGAGAATAATGGCCTAATAGGTACGCAGTGGTCAGTCGAATTGTCAATTTAAAAGAAGGTCTATTAGATAATCTCTTTTCAAATATCGAGCTATTTTTAGGTTGGAAATTCCTACAAAATAAAAACAAGTTGAATTCCTGAGACGAGCTCAGCCGAATACAAGGGATTTTCGATTTTGCGTTTTTTTGCGATTTTTTGCGATTTTTTCTTTATCTTGCAATGGTTCACCCCAGCACGAATCTATTACCGAAAACAGCAACTCGATAGCTCATCTCCTTCATACCCAAAACCGTGACAGAAAATTGGCAACGACGACGACGTCGACGACAACTCGATAGCAATAGGGCTTTTCTAAAGAAAATCCCTAAAAACCGAAAAGGTTTGTGAGTGCAATACATAATCTTGAAAGGTATACTTACCTTCTGTATTAATTTTTATTCTCGGTTATTTTAACCGTAAAAACTACGCGTTAATCCAGAATCACAAGCAAGTAGATATCTTTTTTTTTTTTACGTGCGGAAATCCCTTCGGGTACCCCGCCGGCCAGCGGGGGTGGTTAGGTCGTGTATCGACTAAAACCGCACGGTGTCCTCCTCAAGAGTCCGTTACCGGGCACCCCGGTAGATATCTAATGCAAGCATTGTGTGTCATGAACGTGATTGAGTTCGAGAGTATAGTGATACCACTGATAGTGGTGCTAGGTAGCGTTTTTTGTTTGTTTTACCTGTGGAAACCCCTACGGGCTTCACCCCATCGATACCAACGATGGAATGGGCGTTTCGGAATCGGACTGACTAAAACCACACGGTGTTTTCCCCAAGTGTCCATTACCGGGCACCCCAGGTAAGCCCTCGAAAGGATAACCCCAGGATCTGCGTTCTCTACTTTTGAAAAATGGTTTGAGATAAGTAATTTAAATTTAAATGTTACTAAGACTAAGTGTATGCTCTTCAAATCTACGTCTAAAGTTAATGCAATTTTCACTGGTGGTAGAAATTTGATGACACAAATTTGTCACAAAATTCGGCCGGGTAGGTACTACCGTGCACGATTGCGAAAAACCCTCCATAGTAATCCAATTTCGGTTTGATTGCGTTCAGGGGTCAGCAAGTGTATAGCCGGGCAGGGGGATTGTGGTCGCAGCACTAGTGGGACCGGTGGGTGTCAAGCGGTGCTGCGATGACAATCCTCTTCTAATGAGGCCGTCAAGCTAAGTTCCACCATTGTTAACATGATACGTGTATGTAATGGTGACCCTCTTTCCTGAGACTTTACCTTCAGCTTACCATCAGGCGAGGTGAAGTCAAATTGACGTGTCCTAAATAAAAAATAAAAAAAATTAAGTGTGAAGTCTCTCGGCTCTGATGTCGATGTGGTGGATACAGTTAGATTCTTAGGTGTTCAACTCGACTCCATGCTTAACTGGAAACAAGAATTGAAGGCAGTAGTTAATTCCCTGAGCTCTGCTTGCTACGCTATAAGAAATTTAAGGGATGAGCTGACTATAGATCAATTGAAAATGGTTTACTTTGCACTGATTGAATCAAAAATAACACAAATTCAGCATTTGTTATGCAAAAAAGAGCATTAAGAACTATCTTACGCATTAGTCAGACTGAGTCGTGTAAACCTCATTTTATCGAACTAAACATTCTGATAGTTTCATGTTTATATATTTTAGTGTTATTGACCAACTTAGTTAAGAATTTATATAAATATGAAACAAATGCTGAAAGAGAATTAAGAGTAAAAAGCCGCAGAAAAGATTTAAATAGTGTTATTTTACCTAAGCTTAATGTTGTACAGCATTGTTCAGGGGTACAGGCTATCAAGGTTTTCAATAGACTGAATTAAAAACTACTCATAATGTTAACATTTTTAAGAAAAAAACTGAAGGCATATTTGTTACAGAAATGCTATTACGATATACCCTCCAACCTTCCCATGGTCCTTCCCGCCTTGCGGCATAACGGACCGAATCACGGGAGACACAGGCGGTACTTGCGTTTGCTCTTTCCCGGCTGCGCTTCTTGAGGCTCCCTACAAATTTCTTGACGCGTCCCTGTTCCACCTGAAACCTCTCCCCTTTTTTGGGGCGTCACGGTCACAAATACGGTGACCTTTCGCCTGGGCTCTACCTGGGATTAGTCTTACTGGGTAGCTCTTCGGTGCTGCCAGCGATGTGCGAAGACCTTGAGCCGCCTAAAACCCTCTTCGCTGTTCACCAGTTCACTGTAGTGAACTGGTCCTTCGGATTTTCGCTCCCAGTCCCGCAGCATTTCGTCTCTTATGTCCTCGTACATTGGGCACTCCCACAGCACGTGGTCCCTCGTCTCCTCGTCACCACTTTCGCAGCTGCAGAACCCTGACTCCACAAGCTTCATGCGGTGCAGGCGGCCGTTAAAGCATCCATGCCCGGTCAGGATCTGGGACACCGCATAGTCCGGTTCGACCCATCCAAATGACAGCCGGAGACCGACCTCCGGAAAAAACTTAAATAGGTCCCTACCCTTATCCACAGCCGACCACTCGCTCTGCCAACGAGCAACGACCTCCCCCATGATGCGCGACTCAACAGCTCTGCGCTCCCCACCCAGGGCACCCACCGGGCGCTCCTGCGCGATTCGTCCCGCCCGTATGACCTCCAGGTCGGCCGGCAGCACACCTGCTAGCACAGGGAGAGCTGAAGTGCTGACCGACCTGTAAGCCTTCGTAAGGAGTGTTAGTGCTGGTCTCTGGGTGCGCTATTACGATATAGATGAATTTTTTGAATGGTAGTATTCAAATTCTTTTGATCATGGGTTATTTTTATTTTAATAACATAACATAACATAAACTCACGCCTATATCCCCGAAGGGGTAGGCAGAGGTGCTAGCACCCACGTTTCGCCAGTTTATGTTTTAGGTCCCAATGTAATAGGTGGCGAGCCTATTGCCATTAACCGGGCACTTATAAACCTGCGATAAATACACACATAACTTCGAAAAGCATCGAAAAGTCATTGGTGTGTGCCATGGTAATACCTGGGATCGAACCCGAGACCTCGTCTCAGCAGTCCTTAACCCATACCACTAGGCTATTTTAATGTATTTGAATTTGACATATGTAACCTATGACATTCCTTGTTTTTTGAATATTTTTGTATACATATTATGCTATTATGGACATTTTCATTGATTTGCATGTATTTATTGTAATTTAAAATTCAACACAAATTATGTTTGTTCAGAAATAAATACATTGAAATTGAAATTGAAATTGAAATTGAAATTGAAATTGAATTGAATTGAAATTGAATTGAATTAACCGGCAGACTTTGGCCGCCACCGCGGCCTCTTCGATGGGGTTGGGTTTTATCCCGCGACGGTGAGTCAGCAGGCGTGTGTAGGACACACACGACACGCCGCCATCTTGGCCTGCTTCTGTAAGGATAGCGAGTCAGTCAACTGCCGTCCTCAGGCCCCGATCATGGAGGTCGGTTGTCCCGGGCGTAGACAAGTCAGCAGCGTCCTTGCCGCAGACTGTGGAACTCTGGGGGCAGGGTTCTTTCCTTCTCCCTCTCCGCCGCCTCTTACGCGCGTATTACTTAATCGCAGAAAGAGGCGGTGGCGTGCCCCTTGTTCCCGTCGGAGACCACGGCTCTCACCATGGTCCCCAGTGAGAGAACGTCCACGCCCAGGACCGTAACGAGATCCTGGCGTTGACTCGCCCACGCTGGGCACTCCACTAGTGTTAGGTAGCGTTACAAACGATAACAAAGGATAGGTATATTTACTCTCAAAACTATTTTACCGTTGACCGAATGACTTCCGCGCTTCTGCAGTTCTTCCGTGATCATGGCGCTTGCAACAGTCCCAAAATATCGGACACTGCATAAACTACGTAAATATCCTGTTAACTCTAATGCTAATTTTAGTGACTATATGATCGTTTAAATACCTGGGCCTGTAGACAAAGTGTCATTCTTTCGACGACTTTTCGATTCCCGCTCAGTGCAAATATGTATATTTGCATTGGTCTGGGTGTTTCTATGTATAATATTTACAAAAGAAAAGTAATTAGGTATTTTTATTCGCATTCTAGAACCCATATGACAAGTTCTGCTTAGTTTAGTTCTAGATGGCATTGTGTAATTTGTCCTAGAATATTTATTTATTTATTCTATTCGTAGGATCGCTTCAAAGCGAATTCGCAAAAGTCCAAAATGATTGGCTGTGACATTTTTGTTACACGTGGAATGTCGACAAATAATGTCACTCCCATACATTTCGGACTTTTTCACTGACGTTATACCCAATAGAATATGACTTTGTCATGACCCCCTGTAATCACACTTTAATATTTATTTTCATATTTAACTATTAGGTAGCCCCTATACATAGTTCTCCCGGTCCGCCGAGCCCGCAACTTGCTCGCCGCGCGTCGCAGGCAACTCAGGCGCCGGAGGTCGCTTAACGACCTCCGTCCTCCATGAGCGCAGGCCTGGGGGTGGCGGGTGAGGCCACCTGTCACCCCAGCAGAAGCAGGCCGGGACGGTGGGGCGACTAGCGCCCCTCCCCCAAACCGGGGCAAGACGGGGACACCGTGGTTCCCAAACCCGAGGGGGCCATCTCGAAACCGGAGATGGCCCAGGGTCAGTCGGGGTGCGAGGGATATGCTCTATGGGCAACCTTACACCCCGGCGTCTGTAGACCCGAGACGGCGTGCGGTTTTAGTCGGTTCAAGCCGACATAACCGCCCCCGCTGGCACGCGGGGGGGTATCCGAAGGGATTTCCGCACAATAAAAAAAAAAAAAAAGAAAAAAAAAAAAAAGGTAGCCCCTATACATTCACCGGGAAGCATTTACTGCGTCAGGTCAAAAGTAGTTATTTACTTAACTTTAATCCTGAAAAATAAATGAATAAATATTATGAACATAATCCGCCATCTAGACCTAAACTAAGAGGAGCTTATCATGTGGGTTCTAGAATGCTGATAAACATATTTGGTTACTTTAAAAAAAAAACTTATTATACATAGAAACACCCAGCCCAATGAAAATATATATATATATACCCCCTGTAAGGGACTGGTCACGGGTTTAAGTCCCGTCCTAGATGTTCTCTTTTTCCGATCTAAATCTATAATATACATTTTTACACTGAGCGGGATTTGAACCTTCTACCGCTACGCCATAGACAATTCCATTACACTACTATTTATTCTTTCTCAATACCTCTTGGCACTACGCTCCGCTTATAGCGCCGCTCATCGCTAACCAAATCGTAGGCAGACCGTTAAACATAAAAGCAATCTCAAATTACTGTGTCTTTAAAATACATCGTGACTTTGAAAATGTCTCGTTTAATACAAAGCACTCTCGAAGTTTGTTCAGAACAAGAACAATAAGCTTACAATAGGTTATGTCGTTGGCGTATTCGATTTCACAAGTCGTGTCACGGTACATATATCTGCTTTTAACGGCAAATTTTGGGGGTTCCCCATAATTACAACTGAAACTAAAAAAAAAAAATTCATCTAACCCATACGTGTGTGGTATCTATGGATAGGTCTTCAAAAATGATATTGAGGTTTCTAATATATTTTTTTTCTAAACTGAATAGTCTGCAAGAGAGACACTTCCAAAGTGGTAAAATGTGCGTCCCCCCCCCCTGTAACTTCTAAAATAAGAGAATGATAAAACTAAAAAAAATATATAATGTACATTACCATGTAAACTTCCAACGAAAATTGGTTTGAACGAGATCTAGTAAGTAGTTCTTTTTAATACGTCATAAATCGTAAACCGTAATTTACCTTTCATTCAATCAACTCAGATATAAGAATTTAAAAAAAACATTAATATGTAACTTGCTGCTACGGAACCCTTCATGGGCGAGTCCGACTCGCACTTGGCCGCTTTTTTTTTTAGTTTTATCATTATTTTAGAAGTTACAGGGGTCACATTTTACCACTTTGGAAGTGTCTCTCTTGCAAGCTATTCAGTTAAGACAAAAATTATATTAGAAACCTCAACATCATTTTGAAGACCTATCCATAGATACCACACAAGTATAGATTTGATGAAAAAAAAATTGTGAGTTTCAGTTCTAAGTATGGGGAACCCCCATGGCAACGGAACACTAAAAAGGAAAATAAAGTATGTTTATCCGCATTCTGGAACCCATACACACGCTAGTTAAACTTTGCTTACATTGGGTCTAAAAAGTGCTGTGTAGAATGTCGTAGGATATTTATTCATTATTATTATTTATTATTTATAATCGTCACGTGAAAGTCACGATGTATTATTTTTATGTAAGGTTTCGGTGCCTTACATAAAAAATATACATCGTGACTTTAAAAATATGTCGTTTGATACAAAGCACTCTCGAAGTTTGTTCAGAACAAGAACATTAAGCTCACAATAGGTTATATCGTTGGCGTATTCGATTTCACAAGTCGTGTCACGGTACATATATCTGCTTTTAAACGATGTTCGTGATGGACATTTATGTCCCGCCCTTGCCCCAATGGATGTACAGGGCCTTATCAATCCTTTGGGGGGCCCAAGCTAACCTTATCTGCTAGTCGATGCACCTGCTAAATTAAGGACTAGGTTCTGGCATAGGTTTTCCTCTCGGGATTGGTAGGTCAGAGGACAGTCGCTCCTGGTAAAGCCGACATACCAAATGAAAAACAATAAGTGGACGTCGGGCTCCAATGTGCAAAGTTTGGATGCATCCCTACGAGGGAATGATGCTATTCTTCCTGCTTCCCGCGAAACGCTGCCATTCTGAAAACGATTTTATCCATTAAATTAATAATAGTCAACAACAATACAAAGCAGAAAAATGTTTCCGCACACCTCTCGACGCTCGCCGGCCAGTCAAGCCGTGACCACGGGTTCTGCAACGCATCCGAAACGTCGACAAAAGTAAGTTTCTTATTTATCGTGATAGGTCCCGAGACGTTATAAAAAGTATGAGTTTACATCGCGATAGTTTAAAAATAACAATACAAAGTAATCTTATAAACAAGCTGTTGTCTGCAATTTCGTCCAAAAAAAAAAAAAAAAAGGTATCGATCCGTTTTTTTCCGTGCGGAAATCCTTTCAGGTACCCGCCGGGCAGCGAGGGAGGTTATGTTGGACTTGGACTGACTAAAACCGCACGCCGTCTTTGGTCTTCAGACACCGGGGTGTAAGGTGGCTCCATAAGGCATTTCTCTCGCACCCCGGCTGACTCAGTTCCATCTCCAGTTTCGAGATGGCCCCCTCGAGTTTGGGAACCACGGTGTCCCCGTCTTGCCCCCGGAATAAAGGGGAACGAGAGGCTCGCAACGTGCCACCACCCCGGCCTGCTTCTGCTAAGGTTACAGCGGGCTCCACCTATCTCCCCCAGGCTTGCGCTCATGGTGGACAGCTGACACCTGAGCTACCACGCGGGCTCTGGGGACCGAGAGAGACCTGATTCTGTCCCGGACCCACTCCGCAGCCTCCTTTTCGAGCATTACTAGCTCGCAGACGGAGGAGTAGGTGTCAATCACAACTTGTATTAATAATAATAATTTATTTAACATATGAGTTACTGATACATAACAATTACAACACAAATGAGACAATCCCAGCTACACATAAATTTGTAACGTTGTCACCTGTACTAGTTATAATACACTGTATCACAGGTGTCAGCGCCCTCCATAGTCAGGGGACAATGAACAGTAGACACTGGTAGGTATGATCTATAACAATTTAGGTACATAATACTCTTCAAACACAATAATTATAAAGCATTTATTAGATAAAATTGAGAGTGAGTATATGAGTGTGTAGTCTGTGAAGTGTGTGTGTGATATTACTTTGTTTCATTTCATTCTCATCCCCACACTTATGTAGAGTAGTGAATGTTGGGTGTGGTAGAAAGAACATAAAAGTAAACAGAATGCTGTGAAAATGAGAACTCCGAGAAGTATAGCTGGAGTGACTCTGATGGACTGAGTGTTGAACAGCGTGATAAGAGAAACTTTTGGTATGGTAGAAGATGTAGTGACCAGGATAGGTAGGAAAGGTATGCTTAGATGGTACGGACACGTAGAGAGGATAGACAAAAGGAGATTAACGAAATACTGGGCTACCCTGTAAAGGTCAACCTATGCGTACGTATGCCAATCAAATCGAGGACGTTTTGAAGAAGGGGCCAGGTCAGAAGTATCCGTAAAAAATCATTTTGAAAGTGGAACAAGCAAAAGGTGTCTATTTTAATTTTTTTTTATATTTAGAACAAGTCAATTTTACTTCACCTCGCCTGATGGTAACCTGAAGGTAAAGTCTCGGGAAAGAGGGTCACTACATACAGGTACCATGTTAACAATGGTGGCACTCAGCTTGACGGCCTCATCAAAAGAGGATTGTCGTCGCAGCACCTCGTGACACCCACCGGTCCCACTAGTGCTGCGACCACAATCCCCCTGCCCGGCTATGCACTTGCTGACCTCTGAACGCAATCAAACCGAAATTGGATTACTATGGAAGGTTTTTCGCAATCGTGCACGGTGGTACCCACCCATCCGAATTTTGTGACAAATTTGTGTCATCAAATTTCTACCACCAGTAAGTATGCAAGCAAATGGAAAGATGTTGTCTCTGCCTACCTCAATGGGAATGAGGCGTGCTTGTATGTATGAAAATTAAATAAATGTATTATTAAGAATTAAATAAATAAATGTATCATCGAAATAAATTCTGCATAGTTCCTTAATATAATAGCGTGATTATATTAATGATGAAATATTGATGAGTCTCTAATTAACTGTGCTTTTTTTTATTATTATTTTTTGGTGTTTCGAGAATTTATATTATTTTGTGATCAACACCTTGTAGCGTGATGATTTGTACTCCGGATGTTTATCATGTCGGAGTTCTGTCGAACTGCAAAATTTCTTGAAGATCTGCCATAATTAATAATAGCTTAGATCGAGTTTACTCAGCTGCTCCAATCAGACCTATAATAGCGTTATAATGTATACCGAAGTTTATGACCATACCCTAGATGAACGTTCGTGCAAAATTTCAGCTGAATCTGTTCAGTGGTTTTCAAGGGATGCTTTAACGTTGATGAATAACCTGCAAACAGACAAAAATTCCAAAAATCACATTTACGGAATCGACATTGCTCTTCGAACACAAATCAATTACTTTTTGAAAAAATATTCAATGTTCAGTTTTCATCTCGTTACGATTTTGTTGTTGTTGTTTTGTTAAAGATAAATATGAATATATAAGTAAGTAAATAATTCAGTATAAATCTTAAGGCTTTCACGGCCGGCGTTGCATGTAGAATATACTGCTTCCGGGCTGTTTGGCCGTGGTCCATCGGAAACTTGTATTCCAGACGTTTCATCGATCACTGCGGCCGACATCTTCAGTGGTACAGCTCGGGACGCCGTCGAGTGAGGAGAATCTTCCTCGGCGGCGAACTCGCTGCGACTGATGTAGAGGCCCGAGTCACTGGCGTATTTATAGGCGCAGTTGGAGGGGGAAACGACGTGATCGGTCATGATTGGTTGAGAGCTGCGCAACCGATGCGCTCGATCCTGATTGGTCGAGGTTAAGCAAGGTAGTAGTAGTTGCGAATTTCTACATGGAATTCATCGAAGAAGCCGCTCTTGAACGAGCGCCCAAGAAGCCTAAGGTCTGGTTCCGCTACGTAGACGATACCTTTTAGGCCTTTTTGCCATACATTCGTGGTACAACGGATCGTATCGGGAGACTGCTGGAAGCTTACGACATTAAGCCTATTTTCAAGCCCACGACGCAGTTACGTAATCTTCACCGTTCAGTCAAGGACCCTCGTGACGCACTATCTTCAGCTGGAGTTTACCGAATCCCCTGCTCGTGTGGCTCGGTATACGTGGGCACTACTCAAAGAAGCGTCAAGACCCGCCTTTCGGGACATGAACGAAATTGCCGGCTCAGCCACTTCGACAATTCAGCGGTTGCAGAACACACTCAGGAGGATGGTAATCATACCATCAAATTTCAGAACACGAAGGTTCTAGCCACCACTTCACATTTCTTCCCACGGCTATGTCGAGAAGCCATCGAAATATTCAAGCATCCCAACAATTTTAATAGAAAAAAGAAGGTTTTCATCTCCAAAAAGATTGGTACCCAGCACTATAAGACGCGCGTCATCACAATTCAAACATGACGAAGCCACCACCATCCCCGGTATCGGGAAGCCACACCCCCTTGCTTAGCCTCGACCAATCAGGATCGAGCGCATCGGTTGCGCAGCTAATCATCACATCCTAACTTCACCCTTAGATCAGCTCAATCATTTCATACATCCGGGTCATATACTATACACATCATTATACTGAAGTACCAAAACTATATTGTAAATAATGGTTAAACTCTACTATTGTAAAGGGTTTGCTAGTCGGTAGTAAAGAATACGGCAGATTATAGAATTAAAATTATCTATTTATTCCTCGGACCAAATAATGATTACAAAGGAGCGAGGGAGCACACGCGATGGCCGTTAATCGAGTACTAAATTCATTGTTAAGAAATTACTGCCAACTAAGGTAAAAATGCTTAGTCGACAGACAGTGTACGGTTACATCGTACATGCTCCCGGGCCGAGAGATACAAAAGATTACACTTCTTCTGGGATAAAGCGACATTTTTTAATTATAGTGGGTGATGTAGCTTTATCCCGTTTGCGCTGGGTATTTTCACTTATATTCACTTCAGGCTGACGATCAGCCGTGCTCTGCTTTCGCGAAAACACTACACTAGGCACATCTGTAGATATATGCAATGAAGAAACTGCTCGCCTCCTTCTCCACAGGAACCATGCTGCTAAAATAGCCGCTACCGCTAGTAATCCGTAGCTGACAACGTATTGATGAACGTCATGGGAAGATAGAGTGTCATCCGTGTTAGTATTGGCGGATTTCAATTGCGTTATTCGTTCTTCTAAATCAGCTAATGAGGTATTCAATGCGTCTGTGTAGTCCGGGTAGTGGCTTACTGAGATGTTAACTATGTGGTTTAGTTCATCTATCTGTGGGACTGGAAGGTCAGATTTTATTCGAATGCTATTGGCTAAATTAGCATGGGAGTACAAGGTGAAATCCTTCCCTTTTATTACACATTTAACGTCCAGGTCAATGATACCGGCTCCAGTCATATGTTTAAAAGAAACTTGATCTTGACATATGATTCTCACGGCGCAACTCTTACAACAAAAATAAAGGTACCTAGATTGTACGTTTAATTGTTGCCAGGTGTCTTGACATGTAGATTTAATAACAATGCATTGTTTCAGTTTACTGTCCACTTTGCAGAATTTTTCTTCAATGTTTAAACGATTTATAGGTTTATTGATTTGGCAAAGATATGAATTTTCGTTATGCAAACACAATTGGAGCTCAAGAAAGGACATTGTAAAGAAAGCGTCTTTTCTCAAGTTTATAGCAATAAATTCGGCAGCTGGCAGAACGCTAACCATGTCACTTTGAAGTTGCCGGGGAACGGGAAGTATCTTGTAAATGTTGTAGCTGTCTCTGCTGGCCAATGGAAAAGTAATCTCAAATATGAGGTAATCTTCCATCATTCGGGCTTTTACCTTCAACATGTTATATATATATCGAAGATCGGACTGTATATTATCCACGGGTAAAGCTATGTCCTTAGGCAACTGACCCGAAATAAATTCTAGCTCACGCTGTAGCTGATCAGGGGCAAGCAGATGAGTGTCAAACTTTCCGTGGTAGATGTCGGTGATGGTATCCAACAGGGTATCTTGGATACCTTTAAGGTTTTGGATTAAACTGATAGCTGAGATCGTGGACAACGTGAAGTCTTGAGTTCTCTCAAGACTTTCTACTTCTTTCTTGAGAATTATGGAAGCGTTAGCCAATTGATTCAGATGTTTATTTATCATCTTGTGCTGTAGTTGGATCGATTGCTCTGTTCTCTTCAATATGTTGTATTCAGCTTCGATGATAGATGTCTGATTTCGCAACAGAGAAGCAAGATGTCGCTCGTTTTGTTTTACTAATTGAATATCTTTCCTGTACTGCTCTGCAAATCGTTCGTCTAATACCCCGAACAAACTATTAGCTAGGTAACCAACACCATTGATTAACCCGCGACGCTGCCTGTTGTGAGCACTAAAGTGTTGATTAAGCATGAGTTTATTGTAGTGCTGTATTTCCCTATAGTCGTGATTTAATTGTAGCATTATAGTACTACAGTGGCTTTGATCGTTCAGGTATGAGCAGAGTCTCTCCAAATACTGCAAATACTTTGTAGCTGCCTCGTTTCCTTCCCAATAAGGTTTCATATCATAATACACAATTAGACCCCATTTATCTCGTATTACTTGCATATTATCTATAGGTTGAAAATATAGGGAATTGTTGCTAGATAATTCTGATATATTGAACGCTGCTTGAGAATTTGTAAATAGTGACATGAAAAATATTAATGAAATTGCAATGTATGCAAACATAGACCCTTGTATACATGCTGCCTTTTGCGATTTGAGGTCTTTTTTTATGTGCTTTTGTTGATCATTGAGCTTGTCTTCCGTATTGCCGGAGGCAGTTGATATAGGAAGTTTCGAAAGTTTGACCACTGGCCGCTTGATAAGACCTCCCTTTGTCTTTAAGGTTACAACACGCACCAAGCCGTCCTCACCTTCATGTAGCTCTACTATTCTGCCCATCATCCATTTTCCAGGTGGCAGATGGTCGTCATGGATAGTAACTAAATCTCCAATGTTCAGATTACTTTCAACCTTTCGCCACTTAGATCTTACTGAGAGTTCTGTTAAATATTCCGCTCTCCATCTCTTCCATACATCATTCACCAATTTCATTGACGAATACCATCTAGTTCGCGCGTCTCTTTCCGTATCTATTATATCCGTCCCACTTCTGCCTATCAGAAAATGAGCCGGAGTAAGCACGTTCAAGTCCTCTATATTTTCGGATAGTGCACATAGTGGCCTACTGTTCAGACAGGCCTCCACTTGTGCTAAAATAGTGGTGAATTCTTCGTAAGTTAGCTTCTGGTCTCCAAGAATTCGCTTAAGATGATGTTTTAAGCTCCTTACGGCTCTTTCCCAGTAACCCCCACCGCTGGGCCAGGATGGGGCATTAAAATGCCATTCAATGTTTAACTCCGCCAACTCAGCAAAAAATTTTGAGTCGTATGAGCTCTTGAAATCGTGATAACTCTCTTCTAACATTCTATTCGCTCCGACGAAATTCGTCCCATTATCACTATAAATATGCCGAGGCGCTCCTCTTCTAGCTGCCATTCGACGTAGCGCTGCTAAAAATCCAGAACTGCTTAGGTCGGATACAAGCTCTAAATGTATAGCTTTGGTTGCCATACAAATGAACAATGCAATGTACCCCTTTGTTGTCTTAATACCTCGTCCCTTGTTGCATTTTACCTCGACGTAACCGGTGTAATCCACCCCGGTGTGATAGAAGGGGGGGGCAGGATTGCTTCTAGCTTCAGGTAAGTCTCCCATTAATTGAGTATGTAATTTTGGATCGTGTTTTCTACAAGTAACACAGTTTCTCACTTCTTTCCTAACAGCCTTGCCGCCACCGATTATCCAGTATTTCTGTCTGAGATAAAATAAAGTTAACCGAGGTCCACCATGAAATGTTAATTGATGAGCTTGCTGTATTAATAAAGTGGTTAATCTAGATTGATAAGGTAATATCGCAGGATGTTTCATTTCCATACTCATATGTGATTTACTTAAACGGCCGCCAACTCGTAAAATGCCGTCCTGATCAAGGAACGGGTTCAATTTTAATAAATTGCTTTTGCTACGTAGTGTATTATGATTCCTTAATACATTGATTTCTTCAGAAAACTCAGCTCTCTGTACATACTTTATTATAAGTAAATTTGCCCTTTTCAATTCGCATAAGGTTAGAAATTCGGGCAGACGACGACACTTGTTTTTGTTTTTAGTAAATATTATCGTTTTAATCGCTCGCAATAACCAAGCTAAAATGTTAGTTACCTTGCGGAACGTGCTGTGTTTCAATAACAGCTTTTCGATAATGCTATCCGCGCCAGTTTGTTGAACGGAATTCGCTGTGCTTGCAGAAAACTTTGTTTTTGTCTCTTGATCAGTAGTATAAATAGTGATCTCGGAATCCGTTTCACGAAAAGATTTTAATGACAGTGGCCCGTGCCACCATAGAGTTTGATTTATCAGTTGAGAAGCTGAGATTCCCCTGCTAGCTGCGTCCGCTGGGTTGTCCTTAGATGTAACATATCGCCAGCAGCCGGGTTTCATTATCTCTGTTATAATTTTCGTTCTGTTTGCAACGAACGGTTTCCAGCGACCTGGGTCGCCCTGTAGCCATCCTAAGACCACCATCGAATCCGTCCATCCGTAAATGCGTATAATTTGACCGCTTAAACTATTTATGACCTTAGTCATTAACTTCGCTAACAATAAAGCTCCACTCAACTCTAATCTTGGCAAGGAGATGCTTTTGGATACAGGTGCTAGTCGCGCCTTGGCAACAACTAGGTTTATTGATTGCTCACCTTTCTTCCGCTGACATGCATAAATAACCGCTGCGTAAGCTTTGACGGATGCATCACAATATCCGTGGAGTTCAATGACCTCGTTGGGCTGACATCCTATCCAGCGCGGTATTTCACATTGATTAATATACGCCATGTCTTCACTTATTGCCCCCCATTCCTTTTTTATGCTTTCCGGAACTTCTTCATCCCAAGTCATTTGGTTCAACCATAGATTCTGAAATATTAGCTTTAATTTCGTAGTTACGGGTGACAACCATCCTAACGGGTCGAATACTTTAGCTATCTCAGATAAAAGTAGTCGCTTGGTAATTTTGACGTTTAGATTAGCTGTGTTGTATTTAAAAGTAAATTTATCGGTGTTAGAATTCCAATGTAGGCCTAATGTTTTAGACGTACTTTCGGATTTGAAGTTAAAAGTGACTCCGGCCGGGCTGTTGTTGTTTTCTATATTCTTAAGAAGATCCGGGTAGTTTGAACACCACTTCTGCTAAGTAAAACCTCCTGTTCTTAATAGTTTGTTCAAATCTTCGATGACCTGCTGTCCTTCTACAATGGTGTTAGATCCGTGCAGTATGTCATCCATGTAACATGAGCTTTCTAAGACCTTAGCAGCCACCGGGAAGTTCGATCGCTCATCTGAAGCCAACTGCTTAAGAGTCATCATAGCTAGGAAAGATCCTGGCTTAGTACCGTACGTTACGGTAGTGAGTTTATATGTTTGCAGCTGCTCATCCTGGTTATCTCTCCATATAATTTGCTGATATTGTTGCTGGTCTTCGCACACCATGATTTGCCTATACATTTTTTCAATATCAGATGTAAAGGCATACCGATACTGACGCCATTTCAGTACTAATTCCTGAAGATCCTGCTGTAAATTAGGACCTTTAAACATAAGATCATTCAAGCTATATCCACTAGACGTCCTTGCTGACGCGTTAAATACCACGCGTAACTTTGTCGTAGTGGATTCCGCTCGCTGCACGGCGTGATGCGGTAGGTAACATGATAACCGATTGTTATTGTTGCTGTAACTCGGCACCATATGTCCTAAGGCTATGTATTCATATATGAACGCTTTATATTTTTCCGCTAAAATTGGCTGTTTATTAAATTTTAGTTCCAAAGTTTGGAACTGTGCTTTTGCCATTTCCTTAGACGAACCTAAATTTTCATTTATATCCGGTTTCAATGGCAATCTTACTTTGTATCGCCCGTCCGCTTGACGTTTTGTGGTTGCTGAATAGAAGTCAACACATTGCTGATCTTCAGCTGATAAGCTAGATTTTTCGCTAATATCCTCAATCTCCCAGAATCGCTGTATGTTCTGGGTATCGTTGACGACTACGTTACATTGATAAGACGGCACTTCACCGCCGCCGAATATAATCCAACCAAGCTGTGTTTCTTGTAATACTGGTTGCAAGCTTTCTCCTTTTATCAGTCCTCCCAATAATATCATACTGTAAACTTGAGCGCTTAATAGTAAGTCCACTGGACGGCTACGGTCAAAGTAAGGATCAGCTAAAATCAGATTGCTCAAATACGACCACTTCGATGCGTCCAAGGATTTAAGTGGGATATTTCTAAGCACGTTATTCATAACGAGTACATTCGTAACGAACGAAAAATCTTTGCATGTGGAAAAGCAGTTCAGTGTGACCACACCATTACAGTTGTTTTCATTCTCTCCTATACCAACGATTAACCCGTTAAATTTTGTTCGATGTAGGCCTAATTTTTTTGCTGCACTCTCCTTTATCACGGAGACTTGCGATCCTGGATCTACTAGGGCTCTTAATATGTGATAGGATCTATCTATTGCTGCTACTTTAACTAAGGCTGTGGCTAACAAGACCTCGTTAGTAGCAGGACCGTCTTGTGAGACATGCGCTGTTATCGGTACATTTTCCTCAGTTAAATTTGACTCGCTTAATGTCGTTGCTGCAGTATTCGATTGTGACTTATTTTTCAAGCATGCGTCATGTAAAACCGAGTGGTGATTTCCTGCGCATTTGCGACATCGCCTTGTGGAAATGCACTGCTGGCCATTGTGATCGAATAAACAATTTTTGCATAATTTCATTTTTGCTATAGTATTTAATTTAGCTTCGTTTTGCAATTGTAGAAAACTTTCGCAATTATACAGGGCATGTTGTTTACCGCAAAATTGACATTTGATCGTCGACACGTGTAAGGCTTTGGAATAAGATTCTTGTTTGTTAAACCTGCGGTCGAAATTATTATTAGAACGGTTTGGGTTTGCATTTTGAAGGGAACGACTCGATGATTGCTGATTGTTAGATTTGGCTGTCCCTTGGTCTAGCTTGCGACGAGATGTTTCCCAACCAGTGAATTTGCTCTCTAGATATCGCAAAAAATCTTGCAATACAGGTTGTTGCTTCTTATTTTTCAGGGAATCGTTGTAATCGTCGTAAGTTTCACTGTCTAGCTTCTGAGACAATAAATATACGAGAATCGGATCCCAGGTGCTGATGTCTATCCCCAAATTCCGTATAGCATATATGCTTTCAAAGGTTACGTCGTGCAATTTTTTGATATGGCTAAACGATCGCTGCTGAGTATTGGGTAGGCCTAATAGGTTATTCATTAAAGATATAAATATAAGCCTTTCGTTATTGTACCGATAGTTGAGAATTTCCCAACAGGCATCGTAGTTTTCGCTACTGATGGCGAGATGCTGTAAAAGTTTTCCGGCTTCCCCTACCACTTTTCCCTTCAAAAATTGCATCTTTTGAGCTTTAGAAAAGTGAGGGTTATTGTGGATAACTTCAGTGAATAGGTCCTTAAACGATGACCAATTCTGAAATCGTCCTGAAAACTCAGGTATTTCCATTTTAGGAGCAGAGTGTTCTCTGTGGGACACGCTTGAGAGCTTTTTGTTGATTGTTAACTTCAACCTGGTATATGATCGCTCGTGCTGAGTATACACTGCTTCATACTCATCGTCCTCTCCACTTAATTCGCCGTCTAACTCCCAGTGAAGAGAGTCGATCTTTGACCAGCGTGCTTCGAGCGTTTTTAAAGCGTCAACCATTTCCCATTTTTCGGACATGGACTCTACATCGATAAGTGCGATAGTTCTCTTGAAGGCCTTAAAATTCGCCGCTTGCTTGCGAATCATATCGTCCAATTGGCTTCTACAGCCCCGTGATTCCATTGCACGAAGTATGCTAGGTCTTGATTTCCGCTCATAACCAGATGATTCTTCTTCATCCGCTACCTCAGGTTGCTTAAATGGTGGTTGAGGACTCCTAGTGGGTCTGGACGGAGTTGGATCACTCACGAACCGCAGTCGCTGCTGCTGCTGTTCCTTGATGAATCCTTTTGCTGCTGTATATACCTTGCTTACCTCTTCATGCATATTATTTGAAAAATAGGGGTGATCTTTGACCTTATATTCACAAATACTTAAGTGGTTATTTTGAAAATCCGACCAATACCTTTCTAACAACTCTAATCGCCTATTAAAGTAATCATCTGTTTTTCTTTCGGCGCTGTCTTTCTTGATGTTGATAGGGATTTTCTTTATCAACTCGCTGAGTTCACATTGCTGGCTGTAAAGTTCCTCCATTTTGCTGATGAATAGCTACTTAGGTAAAAAGGAAAGACCTTACTTGTAGGTGGCTGCTATAGCCGCTTTGAAGCTGAAACTGGACGCTAACGTCCTTGCTGCTGTGTGCTAGAGCTCCCGCCCTACCGCTAGATGCTAGTGCTACTGCTTGATAGCGATGCTGCTGCTGGATAGCGGTAACGCTGCTGAATAGCGAAGCTGCTGCTGGGTAACGGAGCTCTCGCTATGTACCGACTTGCTGTTGCTAAAGCTGCTGATTGTCTCGTGCCTGAGACGCTGAAGAATCACAGATGACGGTGAAAGTATTCGCTGCTAGGATTTCGTTTCTGTACGCTTAGACAACTACGAAACCACTTTTTAACTTTCCACGTGACACTGTAGTTCAATGCTAGTTCACTTAACCGATTCACTCACAAGAACCTAATTCCTACGTCACTTCCGAAAAAATAACGTAACTAGAACTCGCGAGATCTCGGCCGATGGCTTCGAAGGACCATGTAAAGGGTTTGCTAGTCGGTAGTAAAGAATACGGCAGATTATAGAATTAAAATTATCTATTTATTCCTCGGACCAAATAATGATTACAAAGGAGCGAGGGAGCACACGCGATGGCCGTTAATCGAGTACTAAATTCATTGTTAAGAAATTACTGCCAACTAAGGTAAAAATGCTTAGTCGACAGACAGTGTACGGTTACATCGTACAACTATCAAGATTTGTTTATATACAACGTTTGTCTCATGTGACACTAATAAAAGCATTGGAAAATAAAATTATTATAAAAATACCAAAAAAGCCGACTGATTGATTTAACCGATCAAAAAAACTGAAAAATACCGAAATAAGTTTGATAGCAGAATGGCGGAATGGCCGAATTGTGGCGCTAAAATGTTTGTTGTTAAAATGATGATGATGAAAAATAGATTTCAAATATACTAATCTAAAGCTCTTCATTTTGATATCCTACTCGATAAGTTTGAAAATATTTATTTATTACAACTTATCCGCCATGGTTTTATTTAGTTTGATAGATCCAGTCTCACTCTCACAGTAAATATGAGTCTAACAACACCTCTCAAGCTGAAATCCATCAAGCCGTTCAGGCCGTAGAGCGTGCCAAATAATTATACATACATAAATACTCTCGAAAAACATAACTCTCCTTCTGGCGCAGTCGGGTAATAAAGGTTTTCGAAGTTCTGAACTCCCTGGAGTTTACAAGAAAAGGAAAGCTACCTGTACTTAATCTACTTAGATTACAAAGCGAGTGTGAAATTGAAAAAAAGACCACGTCGTCTCCATGTTGGAATAATCACAAAGAGGAAATGGAGGGTGCGGAGAATTCCAAGATAAACCAATCACGGTTAGGAGGGACGTGGTTTCATTAAACCGAGTTTGTTTCCTTAGGTACTGACTATTTGTTTAAATTTATTATGGTTTTCTTGTACCAGGTTGATAACATTTCTGTTTAAGATTTTTGATTTAACATTTTTAAGGCTGGGCTTTATCTTGCACAAAGAATTAACATTGCCATTCAACGAGGCAATGCTGCCAATCTTCTGCGAACATTACCTGTCGGTGATGATGCGGAGAAATTCAATGACGCATGTATGTAAATATTTATCTGTCTTTTAGGTTTAATTTTCTTTAGAGTTATAAGTAGTTGTACGTAATCATTTTAAGTTATTGTAATAATTATTACTTATGAAATAAAATCAATAACAAAAAAAAAATTAAACTTGTGATTTACAAAAACGTATTACAGGGATCAAAAGATCTTCGTGGCTCAGGTGAATCTCACCTCAAGCCGGTCGCACCTGTTGATTGGCGGACGTGGCTCTGACGCAGGCTTTTCTCTTGGTGGTTGGGAGATCAGGTGGTAGTTGCTGGGAGCGACTATAAATAAAATATAAAAGGAGGAGCAGAAGACTGGACCTTGGGCTCCGGTAGTGGATTGGCACACGGATGAAGAGAGCATATTATATTATAATTTTCCGATTATGTAACAGTGAACCCATCACTGTTGCATTCGAGTCTTTCACCTTGGTCTCCGAGGGTCCGCCTTCTGGCTGTGTGTCCTTCATTTCACCTGCTCTTTGGTATCCCTGGTGGCCATAACCAGAGCAAAGCATATGGTCTCCTAAATTTGGTGACAAACTTTCTAAAATGGTAGAATAGTAAATTCGCATTTTACGTTTCTGAAGTTTAATCGTTAAAGTTTAAAATATTAATCTAAATTAATTGCTGTTGAAGTTTCTTTTTGTTATTCAGTTTTAATTAACTTTAACAGCTTGCGATAAGTTTAGTTATTGTAAGTAGAAAAATGTATTTGAGTGCATTCGCTACCTACTCCTTTGAAGATAATTTAAGCGTGAGTATGTGTATGTATATTTTAGGAAGATCATCAATTGATAAATTTTATCATAGGGGAATACTCTATTCGTGGACTACTGTCTTAGTACATGACTCTTTTAGTGGACTTAGTAGATGACTCCCTTAGTGGAAGCCTCTGTTAGTGGATGACTCTCTTAGTAGATGTGTCTTCTACTAAATAACTTTCTTAGTAGATGACTTTCTTAATAGATGATTCTCTGAGTAGGTAACACGTTTAGTAATTTTTTCCCCTACGCTTGAATATAAATGTCCATACTGATCATCATAGGTAAACAAATGTTTCCAAAAAAAGGATGCGATCATCCAATTTGTGACCTCTTTAATTTCTTTTTGCTACTTTCTGGGAGCTATCTGGGAGCTACAGCGGAGGTAATTATGCTCCGGTCATAAAGAGGAACGTTTAGTAAGGGTATGTACCGTAAAACCTTTTTAAGGGTTGATAAAGTCTGTGCGAAACTCGTTGAAGGGCCTCTAAATTTAGGGTACTCAAAATAACTAGCTGTAAGCATGAATAAAAAAGTTTTAACGTGTCTTAAGATGTGGTAATTAGAGGATATTAAAACTCCTAGGCAGCTGAAAAGAATTGGGTTTGCCTTGTATTATGGTTGACTCTACACAACTCCAACTCTTGGTTTGTTTGATATATATTGGTATAAAAGGTATTGGTAAAACAAGAGTAAGTTTATGGAAAGTATTTATATTCACTCACTAGTAGCTTACACTAAAATGGTTTATCTTATAATTGACTTATATTAATTAAGATAATGATTCTAATGGTTTGGAATTAATGGTTAATGGTTTTGGTGGTAATTAGAGGATATTAAAACTCCTAGGCAGCTGAAAAGAATTGGGTTTGCCTTGTATTATGGTTGACTCTACACAACTCCAACTCTTGGTTTGTTTGATATATATTGGTATAAAAGGTATTGGTAAAACAAGAGTAAGTTTATGGAAAGTATTTATATTCACTCACTAGTAGCTTACACTAAAATGGTTTATGTTATAATTGACTTATAATCATTAAGATAATGATTCTAATGCTTTGGAATTAATGGTTCATGGTTTTGGTTGCATACATTAGCCAAATCGAACAAATATGCTTAATTGTAAGCTATGCAATTATACGCATTTGTCGAGTGTTTGATTTACTCGAACATATTCCCGACAGCGAGATGAGTACGGGATGATAAGTGATGGTGCATGAAGTGATATGATGATTACAATGTAAACTAAGAATTTCTCTAAATGGTAAAGTTCAAAAATATTGAATAACATTTAAGATATTAACAAAAAGTTAACATTTAAACTATAGTGTCTTCCACAGTAAATGTGTCATTTAAGTGGCCATTGTCCGTACTTTCATTTCGCTTATTTACACTAGGCCACCGTTTGGCGCAACGGTGCAACTGATGACCGATATCACTTTGGTTGTTAATCTCACTCACGTTTATCACTGCACTATTATTTGGTCTATTGTCTAAATTCGGACGCGGGGAGGCTCCTGGGGGCTCCCGTCGATGCTGCAAACTTATTGTATGGTGTATAGCATCAATGTCCTTGACATACTGGTCAGCAAAACGTGAATCCAATACACCGAACAGGTCATTCGCCAGATATCCGACCCCATTTATTAAACCGCGCCTCCGCCGCGCTGTCTGCGACGGTACGCTCCACCGTCTAGCGGGAACATTAAAGTGTTGCGTTAACAAGAGTTCATTGTAGTACTCGAATTCCTGGTAATCGTGCCGGGCTTGTTGTAGTATCATATTACAATGAGTCGGTATGCTGATAATTGAGCATTGTTTTGATAAATAATTCGTGATTTTGTTATCGGTTTTTACACCTGTCCAATACGGTTCCATGTCATAGTACATAACTAAAGTCCATTTGTCTCTAATTGATTGCACCTTTGTTACGGGATCGAAATATAAGGACATGTTGTTTGGTAGTTGTTTGATGGTTAAGCTGTTAGTTGGCAGGATCAGCATTAGAACGCATAACAACACGGTGAATGCTGTTCCCGTCCCTGTTCTGGTTATATTTGGTTTTTTTTTTCTGTAGACTTGACGGTACTGGTTTCAGTCATAATGGGTGGTGGTTTCTGAATTGTTTCACTATTTTGGTTCAAGGGTAATAGTGACAATTTTATGATAGGATGTTTTATTTCGCCGTTTTTAGATTCGTGTCTAGGTTCAGGTGAATCTCCCATAAGCTGGTGCTGCTTAATAGGGTCGTGCCTTCTGCACACGACACATCGTCTAATAAATTTTTTGGTAGCCATATATCCACCGATGATCCAGTATTGTTGTCTTAGATTTGCTAATGTAAGACGAGATCCTCTATGGAAGGTTAATCTATGGGCTTTGTCTATAATTAATGTGGTTAGAAAATGGTTGTGGGGTAAGATGATAGGATGTTTAATATCAAGACTTATGTGAGCGTTTGTCAACCTTCCGCCCACACGTTGTATTCCGTGTTTGTCAATGATCGGGTTCAAAGTTAAAATTTTGCTCTTTGTTTGTACTCTACCATGTTTATTTAAATATTCTAACTCGTCCGCAAATTCTGTTTGCTGAATGGTTTTGATTATCAGCAGTTTCGCGACACGGAGCTCGTGTATTTCTAGGTAGGGTCGATGACCTTGCTTCTTATAGGTAGGCAATCGTAATATCCATGCGTAAATTCTGATGATTTTCGATATACTACTGAACTTATTTAGTAGATAGTAAACAATTTCGTTGGTCATCACATTTTGTTTGTGTTTAACAACTGCTATGTTGTTTAATTTTAAGATAGCTGTCTTGACCTCTAAATTGGTTTCGTATTTAGAAAGGCAGCTTCCTTGTTTAGTGTGTGATGATAGCCAAGGTGGTCCTTGCCACCACAGGCTATGGTTTATGAGTTGCTTGACAGTCACACCACGACTTGCGCAATCAGCTGGATTGTCTGAGGTCTTCACAAATAGCCATATCGTTCTGCCGGTATGGTTTTCGTGATTGTTGTTACTCAATTGGTTAGAAATGGTTTCCACCGTGCTGGATCTCCGTGTATCCACCCCAATACTGCTGTTGAATCTGTCCAGCGGTACACATCTTTGTGGTAATCTGATAAGCAACTTTGAACTTTTAGCATCAACTGAGATAACAGACGAGTGCCCATTAGCTCTAACCTAGGAATAGACACGGCCTTGTTCAATGGGGCTAGCCTTGCTTTTCCCGCTACTAGTGTTATGGTTGCGTGTTTGGGTTTCACGATTTTACAGTAAATTACACATGCGTATACTATATTTGAGTCATCGCAGAATCCGTGCAACTCTATTTTTTCGTTATGGCCCATTCCTAGCCATCTGTTGACTTTTATGTCGTTTATCTCCGTAAATTATTTTCTTAATTTTCTTATTTCTTCTGGTAGTTCTTCGTCCCATTTCAGCTGTGATAACCAGACATTTTGAAACAATAGTTTCATGGTAGTGCTCAGAGGGGTTAGCCATTCTAATGGGTCGAATAGTTTAGAGATGTTTGAAAGAAGCGATCTTTTAGTAATTATGGTTGTCAAATTGGCGTCCACCTTTGATGTAAATATAAAATGATCATTTTTTGGGTTCCAGCCTAGACCAAGGGTTTTGGTGGTCCTTTCATCAAGACTTATGTGAGCGTTTGTCAACCTTCCGCCCACACGTTGTATTCCGTGTTTGTCAATGATCGGGTTCAAAGTTAAAATTTTGCTCTTTGTTTGTACTCTACCATGTTTATTTAAATATTCTAACTCGTCCGCAAATTCTGTTTGCTGAATGGTTTTGATTATCAGCAGTTTCGCGACACGGAGCTCGTGTATTTCTAGGTAGGGTCGATGACCTTGCTTCTTATAGGTAGGCAATCGTAATATCCATGCGTAAATTCTGATGATTTTCGATATACTACTGAACTTATTTAGTAGATAGTAAACAATTTCGTTGGTCATCACATTTTGTTTGTGTTTAACAACTGCTATGTTGTTTAATTTTAAGATAGCTGTCTTGACCTCTAAATTGGTTTCGTATTTAGAAAGGCAGCTTCCTTGTTTAGTGTGTGATGATAGCCAAGGTGGTCCTTGCCACCACAGGCTATGGTTTATGAGTTGCTTGACAGTCACACCACGACTTGCGCAATCAGCTGGATTGTCTGAGGTCTTCACAAATAGCCATATCGTTCTGCCGGTATGGTTTTCGTGATTGTTGTTACTCAATTGGTTAGAAATGGTTTCCACCGTGCTGGATCTCCGTGTATCCACCCCAATACTGCTGTTGAATCTGTCCAGCGGTACACATCTTTGTGGTAATCTGATAAGCAACTTTGAACTTTTAGCATCAACTGAGATAACAGACGAGTGCCCATTAGCTCTAACCTAGGAATAGACACGGCCTTGTTCAATGGGGCTAGCCTTGCTTTTCCCGCTACTAGTGTTATGGTTGCGTGTTTGGGTTTCACGATTTTACAGTAAATTACACATGCGTATACTATATTTGAGTCATCGCAGAATCCGTGCAACTCTATTTTTTCGTTATGGCCCATTCCTAGCCATCTGTTGACTTTTATGTCGTTTATCTCCGTAAATTATTTTCTTAATTTTCTTATTTCTTCTGGTAGTTCTTCGTCCCATTTCAGCTGTGATAACCAGACATTTTGAAACAATAGTTTCATGGTAGTGCTCAGAGGGGTTAGCCATTCTAATGGGTCGAATAGTTTAGAGATGTTTGAAAGAAGCGATCTTTTAGTAATTATGGTTGTCAAATTGGCGTCCACCTTTGATGTAAATATAAAATGATCATTTTTTGGGTTCCAGCCTAGACCAAGGGTTTTGGTGGAATCACTCTGCTTGAATTCATAAGTCGACTGATTGTATTGCTCCTTTTCTAAGTCGTTTAGAAGCTCGGCTTTGTTTTCAGTCCATTTTCGAAGGTTAAAACCACCCAATCGCAATAGTTTCATGAGGTCGAATTTCAATTAACTAGCCGCTTTCATGGTGTATCGTCCTCCGCAATAGTCATCCATATAAAAGTTTCCTTCCAACTCCTTTACCGCTTCAGGAAAAGTTTCGTTCATCAGATGCCAATAGTTTTAAACACATCATTGCCAAAAATTCTGCTGGTTTGGTACCATAAGTAAGCGTGACGAGTTGATATGGTTGAATCCGTTGATTTGGACCTCGCCATAGTTTTTTTTGTAGGCATGATCCTCCTCGTTCACCCGTATCATTCTGTACATTTTTTCAATGTCAGCAGTGTATACGTGTTGAAACTGTCTCCATTTTAGGATAAGCTCTTGAAGATCTTTCTGTATATTGGGACCTCTGTATACACGTCGTTCAAGCTGTATCCTGATGATGATTTGACTGACGCGTTAAATACTACCCTTAGCTTAGTGGTAGTTGACTAAGCTCGAGTGACTGCATGGTGTGGCAAGAAGCACTCGATTGCTTGGTTATTGCTCGACGTAATCATATGATTTAACTGTAGATAATCGTTCATAAATTGTTGGTAGCCTTCTTTCAATTCTCCGTTTTTCTCTAACTTCTTCTCAAGATTTCTATACTGGGCTAACGCTTGTGGTTTTGTAAGCCCCAGCTTCTCTTTGAGTGATGATTTGAATGGTAAGCGGACTTCATATGTGCCGGTGTCAAGCCTTGTTGTGGTTTTGTGGAAATACTCCAGACACTCATGATCATCCGTAGACATTTCTATTTTTTGGTTTATGTCTTCGTTCTCCCAAAACTTCAGTAATTCCTCAGTGTTATGGAGGACAACGTTGCAGTGGTACTGTGGTCTGATAGATCCGCATAGAAGCCAACCCAACTGTGTTTGTTGTGCTATTGGTTGCCTGTCGGTGTCTCCCCTCAAGATACCTCCTAATATTATTTTACTGTAGACATCAGCTCCTAGGAGTAGTTCTACTGATCTGCTGGTATAAAATTCTGGATCAGCTAAATTTATTCCCTGTATGTGACTCCAAGTCAATGGTTTCGGGCAGGTTTTGTTGGGCAATTGTTTCAAAAGATTGTTCAAGATTATAAGATTCGTATTAACGGAAAAATCGCTGTGTATAGAATGTATGGTTAATTCTAACGGGCCGTTTGTGTTGTTTCCTTTCTCCCCTACGCCGAATATTTGGCCTTCTAAATTAGAACGCTTTAATCCTAATGTTTGGGCCGCCTTTTCGTTTATTAGTGATATCTGTGAACCCTGGTCAACTAAAGCCCGCAAAGTATGCAGAGTTCCATCAATTCCCACGACCTTAACTATAGCTGTCGCTAGTAGAACATCAGACAGGTCATCCCTTGAAGCGTTCCATGACCTAGATTGTTGTTTCTTAGTTGCTACGCAGTTTAGGTATTTCTGCTGATGTAGATGAACCTTGAGCGGCAATGGCCTCGTGTAATAAAGTGTTATGCTGACCTAAGCACTTACGACATTGTTTCTTCGATACACATGGTTTATTGAAGTGGCAAATTAAGCAATTTTTACAATAATTTAATTGCTCTACTTTATTTAATTTTTGCTCATCCGTCGTTTGTAGAAATTCAGAACAATGCCATAATCCGTGGTCAGCATTGCACAGTCCACAGGTTAATGAACGTGAAATGTGGTATGCGTTTGTGTTCGGATTCGTCTGTTCTTTTTTAGGTGATTGTTGGTTGTTGCCATGTGAATTTTTCTTATAGCTTTGATGGGGATAACTTGTTGTTTTTGAGGCTTGAGGCGTTACGGTTTTCTGGTTTGTAAGTGCTTGTTTACGCCGAGATGCTTCTAAGGCTGTGAATTTTCTTTCTAAATATTCCAAAAATTCCTGTAAGGACGGCAATTCTCTGGGATTTTCGATTGAACATTAATATTCTGCGTGGGAATCATTGTCTAGTTTTTGCGATAAGAGATGCACTAGAAGTGGGTCCCACGTTGAGATATCCACCCCTAAGATCTGTATTTCAGATCAGTGTTTCGTTGATAACGTCATGCAGCCTTTTTATCGATTTTAACATTAGTGTATATTGCTGCTGCCCCGGTACGTTGGGCAATTCGAGCATTCTACGAATGTGGGACGTGAATATCGACTTTTTGTTGTCGTATCGATGGGTTAAAATCTCCCAAGAGACTCGGTAGTTGTCGGAACTAATTTGTAGATGGTGTATTAGACGTTCGGCCTCTCCAGCCACCTTACTCTTCAAAAATTGCATTTTTTGTGTGTTAGACTTAGATGGATTTTTGTCGATGGCCTCAGTGAATAGATCCTTAAACGAGACCCACTGGTTAAAGGTTCCGTTAAATATAGGAATGCTTATTTGAAGGGTAGACTATTCACGGTGTTTCACGGACCACATTTTCATATGTATGTTGTTCGTCAACACAATGTACGCTCCGTTTCCGCATCTGGTTTCCGCAGTTCGGAGCGTGGTTGTTCCCTTGTGTGGACACCTAGTGGTTTGCTCGCTCTGGATCCACTTGACGAGGGCTGACACCTAGCAACTGCTTTTTGTGCAATTGTTCTATAGTTTCCTCAATCCTTTCTTTAATATTCTTATATACTGCCTGGGCTGTCTCGAAACCGCTCTTTTTAAAATATACGTGGTCGAATTCCGCAAACTCACACATTTTACGGTGGTTGCTTTGGTACTCTCCCCAGTAAGCTTTCAACATTTCCGCTTTTCGCTTGTAATTGTCGATGGTCTTCCTGTCAGAGCCATCTTTCTTGATATTTGTCAAGAATTTGGTCAGAACTTCATAGAGCTCGGTTTGGTTGATGAATACGGCGTCGGAATTCATGTTTGTAAATTGGTTCAGAAGGAAGTAAACAGTAGTGGTTAGGAATAATAATGGTTTCATCTGACCTGGTTTGCTGCGTCTGGTCTGGTACTGCGACCACAGTTGGCAAGCTTGTACAAACCGCTGTGATCCTCTCGCTTGTCTGGTGCAGGCACTGTATCACTTTATAGTCACTGGATGTTTTATCGAAGGACCATGAATACACAACTCCAACTCTTGGTTTGTTTGATATATATTGGTATAAAAGGTATTGGTAAAACAAGAGTAAGTTTAAGGAAAGTATTTATATTCACTCACTAGTAGCTTACACTAAAATGGTTTATGTTATAATTGACTTATATTAATTAAGATAACGATTCTAATGGTCTGGAATTAATGGTTAATGGTTTTGGTTGCGAGTACGCGGTAGGTCTGTGAGGGCTTTGGACACGAACTAGCTACATATTAGCCAAATCGAACAAATATGCATAATTGCAAGCGATGCAATTATACGCATTTGTCGAGTGTTTGATTTACTCGAACAGCAGCAGTCAAAATTTTAAGACTTAAACTCAATCTTAAGTGAAAGGGTTCTTCCCCGTTCAAGCCGGCTTAAAATTGCCTTCACTACCTAAAAATAATACATACACTTTATAATTGATTTACTAACATAAACTTTCCTCATCTCAGCTTGCCAACCAATTAAAATGAAACTTCAATAAGATAATTCGACAGCAATTACTTCAAACTAGTATTAAACTTTAGCGATTTAAGTTCAGAAACCTAAAATTAGAGTTTATTATTTCATTCCACTATTTTGAAAAGATAATTAAAGATTTTGAAGCAGGTATTTATGAATTGCTTCCTCAGTCAGTGTTAATATATGTAAAACTATGTCCATAACTAATTATCTGTTTCTTCAGAGGAGTAAATGCTCTGTCCGCCATTGCAAACTGTGTTTCGTATTGCCATTATACCAAATCTTGACTCGATATTTGAATATTTGATTAGTTGAGCTGAGAGAGACGAAATCGAGCGAAAGCTCATCATATCAGACTTCAGGATTTTTTTTGTCACAGGTCTCCCCCTAAACTACTAATCCAATCAGAACCAAGTTTGGCATGATTAAAGAGGTCAATCAGAGGAAGGTTTATGGATATATTTTGAAAAAAATTATGCTACCACAGAGGAATGATCACCGTTAAAAAAATTCCAGATGGAATTACATAATAACCACTCGAGACACTGTGACCAAACTTTACACGCTCAGAAAGCATGTCCAGAGTTGTGACTTTCGAAAATAATTTTCAAAATCGGACTTGCCACGGAGGAATGATCACTGTTCAAAATTTTCAAAATTTGATTCACGATGTCTCACTCAGCTCAACATTGCAAGCAGCGATTCGCCTTGCAGACCTAGTTAACCAAGCATAAACTTAATATATTTAAATTATACATTGTATCATATAACATTTCCCTATATAAAGGTAGAGGCCGAATTTCGTGAATTTGAATGTTCGTAACTACTTATTGGAAAAAATATTTCTCCATTTGAAAGGTACATTATCCTCGATGGAAATAAATAAATAAATATTCCACAGCATTCTACACAACGCTATCTAGACCCAAAGTAAGCATAGTTTAACTAGCTTGTGTTATGGGTTCCAGAACGCAGATAAACGTACTTATATACTTTTTTTTTGTAAATACATACGTAGAAACACCCAGACTCACGCAAATAGACAAATTCATGCACTGAGCGGGAATCGGACCCACGCCCTCTATCGTAGCAGTCGAATGCGTAGTGCATTAATGAGCCAAATTTCCAGCAGTCCTTCATCATGTTTTTTCGGCTATCGAGGCCGTAAAGATTAAGATGACTATTTTAGGATCGTCAGCATCTGAGATGGTTGCCCGTACCTTAAGGATTTCACACTAGCTTCTTACCATCCAGCGGGACATACTTAATAATAAAGAATTATAAATAAATAAATATTGTAGGACAAAGTGCACAACGCCATCAAGACCCAAACTAAGCAGAGCTTGTCATAAGGGTTCGCGAATGCGGACAAACATACTTAAATACTTTTTTTTGTAAATAAAAACATAATAACCATAGAAACATACATATAAAAATATACATATTTACATTGAGCGGGAATCGAACCCACAATCTCTGGCTTAGCAGTCGAACGCACTACGGCTACGCCACTGAGGTCGTCAAATTAAAATTGATCTACAGTGACTTTAACCTTAGTTCTGTAGGCAAAAATTTTATATTTTCAATTTTTAAACGGTTTTGCACATAAATTTATTCTTAGCTTTACTGAAAAGAGAAATTAATCAAACCATGACCAGCGAGATAAATGACCCAAGCCAAATTTATTCACAAACTTTTTTTGTAATACTTTTACACTTTGGTGTAAGGTGGTAATTAAATGAACAACAACTTTTAGGTAGATTTCGATGAAATCGATCTACCTATTGGTTTCTTGACTACTGTCGAATTTAAAAAAAAAATCTTCATAGGAGGTCTAGTTATGACCCCCTGAGTCCGAAATGACCACTGGTCAAAAAGTTTATAAATATATATATATATATGTATGGTTCCACTCCCCAAAATTTGCGGCACTCTCACGGTCGCATTTTTGCCCCGATCACTTTCAAACTGCGGTCAAAAATTGCTTTAAAAAAAAAAAACTTAGTTTAAGTTCGTGAACGGGTGGAATCCGGCCTAAAGGGACGGTAGGGCCTCACTTTTTGTGAAATCAGTTTTTCCTCAAAATTTCTCGTTCCATGAAAGATATTCGAACCGTTCTAATTTTATCCCATAGTATACATGAATACCAACAACTTTTAACTATAAACCTATAAGATTAAAACTTTAACTAAAAGTGGAGGGGGGAAAAACCAAAATTTTTCGGGAAAAAAATCATAACTTGTAACCGGTGAACATTCGTGGCGTCGGAAACATTTTTAATCGATAGGCCATTTTTAAGTCTAAAATAAATGTCTGAAAAGTTTTTCGCTAAAAGTTACCGTTTTCGAGAAAAAAAAATTAAACTGTTTAAAGTCAGTAGTTCCCTATATAAAATAATATTAATTGCTTCACGAAATCTACCTTTTTTTTTTTTTTTTACCGTGCGGAAATCCCTTCGGATACCCCCCCGCGTGCCATCGGGGGCGGTTATGTCGGGCTTGAACCGACTAAAACCGCACGCCGTCTACAGACGCCGGGTGCGTTCCCCCTGCGGGAACGGATTTTTTTACATGATATTGTCGGAAGTTTACGCGAATGTCACGTCACACATTGAAATAAAACTATTTTTAACGGATTCTATTGCGATTTATTTGATGGTATTTTATATTTTACATTGATCCCGACGTTTCGGTTGCTTTTCAGCAGCCTTGATCACGGGGCGAAAATAACATCGAAAAAAAACGTGATAGAATCCGTTAAAAATAGTTCTATTTCAACAACTTTTTTTGTTATAAATTTAGAGTAATTTTAATCTTCATGCTTCATGCTATATTGCTATTGCAATTTAAGACCTTTTTTAAGGAACGCGTGGAAGTACTAAATTGAAATTAGTATCAAACATTGAGCTATTTAACTTCTCCCGCCGAGCCCGCAACATGCTCGTCGCACTTCGTAGGCGACTCAGACGCCAGAGGTCGCTCAACGACCTCCGTACTCCATGAGCACAGGCCAGGGGCTGGTAGGTGAGACCGCCTGTCACCCCAGCAGAAGCAGGCCCGTTCGGTAGGGCGACCAACAACCTCCCCCCCATTATACGGGGCAAGATGGGATCACCGTGGTTCCCAAACTCGTGGGGCCCATCTCGAAACCGGAGATGGCCCTGGGTCAGCCGGGATGCGGGGGAAATGCCTTAGGGCCACCTTGCACCCCAGCGTCTGAAGACCCGAGACGGCTTGCAGCTGTAAAAAAATTAAACTTCTAAAGCAAAGCCATCAAAAGATACACCCGTTTATATACTCTGGCAAGGGAATCAAAACCTATAGACCACTTCCCGTTCTGCTAGAGTCAAGAAAGTTGGCAAGAAGACTTGAAGGAAAAGATCTTGTACCAAAATTAAAGGGAAAAGTCCGAATATCTTAAATTTGTTACCGTAAATTGTATATGTAGCCTTATATATATTATTGTTTAAATCTCGTGTCTGGCTTAATGCTAAGATGCTTAATCCATACATTAAGTTAGAAAATATTTGCTACACTAGCAATATACCACAAATTTATTAAAAACATATTAATAAACCTTCATTCAATTCATTCCAACCCGTCTCACAAGATCCAGAACATGCAATTCCCCTTTTGTGTTTGCCTATAGTAAGTTGTCCTCAAGTGTACTTGAAGATCTCTCTACTTAAATATAATAACCGATTTTCATCCTTCTTAGTACAGAAGAAAACATTTTCTATAATAATATTATAAAGAGGAAAGATTTGTTTGTTTGTAATCGATAAACTCTGAAACTACAGAACCACTTTCAAAGATTCTTATACTATTAGAATGCTACATTATCCCTGAGTAACCTAGGGTACTTTTATTATAATATTTTCACAGGATCAGGACTTACGCGGGTGAAACCGCGTGGCGATGCTACTAGCAGATACATACATAAACATAACTTCACGCCTGTATCCCCGAAGAGGTAGACAGAAGTGTATTACACACCCACGATTCGCCAGTTATGTTTAAGTCCCAATGTTATAGGGCCGGCAATGGTATAGGTGCACCCTATTGCCATCTACCGGGCATCTGCCCGGTAGATGGTAATCTTACTAAGCGAGGGATAATAAAAAAAAAGAATACACACATAACTAACAAAAGTTTGAGGTGTGTGCCTGGGGCGACTGGGGATCGAACTCGAGACCTCGTCTCATCAGTCCCTTACGCACACCACTGGGCTATCGCCGCTTTTAGTTTAGAATTTTATTATTAGTATTTTTAGTAGCAGATATAACTAAAAGTAGTTTGCTACTTTGTGAGTTATATATAGAAGAGCTTATTATCAAACAAAAAATAATACTGTTGTTGAAGGCCTCAAGGCCTCAAGGCCTAAAGGTATCATTCGATAAAGTGCCATTTAAAATCAAAAAAATTGTTTCAATTAATAGAACATTATTATTATTGCCGTATACCAGGCATAATTCCAGAAAGGGAAGCGGCTACTGAAAATGTCATAACTTATTTCCTGATCTGGGAATCGAACCTAAGATCTCATCATCAACTCAGCGTTCATTCTGGTTGCATCCAAAACATACATATTTTTTTTGTATACTTAGTCTGTCAAATTGACTGCATTCCGCCTGTTGGAAAGCTGAGGTGAAGTCCAAAAAGTAGTGGCCACCATTTCCAGAGATGATTCCTAGAGTGGTGGCCCCTACCTAGACGGCCTCAACAGATGTTTTTTTCACGCCCCGCTTAAAGAGCCCAGGATTGTAGGTAGAAGGTAATACGTGTGTGGGTAAAGCGTTCCAGTGCTTTATGGTCCGACAAAAAAAGGAGTCACCAAACCGCTTGGTTCACGATGGTATCGATTGCGCTGTATGAGGATGACACCTAAGTCCTGCACGTGTCGTTCGGGACGAGAAGGAGGGACATTTAGGAGCCTGGGATCCGCTCTCCTACTCTTTCTCCTATTGATACAGCTTATCCAATTTTTTACGGAGGAGACTGATGTCTGACGCGCCAACCTCGAAAGGAAAGCCTATGGCAGAGACTCCTCCGTTAATCAGCAGGTATACCTGCTTGCTGATCAGGTTGGCTTGGGCCCCGAGATCTTGATAGCGCCACATAAACCCAACCTAAGATCTCAAGATATAAGTGCTAATCAAAACCAACGAGGCAGTTCTTTGCAAGAATCCATAATAAATTTTACACTAAATTTATAGTACAAGTATGACTCATAGCATAATTTCCTTTGTCAACAGAATACCCTGGCAATATTGGACAAACTGGATATCGACAGCGAGAAGCCCTCAGAGGAAGAGGTGGCGAGACTCTTCGGTTATGATGAGGACGCGTACCGAGCTGGAGACCTGGGCGTCTGGCAGCGAATCAAGCCTAAAGTATGGGCGTTGTTTGATGAACCAAGTAGTAAGGTGAGGAAATCGTAACCACTCTAGAAGCTTGTTCTATTGGTTATATTTTGGTAGATTCATTATCACTATTTTACATACATTTAAAATTTGATCGCGCTGTCGTAGCTATTTGCTTAAACCAGGAAGTTAATTGAACGCCTAAAGGACATCGCTCATACGCAATAATATTTATAATAAAATACATACCGCCAACTGCCAATAATGTTATGTTCCACACAATATTTTTGAAGGTATGTGTATCCACACAATATTTTTGAAGGTATGTATTTTATGGTCAATATTATACAGTGTGTGTGGTTAGCCTAAGTAGTTCATCAAATGCCATGGAAGCGATCTTGTGGACGCCACCCGCACCGACATGGATAGATTAGGTTAGAAGGCCATGGCGGAGGATATGACCTCTGTTATCAATCCGCAGTGCATATGTATTTATCATATTCACGACGACAAAACGTCAAAATTGAGACCTTTTCGCACCCTAATGAAGCGCAAGCTCGAAACAAATCTGTCTTTCTTTATATATCATTGAATGAATCATATTTTTAAGCAGCTACTCATGGGAGGGCAATTGACAGCAAAAATTATTATTTTCAAAATGGCGGTGACAGCGTAGTTCTTTATCCGTCACGTTTTGTTTTCAGTGAGGACCTAAAATTCCAAAAGTAGTTTGAAATTATTTTGTTCACAGCTCTCGTCAGCTTGATAGAGCTGACGACGGTTATATAACTTTGAGTACCGAAAACAGACTACACATAGAATTTCCAACACAATTGTTAGTTACTAACGAGAGGCCGCATAGCGCTTTTAAGGTATTTAAGTTTTACTACAAACTTACGTGCATGGTGCCAAAAATAACAAGATCTTCAGAACCCTAGTCAACCTAACTTGCAAACCAGTACACCACACCTGGTGTAATCCGTCAACCACCAATGACGCACGAGGTTCTGGTGCAGGATTTCGATTCGAATTTAGGTGGTCGGACCACCTAACTTCGAGAGGAAAGTCACTTTGACTTTTTAGGGCTCGGTTTGTAATCACTTTACGAAAAATATCGGCTCTAAATTCGGCTGCTTCGTGAAAATTCACTTCCAACTGAAATGGGAGAAAACTTGGATGACTATTGAATCTTGTTGATTCATAATTCTAATCATGGCATTGTTATGTCTGCCGTGATACAAGTATCCGCATAAAACAAGAGCAGTATCAAAATATTTGCCGTGAAATATTATATTTCAAGAAAATTATAACGACTGATGAATTTCATTAAAGACTTTGTTTCGGAAGGATTGCTGCATTTGATTGAATTGTGTAACGTTGTGAAAACCAGTCATTTTCTAATCTTTGACATCCCAGTCAAATGTCATAATACTCGTAAACAAGCAGAAAATACAAAACCGAAAGCAGAGAGCAAAAATGCCTGCAAAAATAGAGAGGTACAGGCTGAATTTATGGGTTTTTAATGAATTTTTTTATAGTTCTATAATAAGAAATGTAACTTTTTTTTTCGTGTGGAAATCCTTTAGGATATCCGCTGCCGGCCAGCGGGGGCGGTTATGTCGGGCTTGAACCGATTAAAACCGCACGCCGTCTCGGGTCTTCATACGCCGGGGTGTAAGGTTGCCCATAGAGCATATCCCTCGCGCCCCGACTGACCCTGGGCCATCTCCGGTTACGAGATAGCCCCCTCGGGTTTGGGAACCACGGCGTCCCCGTCATGCTCCGGTTTGGGGGAGGGGCACTAGGCGCCCCGCCGTCCCGGCCTGCTTCTGCTGGGGTGACAGGCGGCCTCACCTGCCACCCCCAGGCCTGCGCTCATGGAGGACGGAGGTCGTTAAGCGACCTCCGGCGCCTTATTCGCCTGCGAAAGTAATATAACTTACGGTCCCCTTGATAAAACCGTTACCCGGCTTCCATAATAGTTAAAAACAGTGACACATTTTCTTTACATTACATCTATTCATACTAGAAAAAGCATGGTTCTTCCATCTAAATACGATAATAATATGTATAACCAAATTCACTCATCCGGTACATGCACATTATTCGATAACTCTGTGTTCATTTTGGGTTTGTGGCTTACGCCCCCAGTGGTCTATGCTCCCGTGGTCGTAGCCCCCGGCTTAATTTAATTTGATTCGAAGCAATTTTTTGGTCTACGCACCTGTGGTCGACGCCCCCGGGTTAGTTTTATGTGATTCGAAGCAATTTTTTTGTCTACGCTCCTATGGTCGATGCTCCCAGGCTAGTTTTATTTTATTTGAAACAATTTTTATCACAATCTTTCATATAATTCAGCTTTGCAATGTTGAATAAGCTATTTAAAATATTTCTTTCTTCAAAACACCTTACCGAAATGGATTATGAATTTTCATAATACACCGCATCATTTTAATATCTGAGAATATTATCCCTGCTAATGGCTCATCTGAGCAGCCTTTGAGAATGTATAACAGCTACTAAAAAGGTCGAGACAGTAACCATGATTACTAAGTACATCTTTAGTGGGTGAAACACAAAGGCGGTACAAATTTGAACTGCAGAGATAAAGGCGGGTACACAAGAGCGCAATTTAGCAGTATGCTTTTTTCCTCCTTTTAAACAGAGTTAGTATAGGCACTGATTTAAAGAGGCAGTTGTAAATAGCAGTTTTGGTAAGTTAAAAATTATAAATGGCACGTTTAATAACTAGTTCAGCAGTTAAAACTAAGCAGAAAAGTAAATAAAAATGAGTAATAAAAAATAATGAAATGGATCGCTTCGCGGGGCTCCTGTTTCTACGTACATTATCACAAGTGACCTAACACTAACACTACTAACCTATATCTATCCGTGTCGGGGCGCGCGGTGTCCACGAGCTCGCTTTGCTCGCTCCTTCGGCTTTATCGAACCGCTCATTCCATCATTTTACCGCTTATTCAGTTATTGGACTGCTCAATTATTTTTAGAATTGACATTGTATGATAAAATAACCGACAAATTATTTTTTTATTACTGTCCATGTTTTACTGTCGAAATGTGCGTTGTATTTATGCAGATAGGTGTCAAAATTCATTAACTCTAGTTTCTTGGTTCCATTCCAAAAAGCTTCGTTACCCATGACCAATGACTTCTATGTATACTAGGCAAGCTGTTCAGAACAAAAAGTGTGTCATTCCAAATTCAAACTTCATTACCCGTGACCAATGACTTCTATATATACTAGGCAAGCTGTTCAGAACAAAAGGTGTGTCATTCCAAATTCAAACTTCATTACCCGTGACCAATGATTTCTATATATACTAGGCAAGCTGTTCAGAACAAAAAGTGTGTCATTCCAAATTCAAACTTCATTACCCGTGACCAATGACTTCTATATATACTGGGCAAGCTGTTCAGAACAAAAGGTGTGTCATTCCAAATTCAAACTTCATTACCCGTGACCAATGACTTCTATGTATACTAGGCAAGCTGTTCAGAACAAAAAGTGTGTAATTCCAAATTCAAAATTCATTACCCGTGACCAATGACGTCTATGTATACTAGGCAAGCTGTTCAGAACAAAAAGTGTGTAATTCCAAATTCAAAATTCATTACCCGTGATCAATGACTCATATGTACTATATACTAAACAAGCTGTGCAGAACAAAAAGTGTGTCACACCTCGGGGGTGAGGCGGGAATAGGGGAATCCTCCCCAGAAATTAATAATGATCTCTGTGTATATTTATGTCAATCTCAATCAACTTCCAACACACTTATCACTCGGTTTAAAAAAATTATTATGTACATTTCCAACAAATTTTATAAAATACGTTGATTTTAATTTTGGCGACATTACACTACTTTACAGATGACAGCCGATGATCTCATATAAAACAAAATTATTATACTCTATGGCTATGACAGCAACAAACAATGGCGCCAAAGTTGACCATTGTAAAAAAAATCGATATTTTTTTTTTGTTCTGAACAGCCCGTCTATTACGTATTAGAAGTCATTACCTGTTACACAATTTTTGTTTAGAAAATAGAAGTCAATGATTGAACTGCATAATATTCAAATTTTAAAATCCAATGTAAAAATTTTATGACTACCTAATTTTATTTTCAAACTACATAACTATTTCCACTCGATTTATCGGCAGCAAAAAATTTTCAGCACGAAAGTGAATTACGTCAGACGTTTGCAGGTCCTTCAAACTTTTACAAGGAAAGTTGTCGCTTTTAAAATGATAGGCAGGTGTTGACGGTTACCGGCTATTAAATTCAAAGGAAGCAATATAATAAAACTGTCTTATAATAATAAATCAGTGTGCCATCTTGGAATTCGTTTTTATTCATTCCAACGTTGAATTTTTGTTCATTTCACCTATTTATTTACCTATTAATGCACTTTATAAGTACTTATTTAAGCTATCGTGGTTACTAACATTACTATTAAAGTTACAAAACGATTACGAAAGAGGGTAGATCGATGTATTTATTTTAACTTTAAAACTGTTTCACCGTTAACTGCCAGTACTAGATCTTGTGGGATCATGGCGCTTGCAACAGTGCCGTAATATTAGATATACAAAACAACACATGGTGAATATCCCGTTAACTCTAATAGCAATCAATGCACTTTATTTATCTCGTGTGACCTCCCCTTTATTCCAGACATGGCGAAGCCGAAGTAGGCCATCAAGTATTCTACCGCAGTACGTTAAAATTGTGCCTATTTTAAGTTATTTGAAATTGGAACGGACGCTCTATTTTAAAAATCATTTTAAAAATGAATATGTAGAAAATATTTTGGGGCACTGTAGTCACTGTTGTGAGCAAGGGTAATTTCAGTTTCTTCGTACACCGGTACGCCTGGGTACCTAAAAACCTAGATACGTGAATGTGATTTAAAATCTGAACTATTTCCATTTCGAATTTGGAATTTCTTCTTTGTCCATACAATACACTGGTTCTTAGTGTTGTGTTTATAATAATGAGTAGTGTTACTAGGAAGGGGGAACTGATCACTTTTGTATTGCAAGAGTTTCTCAGTAATCACTTATCGTAGAAGGTCGTATGGCAGCGGTGTCTATTGTCAAGATAGTTAAAAAACATAGTGGCACTCCGGGATTGCCGACAGAAATAAAAATTCATTCATCATTATGAATCAGTTCGAAACTTAATCAAGGTCAGAACAAAATACTTTGTCAGTTCCTACAAAGATGGCGCTGTTATAAAAAATATGGGAAGTGTCACGATGACGATGACGCGAGTTCTATGATTTTTGTTCACACAAGAAGTGCTCAACGCACCTAAACAAGAGAAATTTCCATACGTCCATGCTAATATTCCTATCTAGATTAACTAATATAAATTAGTTGAAGTTAGCTGAAATTCTACCAATTTTACAATATTGTAGATTCCTATCAAAGTTGCGATTTAATTTACTTCTATTCAGAATTGTAATCTCTTTGTTAAATTTAGGGTTGGCAAACGTATCTGAATCTATACTATTATAAAATTGTAAATTAGTTGTAGCTGTACATTGGAGATATAAAAATAGCTTGAGTTATATTTAAATTTTAAAATTATTTTAACGAATTCTATCTTGATTTATTTGATGTTATTTTTTTATATAAATTATAAATTATTTGAATACAGTTTGAATACATAATTAATAAGAAAAAAATACAAATTAGTGTCATGTCAAACACTGCTACCCATGCTAAGAATTAACTTGTGTTATGGATGCCAGCAAGGCCTCAATGTATGACTAAATTTTAAATATGGTGTTAGGCATGTATTATGTTGCTATTTGGGGTCCTAAACTTTCACAGCCTGATGTGGCTCATTTTATGGAAAGTCTACCGTCTGGCCCATAACTTCGAAAGGAAAGCCTGCGTCAGAGATTGGGTGTCATTCAAAAGTAGTGGTAGAAAATTAGTAGTACTGGTGGTAGAAATTTGATGACACAAATTTGTCACAAAATTCGGCCGGGTAGGTACCACCGTGCACGATTGCGAAAAACCCTCCATAGTAATCCAATTTCGGTTTGATTGCGTTCAGGGGTCAGCAAGTGCATAGTCGGGCAGGGGGATTGTGGTCGCAGCACTAGTGGGACCGGTGGGTGTCACGCGGTGCTGCGACGACAATCCTCCTAATGAGGTCGTCAAGCTGAGTGCCACCATTGTTAACATGATACGTGTATGTAATGGTGACCCTCTTTCCTGAGACTTTACCTTCAGCTTATCATCAGGCGAGGTGAAGTCAAATTGACGTGTCCTAAATATAAAAAAAAAGTGTATCGGCTTGCAGTTGGCATAGCTTGGGCCCAGAAAATCGTGATAGGGAAATACACACTTAAAAATACACTTATTGTTTCGACAGTACTAAGATATAGCAAATAATGCAGACGGTATCCAGTAACGTTCTTAAAGATAAGCAGATTCAGGGAGTGCTTTAGCTTTGTGTAAAAGCTTACTAAGGAGTATCTAAGTACCAAATAAGATAAATGTCTCAAGATTATTTTTATTGCAATTTTGTGCGGCTAATCCACAGAAAAAAAAAACTTTCCAGTTCGTTTAAGTCAGTTACTGCTACATCATAATATATATTGCTTTAAGATGTACTGACGTTTCAAATGTGGGAGCCTTTACATACTGTAAGATGTGATGCGGATGCTCCGTGCAAGGATAGCAATAACTCGCCGCGATGTGGAGAATACGTATCGCTGTGACACACTAGGGTCTAAACAGTGTGATGCGGATTATCCGCTCGCGGATGTACGGACGTGGAGAGTGAGAGGAGAGGTTACCGCGCGTGAGATAGGGAATCTCACGCGCGGCGGAGTACCACGGATGAATTTTCGTCCGCCAGCGGATAGCTCTTCGCGACGCAGACAGTCCACGTCGCAGTAAATGCACTATTATAGTTTTAGTACATTTTTGCACTGCGGAAGTTCGCGTAGGTCATTTGCAACTCATTCGCGTCGCACTGTTTCGAGCCTAATACTAGCGTCGTAGTACTACTACGCGTAATTTTTTTGTGAAAAATCCTGCAATCTGATTGCAGTCCGTCATGTATCGTGAACTGATGTAGGCATTTCATTTTGATATTATTTGTGTATATGTAATTCATTGTTTGTATCATACATATCTGTGTTGTGTGTTTAATTTTGAATAATTTGTTTCATGCTGCTGTTGGATAGAGAAGCAACAATCACCAGGTGCTTATGATACTTTGATTTATCTTTACGATTGTAAATTATGAATTAGTTGTCTATACATTGGAGATATTAAAAAAAAACTTGGTTTATGATAAATTACCGACTCTGAACACAAAATATTTCTTTTTGAACCTTTCTTTCAGAAACTACTAAATGAATTTTGATGCAGTTTTTCTATTAGAAAGGTCTTGGTCAGACCTAAAACTGCCGTATCTTTGATTGCAATTGGACAAGTAGCACCGGAGTTATGACCGAAAGACGATAACCGACTTCCGCGCGGGCGGAGCCGCGGGCATCAGCTAGTTTATTATATGAATAATAATTTATGCTTAGTTACATTGTGATAGCCAAGATAAAAGAAAAGATGGTAGTTACTGAATAAATGGATAATTTTAAGTAATTTTACCGGAAGGTGTTGAATATATAAACAATATTAATTTCCTCCCATTTATAAGTGGACCGACTTTACCAAAGAAATATAATAAATAATAATGAATAAGCCAACTGGGTTCGCGGACCGAGTTCGACTGGACCCAGTTGAGTAAAGAGCCGGCCTTTGGGATTCGTGAGACCCCGGGGTAATCACTTTGCAAAGACACTATGTAACAATATCAGCTGAACATTAGAATTTTTTTGAGGAAATTTTAGTTTCAGCATGGTAGTTAGTTTTTCGTACCCTTTAAGGAACGTACCAACTCATCGAGAGTTGGTACGTTCCTTCAATGAATTATTCGGTCTAATTCCAATACCCTTATCGTTTAATGTCATTCATGAATTAGTCGGTTCAATTCCGACATAAATCTTTTTGCGTCCTCAATGAATTCCTACATACCCTATTTTTTTGCGCCAGCCCGGCCTGTTATGTCAGTCTCGAACCGGCTAAAGCTGCACGACGTCTCGGCTCTTCCGATTACGGGATGTAAGGTGGGCCCATAAGGCATTTCCCTTGCACCCCGGCTGACCCAGGACCATCTTTAGGTACACACATTGCTCAGCTGCAATGTTTTCGAGTTTCAGTATTCAGCTGATACGTTTTATGTATGTTGTAAGTAATTTTTTTACAATTTCCCCAGTTTGAGTTTAATACCGTACAATGATTACAGATTTTAAGACCTGTTTTGGAGAATGGTTCTATTATTAAATACTTTTTAAATTATTTATCTTAATAATAATAAAGTTCATACAAAATGTCCAGTCAGTTTCTTAGTTTCAAACTGGTACACCAGCCAATTGACGGACGAGGTTCTGGTAAAAGCCTTCCTTTCAGAACTGGGAACTTAGACAGCAGTTGCTCCCATAATAGCCTATATATATCCCTCGACCGTGTATCCCATCTACTTGGGGTCGGCCTTCCTTGTCCTTTTTTCCACTGTGCACGATTTTGTGCAGTGCTCGCGTCCAGTTGGTCTTCTTTCAGGTCTTTCTCGACCGTCGTTAGCCAAGTGGAGGGCGGTCTTCCGCGTCCGCGTTTCGTCACTGGCAGGTTTAAGGCGAGCTTGACCACGTGATCTTCTGGGCGTCTTTGGACATGTCCATACCATCGAAGACGTTTTTCCTTGACTTTATCCATTATGGGGGCGACCTTAAAACTTCCTCTTATGTATTCATTCCGGATCTTGTCTAGCAATGTGACACCCGCTGACCAGCGCAACATGCGCATTTCGGTTGTGTGCAGTTTATTGAGATGTTCTTTAGTGGTTGCCCAACATTCGGAGCCGTACAATATTGCAGGTCTGATTGCAGTTTTATACATTTTGCCTTTGACTTTGAGTGGCATTTTTCTGTCACACATTACACCAGTCAGTTGCCTCCATTTAAGCCAGCCAGTTGTTGTTCTATGTGCTACATCGCTGTCGATCTTCCCATCATTACTGATCGTAGACCCCAAATATTTAAATTGATTTACTGTGGGTATTTGTGTGGATCCAATGGAAATCTTAATGTTATCAGGATTTGTGGTGCCATCAAACACACAAGACATATGCTCTGTTTTCTTCCTACTAATCCTCAGGCCATTGTCTTCAAGTGCCTGTATCCAGGAATTGAAGCTTGACTGGAGATCGTCTATATCATCGGAAATAAGAGCGACATCGTCTGCGTACAAAATGTTCCACGGTAATGGCCGCTGGCAGCTTTTGGTAAGATGGTCAATGGTGGTGTTAAACAACAATGGACTTAGTGTGGAGCCTTGATGGACCCCGACTCCAATTTCAAATCTTTCACCTGTTCCAGCTGGGCAAAGGACCTGGGTAGTGATATCCTTGTACATGTCTTGAATTAGTGTAACGTAACATTCAGGAACGAGTTGTTCTCTGAGTGATTCCCATATAAGGTCTCGAGGGACATGGTCGAAGGCCTTTTCCAAGTCTATAAATACCATATGAAGGTTTCCATTATTGGATTTTGCCTTTTCCAGCAGTATTCTGATAGTTTGAATTGCGTCTGAGGTGCCCTTTTCAGCTACAAAACCACATTGGTTTGGTGTTAGTGAAATGATGTGTTTTATTCTGTTATTAATAACGCGCTCCCATAATTTCAGGGTATGTGACATTAATTTAATAGCCCTGTAGTTACTGCATTCTCTGACATCTCCCTTTCCCTTGTAGAATGGTATAAGGAAACTGTTTCGCCACGAATCTGGTAACGGGTAACCCTGAATCAATTTGTTGAATAGTTCGTATAGCCAGTGAGCTCCCTCCTCCCCTAGGTGTTTCCAGACTTCTGCTGGTATTTCGTCTGGACCGGGCGATTTGTTGTTTTTCATTTGTTTTAGAGCTGCTTGTATTTCGTCTAGTGTCACAGCAGGGAGTGGACCTTGGACTACGTTAGGATGGTTGTAGCTCAGGTTTCTCGTGTGGGATATGTTTAGGATATGGTTATAGAATTCAGTCCACCTGTTTTTGATGTCTTCATCTTGTGTTAGGAGTTTGTTGCTATTGTTATAGATGTACTTTACGGTTGTTATATCCTTAGTGTTGTTGTGACGCGTTTTTGCTATTTTATGAATGTCTACTTCTGAATCGGCTGACTCTAATTTTTCATAAAACTGGTTATTTGATTTTGCCATCGAAATTGCAACCTGTCGTTTAGTTTCTTTCTTTATTTCTTTATATTTCACCAAATCACCATCATCTCTTGTAGACTGCCATTGTTTAAACGCTTCCTTTTTTGCAGCCACTGCATCTTTGACTTCTGGTTTCCACCACTCAGTTTCTTTAAAGGGGCCCTTCTTGTTTCTTGTTCTTCCCATGTGTTTCTCCGCGGTGTTAATGCTGACATTTTCAAAAACATTCCACATTTCGTTTGGTGTTAGGTATGTGGTATCTGTTTTATTAAGATGCTCCCATAATAGCCTAAATAAGCCAATCATAAAATGTAACCCGGACTCCGAGGTGAAGACGAGACGGAAGAATGCAACGAGTACATCGCTAAGATGATGATGATGATTGAAATGAGATCATCTTCATACTGGCACAAAACCCTACAGAAAATTAATCGAGTTTCTTCATTATTAACGAAGTACTTCGACAACCCAAGCAAAGCCGCCTTTGTTATACCGCGTTTTCATAAATCCTCTGAATAATAAATGATGATCAAGTTAAGAGTTTTAAATTATTATATTGAAAATCTTTTAATATATTAATTTATATAATATGCTAGCTGTTACCCGCGACTTCGTCCGCGACCAAATTGTGAATCTAAACTATCCTCGAATCCCCTTGAACTCACACAAAAAATTTCATCAAAATCGGTCCAGCCGTCTAGTAGGAGTTCAGTGACATACACACGCACACAAGAAATATATATATAAAGATTACATACACTGATCAAATTAATAGGATATTGAAAAAAGGGCAGGTCAAAAGCACTCGAAACCGGCGGGCTTGCATGAAAGGTTTAATGACAGTACAGTAAGCTCGTGAAGTGTGTAAGGACAGAAACAGATGGTGTGCTGTTGTCTCTGCCTACCGAAATAGCGGTTCTTAAAAATGGCGTGAGTATATGCACGTAATAAATAAAACATAATTCTAAAATCTTAATCAAAAATTCATCAGATCAAACTTTTCTGTCTTGATGACCGCGATGAACTCGAGAAGGTTTTTTCTTTTTTTACGTGCGGAAATCCCTACGGATACCCCCCCGCCGGCCAGCGGGGGCAGTTATGTCGTGCATCTACTAAAACCGCACGGTGTCCTGTCCAAGTGTCCATTGCCGGGCACCCCGGGTAAGCCCTCGAAAGGATAACCCAAGGGTTACCGGCGGACCTTGGCCGCCAGCGCGGTCTCGCCTGGTGGACCAAGTACTCTATGTATCTATGAATGTTTAATTAAAGGGTTGGCAGTGCGAGTGCGACCCTGGTGTTGCACACGTCCATAGGCCACGGTAACTTCCCATCAGGTGCGACGTGTGCTTGTCTGCCACCTCAGTGGTATAAGAAAATAATAATAATAAATAAATAAATAAATATTCTACGACATTCTACACAGCGCTTTCTAGACCCAAAGTAAGTATAGTTTAACTAGCTTGTGTTATGGGTTCCAGAATGCGGATAAACATACTTAGATACTTTTTTTTTGTAAATATATACATATTGTACATAGAAACACCTAGACCATTGCAAATAGATATATTCATGCATACAAATATTTGCACTGAGCGGGAATCGAACCCGCGCCCCCGTTTTTTTTTTTTTTATCGTGCGGAAATCCCTTCGGATACCCCCCCGCCGGCCAGCGGGGGCGGTTATGTCGGGCTTGCACCGACTAAAACCGCACGCCGTCTCGGGTCTTCAGACGCCGGGGTGTAAGGTTACCCATAGAGCATATCCCTCGCACCCCAGCTGACCCTGGGCCATCACACCACTAACAGCATTGCTCATCCTGTCTCCTCTGAAAGCAGAGGAGTAACGGAGAGCGATGTGTTCCCGCCACGTTGGGTATTGGCCGACGATCAATGCCAACCCTATGAAGGGGTGAAGGGGAAGCCATTGACCGCCGCCCAGGGTGTACCGGCCGCTCCGATTCCGTTCCCGGACTGCAGCGGGATCGGAATCGGAGTGACACTCGAGGAGGTTACCCAACACACACCCCCGAACCCGCGCCCCCTGTCGTAGCAGTCGACTGCACTACCGCTACGCCACAGAGGCCGTCACGATAATAAGAATTAATCTATAAGCAAGTTGCTAAGTGCAAAACGTGAGAGCGTCTCGACCGATTTGTTTGTTTATGTGACAAGGTACTAATAAAATTTATTAAACAGACTAGCGGCCCGGTACGTGCTTCGCTACGTCAAAATGATCCGCCATGTATTGAATTCAAGGGCTTACCCGGGGTGCCCGGCAACGGACACTTGGGGAGGATCAATCCCTTCGGATACCCCCCACCGGCCAGCGGGGGTAGTTATGTCGTGTATCGACTAAAACCGTACGGTGTGCGCACGAAAAAAAAAATTCTGAGAGATTTTCTTAATATTTTTTTCCGTAAGAACCTTGTACAGAGTATTAGAAAACTACAAAAAAAAAATCAGCCAAATCGGTCAAGCCGTTTTCATGCTATGTCGTGACAACGGAAAACGGGTTTGATTTTTATATATAGATAACATTAGCATCACAGGAACATGCCATTGAGGTCAATAAAGTAGCATCCAGCTACATAAGAAGATATATTGTATTGTGCAAAAACCAGTAAGAGGACGATACAAATGGCTTCAGTCACAGAAACTGTATATGTCGTGGCGATTAATCAACTTGTTCATTTGCGGTAAATGCTGGGGACAAAATGGCGCTCACTTCAATATACTAGAATGACATACTCATTCAACCTACAACTCATATTTTGTTGACCTCAATATTTTTACACTTACTCAGAATAAAATTTGAATTTAAATCTTAAGGCTTTTACGGCTGGCGTTGCATGTAGAATCTACTCCTACCGGGCTGTTTGGCCGTGGTCCATGGGAAACTTGTGTTCCAAATGTTTCGTCGATCTCTGCGGTCGACATCTTCAGTTGTCAGGTCCGGACGCCGACGAGTGCGGAGAACTCTCCCCGGCGGTGACTTCTCTGCAACTGATGTAGACGCCCGAGTCTTGCCAATCTGCTCTAAACGGATGTAAGGGTTGATTATAAAATACAATTTGTTTTCTTTGTAAACTATGCATCCGTTATGAGAGGAAAGTTCTCCGCACTCGACGGCGAACTCGGTGCGACGTGTACTACTGAAGATGTCGACCGCAGTGATCGACGAAACGTCTGGAACACAAGTTTCCGATGGACCACGGCCAAACAGCCCGGAAGCAGTATATTCTACATGCAACGCCGGCCGTGAAAGCCTTAAGATTTATATGCATCCGTTAGTTTGTCTCTCTTAATTTCGTGGAGAATAGTTTGGGTTGTGCGTTTTTTAGTTGTAACATAACTTCACGCCTGTAACCTCGAAGGGGTAGACAGAAGTGTATTACACACCCACGATTCGCCAGTTATGTTGCACATTGGCGCGCCTATTGCCATCTACCGGGCACATTATTAAACAAGCGACAATTAACGTTTATTAATGCACACATAGCTACGAAAGGTCAGAGGTGTGTGCCCGGGGCAACTGGGGATCGCACTCGAGACCTCGTATCAGCAGTCTGTTACGTACGTCACTGGGCTATCGCTGCTTTTTTTAGTTTAGTTGTATACCAAATTTTTTAGATTTATTGTAACGCATAACTATTTTTGTCCCTATTAAATAAAATAAATACTCACCTACGCGGAGTCACTGGAGCAGCTGGGCGGGATGCTGCACAGCCTAAATGGAGCCTCTCGACGCGTCGTGGTGTGAACTTTGACAAAACCAAGGTTATGTTCAACGAACATGTCACCGAGACCGAGACCGATTGCCGTCGAAGGGTCGACACTCGAAGTTGTTCAACAGTATGTCTACCTTGGGCAGGTTATCCAGCTCGGTAGAAACAACTTCGAGAAAGAAGTCACCAAAAGGATCCAATTAGGTTGGGCAGCATTTGGCAAACTACGTCGTTTTAACCTCCCCTTTACCGCAACGCCTAAAAACAAAGGTGTTCGACCAGTGCGTCCTACCTGTCATGACTTACAGTGCCGAAACGTGGACATTGACAGTGAGGCTAGTCCACGACTTAAAAGTCGTGCAGTGGGCTATGGAGCGAGCTATGCTTGGGGTTTTTTTTAAGGATAAAATTCGAAATAAGGCCATCCGACAAAGAACTAAAGTCACCGACATAGCTCGCAGAATAAGCGGGCTGAAGTGGCAATGGGCTGGCCACATCTGCCGAAGGACCGATGGCCGATGGAGCAAACGAGTCCTAGAGTGGAGACCACGAATCGGTAAATGGAAGGTAGGACGTCCCCCAGCAAGATGTACGCACGACCTGAAGAAGGTAGCTGGGATAGACTGGATGCGGAAGGCGGATCGGGTGCTATGGCGTACAATGGGAGAGGCCTATGTCCAGCAGTGGACTGCAATAGGCTAATTGATTGATTGACAGACGAGGCCCTGATACAGACTTTCCTCTTGGGGTTAGAAAGTACGGCAGTTGCTTTCTAAAGCGGTATAAGATACTACAATATGGGATTCTTCAAGAAGGGTATTAGAAGGTCTTTACAGGGTCGACAGCGCGTGTGTACGCTCCTGGTATTGCACACGCCCATAGACCAAAGTAACCACTTCCCATCAGGTTTGCCGTGTGCATATCTACCACTTAAGTGGTATAAAAATCCAGGAACAACATCAAAATGATGATGACATACTCAACTACATAAATAGCTTATACATCATTAAGCTGGCACTCCGTTTCTCTATAGAGAAGAGCCTGATTATGGAGCATCAAATGAAGCTCAGAAGTAGAATATATTGCTTCCAGGCTGTTTGGCCGTGGTCCATAGGAAACTTGTGTTCCAAACGTTTCGTTGAACCGTAAGATGTCGGCCAAACAGCCCGGAAGCAGTATATTCTACATGTACCGCCGGCCATTAAAGCCTTAAGATTTAGAAGCTCAGAAGTTTTTTACATAATGTTCAGTCCGTCAATTCATTGCACCCCACTGGATGGTAAGAAGCTAAGGTGACGGCCAGAAAATAGGAAAGGAAGTTCGTTGCTTTCTAGGTGCTTACAGATGCTTTACCCGTGCGATATGCATGCGGTATCGTTTCTGTATAATACAAGCCAAGACAGCTGACTTGCAATATCTAACTTAACCTATATCTACCGCATAAACACATAACGGACCCATATAACTAACATTAAACTCTTATGCCTCTGCGGCGTAGTGGTAGTGCATTCGACTGCTACGACAGGGGGCGCGGGTTCGATTTCCGCTCAGTGCAAATATTTGTTTGCATGAATATGTCTATTTGCATTGGTCTGAGTGTTTCTATGTATGATATGTATGTACTAGTTGTTCCGGCTCCGCCCGCGTAGAATTATGATCCCGTTCCCGCAACCCATGGGAACCTATTCCCAGGATAAAAAGTGTATAAAAGTGTATAAATAAGTGTATATAAAAAATAACCTGTGTTATTCCGGACTATAATCTATCCCTGTGCCAAATCCGTTCAGCCGTTTTTGCGTGAAAGAGTAACAAACATCCATCCATCCATCCATCCATCCATACTTACAAACTTTCACGTATATAATATTAGTAGGATTTACAAAAAAAAGTTAATATGTATGTTTATCCGCATTCTGGAACCCATAACATAAGTTGGTTAAACTATGCTTACTTCGGGTCTAGAAAGCGCTGTGTAGAATGTCATAGAATATTTATATATTCATTTATTATAGTTATATTCTCATTACACGTTTTCAAGAGGTTAAAATGCGTAATTTTATCGCTGTGCTCAGAAGACTGCAGCGATATATTTCAGGACTAGCCAACTGTTGCCAACAAATGGCCCGTTAGCGAAACTTCTTTCATTAAAAAAATGTCGTTATTGAGAATTCTATGTAATTTCACTTGACTTAGTTTTAATTTGGTGTGGAGGCTTTCGGGCTGGGAGGTATGAAAGAGCCTGAGTGAATTTACTTTATACAGCAGAAGAATACGACGAAAGCTTTACTTAAAGTAATAATTTAGTTTCGCAAAAACTTTTTAGGATAATGTATATTATTATGATGATAAAAAATTTCTTCAGTTTATTTTCGGTAGGTACATATTTCGTCCCCCAAACCGGGGCAAGACGGGGACACCGTGGTTCCCAAACCCGAGGGGGAGTTCCCAAATCTCGAAACCGGAGATGGCCCAGGGTCAGTCGGGGTGCGAGGGATATGCTCTATGGGCAACCTTACACCCCGGCGTCTGTAGACCCGAGACGGCGTGCGGTTTTAGTCGGTTCAAGCCCGACATAACCGCCCCCGCTGGCACGCGGGGGGGTATCCGAAGGGATTTCCGCACGATAAAAAAAAAAGGTACATATTTCGTTTGTTTGTTTTTTTTTTGCATTTTTGCATTTGTTTGTTTGCATTTTTTCGAGAGTGGTAGAGTCAAGCAACAGTTATTTTGGCCGTTGCATGAATGGGCCGACTCGACCGGGGAAGCACCACCCTCTCACAGAATATCGACGCCAATAGTTTACTGTTAGTTCTATGGCTCCGTAATGTGTATATGCGGTAGATATAGGTTAAGTTAGATATTGCAAGTCAGCTGTCTTGGCTTGAATTATACAGAAACGATACCGCATGGATATCGCACGGGTAAGGTTAGTTAGTTAGTTAGTTAGTTTTATGAGTGGTAGAGTCAAGCAACAGTCATTTTGGCCGTTGCACGAATGGGCTGACTCGACCAGGGAAGCACCACCCTCTCACAGAATATCGACGCCAAGTAACAGTATTTGAACTGTTGCGTTCCGTTTAGTGAGTGAGAGTGCCGGAGCCCAAACTCCTTTCCCATCCCCTCCCAAACTCCTTTCCCATCCCCTTTCCTTTACAGGGTCGGCAGCGCGAGTGTGACGCCACTGGTGTTGCATTCGTCCATAGGTCGCAGTAACCGCTTTACATCAGGTGGGCCGTGTGCTTGTCTGCCAACATAGTGGTATAAAAAAATAATATTTCAAAACTATTTAAAATGCAGACCTCAAAATAATAATAAATTAAATGCCTTTAAACCATAAACCATTATAATATCAGTTTTTAAACATAACGGTGATAATATAACATAACATAAACTCACGCCTATATCCCCGAAGGGGTAGGCAGAGGTGCTAGCACCCACGTTTCGCCAGTTTATGTTTTAGGTCCCAATGTAATTGTGGCGGGTGGCGAGCCTATTGCCATTAACCGGGCACTTATAAACCTGCGATAAATACACACATAACTTCAAAAAGCATCGAAAAGTCATTGGTGTGTGCCATGGTAAAACCTGGGATCGAACCCGAGACCTCGTCTCAGCAGTCCATTACCCATACCACTAGGCTACCGCGGTTTTTTTTTTGATAACATCCTTTTTTTTAATGTTTAACTATTTCAAATAAATAATAACTATTTGTTGTTTTCAGCAACGAGGAAATAAAAAAATATTTTGAAAACAAAAAAGAGCATATTAATGTTTAATCTCATAAGTACCATCAGACAGAAAAACCCTTCGGTTTCATTTACGATAAACCAATGAAACTTTATGCCGTCGTTCTAAAGCAAGAAAAAGGATAAAAAAGCTCACAAAAATAATATTTAAGCATCAAAACTCTACCGATTGCGTTGCGAAATAGCCGATTCTCTGAAACGAATACAATCACATTACAGTTCTGACCTAGCAGATATAAAAACATAACATAAACTCACGCCTATGTCCCCGAAGGGGTAGGCAGAGGTGCTGGCACCCACATTTCGCCAGTTTATGTTTAGGTCCCAATGTAATAGGTGGCGAGCCTATTGCCATTAACCGGGCACTTATACACCTGCGATATATACACACTTAACTTCGAAAAGCATCGAAAAGTCATTGGTGTGTGCCATGGTAGAACCTGGGATCGAACCCGAGACATCTCAGCAGTCCATTATCCATACCACTAGGCTACCGCGGTCGCGCAGATATAAAAAACAATAGTTTATTTTCCAACAATGATAAAGGGCAGCTCGTTGTATGTGTACTTCCATATACGATACTAGCGACAAGGGACCCGGCTACGCCCGGGAATAAATTCGTAAAAAATTACCTATAACCCGATTGCAGCGCCACTTTCGGATCCAGTGGTAAATATAAGATAGCTTTTAACTTGAATTTGGTGCTTCTTAATTTGAAAATGATGAACTTTAAATATAATCGTTCATCACCTATTTTAGTTTTTAGTAGCAAAATTTTGTAAAACGCTGATACACGTGTCCATTTATTCCTAACCAAAAGTATATGAATTGTCATGCTTGTATCTACAAATATGACAAACTTCCCATATTAACTTTCAGCCCTTATTTCACCCTCTTAGGGATAAAATTTTGAAAAAAAAACGCTGTTACATGTTTTTATTCATTTCTAACCAAAAGCAGGCGTATGAAATTTCGTGGTTATAAATTTGAAAATGACGGACTTTCATACAAACGTTCATCCCTTATTTTGCCACCTTAGATGTGAAATTTCCAAAAATCCTTTCTTACTGGATGCCTACAACATAAAAGGTATCTACTACCAATATTTCAAGTTTGTAGATTTTTTTTTTTTTTTTTTTTTTTTATATTTAGGATACGTCAATTTGACTTCACCTCGCCTGATGGTAAGCTGAAGGTAAAGTCTCTGGAAAGAGGGTCACCATTACATACACGTATCATGTTAACAATGGTGGCACTCAGCTTGACGGCCTCATCAAGAGGATTGTCGTCGCAGCACCGCGTGACACCCACCGGTCCCACCAGTGCTGCGACCACAATCCCCCTGCCCGGCTATGCACTTGCTGACCCCTGAACGCAATCAAACCGAAATTTGATTACTATGGAGAGTTTTTCGCAATCGTGCACGGTGGTACCTACCCGGCCGAATTTTGTGACAAATTTGTGTCATCAAATTTCTACCACCAGATCCAGCGGTTTAGGCTCTGCGTTGATAAATCAGTCAGTCAGTCAATCAGTCTGTCAGTCAGTCTGTCAGTCAGTCTGTCAGTCAGTCTGTCAGTCAGTCTGTCAGTCAGTCTGTCAGTCAGTCTGTCAGTCAGTCTGTCAGTCAGTCTGTCAGTCAGTCTGTCAGTCAGTCTGTCAGTCAGTCTGTCAGTCAGTCTGTCAGTCAGTCAGTCAATCAGTCTGTCAGTCAGTCTGTCAGTCAGTCTGTCAGTCAGTCTGTCAGTCAGTCTGTCAGTCAGTCTGTCAGTCAGTCTGTCAGTCAGTGGCTACAAGTAATTATTTACCTATGTATAGATTATAACAGCGACACTAAAGTTGTAATTAATGATTTGGTTTGCATAATTCTTCTCTCTTTCTACCAATTTCAATCCCGGTTGCATTGAAAGCTTGCACTTTGGAGCCCCGGACTACAGCCCACCTAGCACAGGTTTTCCTTTCAGGGGCAGTCGCTCCCATAAAAGCCAAGATAAGCCAATTCAAGGAAAAAAGTACCCCGAGCTCTAAAGAGCAACCGGGACTAACGCGGTGATGATGATTATAATAGAAGAAGAAAGAAAGAAAGAAAGAAACTTTATTTGGTCCAAGTAGGTCACATTATACAAAATACAAAATTACCTATCAGTGTTTAGATCTAGAATTAATTGAAAAATTTGTACGCCTATGTTTATCTACAAGAGTTTAATCAAATAAATAATTATCTTATCTTGTCTAGAAATACCTGGGGTTATCCTTAAGAGCCTTTCGAGGGCGGGGTGCCCTGCTATGGACACTTGGGGAAGACACCGTGTGGTTTTATTCGGTTCGATTCCGACACATCCATCTCATTGTTGGTTCTAATGGGGTGGATTCCACACGTAAACAAAAAAACATCTTGTCTAGAAATTGTCTTCAAAGGAACAGTAAATTGAACAACATGAACTACTAAATCTGAATTAAATCAAATACAAATGGAGTAACAGTGTCGGAATTGTCCCAGAGCCTGAATAAACAGAATTGTTTACGTGCAAACAAGGCTTTCTACTTTCATTCCATTTTGTTATCATAGGAAATATGGACGAAGGGCTTCACAGAGTTCCAAGGAACGTTTCCTACGATTAGTATTTACTTTGATTTATACAATATGTAACGAAACCTGTGTCCGATCAGTGAAGATGTATTTAGGTATCAATATTAGGTTCTGTTGCTGTAATCCTTTTTGGAAGCAAGTTAAAAACAATCCCACAAAAGCTGCAATAAAATTTAGTTCTTTGCAGAAAATGTTAAGGGCGGTGCTTGTGGATCGCTAAATAATTTTGGATACTTAATTTTTGGTGTTGTCAAATTTTGATACTTACGAATCGTGGGTGTGTAATACACCTCTGCCTACCCCTTCGGGGATACAGGCATGAATTTATGTTATGTTATATTTTGGGGAGATGGGTTATTATGTTACTAGGAAATGACATTTTAAATTCCAATAATACATTTCATTAATATATATTTTTTAATTTCATATTTGGTTATGTATTTAGAATATCTATGTGCCTCTATTAATCGGACAGGGGTTTCGTTACATACTGTATTTCAATAAACCGATTTAATCTATATTGCTTTAAGTAATATTTCAGTATCAAGTACCAGGATAGAAATTTATCTGAAGATTAAATATTTACGTAATAGATTGAAGTATTTGTTTTAAGGTCCGTGAATAGATGAACAGTGTGAGTGGGTAAGGGATATTGCCGCAGGTAAATTATTGGTTGCTTTTCTACCAAAGATGTTGTAACCTTAGTCTATTAGGTAGGTAGGTATTAACACCTTTTGAAATAGTAGGAATATAATTTTCAATAGACAGCAACTCATAGAAGTGGGGTGGGTCCGTATTCGCTCTCAACCAAATAGTGAAACCGGGTGTAGCAATCCACTGCTCTGCATTAGCCTCCTGACAGTCCCGGGAGCAGCCGCGCGGGGTAAGCAGAGACTTGCTGTAGGCAGAGGCCGTTCGGCCAGTAGCGGTAGGCAGCAGTAGGCGGAGATGGTTACCGGTAATGGCAAGCAGCGGCCCCAGTAGGAGGGTCTCTTGTATTCCGGGTGCCGGGTAGGTGGGCCCTGGAATATGTTCCATTCGGACGATTTACAATCCATCCGATATAAGTAGTTGACTGCGACATCACGAACCCGCTAAGGCTACACAAGAAGTGCTAAGCAGAAGCAGATGGCGTGGTATGGTGCTCAGTGGTGAGGCAGTCAACAGCTATGGGTGAACTTATATCTACAGAGTACACTAATAAAGGATTACAATTATTACCACATAGTAATTGCAACACTCACCCAATAAGGGGACGATCCACACAACACAGAAATTATATTTATTATAAATTAGGTTTATTAGAACCTTTGAATTAAACTGAGCTGGTAGTTACTTTGTAGGTAGGTGCAGTACCAAAATAAGTAGGTAGTCTTCACAGCCAGAATAGCTAATGATGAGTGATGTTGACGCGATCTGCTACCTTTTTTTTTTTTTTTTTTTATCGTGCGGAAATCCCTTCGGATACCCCCCCGCGTGCCAGCGGGGGCGGTTATGTCGGGCTTGAACCGACTAAAACTGCACGCCGTCTCGGGACTACAGACACCGGGGTGTAAGGTTGCCCATAGAGCATATCCCACGCACCCCGACTGACCCTGGGCCATCTCCGGTTTCGAGATGGCCCCCTCGGGTTTGGGAACCACGGTGTCCCCGTCTTGCCCCGGTTTGAGGGAGGGGCGCTAGTCGCCCCACCGTCCCGGCCTGCTTCTGCTGGGGTGACAGGTGGCCTCACCCGCCACCCACAGGCGACGCGATCTGCTACCTGCGTTCGCTCGCATAAACCGGTTCCCTGCATTCACTCAAAGCGTAGGAATTAAAGTAATATGCATAACATATCGTGAGCCGTGGGTTTGCTTCTGAATTAATATTTATTAAATATTTTTGTATTATTTTAATATATGTATATATTTGTAGTATTGTTTTGAGATCATTAGTGTTTATACTTGATGTTATGTTTGTAGTGTAACGAAACCGTTACAATGTGCGAGGTAGTGATAACTCTGTCTACTACCATAACACTATGTTATACTCATTTATAAGGTAGTGTTATGTTGACCACTGGTACCATGGTAAGAATTAATTTGTGTTAGGAGTATCAGAGCTCTCATATATTCATTTTAGTCTTGAGTATTAAGTTTTGTACATATTAAGTACGTAGATTTTAAAAACGCGCATGCGATGCATTGTTGGATAAAGGCTATTCTCCTGCGCGTGTTTTATTCTATACACTGCACATAAAGGTGTAAACACAAAACATGGTTTCGCTCTTTACTCTATGGTTTTCACTACACATTTTGGGTGATGAAATGTTAGTATCAACAATGATTTTGCTTTCCGTGGCCGATGGAAAACATCTACACATTTCCCCTAGAGCAGGTGAAGGGTGGCGGAGTATTCTTATGCTGTGTCATTTAATTTGACAGCAGCTGACAGCATTGGCTCTGAAATTAGGACTAAAAGCCAATAAAAGGACTGATCTACCATTGCCGCGAGCTCTTTTAGGCCGTGATTAGTTTTATACATATATGATAGGTCGATTAGCGCGCCTCCGCCGTCGCACCCCGCGCTTACCACCAGAGAGAGCTTCGAACTCGTATCTGTGCATCTAGAGTACTCTGTCAAGATTTTTCCCCCATTTATAATTGAAATATTAAAGATAGAATTTGGCTTTTTAAAGCAAAAGTTTTCGAAACATTTCTTTAAATCAAACTGCAGAAGACCGAATGGCATCTCAACAAAATATGATTTGTGTAGACCTTTTGTGTAATGTTTTGAGTAAAAACGCGCAGGAGACGTGCCCTAAGATCTACTTCATAATGAGATGTACGAGGGTCAAACTGAAAGTTCTTAGAAAATCAAAAACTGATTACATTAGCCAGTTATTAGTTTTATTATATCTTTTCAAAATATTGTCCATTCACGTCAATACACCGCTGCATGCGATGGAACCACTGGGAAAAGCACTTTGCCCACTCGTCCTTAGGGGTCTCTTCAATGGCATCGCGATACGCAGCCACCGCTTCTTCAGCATTCATAAACCGCTTTCCTTGAAGTTTTTCTTTAATTTTTGGAAATAAATAAAAATCACAAGGCGCGAGGTCGGGGCTATACGGCGGGTGACCCAGTAATTCAACGTTTGATGTCGCCAAATAGTCGATCGTTCGCTTGGCGGTGTGCGACGAGGCGTTGTCGTGGTGAAGGAGGATCCTACTGCGAGGTCGTTTCTCTCGAACTTTTTCCAAGACAAGTGGCAAACAATTGGTAGTGTACCATTCTGCAGAAACTGTTTTTTGATCCTCTAACACAATTGTTACGAAATGACCTATCCTTCCAAAGAACGAGGCCACCATTTTTTTTCCCGCACTTCGATCTCTCTTCACTTTAGTTGGCAACTCCTCGAAAGGAAACACCCACTGAGCAGATTGTCTTTTGGTTTCAGGATCATAACAGTAAATCCAGCTTTCGTCACCTGTTAGTATGTCGAACACAGCATTAGAGTCACCTCCGTTAAATCTTTCAATCATTTTACGGCACCAATCCACACGATGGAGTTTTTGAGCCTCAGTCAAATTATGAGGTATCCACCGGGCGCAAAGCTTCCTGACCGCTAAATGTTCGTGGAGGATTTTGTGCACTTGACTCATACCGATGCCTAAGCTTGTCCGAATCTGCTGATAGGTCACTCTTTTGTCAGTCTCTATCATACGCCGCACAACACAGATGTTATTTTCAGTCGTCGCCGTAGAAGGCCGTCCCTCACGTAAATCATCAGTGAGATTAGTGCGACCACGTTTAAACTCATTAAACCAGTTGTAAACAGTCGCACGAGATGGGGCTTCATCGTGAAAGGCCAATCGTAGTCTATCATAACTTTCTTGTTGACTTAAATGACATCGAAAGTCATAAAAAATCATTGCACGAAAATTTTCTCGTGTTAAATTCATGTTAACGTGACACAGACAATTTTCAATTTGCCGCCAAATCGTAAAACAAATGATAAATGAATGAAATATATACTCAGTAATATTGGCAAAGAGTTCTATTTTCAAATTTTAGAATTATTTTTTTATTATATTGTTTATAAGTGGCCAGTTCTAAGAACTTTCAGTTTGACCCTCGTATGTGTGTAGAAAGTATATAAGTACTATAAAATATTTGTGTTATATCTGGCGTCGCTATGAATTTATTCGCAGTACATGCAATCGGAATAATATTTTATCAAATTGATTCTGTGCCTACTCATGCATGACGTAATAGCTTTGCATAAGGATGGCTTCATTATGGCATAATAAAGGAAAAAACTGACATGAACCAAATTAACAATCCATGGCAACCACCACAAGAATCATCAAAATCGGTTTACCCAGTCGAAAATTCTGAGGTCATAAAACATAAAAAAAGAAAAAAATAGCAGTCAAATTGAGAACCTCCTCCTTTTATGCAGTCGGTTCATAAATAAATACCAACAACTCTATAACTGACGATATCATTTAAGCCATTCAGTGAAACTCTTTTTATTACCTGTCTCGCTCACTCCCATTGTTTTGAGACAGCCTCATAATAATAATTAACCTTTAGTGGCACTGAAGGATACATATATACAATGCTAGTGTTAAAATAATTTCACAAGTATTTAACCGTGTCTCTTATACTAGGCTATCCTGACTAACCCTGGGGTTATCCTTTCGAGGGCTTACCCGGGGTGCCCGGCAACGGACACTTGGAGAGGACACCGTGCGGTTTTAGTCGATTCACGACATAACCACCCCCGCTGGTCGGCGGGGGGGGGGTATCCGAAGGGATTTCCGCTCGTAAAAAAAAGGCTATCCTGACTATACTGATATACGATAGACGACCTCTGTGGTGTAGCGATAGTGCGTCCGACTGCTAAGTCAGATGTCGCGGGTTCGATTCCCGCTCAGTGCAAATATGTATATTTGCATTGGTCTGGGTGTTTCTATGTATAATATATATTTATTTACAAAAAAAGTATTTAAGTATGTTTATCCGCATTCTAGAACCCATATGACAAACTCCGCTTAGTTTGGGTCTAGATGGCGTTGTGTACTTTGTCCTACAATATTTATTTATTTATAGTATGAAATTATGTGCATATGAAATATGCGACTTATGATCCAGTGAGTCCCATGTTCCAGTGAACAATCATCACTTTTTAAGAAATAAAAAAGTGCTAGTTGGATGTCGGACTCGCCCATGAAGGGTTCCGTAGCAGCAAGTAAACTTTTTATATTTGAGTTGATTGAATGAGAGGTAAATTGCGGTTTACGATTTATGACGTATTAAAAAGAAACTACTTACTAGATCTCGTTCAAACCAAGTTTCGGTAGAAGTTTACATGGTAATGTACATCATATATTATTTTTAGTTTTATCATTATCTTATTTTAGAAGTTACAGGGGGGTGGAGGGGACACACACATTTTGCCACTTTGGAAGTGTCTCTCGCGCAAACTATTCAGTTCAGAAATAAATTATATTAGAAACCTCAATATCATTTCAGTTCAATTTCAGTTCTAAGTGTTGTTTTTTTCCTATTTTTGTGTGAAAATCTTAATGGGGTTCACAGAATACATCTACTTACCAAGTTTCAACCGCATAGTTCTTATAGTTACGAAAAAAGTGGCCGTGACATACGGACGTACAGACAGACAGACATGACGAATCTATGAGGGTTCCGTTTTTTGCCATTTGGATACGGAACTGTAAAAACGGAACTCTTTTAACTTGGACCGGCTCCAAATGTCGACCGCAAAAGCAACACGATGATTGATTACGGAACACGGCTTTTTGTCCGGAATTCGTTTTTGAAAGCATTCAGTGAATTTATTTATCCATTATAATACTCTTTTAAGACATAATAAGTCAAAGAAAGCTGATCTCACATTAATTATTATTGATTGTGGAGGAAGTTTTACTTCTAAAAGAGGACTTTTGATAGAGTTTTAAGGAAAATAATGATTTTGATATTTATTTCGTTTATATAAAAACATATTTGTCTTATGTAAGAGTAATACATCATTAGCCGCGGTAGCCTAGTGGTATGAGTAATGGACTGCTGAGACGAGGTCTCGGGTTCCATCCCAGGTTTTACCATGGCGCACACCAATGAGTTTTCGATGCTTTTCGAAGTTATGTGTGTATTTATCGCAGGTTTAATAATAGATACCGATATAAACCGGGGCATGACGGGTACACCGTGGTTCCCAAACCCGAGGGAGCCATCCCGAAACCGGAGATGGCCCAGGGTCACTCGGAGTGCGAGGGATATGCTCTATGGGCAACCTTTACACCCCGGCGTCTTAAGACCCGAGACGGCGTGCGGCTTTAATCGGTTCAAGCCCGACATAACCCCCCCCCCCCCCCGAAGGGATTTCCGCACGAAAATAAAATAATATTCGGATATAATTGCAGTACAAGGCCTTACTAACATCCTCGAGGCTCAAGATAACTTCATCTTCAAGTCGGAGCACATTCTCAATTACGGACGAGCCCCTGGCGTAGGTTTTCCTCTCAAGGTTGGGAGGTCAGACGGTAGTCGCTCCCGGCAAAGTCCACATTGCATAAAAAATAATAGACAGACCTCGTGCTCTAAAGTGAATGGATGATGATGATGATGACAGACATAAACATAAACATAACTAGCGACTATAAACATAACTTCTATATCACTACATATTATAAAACAAAGTCGTTTTTCATATAATAACATAACATAACTTCACGCCTGTATCCCCGAAGGGGTAGGCAGAGGTAAATTACACACCCACGATTCGCCAGTTATGTTTAGGTCCCAATGTAATAGGGGGCGAGCGTATTGCCATCTACCGGTCACATTACTAAGCGAGCGATAATCAACATTTTTAATACACACATTACGAAAAGTCAGAAGTGTATGCTCGGGGCGACTGGGAATCAAATTCGAGACCTAGTCTCGGCAGTCCGTTACGTACACTAATGGGCTATCGCCGCTTTTCCTATCTGTTTATCCCTATGTATGCTTAGATCTTTAAAACTACGCAACGGGTTTAGATGCGGTTTTTTTTATAGATAGAATGATTCAAGAGGAAGTCTTATATGTATAATACATGCATAAGCAGCTGGCGTCCGGTAGTATTATTATTAAATTGTATAAAATTTGCGTCTGTACATTTGAGATATTTAAAAAAATATACTTAGGTTATGTTAAATGAGGGATTCTAAACAGAAAAATACTTTTTTTGAAATTCTTGTCTGTTTGTCTGTTTGTTCGCGATGGACGCAAAAAAACTGAACGGATTTGGATGCGATTTTTTCTATTAAAAACCTCTTAGTCAGACTTAAAATGTGTGCCGTATGTTTGATTGCAATTGGTTAAGTAGAACCGGAGATATGACCCAAAACGATCACCGACTTCCGCGCGGGTGACCTTCTCAAATAGTTTCATTCAAGTTTATTGCATTCTGAATGTCTAAACTGCAGTATCCAAATCAATCTAACTGAAATCTTCTCTATCCCCAGGTGATAAAGGTGATATCAATCTTCTTCATCTGCGTCTCGGTGTTCTCCTTCTGTTTGAAGACCCACCCCGGTCTTCGAGTGTACCCTTCAGGCATTTACGTGGCAGATAACACGACAGACCAAGACGACATACGACCAGATAATGGGAGACCGCACGCAGTTTTCTTTTATGTTGAGCTAGTTTGCAATGTGTGGTTCACCATTGAACTGCTCGTCAGATCTGTGGTAAGTATTATAATATAATTCTTTAGGCTTTCATGGCCAGCGTTGCATGTAGAATATACTGCTTCCGGGCTACGTCGTTTCCCCCCGCCAAACGCGCCTACAAATACGCCAGTGACTCGAGTCTCTACATCTGTCGCAGAGAAGTCACTGCCGATGAGAGTTCTACGCACTCGTCGCTGCCCGGACCTGTACCACTAAAGATGTCGACCGCAGTGATCGACGAAACGTTTGGAATACAAGTTTCATATGGACTACGGCCAAACTGCTCGGAAGCAGTATATTCTACAGTATTATAATATTTTTATAGTATATTTTATATTCGATGATTGTTAATTAACAGCGTTAGAGTAATCACCTCTTATTCTGACGACTGAGTATAGAGGATATTTTTTCTCATGTGGCAGTACACCATAGTATGTAAGAATATTTGACGAGTATGATGAACCTTGGATTGTGTTTACTTTGGTAACAGGTGGTAAGGACCTTTAGACAAAATTAGATTCTATTCGTAATAATAATAATAATCTTTATTGAACAAGAACAATATAAGTAAATACAAAACTGGGTTGATGATAGCTGCTAAAGTGTACGATGTGGCGCAGCCGTCAACGCCGCACCCCGGATAGGAAGACATGGATATATTAGACTCATAGAAGAAAAATAAAACTTTATTTTTTATGAAATATAGCTGTTTTTAGCATAACTTATAAGTAAGATGCATGCAAATGAGTGTGTGAATGTAATGCGTTTTGTTGTTTTGTGTGTTACTTGAATGCGTATGTGTAAATGTGTGTTTACGTGAATTGTCACTAAGTCAAATTTCCACAAGTTCTTGACACGTCAAGATTAACTTTCAATTCAATACTTCTCAGGGGATAGATGTTTATTATTTCATTTATATAACATATTATAATATATATTATATAATATATTATTATAACATATAGTCTGAAATGTCTGAAATAACGCCAGTGGAAATGTTTAAAGTATGAATTTGGAATACCTAATCTGTACTATTACAAAATTGTAAATTAGTCGTGTCTGTACATTAAAGGTATTAAAAAAAACTTGAGTTATGTTAAATGAAACATTCTGAACACAATTTTTTTTTTAAATTATGCTCTGCCTGTTTGTTTGCGATGGACGTAAAAACTACTGAACGGACCATTATAGATTCGTCATGTCTGTCTGTCCGTCCGTATGTCAACGACTTTTTTTCCGAAACTATAAGAACTATGCTGTTGAAACTTGGTAAGTAGATGTATTCTGTGAACCGCATTAAGATTTTCACAGAAAAATAGAAAAAAAACAATAAATTTTGGGGGTTTCCCCATACTCAGAACTGAAACTCAAAATTTTATTTTTCATCGAACCCTTATGCGTGGGGAATTTATGGACAGCTCTTCAAAAATGATATTGTGGTTTCAAATATCATTTTTTTCTAAACTGAAGAGTTTGCGCGAGAGACACTTCCAAAGTGCCCCCCTTTAACTACTAAAATAAGAGAATGATACAACTAAAAAATATATGATGTACTTTTCGGTTTTTTATATTTTTTTGTAAAATTGGTTTGAACGCGATCTAGTAAGTAGTTTTTTTTTAATACGTCATAAATCGTAAACCGCCGTTTACCTCACAAATAAAAATTTTACTTGCTGCTACGGAACCCTCTAGGGCGAGTCCGACTCACACTTGGCCAGTTTTTTCATTTGGAATGGTCTTGGTCAGACTTAAAATCTGCCGCACATTTAATTGCAATTGGTAAAGTAGAACCAAAGATCCAAAAACCGATAACCGACTTCCGCGCGGGCGAAGCCGCGGGCATCAGCTGGTCACTAATATGACTACAAAAATTGACTTAACGCAATTTAAGTAAATATCGAAAGAATTAATTTGAAGTTACAAAATTCGAAATAAATTATTTTTAATATTATAAGCATCGAAGTATCACGTGATCCATGAAGATGAGAGAAACGGATTCGCTTCAAAGCGATTCCAGTAATAGAATGTCTTGACGACCTCTGTGGCGTAGCGGTAGAGCATTCGACTGCTAACTCAGAGGTTGTGGGTTCCCGCTCATTGCAAATATGTATATTTGCATTGGTCTGGGTGTTTCTATATATAATATGTATTTATTTACAAAAAAAGTCTCTATGTATGTTTATCCGCTTTCTAGAACCCATATGACAAGCTCTGCTTAGTTTGAGTCTAGATGGCGCTGTGTAAATATGTCCTAGAATTTTTATTATTTATTTATTTATTACTTTATCTACATACTAAGATGTGTAATATACTTGCCTAAAATATCTTAATATAAATTGTGTATTTTATATAGATATGGTACTTAAAACTTAAACAGCTGTTTAAAGAAGCAGCCAGACAGTTTATATGGCTGCAATTCCCCGCCAGTCTCCTTTAACTTACGACAATATGTTCGGTTTCAGTTTTGTATTTGTTGTTACCCGAGCCTTCGACTTCATGTAGACTTTTCGTTTAAAATTTTATATTGGTACATACTTGAAACTTGAACACCTATTTAAAGAAGCAGCCAGTTTATATGGCTTAAATTACCCGCCAGTCTCCTCTAACTTCGGACAATATGTCCGGTTTGAGTTTTGTACTTGTTGTTACCGGAGCCTTCGACATCATGTAGACTTTTCGTTTAAAATTTTATATTATTATATACTTGAAACTTGAACACCTATTTAAAGAAGCAGCCAGTTTATATGGCTTAAGTTCCCCGCCAGTCTCCTCTAACTTCGGACAATATGTCCGGTTTGAGTTTTGTACTTGTTGTTACCCGAGCCTTCGACTTTATGTAAACTTTTCATTTAAAATTTGACAACTTTTTCTCAGGAACTTAGTACCGGAATAAGAGTAGCTTATATTCTTGTTCAAGTTACGGTTTATTTGTCTGCAAAACTTCAACCAAAACTTTCCAGACATTTTTGTGTAATTATGAGTTAAAACTAAACAGAATTCATAATATTAAAAGGGAAATATAGGTAACGTAGTTGACATATTCAAATTAAATCACGTGTCAAAATAGGTTCTAAAACAATGAATAACCAAGAAGAGACCACACTCTGGGATGAAAAACTACTTACATTTTTTTTACGATGAACATTTTTAAGTCATTTAACACGTTTTCTGCGTCATAAACAGTATAACATGCCCTATTTTCGTGGCTCCAAAATAGCAGTTCTTAGCATTATGCGGAACATATTTCTAAAAGATATTGTATGAGTACAAGGGAGTCAATCTGGGTTTTTTTTGCGTGGAACCATAAGCTTTCTAAAAAAAATAGCCTAAGTTACGCCTTATAATATCAGCCATCTGTTGTTGTTAAAATCGGCTTAGCTGCTTCGGAGATTACCGGAACAAACATACAGAAAGACAGACCAATATAATAAAATTTGTAGTTCTGTTATAAATATCGTGTTACATTCATTATGTGTGTTCGCAACAAAAATACAATTAAATTAATATGCAAATTAAAGCAAACCAAAGCTGTTGAAACAGCTGTTATTTTGTTGTTACAAAAACACTTAAGTTTTATTTATTTGTATATATAGTATGTAGGTATTAGATGACCCGAGGGATATGCTCTATGGGCAACCTTACACCCCGGCGTCTGCAGACCCGAGACGACGTGCGGTTTTAGTCGGTTCAAGCCCGACATAACCGCCCCCGCTGGCACGCGGGGGGTTTCCGAAGGGATTTCCGCACGATAAAAAAAAAAAAAGGTACTAGATGACCCGGCAAACTTCGTTCCGCCTTAGAATCAAGTCGCGTCGGTTACCTTATCAGCTGAATTTATTTTGTGAATGTCTCAAATGTTTAATTATCCTAATTGCTAGTACAGGGTGCCTGCCGGGGTGCGAGGGAATTGCCTTTTTTAACCACCTTGTACCGTGCGATTTTCGCCGGTTCGAGTAGTCCGACATGACTGGTCCACTGGTCAGCGGAGAGGTGACCGAGCGGATTTCCGCAAAAAGAAAAACACAAAATGGCACAGTATAGTATAGCAGAGTTCGGGTGGCTTAGACCGTAAGGGCTACTTAATGGTTAAGGAGTCGGCCTACCATCGAGAGGTCTCGGGCTTGAATCCTGGCCATTCCACCGACGAACGTGAACCCACTCCTAACACAAGCAATTTAGCTTAGCTGGAGGTGTTCAGGAGCAAAATAGTAATTTCGGTAACTAATATTCTTTAAAAAATAACTTTAAGGATGAATTTCTGGGGTTAAAATTTTAGATGGAAAGTATTTTTACTTTTGATAAAAGAATGAATTTTAATTAATGCTGATAGTTTATGAGTAGATAGGTACGTAAAATTATTATTTCAATTTATATTTAAATTATTAAAACCGCGATATCTCACGAATGGTGAGTCGTAAGAGAAAAAAAGACGGACCATTTTTTGTAGAGAATTGTATGATCTATAACTTTGTCTGACCTATTTTCACGATAAAACTTACCGTTTTCGAGAAAAATGGAAAACACTTTAATTTGTACGTTTGACCCTGAATTTTTTTTTTTGCAGAAGTAGGATAGCTGGGGATTTTTGACATTTTATTTATAACGATGTAATTTAACTACTCTGCCAATTTTCAGCTCTATGCGAATTATTCCTTAGTCAAATGTCTATTTTGACTGGACTAATTGCCCTTTAATTGGTCTATACTTTAATCTTATTTAGAAAATAACATAACAACGTCACAGCATATTATCACCCCCATAAATCTTCCCAACAAAACACACCAAACTAAGAAGTTTTTATCACTGGTCACCTTCAAAGTTTTAATTTATTTGGCACTGAGAGTAATTTGTTAATGCTACAACTTTCGACGGCAATTCCTCGGCTTTACTGCGAAATTATTGTGCACCAGAGATATTATAAACATTCGCGTTATTTTCTTAGATAACTACCGCACTGTGAATATAATTATTCTATTCAAGATGATGCCCGCCGCTACGCTCGCGCGGAGGTCGCTTATCGTTTTTTCGCCACATCTGTGGTTCTACTTAATCAATATTGTATTGTAGATTTTAAGTCTGACTAAGACCTTTATGATAGAAAAAAAACCACAAACAACAAACAGCCACACAAGAATTCTAAAAAAAAGAAATTAGTTTTCAGAATCACTCATTTAACATAACCTAAGTTTTTTTTGAGCTGAGTGGGACGAAGTCGAGCGAAAGCTCCTCATACCAGACTTCAGGATTTTCTTTATCACAAGTCTCCTCCTAAACTACTAATCCAATCAGAACCAAATTTGGCATGATTAAAGAGGTCAATCAGAGGAAGGTTTATGGATATATTTTGAAAAAATTAATGCTACCACACAGGAATGATCACCGTTAAAAAAAATCCAGATGGAATTACATAATAACCGCTCGAGACACTGTGACCAAACTTTACACGCTTAGAAAGTATGTCCAGAGTTGTGACTTTCAAAAAGAATTTTCAAAATCGGACTTGCCACGGAGGAATGATCACTGTTCAAAATTTTCAAAATCTGATTCACGATGTCTCACTCAGCTCAACATTGCAAGCAGCGATTCGCCTTGCATACCTAGTTATATCTTCAATTTATAGACACAGCTAATTTACAATTTTATAATAGTAGAATCTTTAGAGTTTTCTAACTGAATAGTAGGTATTAAACGGAACCATTACTAAGTTGGCTTGGGCCGCGAATTTCTGGCTGGAGACCCATAGACGTCCTTTCTTTGTCGCACGATGAAGAGACTGGAATGTTCTACCCGAACACGTGTTTCCTTCTTCTTACAATCCCGGGTTCTTAAAGTGGGACGTGAAAAAGCATCTGTTGCGGCCGTCAAGGTAGGGGCCGCTACTATTTTAGAATCGACAGTATCTGGAATGGCCCATATCATTTTGAATTCACCCTAGCTTCTTATCAATTATAGGTCTGCAGTCAAACGTTCTCGCAGGACGTAGAAGCCTGACGGCCGTCTCGTGCACACGTTTCAACATCCCGCCTGCCTGCTCCGCTCGCGTTGAATTCTGACCCCGCACCCATGGGAACCTATTCCCGGGATTGAAAGTAGCCTATGTATTATTCCGGACTATAGTCTATCTCTGTACCAAATTTCAGCCAGATCCGTTCAGACGTTTTTGCGTGAAAGAGCAGCAAACATACCTACATTAATCACAAACTTTCGCGTTTATAATATTAGTAGGATATTGTTTAGACAGAAACATTCATAAAAACTTTACCTTTTTCTCATTTGCAAAGCAAGACGAAAAAGTAATAAATTTTTACATTCGCAAAAATATTTTTAATATCAATCTGTCAGATGGTTGTCGTTTTAAAATTATATCGTTACAAAACAATATCTAGACAGAACAGGGGTGAAAATTAAAAATTAATTATATTCGAAGCTCTTTGTGTTTGCACCGCTCCCATAAGCGCTAGAATGGCTTTTTGTTCGTTTACAATTTGTTACGAGGCTCAGACTGGAAATTAATGGTTCTATTCATTTTCCTTAGATATTGGTGCAAGTTCTTGAAGAAATTATTATACAGAGTGATTTTTTTTCGATTTTTTTAGTGTTTTAGTGTTTTTTAGTGTTTGTACTAACTTAACATAATTGAAAGTTGATACCTATTAATGTGTTTAGCCTCTATATATGTATTCCCGTCCTGTTCCCTCATTTTATTTTGTTATTTTATTTTATTTTATTTTTATTAAGGATAGCGGCGATAGCCCAGTGGCGTGCGTAACGGACTGCTGAGACGAGGTCTAGAGTTCGATCCATAGTCGCCCCGGGCACACACCTCTGACTTTTCGTAGTTATGTGTGCGTTAATAAATGTTAATCATCGGTCGCTTAATAATCTGCCCGGTAGATGGCAAAAGGCTCGCCCCTATTACACTGGGACATTAACATAACTGGCGAATCGTGGGTGTGTAATACACCTCTGCCTACCCCTTCGGGGATACAGGCCTGAAGTTATGTGTTAAGTTATTTATTTTTATTGTGCAAATTTCACTAGATAAATTCAAATTGTTAAAGCTAAAATATTGGATTTTTGGCACCTATTTTTTTCAAAAAGTACCGCAATCGGCATTTAACATTTTTTATTTTCTCTATTTTTACAGTTTTAAATTCCCCTCATATACGTTTATTTAAAAATGTAACACAATGAAAAACTTCACCAACCAGTCATTGTTGGAGCGAGACTTACCGATAGAATGTAATATTTTATTTGGCTTAAAGGTTATCTCTTAAATTAATGAAAAAGTCCCAAAAGGCAAAGTAATCACTGTAGAATTGGACTTGAAGTACAATGACTTTTTGTGATTGTGGAGTTCTGTTCTATAGCAGTCAATACATCATATACATTAAAGTCACTTTTACTATAATTTTACTGGAAAAAGTACCTTTTTTTTTAAAACCGCACGCCGTCTCGGTTCTTAAGATGCCGGGGTGTAAGGTTGCCCATAGAGCATATCCCTCGCACCCCGACTAACCCTACCATAAAGCACTGGAACGCTTCACCCACTCACGTGTGTGTTCCTTCTACCTACAATCCTGGGCTTTTTAAGCGGGCGTGAAAATACCTCTGTTGAGGCAGTCTAGGTAGGGACCACCATTCTAGGAGCAATCTCTGGAAATAGTGGCCACGACTTTTTGGACTTCACCTCAGCTTACCATCAGGCGGGGTGCAGTCAATTTGACGGACTAAATATAACCTAAAAAAAGAAACTTACCCATTATTATGAGGCTAACATGTTTAATCCTGTTCATTTATTTTCTTATATTGTTCTGAGTTATTTTACATTTTGTTGTTTTTTTTCTGATTCTGTTCTCAATAAGCGAATTCACATTTCTTTAAGATGTCATCACTTTGTGAGAGAGACCTTGTATCCATAACACAAGTTAAATCTCATCATGGGTACCAGAGTTGCCCAGGGTCTACCGAGGTGCGAGGGAATTGCCTTATTAGGCCACCTTACACCCTACGTTCTAAAGAACCGAGACGACGTGCGGTTTTAGTCGGTCCAAGCCCGACATAACCACCCCCGCTGGCTGGCGGAGGGGTTTCCGAAGGGACTTCCGCACGAAGAAAAAAGAAGGGTACCAGAGTTAAACTACTGTTTGTGTCTAAAATACGGATGTTGTTATTATTTGATTTGGTTTAAGTTCAACTGGGATTAGCGCTCACCATTTAACAAGACCTAAGAATTATTTCCTATGAAAAAAAAACGTAACAAATTCATAAACTTAACTATTCAAGAATCAAAATACGAAGAATAAATAACCGAAATTAAAACTTTTCTTTACCAATGAAAATACTGGTTTTGGAACAAAATAATAACATTATTTGTTGGAAATCATTATACTGAGGAAGTTATTTTGTTCAGCTAGGGACCCCTGGGGCTCAATAATAAACAACGGAATGCTGGATTGGAAAGTTTATGAAGTCCAACAAAAGTTGTTTATGACTCAATATTTTTTAAGGACCTTAGTTTGAGTGCTTTTTTCCTTTTTGCAGTATACATTTATTATGATGGCCGGTACGAAACTTTGGAAAAAGTTTTTGAAAATGATATTTGGAGTAGAAAAATTACAGTGATTGGGTTTTTGATATGATGTAACTTAATTAAGAATTCAATCCTACTAGTAATGTAAATTTGAAAGTTCGTGATGTTGTTTGGATATTTGTCGCTCATCCACGCTGTAACGGCTAATCTGGCTGAAATTTGGTACAGGGATATATTGTAGCTACGAATAACATATAGGCTTTTGTTCCTGGTGTAGATTCCCATGAGAAGCGGGCACGGGAATTTCACGCGGGTGAAGCCGCGGGCAATAGCTAGTCAATTATAAGCACGGGTGTATATGTCCAACTGGACCTTCAGAGCCAAGTCAACCTCACCTGGAAGCCGGAACACCTACAAGTCAGTACACTTGCAAGCCGGTACACCTGCAAGCCGGTACACCTGCAAGCTGATACACCTGCAAGCCGGTACACCTGCAAGCTGGTACACCTGCTGATTGACGGATGAGGCTCTGGCGCAGGCTTCCTTCTTGGGGTTGGGAATTCAGACGGCAGTCGCTTCCGGAAATGCTGTATAAACCAAATTAAAAGGAGAAGAAGGAGGATTGATGATAAAGATGATGAAGTACTCTAAGCACTTTAACATTCAAGATTCAAAATGAAAGTTTAAATTTAAAATCAACATATCATATAATATGTCAAAAAAAAAATTTTTATTCATGTAGGTCACAAAGTAACACTTATGAACTCCAAGATTAGTGCCATTTTGCAAAGCAATGGTTAAAGCCCGTGAGAAAAACTCAAGTCCACTGTTTTTAGGGTTCCGATGCCAAATGTCAAAAAACGGAACTCTTATAGATTCGTCATGTCTGTCTGTCTGTCCGTCCGTATGTCACAGCCACTTTTTTCCGAAACTATAAGAACTATGCTGTTGAAACTTGGTAAGTAGCTGCATTCTGTGAACTGCATTAAGATTTTCACACAGAAATAGAAAAAAAAGAATAAATTTTGGGGGTTTCCCATACTTAGAACTGAAACTCAAAAAATGTTTTTTCATCATACCCATACACGTATACCTATGAATGGGTCCTCAAAAATGATATTGAGGTTTCTAATATAATTTTTTTCTAAACTGAATAGTTTGCGCGAGAGTCACTTCCAAAGTGGTAAAATGTGTCCCCCCCCCCTGTAACTTCTAAAATAAGAGAATGATAAAACTAAAAAAAATATATGATGTACATTACCATGTAAACTTCCACCTAAAATTGGTTTGAACGAGATCTAGTAGGTCGTTTTTTTTTAATACGCCATAAATCGTAAACCGCAATTTACCTTTCATTCAATCAACTCAAATATAAACATTTTATTTGCTGCTACGGAATCCTTCATGGGCGAGTCCGACTCGCACTTGGCCGGTTTTTTATTTGCCAGTTTAGTTAACATTAGTTTTGTATCAAGTTAGAGGCTGCAATACCATACGCGAAACAATAATAATTCATTACAATATGATTAAATAAATTTAAACTTCTTCCTTAGAAACGGCCAATTAGGAGTCTTGAATATATTTTAACGTTCAAAGTCACCTAAACTTTTTATTTTGCACATACTTTTTTTTAGGATGTAAATATTTTATTTCATATAATTTTGTTTTACTGTACGGATAGTTAATATTTCAATTTCCATAATATGTTATTAAATAAATAAATAAATATTGTAGGACAAAGCGACGATAGCCTTTTTTTTTTTTTTTTTTTTTTTTCGTGCGGAAATCCCTTCGGATACCCCCCCGCTTGCCAGCGGGGGCGGTTATGTCGGGCTTGAACTGACTAAAACCGCACGCCGTCTCGGGTCTACAGACGCCGGGGTGTAAGGTTGCCCATAGAGCATATCCCTCGCACCCCGACTGACCCTGGGCCATCTCCGGTTTCGAGATGGCCCCCTCGGGTTTGGGAACCACGGTGTCCCCGTCTTGCCCCGGTTTGGGGGAGGGGCACTAGTCGCCCCACCGTCCCGGCCTGCTTCTGCTGGGGTGACAGGTGGCCTCACCCGCCACCCCCAGGCCTGCGCTCATGGAGGACGGAGGTCGTTAAGCGACCTCCGGCGCCTGAGTTGCCTGCGACGCGCGGCGAGCAAGTTGCGGGCTCGGCGGACCGGGAGAGTTCTAAGTCTCTCCCGGGCGCGCTCCGCCACCTCCTTCGCGAGCATTACATGCTCGCAGAAGGAGGCGGCGGCGGCCCACGCGCTCGCGCGAGCGACGATAGCCTAGTGGCGTACGTAACGGACTGCTGAGACGAGGTCTCGAGTTCGATCCCCAGTCGCCCCGGGCACATAACTCTGACTTTTCGTAGTTATGTGTGCATTAATAAATGTTAATTATCGCTCGCTTAATAATGTGCCCGGTAGATGGCAATAGGCTCGCCACCTATTACATTGGGACCTTAACATAACTGGCGAATCGTGGGTGTGCAATACACCTCTGCCTACCCCTTCGGGGATACAGGCGGGAAGTTATGTTATGTTATGAAGTTATGTAGGGCAAAGTACACAACGCCATCTAGACCCAAACTAAGCTTGTCATATGGGTTCTAGAATGCGGATACACATACTTAAATACTTTTTTTTTTGTAAATAAATGCATATTATACATAGAAACATTGAATAATTCAATCTCAACATCTTAGAAGTCGTTAGCTTCGCGAATGTTTGCCAAGATCTCGGAATCTCTTGAGTACACTCGGGATCAGCGCGCATATTATAATTGAATGAGGCATATGTGAAAGCCACAGTATAAAATAAACTGAAATTCGCAAATTTACCGTAGAAGAAACTGAAAATACTGTATTAAACATGAATATTCTACATATTTGCAAAGTATATAAATATAGGATTTAAAAGATAAAAGTCAAATGTGAACTGAATTTAACGGATTCTATTGATTTCCCAGCCCAGTGGCGTACGTAACGGACTGCTGAGACGAGGTCTCGAGTTCGATCCCCAGTCGACCGGGGCACACACCTCTGACTTTTTGGAATTATGTGTGCATTAAGATAAATAGTTTTATTAAGATAAATATTAATTAAAGCTCACAATGTGCCCAGTAGATGGCAATACGCTACATTGGGACTTTAACATAACTGGCCAATCGTGGGTGTGTAATACTCCTCTGCCTACCCTTTCGGTATTACAGGCATGAAGTTATGTTATGTTACAGCAGCCATGGTCACGGGGAGACTGAAGATGGTGGTTGTCTTATAGTTTGAAATGTAAGTTATCTCAAAGTACCCGAACTATGCAGAATTGTTGGTGTTACTATTACCGCAGAATGAGCTCACAGTGTCATGAAGTCTTGTTGTATTTAGATTTTTTCTTGAAATTAATTAAATGAATGGCTGGGCTTCAAGCTGGTGGTATATTCCAACCATTTTCTCTATAAGAATCAGGATGTTTTTTTTAATTTCAATAGCCTCGTGGAGCATCCTGTATAGGAATTATTTTTCTTTAGCAAGTATCTAAGGTTTATCAAATTCTAATGGAGTTCCTGGTCCCTCGTTGCACGTGCTCACATACAGTAAGTAGACTTTGTTAAGCGTTGGTGTTTTATATTAGCTATGTGTTCTTTGACGCGAGAGCCAATGCTTCACTTGGTTTGACAAAGTTTGTGTTTTTGTGTACGTGTGTTTTTTTTTTACGTGCGGAAATCCCTTCGGATACCCCCGCCGGCCAGCAGGGGTGGTTATGTGGTGTCTCGACTAAAGCCGCACGGTGTCCTCCCCAAGTGTCCGTTGCCGGGCACCCCGGGTAAGCCCTCGAAAGGATAACCCCAGGGTTGCCGGTACGTGTGTATGAGAGAGTTAGTCTGTTTGTTACTGTTACTCCATCGCGCTAAAATAATGCAACGGTTATGAGTAAAATTTAAAATAGTCCACCCCAAGTAGAGGCTCGCTCTTCGTGTCTATCTCGTCGAGGTCTACTAGTTTCCTACATTTCACTAATTTTAATGTGGTCTTCGAGATACAGAGGGGTCTCACTGTGTTGAGAATGGTCACCCATCCATGGATCTGCTATCTTGCAATGTGCTAACTTATTCGGTTATCACGCAATTAGCCCCTCGCACGTAAAAGTATATAATATATGTTTACCTACAACTGTTTCTTACTCTGTGTCTTGAAAACGAAGAATAGCTATTCCATAGGTTCCAAACAATCCCACAATGACTTTGCTTACTCGCTTTCGTCTGTTTATTAGGATTTATTATCTATACCTTTGTTTATATATTTGACTGTTTGTTGCACACGCATGCAGGTTCTATTCTTGAGATTGCTCTCTCTGCTGTGAAGTTTTCTTTAAAGTCTACTGTTTATACTTTTTGAAATAGAGAAATACAGTTGCCATCACTAATCTTGAACATAAATGTCATGCTAAATTTAATTATCACATACATCCATAACTTCACGTCTATATCCCCGATGGGGTAGACAGAGGTGTATTACACACAAACAAAAAATTACCTCAATCAATTATCATTTAATGCATTCCCAATATTCTGGAAGAGGCGTCCCAGGGGACTTGAAGAGTAAATATTATGCGTATGCAAATGTTTTTTTTACAAGTAAGTATATGACATAATAAACGTTTTAGGTTGGATTTCGTAGTAGTCGAATGCACTATCGTTACGCCACAGAGATCGTTTTATTAAACTGAGTTTAAACATTTTACTCAATAAAATTTATATAAAGATCGGCTAATAATGGCAAGGTGTTATGGCGTACAATGGGAGAGGCCTATGTCCAGCAGTGCACTGCATTAGGCTAATTGATTGATTGATTGAATAATGGCAATAATAATAAATAAAATAATAATAAATAAAATAATAATAAATAAATAAACATTCATTTCATTAATCATAGTACATAGTTTCTTATCCTATCCTTTGTTGTTAATTTTCAATTAGCGCATTATTAACACAACGAAGTATTTCATATAATCTTCGGGATGGCAGGTGAGGCCATCTGTCATCCCAGCAAAAGCAGGCGGGGACGGCGGGGTGACGCCCACCCCTTTCCGCGGCAAGATGGGTAAACCGTGGTAACCGAGCCCAAGAGGGCCATCTCGAAACTGGAAATGGCCCTGGGTCAGTCGGGGTGCGAGGGAAATGCCTTAAGGCTGCCTTACACCTCGGCGCCTGAATAACTGAGCTGGCGTGCGGTTTTAGTCGGTTCAAGCCCGACATAACCCCCTTTTGGCCGGCGGGGGGGTAACCGAGGGAATTTCGCATGAAAAAAAAAGGTACCCTAACGGTCACATGCGTAATGGAAGTCACAACATATTATTATAAATGCAATTGTATATTCTGCATCTCACGTTGAAACTATACCAGCTTACCCCGGTCAGTAAACCATCACCAATGTTTGTATACCTGTGAGTTGTAGAACTGCATCAGCTGGAAGGCAACGTAATTACTTATCCAAATATATTTACAACAACGGTAACAAAATTCTACATATAAATTCCCTACTAAGATATTACGCCAAGCTTAAAATTAACACATGGCTGCTCACTCTTGACTACACACAAACTGAACATATATAAAATATAACAATCACTAGAATAAAATCCATACTTTGGTTTGAACCCTTTCAATAGAATAAATGCACAATAACAACACACACGCAAACACCCTCTCACACATTTCTCTTTCCCTCTCTCTCACACACGCTTACACAACACACACCCACACACACACACACATCAATATTACGATCGACACACAAACAACAAGTTCAATACTTTGCATAATATAGTTTTGAGTTGTTTTGCATGTATGTAATTTAACATAAAAATAAAATTGTATCTATTAGCTATATGTTATAATATAGTTATGTATCAGATAGGGTGGACACTGACTCCTGTCATACAGGTTTTTAACTTAGCACAGGAGTCAGGGCTTCAAAGTGGATATTGTAAAAAATATCTACAAACATGTTTTTGTGCCAGCGATGAGGTAGGTATGTCGGAATCAAACCGTCTAAAACCACACGATGTCCTTCCCAAGCGCCCATTGTACCCGGAGTACGCCCTTGAAAGGATAACCCCAGGGATCTATAAATATGTTGTCTAAGTAATTATGAATAATCAACATAAGTGTTAATCTCTTAATGCAACCACATCATTTTTTTTTAATATTTTTTTTGTATTTTAGACCTGCGATCAGTCGCCTAGACTATAATCAGGTGTGTTGCAAGAGATTGATGTTTGGAGAGATAGAGCCACTGCTCCATTTCTCCTTAGTGAGGCAGCACGTCGGCTCTTTTGAGTCTTCTAATTGGATTTGGCTGCAGGAGCATACTGGATAGCGGGTTAGGATGAGTTGTCAAGCGGTCCTTGTAGTTAGCTGAATATTGTTTTGCTTCATCCAAAATGGTTGGGATTTCCAGATACTCGTGAATTTCCGAGTTGCGAGTATACCAGGGCGCCGAGGAAAGTACCCTTAGAATATTGTTTTGGACTCTCTGCAGGCACATAATGTTGGATTTGCTGGCTGTCGACCACAGTTGGATTCCATATGTCCAAATCGGTTTTATTATGGAACACTATACCCTCAGCTTGTTGGATAGGTATAAGGCAGACTGTCTACCGAGGAGCCAGAGTAGATTTTTAAATCTTAGATTGATTTCGTTGCGCTTCGTTTATATATGGTCTTTACTAATAAAACATAACATTATATTCCAGATCTAGATTCGCTATAGCACATGTCACTCAATTCTCATCTCCATAATACGCCAGATGGATGGTAATTAAAGACAACATGCTATGCTGAACAGTAGTTTATATGGTGACTAGCTGATGCCCGCAACTTCGCTGATCTGGATTTCTGATCCCGTTCCCGCTACCCATGGGAACCGGGAACCTATTCCGGGAATAAAAAATAGCTTATGTTTTATTTCAATCTATCCGTGTACCAAATTACAGTCAGATCCGTTTTTTTTAAATATATTTAGCTCACGTCAATTTGACTTCACCTCGCCTGATGGTAAGCTGAAGGTAAAGTCTCAGGAAAGAGGGTCACCATTACATACACGTACCATGTTAACAATGGTGGCACTCAGCTTGACGGCCTCATCAGAAGAGGATTGTCGTCGCAGCACCGCGTGACACCCACCGGTCCCACTAGTGCTGCGACCACAATCCCTCTGCCCGGCTATGCACTTGCTGACCCCTGAACGCAATCAAACCGAAATTGGATTACTATGGAGGGTTTTTCGCAATCGTGCACGGTGGTACCCACCCGGCCGAATTTTATGACATGTTTGTGTCATCAAATTTCTACCACCAGTGTACATCAGCTGTTTTAACGTGAATGAACATTTAAACATCCAAACCTCTTCACAAACTTCCATATTTATAATAATTACCAGCGTTAAGTTCGAAAAATATCAAGGTATGTTTATTTCTGCAGTCTCGATACTAACACGTAAGTATTAAGTTATTTTATTTAGCGGGCCGGATGAGGTGATGTACACTCATATTACATTGACAAGTTGTTCGAAATAGATTGTAACATCGAAAGAAATTCAGCCCGATTCCTTAATATAATAGCGTGATGATATTCCCTATGAAATGTTTATGCGTCCTCTAATCAACTATCGTTTATATGTGCGTAACTCTGTAGAATTTCGAGATTTAACATTTTACTGCTTTATTTTACCTTTAATGTATAGCGTGATGAGTTATAGTCCGAATTTAGATAATGTCTGAGTTCTGCTGGACTACAAAATTTCGTAAAGACCTACCTTGTAATAATAAAGTTGTCATCAATAATAGTTAAACGCGATTTTACTCTACTGCTCCTATCGCGCCTATAATAGTGTAATGATATATAGCGCAGTTTATGATAATGCCCTAGAAGAATGTTCATGCAAAATTTCTGCTAAATCTATTCAGTGGTTTTCAAGTGTTGCTCGGACATCGATAATTATAAGCGGACAAAAATACAAAATTTCTAAAAATCACTTTTTCGGCATCGGTATCGCTCTTAGAACACACATCAAATATACTTTTGGAAAAATATTGAATGTACATTCAATAGGTATGTTTAGTTAGTTTTCATTAATAGTTTTCACCTCGTTACGATTTTATTTAAATTCCGAGATCCGATTCTCAGCACTCCATTTATTCACCGTGCGGTCGCCGGGTCCATAGCGTGGTACAGAGAGGAACACCATGACGGCGACTGGGACTTGCGACCCAGATGTAGGTTTAGGGTGGCCACCTTGTGATGCATCAGCGCTCACCTCCACCGTCAGTAGTGTTCCCCCCCCCCCCCTACCTAATATAATTAGTATAATTATAATAGTATAAATATAAATAGTTTAATAGTAAAGTATAAATAGTATAATTAGTATAAATTAGTAAGTAGGATAATATTTAAGTAGAAAATCATTTCAACCTTCTACTTCTTTCTTCTAATACTAGTACTACTAAGAATTAGTAGTAGTTAGGAAGCAAATATCAACGTCCTGATTCTCACTGAAAGTTAGAAACTACAAATACAATGTAACACTTACTACGAAAAGAACGGTAGATTAATTGGCTCAACTTGAAAACTCTTAAAGCCAAGATTCGGAAGTAGGGAACGAATCTATTTACGAACAAATTGATTCTAACTCAAGTTCTAACAGTCACTTCCTTATATATGGAATCGATTGTGTGTTAGAAAATTTCGGAGATTTAGAATTCGTTCGTTAGTAATTGTAATAAAATAATTATAAATATTCTGCGACATTCTACGACGTCATACGACGGGGGGCATCGGGGGGAGTCTAGCACAAAAAAAAATGATGATAATGCTGACATAGTAAAAGTCTTTAAGTAACTAAACTAGAAAACAGCTGTGTGCGAAGTGTTATGGGAAATTTGATAGGTACCCTGGGCCATCTCGAAACCGGAGATGGCCCAGGGTCAGTTAGGGTGCGAGGGATATGCTCTATGGGCAACCTTACACCCCGGCGTCTGCAGACCCGAGCCGGCGTGCGGTTTTAGTCGGTTCAAGCCCGACATAACCGCCCCCGCTGGCCGGCGGGGGGGTATCCGAGGGGATTTCCGCACGAAAAATGAAAAAAAAAAGGTATATAGTCCAGATGTTTTCCTGTATTTTTTTTATGTAAATTAAAAACCAAACGCTTAATAATTCACCTGTTAGTATTATAAAATTGTAAATAAGTTTAAAGCATATTAGAGATATTTAACAAAATACTTGGGTTATGTTAAACTAACGATTCTAAACACACATTTTCATTTTGTAATTCTGTATGATCGCGATGGGCGCAAAAACTACTGAACGGATTTTAATGCGGATTTTCTATTAGAAAGGTCTTGGTTAAATTTAAAATCTGCCGTATGTTTAATTGCAATTGGATAAGTAGAACCGGAGATATGACCATAAAACGATAGCCGACTTCCACGCGGGCGAAGCCACGGGTATCAACTAGTGTGAATATATATCCATACGTTCATCACGTAACATTGGGGCAGACAGAGACATCATCTTTCCACTTGCTACGAAATTGGCATGTGCGTTTAAATATTTCCACGTCTGTAATTGTTTTCAAAAGGTTACACTTACAAGATATATTACCATTATCTAACTTCAATATTCAACTCATAAGCTAAGGTGACCACTGACCATTTACCACAGGATTGGCCCATACTTTTTTTATTCCGATCTGAGCAGTATAAAAACCGCATCAAACTCGGTTTAGCCAACCGCGAACATACCTACATAATTATACACATACTGGTCAATTTCATTTCAAATATTATTATTTAAAAGCGGCGATAGCCCAATGGTGTACGTAACGGACTGCCGATGCCGAGACGAGGTCTCGAGTTCGATCCCCAGTCAGCCCTGAATTTTCGTATTTATATGTGTATTAAAAATGTTTATTATCGCTCGCTTAGTAAATGTACCCGGTAGATGGCAATAGGCTCGCCACCTATTACATTGGGACCTAAACATAACTGGCGAATCGTGGGTGTGTAATACACCTCTGCCTACTCCTTCGGGGATACAGGCGTGAAGTTATGTTATGTTATGTTATTATTTACATATTTATCACAAAAGTGTTACCAAAACATAAACGCGTTATCGTTCATTTCAATGAATGTAACTCAACAGTATTTATCTACACTTAAAAGTAATTAGTTACCTAAAGACCGAAGTGAACGAGGAGAGCTATCTAACCTCTTAAGCACTTGATGACTCCTCGAACTGAAGTATAACGACCGACGGCGAAATTAACGAGTGAGTGAGTGAGCAAATTAACTTAAACTTCATTCCTACTGCTCAATTCAGTTCGAAGAATGCTTTATACAATTATTCCAAGTTTGAATTAAAGGTATTTTTCTTGTTTTAACGTAGCCTGGAAAATATTTCGCTGCTAATTTTTGGAGGTCATTAGGAGGTTCGATTTTTTAACCCCAAATCGAGGACTCAACAATTACTTCAGATGTGAAATAAAGCAAATTACTTCAGTTATTGTAAATATTGAAAAAAAAAATTACAGCAAAATTAAGTAGCTCAAACAGTCACACTTAAATACACGTGCGAAAACGACGGAACCAATACAAGCCGAGCCACTTTTGATAAAATACAAGATGGATTCAAATTATTGAAGGCAGTATACATAGTATTATATAGAACCACAAATTTGTCACAAAATTCGGCCGGGTGGGTACCACCGTGCATGATGGCTAAAAACCCTCCATAGTACCTAATCCAATTTCGGTTTGATTGCGTTCTGGGGTCAGCAAGTGCATAGCCGGGCAGGGGGATTGTGGTCGCAGCACTAGTGGGACCGGTGGGTGTCACGCGGTGCTGCGACGACAATCCTCTTCTGATGAGGCCGTCAAGCTGAGTGCCACCATTGTTAACATGGTACGTGTATGTAATGGTGACCCTCTTTCCTGAGACTTTATCTTCAGCTTACCATCAGGCGAGGTGAAGTCAAATTGACGTGTCCTAAATATTAAAAAAAAAAACACTCAGACCAATACAAAGAGACATAAATTCATGCCAACAAATATTTGCACTGACCGGGAATCAAATTCCCGGCCTCTGATATAGCAGTCGGGCGTCTAAGCGCCACACCACTCTATTATTACTTTATTTTTGTAGGCTATTGTCTATGATATTGTGGCGCTAAGATAGTTTGTTACGTAGTGGCTTAAGTACCAGTACCTTTTTTTTTTCGTGCGGATTTCCCTTCGGATACCCCCCGCGTGCCAGCGGGGGCGGTTATGTCGGGCTTGAACCGACTAAAACCGAACACCGTCTCGGGTCTACAGACGCCGGGGTGTAAGGTTGCCCATAGAACATATCCCTCGCACCCCGACTGACCCTGGGCCATCTCCGGTTTCGAGATGGCCCCCTCGGGTTTGGGAACCATGGTGTCCCCGTCTTGCCCCGGTTTGGGGGAGGGGCGCTAGTCGCCCCACCGTCCCGGCCTGCTTCTGCTGTCACCCCAGCAGAAGCAGGCCGGGAAGGCGGCCTCACCTGCCACTTCCAGGCCTGCGCTCATGGAGGTCGGAGGTCGTTAAGCGACCTCCGGCGCCTGAATCGCCTGCGACGCGCGGCGATTAAGTTGCGGGCTCGGCGGGCCGGGAGAGTTCTAAATCTCTCCCGGGCGCGCTCCGCCATCTCCTTCGCGAGCAGGAGGAGGTGACGGCGGCCCACGCGCTCGCGCTCCCCCCCCCTTTGCGCAATCATGCTGCCGAGCGAGAGGACTCCCACCCCGATGGCTGCCACGAGGTCACGCCTCAGGCGACACTCAGGCGTTGGCTCCTTCCTGATCCGATGCAGGTGGTCCCCGAAGCACCCCTTCCCGGAGATCACCTGCGTCAGTCGGTACGAGAGGCTTCCGTGTCGCCTCTCTAGCCAATCCTCCATGATGGGCCTTACCGCTGCTATTGCGGCGTGCCCTTAAGTACCAGTACCTTAAAGGTAATAATTAATGTGATATCTAGGTAACAGATAACTAAAACTCGCGTAGTTTCGATAAAAAGCCAATGTGAGTTTATTAGAAACTATAAATTATATATCTATAAATATTTGGCAACATTCTACACATTGCTCTCTAGACATAAAGTGAGAATATTTTTAAACTTTCGCGGTGTAAATTCATACTTTTTATAACGTCTAGCGACCTATCGCGATTAATATAGAACTTACTTTTGCCGACGTTTCGGATGCGTTGCAGCACCCGTGGTCACGGCTTGACTCAAGACTCAGAGTCAAGCCGTGACCAAGGGTGCTGCAACGCATCCGAAACGTCGGCAAAAGTAAGTTCTATATTAATCGCCTTAGGTCCCGAGACGTCATAAAAAGTATGAAAGTGAGAATAGTTGAAGTAGTAGTGTGTTATGGGTTCTAGAATACGAATAAACTTACTTACATACTTTTTATTTTGTAAACACATACATATTATACATAGAAACACCCAGACCAATGCAAATAGACATATTCATGCATATAAATATTTTCACTTAGCGGGATACGAACCCGCGCCCCATGTCGTAGCAGTCGAATGCACTACAGAGGCCGTCTTTTGCCGACTCACGATTATTTATTACATTGAGATCAAGGTCAAGCTTCGAAGATGCTAGGCTTACGAAGGTCTGAGGCTGGCCATGATGAGTAGAATTGAGCGCGCAAAATACAATCTTATCCTTCATGAGCAGTCAGCACCAGTCTCGCACAAAAAAAAAGCGTAATCCAACGAGAGTCTAAATGCAATTACTATAGCAATAAATCATATTACTCGAGTTTGAAATCACGTCAGATTCAGGCATTCGATTATAATATTGAATCAAATCACTTAAATACATTTAAATAAATGAATATCATTGAATATTTCTTTTAAGAAATTCGAAGGCAATTCCGAATTACCATATTGTACTCTATAAGGTTTTCTAAATCGATTCGTATTCGATTTGTGTACAAGTCGTTAGCTTGGAGGGGAGTTTGCGTATATGTCTAGACAGTTTCGAGCGCCGGTAGCTTAGTGGTTAAGGAGTCGACCCTACGATTGAGAGGTCCCGGGTTCGAATCCTAGCCATTACACTACCGACGTGAACCCACTCCTAACACAAGCAATTTAGCTTAGCTGGAGGGTTTAGGGGGAATATTAGTAATTTCATTTTATTTAAATTACATTCATTAAAAAAAAACTTTTCAAGTGGCACCTTACGACTATTTAATTACTCAACAAATTAAATGGTCTTAAGGTGCCACTTGAAAAAGTAGTGATGCTTTGTACCTATATTATTTAACACGGTTTTATTGCCTCAATCTGGTGATGATGAAGACAAATTACAGGGATCAGTTAAACAAATAATCAATTTATTTTTTCATTTATTTATTAGGACAGCCAGTGGTTAATACAACAATACTTTGCTATATTATACCCGGCATGGCCGTTTGTTGGTGGCTGAACTCCTCCGTAACCACTCACGCGATCTTGACGAAATTTACCACGGTGATAGTGTGGACACTGAGGAGTGTTTTGAAGCGAGATGGTTCATGTCCGACGTACCATTGAGGAATAATCACCGAAAAACAGTTTCACGAGTTCGCGGCCTTAGCTAAGCGCGCGACGGTAGTAAGATATCTTATTTTCAAGTAAGAGTCATGCTCGCTCAGCTCAATTTATTTTAGTCGCACCCTGCATTGAATTCCTAGCTACTTAAACGATCAATCTATTTGGTTGTTTAACCTTTTAAGGCAGCCACTGCATGCTCAATTTTGATCGAGTTCAAGCCTCAAATCGGCCCGTTTCGTTAGGTATTAAACTAACATCAAATTAATCGCGATAGAATCCGTTAAAAATAGTTTTATTTCAATGTGTGACATTCGCGTAAACTTTTGACAACATCATTTACAGAAATTGGTTAAATAAGTTAAATTAGATAAAGTTTAACAAAAGGTTTTTATTATCATAAACATGAATACAATTAATTAATTTTACCTTATTACTACTAATATTATTACAGCATTTCATTAAAGTACAAAACAGTAGTATTAGTTAATAATAACTAGTTTTAATGGAATTATATACATTGACCTTTATATATAATGGAATCATATCAGTCGATTAAAACAAATTTTTTTGAAAAGATGGCGCGTAACGGAAAAATGTGGCGGTAATTTTTTTCCAACAAAGAAAAGTAAATAAAGAAGTTTCACTTCAAAAACTTAAAATACACAAACGTCAAAAGAAGAGATTTAATAAAGTAACTAATTAATAATGTCAAATTTTATATGTTAATAAATGTTAAATAATTAATTATAATGCAATCAAGTCATTGAAATAGTAATAAATATGATAATTATAAGAAATATCTAAAATTGATGGTTTTGTACATAGTGAGCAAATTCAGTAGTTGTATAGGAGAAAAGTTGAAGAAGAAAAAAAAAGAACCTAAACCTTAATTTGCCAATTGCAGTCTACTGCTGGACATGGGCCTCTCCCAATGTGTGTGGCATAACATCCGCTTTTCTGCTGTTCGACTAGCTGGGGGGTGGGGGGAAGTTTCCCACCATCCGTCTTTTGATTCGCGATCTCCACTCTACGAGTGTACTACTTGTTTGCTCCAAAGGACTTGGGTTGGACACTGAATCTATATATCCGAGCTAGCTAAGCTAAAATAAAATAAATATTTAAAAGAAACTTAAACCTAAAATGCATCGTGAAATTCCTCCGTATCGCATGCCTCCTGTGGTAACGTGCCCAGAAGGCTGGCAGCATTGCCACGTTGTATGGCAATACTTATTCTCTGTGCTAAAAAGAAGCCAGTCTTCTGGTCACGAGAAACATCGATCATAGGTGTTGCGATTTCCCTGAAGAGGCTGCGAGCACTCGGACCCCATGCCCCTAACGTTTAGACTCCAAACGGCACAAATTCATAATCTCCAATTAAGTTTGAGTATTTGCGCCGTTTGAGAGTCTCCGCAGAAGCAGCAGCAGCACCGGTACAGCCAGTCGTGCTGGCTATATGGGTAGGAGCAATGGTGTCGACGCATGTTGCGTCCCAAACCAGAGTCCTACCCATTTTCCATGGCATTAATGACATACCGTCCGGTCTCTTGCCATCGTCGCGTGCCAAACCATTTGGTTCAAGTACAGCTGGCACACCGGCAGTGACAAGAGCACGTCAGATTATGTCATTGAGGCTGGCGTGCCGTGGTATTCGCCCAGCGCTCCTGCAGCACGATAAGCCATGGTGTCCGAACCTGTCGACGGCTTCTCCACAGCGACATCGATGTGGAGAAACACACGGTGCACCTAAACGAAGGCATGTTGCGGAAGGCAGTGTCATCTAACATAGTTCCTACGTTAGATGACAGAAGAGCTTGTAACCAAAGACCCGACTCCCACACTCCTACCGCCAGCAAACGGGCACGCTCTGCAGCATTAGAACATGTATTTATTAAATGTTGTCTTACTAAGCTGCGAAGCGGCCCGTCCCACTGTCGCTGAGAGAAAAGGTTCTTTGGGAAATCGGTGTTCGGGCATGCAATTTTCCAAGCATTTACTGCATCAGTTTTACACAATACTTCAGAATTAACCATTGTAGGTGCAAGGATTTTCCTGGTTAATTCTTCCGTACTGTGGACTGAGGACAGGAACGCTGGTAAGCTTATATCCGAAATTTTGCGAACACCGAGCCCACCCAAGCGAATCAGTAGTGACGCTTGTAGTGAAGCTCGGTCATTCAAGGCCACATTTAAGATTTTTGTGAGGGTGCTTTGTATAATTTTGTCAATTTCTTCTAAAAGTGTTAAATGTTTGAAAAAATGGGAAGATCTGAGGGCATGGGTGAATTTGGGAATAAAAAGGCAATACCGAAGAATAGTAAAAGCAGAATGGATATTAATTTTGAGAAGGCGATCTGAAATATCACAAAAATTTTGAATTTTCTCCTCTATAAATGAGTTATAGGCATCTTCTAAAATTGGGGACCCAAGGAGGCGTAGTGCATCTTTTTCAATAATTTTAATATTCCAATTTTTGTTTTTCTTGTCCTATTCCCGCAATCCGTGAAAACTACTCTAAGGATTAGAAAATCCAACTGGATCCACAGAACCTTTTAATACCTAAACTTATATTCTAACCTCATCTATCCATCTAACCTCGTCTATTGTGCGAGTGCAAATATTGGGGCCTAGAAAAAGTGACATTATACTAGTGGAATCGCTTCGAAGCGAACCTTCAAAAGTCCGAAATGTAAGGGCATCACATCAGAGAAGCATCACCATAAAAGGCCTTAGCCTTTTATGGTGATGCTTCTCTGATTCTTCTTCCTAAACGTTGTATTAGAATACAGATATAACGTTGCTGTTGCTGGGTATATAGGGCCCTACCAGGACTGCTTCGGGGCCAAAGCTAGCTTCATCTGCTGATTGACGGAGTAGCCTCTGGAACATGGTTTCCTCTTGAGGTTAGGGGGATCAGACGCGCCCGTTATAGTCTGTAGCATAGTAGTGAATAGTTGAGTTTACGGTCGAGAGGTCCCAGGTACAATTCCTGGCTATTATACCTACTACCGATGTGACCCCACTCCTAACATAAGTAATTAAGCTAAGCTAGAGGGGTTAACTGAAAAGAGAACCCTGCCCCCCGAGTTCCGCAGTCTTTACCTGCTTACTCGTCTACGCCCGGGACTACCGACCTCCATGATCGCTGCCTGAGGATGGCAGTTGGCCGACTCGCCGTCCTTACAGAAACAGGCCGTGGCGGAGGCGTGTCGTGTGTGTCCTACACACGCCTACCAACTCACCGACGCGGGATAAAACCCGACCCCATCAGGCGAGGCCGCGGTGGCGGCCAATGTCCGCCGGTAACCCTGGGGTTATCCTTTCGAGGGCTTATCCGGGGTGCCCGGCAATGGACACTTGGGAAGGAAACCGTGTGATTTTAGTCGGTCCGATTCCGACACGCCCACCCATCGTCGGCACCGATTGAGTGAAGCCCGTGGGGGTTTCCACACGCCAAAAAAAAAAGGTTAACGGGACATTTTCTGATGTAAGTCCTCTTAAAAAATAATACAATTATTTCATTTTACTTTATTACTACTAAGATTATTTCAGCATTTCATTAAAGTACAAAACAGTCGTATTAGTTAATAATAACTAGTTTTAATGTAATTATATACATTGACCGATAGTTACAATCAAAAACTGAGGTTAACCTTAAATAAATTGAAAAAAATAAATACCATAATCACACCCATGTGTTAAAAAAAGAGATATAATTACTTACTTTTTTTAAAAATTCACTGGAATTAGAATTAAAATAAACCCTTTGATTTTGTTGATCACTATCAGTCGAATAAATCAACTTTTTTTAAAAGATGGCGCGAAACGGAAAATTGTGTCGGTAATTTTTTTTTAAACGCCTATAAAGAAGGTTCACTTCAAAAATGTAAGGAAGGAAAGCGAATCACGGGCTCCAAAATGCAAGTTTTGAATTCAACGGGGGTTTGGTGCTTGGATGAAGAAGAGATGAAGTTGCTGTATTTATTTGAAGAAACTGTTCAAATAGCTGTCTTACTCGCGTACTGGCGTAAACAAACTATATGTTCAACTTTTTGTATGTATTTAAATCTGTAGTTTGTGTTGCCAATGAGGCTCATTCTGGTTCGTTGGAAGTACTAATACGGAATTGTAGATTTCATGTAGGTAAGTGTTTGCAGTCTGAAATTTTAGGCAAATTGTTTATTTATTTTCTGAAATACCTACTTTTATTTTTCTTTTCATAAATGTGATAGAAAAATACATCACATTATATCGGAATTAAAAAAGGAGTCTTGTAACACAAGCGGAGTTTAACATTTTGAATGTAAATAATATTAAACGTGTCATGAATTGTTTGTAAAAATTCTCATTTCATTTATTTAAACATTTACACAACACGTATTTATATAATAACCATGACCCAGTATGGGACATATGAATAATTCAAAACATTAAATTAGGGCGTGTTCTACACAAATACTCTTTCCAGTAAGGCCCCGCTCCCACGGCATTGTTCTGGACTTTATTTTTTAATCGTTTTCTTAACGTTAATTCACAATAAACATAGCTCTAGACCATATGCGACTGTGAACCGAATACATTGAAGTTCATTCGATTTGCTTGACAAGTCCGGCGAGTAGTCGTTTAAACAATTCCATCAAGAAACAAGAAGTACGGCACCTCTTTTCTTTACCGCACTTTTTCTTTTGGTGTTTTCTCCAGCACACGTGTTTCCTTCTTCCTACAGTCCCGGGTTCTGTAAGAAGGGTGTGAAAATGTGTAAGGCCATCAAGTTGATGGTGGCCCCATTGTAAAATTATCGGTGTCTGTAATCATCATGCCAGAGACTTTACCTTTAGCTTACTTACGTGACAATTATATTTAAAAAAAAAACGAAAATATGGTGTACAATTTTTGCACTAAAAAGGTTGTCGTGTGACTGGTTCTAAGTAAAAGATGCTCTATTTATTCGTTAAGAGATAAATACCACCCTGGCACTTAAGTTTTGAGACCCAAGCCCTTATTTAAGTACAAACTGTTGCCCGAGGCTTCGCCCGCATGATCCCGTATTACATTTAAAATAAAACTTGACAAAGACGGGCGCTAAGGATCGTCGACAGCAGTCTAGGCAGTGTAGAACCTGTAAACCTAAGGAGAGATTTCGTCTCTCTGTGCATTTTCTACCGCCTATAGAAGAAGAATTGTTTGATATGATGCCCACGGCCACATTCTATCATGGCACCGCTCACCACAGACAGGGAATTCATCCTCACATGTTGAGACCGGAAACGGTGCATACAGTGAGGTGTGAAAGGCACTTTATTCCGCGCACCCTCAGTCTGTGGAATGGTCTCCCTGCTGTGGTTTTCCCAAGCGACTACAATATGGGGTTCTTCAGGAAGGGCATTAGAAGGTTTTTACAGGGTGTGCAGCGCGAGTGTGACGCCCCATCTGGTGGGTCGTGTGCTTGTCTGCCACATGTGTGGCATAAAAAAACTACATTATTATGAGGCTATAAACCTTTAGAATCAATGAATTACCTTGAAATAAAAGTCTTATACATAGAAACACCCAAACTCATAGTTTGATTCCTCTTTAAATAGAGTTTGTGTTTTTTATTTTAAACTAGCTGACCTGGCAGACTTCGTACTGCCTCAATCGATAACAACTTCCATATTTATTCACCTTTAAACCTTCTCTGGACCTCCACAAATAATTCAAGACCAAAATTAGCTAAATCGGTCCAGCCGTTCTCGAGTTTTAGCGAGACTAACGAACAGCAATTCATTTTTATAAATATAGATGTGTTCGTAAGTTTTGAAATTACTCGTTTTTACTAAATCGGATCTTAAAGCCTCGAATATAAATATATGAAAGCAACTGTACGAGAGGTATTAGGAGAGCAATTCAAACAATGAAGTCATGATTTAGACTAACTGTTTATTGGAATAATACATGATTAAATACACAATAAAATGAGGTTACACGTGTCTCATAAGTACTACACCACATCCCTCTTTTAGTAAAAAAAATTAAAATACTATTGTTTTACTTTTTTTTGTGTTATTTTTTGTAAATTTACATATCAGTAATATATAACATATTCCATAGTATATTTGTATACTGCTGCACATAAGCTAAAGATATTATATAATACATTTGAAAATATTTTTCGTTAAGAGTGATACAATTTAGTTCTAGTAATGAACAAAAACACGAAGTGAATTATTCTGATATCTACAAAATATACTTCTCTTTAGAGTTCATTAGCAAGTTATGAAAAGTTTTTGAAATTTGCTCGCCCCCACAAGATGAAATAATGGCTCTAGAGGGGGCCTCCTCGTGTAGTGCAAAGTAAACATAATAAGTCCACGTGTGGGGCGTCCCAAGTGAGAGATCGATCATAACAGCTGTGAGTGGATTGTGTATTGTGTAGGAGTGCGCGAAAAGATTGTTAATACTACAAAGGTAGCAAGTCAAGAATTTGTATAAAAAAAAACTATTTTTGACACGCAATTAGTTAAAACAATTAATTGCTGGGAGAAAAGATCACCTGTTTCTTGTACTAGATCAAAATTATGTAATGCTGTGAATGTTTTATAATAAAAAAAACGGCTAAGTGCGAGTCGGACTCGCCCATGAAGGGTTCCGTAGCAGCAATATTTTTTTTTATATGTGAGTTGAATGAATGAAAGGTAAATTGCGGTTTACGATTTATGACGTATTAAAAAAAACTACTTACTAGATCTCGTTCAAACCCATTATCGGTGGAAGTTTACATGGTGATGTACATCATATATTTTTTTTGTTTAACATTCTCTTATTTTGGAAGTTACAGGGATACACATTTACCACTTTGGAAGTGTCTCTCGAGCAAACTATTTAGTTTAGAAAAAAAAATGATATTAGAAACCTCAATATCATTTTTGAAGACCTATCCATAGAATGATATGAGTATGGGTCTGACGAAAAAAATTTTTTTGAGTTCCAGTTCTAAGTATGGGGAACCCCCAAAATTTATTGTTTTTTTTTCTACTTTTTTTGTGAAAATCTAAGTTTCACCAGCATAGTTCTTATAGTTTCGGAAAAAAGTGGCTCTGACATACGGACGGACAGACGACAGACAGACATGACGAATCTATAAGGGTTCCGTTTTTTGCCATTTGGCAACGGAATCCTAAAAAGAGTTCATCGGTGCAAGGATTGCTTGGTAATAAACCAGACAAAATAAAGACTAATAAGAAAGTATTCCCCTTGTAAGGAACCGGTCGCAGGTTCAAGTACCGTCCTGAATGTTTTCTTTTTCCGATCTAAATCTATAGGAAAAGTTAGCATACTAATTGCTTCAAAATTTCATTGAATTAATAATAAAACTTCGAGAAAGGAAAACATAATTTTAAAATAATGTATATTAACTGAAAACAAAATTGCTATTGAATTTGAGATTAGAGAATAGAGTGAATATCTAAGGTAGATAGATATCTACTCTTTATTGTAGACCAAAAAAAATACAATAAAGACATATCTGTACTGTATTTTTTTTTGTTGAATGAAATTATATAATATATATATATATATATATGTAATATATTTATATATATACTGTCTCTCGTCTTCCCCACACGTTGTTAACGTATTCTCTTCTTTTCAAACTCTCCTCTCGCAGGTCTGCTGGAAGAGATTTCTTCAAGAAATAAGCAGAGCCTCTGTACTATGTACTTTTCCATTTTTTGTAGTCTTATGTCTGATTGTGTGTGTACATAAATAAATAAAATAAATAAATAAATAAAATAAATAAATCGCGATAGAATTCGTTAAAATTAGTTTTAGTTCAAAAGTATACTAACTTTTGAACTTTTGAACTTTTAAACTTTTACGCTTTTACTTGCTTTTAAACTTTAAGTTTTTTTTAACTAGTACGCAAGCATTTATTTAATTACCAAAGAGAGTGGAGTCCTCGATAATGATCAAAACACGTAGGGTGTTTGGACTTAAAAAAAAAATTACCCTTTTTTACCACATTATCAAGCTGACCTTTTACGAATTGAAGAAAATTATCAAAATTAAACAGGCCAATGAAAATGTAAGCACAATGTACTTGTACTCATGATTCCCTAATATAATGTATTTAAGGCGGCACATTCAGTGCTATACGATATTGAGAGAAGCCTATATCTAGAAGTGAACTGCTATAAGTAAATTAATGGATTTGTGTCTGTTCGCATTGACCTAGGCGCTTCTACGTATAACGGCGTTGACGGCCTCTGTGGCGTAGCGGTAGTGCATTCGACTGCTACGACAGGGGGCGCGGGTTCGATTCCCGCTCAGTGCAAATATTTGTATGCATGAATATGTCTATTTGCATTGGTCTGGGTGTTTCTATGTATAATATGTATATATTTACAAAAAAATAGTATATAAGTATGTTTATCCGCATTCTGGAACCCATAACACAAGCTAGTTAAACTATGCTTACTTTGGGTCTAGAGAGCGCTGTGTAGAATGTCGTAGAATATTTATTTATTTATTTAATAATATCATCATCACCATCCTGCACTTATTACAAATTTATTTGGAGTCGGTGCAACATGTGTGCTTTTTCCATTCATCTCTGCTTGCGGTGATCTCAACAGTCTCTCCCTTCCTAGCCATATTCTGTTTCAACAGTCCATATATCTCCTCTTTGGTCTTCCGTCTTCTTAACATCTACTTCCATACTTAATGCCTTTCTTACGATATTTTTTTTAATCCCTACACATTACATGTCCGAACCAGGACAAGTGATTTCCTCGCAACTTTTGTGTGATTGACGCTACTTTTAAACTTCCTCTAATGTACTCATGTTCTACGTATAAAACATAACATAACATAACATAACTTCACGCCCGTATCCCCGAAGGGGTAGGCAGAGGTGTATTACACACCCACGATTAATAATATGTTAACAAATAATGTTCTTAAGTATGTTTATCCACAGAATGCGTTGAGTCCTCAATTTATCTGTAATTGGCGCTACTTTTAAACTTCTACTAATGTACTCATGCTCTACGTCTAATAATATGTTAACAAATAATGTCCTTAAGTACGTTTATTCACAGATTACGTTGTGTCCCCAATTCTTCTCTAATCGGCACTACTTTTAAACTCCTCTAATGTATTCATGCTATACGCGTAATAATATCCTTAAGTATGTTTATCCACAGATCGCGTTGTGTCCCCATTTTATCTTTATATTACAATTTCAGAGGCTTTTTTTTCAGTTTATGTCTTAACTTACTTTCCTTACGGCGGTAAAATAGTCAATGTAAAATGTTAACGTTACAAATACATTTATGGTAGGACCCACAGACTTAGAGAAGACCAGATACCGCATGCCATCCATCCCAGTATGTCACCAAACTGGTGCAGTGCATAAGTTTCTGCAATCTTACTGGCTAGCCCTTACGGATGGGGCTCTGCGCAGACTTTTCTCTGGGGGTAGGGCAGTGAGAAGAGTGTTGATCCCGTAAAAGTTAAGATAAACCAAATCTTGAAAGTAGTGGAGCTGACCACGGTTTCCAAAATGCAAGATTTGAATGCAACAGGGACTAACGATGTGATGATGTTTATTAAAAAAATTAAACACGCTGAGTTTCTTGTCGGAATCTTCTCAGTCTCGTTGCGAACCGGTGGTCCATTTGCTAAACATTAGTCTAGTTTTTTACCTTTTGTAAGTGCCTTTTTAATTAAAAACAGAATAATATAAAAATATATATAAAATAATGGTTCACAAGAGTATTAGTATGCTAACTTCTCCTATATATTTTTGCGTCATGCGTTCAGATCCATCTCTAGATATTAGCTTTTTCTGATCAAAATTTATAGGTTCACAAGATTTCATTAGTGATGGCAAAAAAGTCATACGTTCAGTTTTCAGTATATTCAATACAATGCGACATCTAGTTTACTCTAAATCTGTGGTAGAACCAGTTCAACTTTAATATAGGGTCGTAATCAGTTTACCTCGCGGTGTAGTGAAGTTTCGCCAGGAAACTTTATCGTCTAGAACAGTACATCTCCGTGTTTATGATCAGTGATATTCGTTATAAGACTGTTACCAGCCATGTAAAGTTGGTTATAAAGCTCAGAGTAATCAGCGAATAGGTACAGTCCGGCGCGTCTGTAGACCCGAGACGGCGTGCGGTTTTAGTCGGTTCAAGCTCGACATAACCACCCCCGCTGGCACGCGGGGGGGTATCCGAAGGGATTTCCGCACGAAAAAAAAAAAAGGTACAGTCCGGCATTAAACATGTTTCATAAAAGTCATAAATTCTCGTAACTTGGTACATATTATTGAAATAAATAAATATTATAAATATTCTAATAAATATTCTACGACATTCTACACAGCGCTTTCTAAACCCAGAGTAAGCATAGTTTAACTAGCTTATGTTATGGGTTCCAGAATGCGGATAAACATACTTTTTTATGTCAATACGTACATATTATACATAGAAACACCCAGAATAATGCAAATAGATATATTCATGCATACTATTTGCACTGAGCGGGAATCGAACCCCCGTCATAGCAGTCGAATGCACTACCGCTACGCTACGGAGGCTGTCATTTTTTCCCGTTTATGTCTTAACGTACTTAAAATCTATACATATTAAGCTTCTTTAATTTTGTTACTGTTGACGAAAATAATAATGAAGGAATGGGAATACGCCAAAATCTTTAGGGCTTAAGCAAACCTCAACTGCAAGCCAGTTGATTGACGGATGGGGCTCTGGTACAGACTTTCATTATAGCGGGAAATTCACTAGACGGACATGCCCGCAGGCAAACCTGCAGGTATGTCTCTTCGCTAATATTTGGTCTGTGCTTTCCTGACAGTGTATTACGGCCGTCCGGCAGACTGTCCGATGCAAGTTCCTTTTTATCTAGTTTAATAAATAGGTTAATATAATACAGGTTATGTAGAATATACTGCTTCCGGGCTGTTTGGCCGTGGTCCATTGGAAACTTGTGTTCGTCGACCACTGCGGTCGACATCTTCAGTGGTACAGGTCCGGACGCCGACGGACGGACGATAATACAGGTTAATATAATACACAAGTTGGTCTTGTATCGACTTGTCCGAACGTGATTTATCACCGTAGGCATGCCTGTGCACTTTTCTATGCGTGACAGCAACCCATGCATACGTCCTTTTATTATTGTTCGGCGAATTGTGGAGGATTTTCAATTATAATGAGTTTTAATGATAACTACCTAAATATTCTGACGCCATGGGGCTATAGCCGCTTATTATATAAACCGCCATAAAACTTATCACATTTTTGTTATAGCTCCACCAAGAAATGCGAACTGTTAACTTCACTTTGGTGACTACACTCCCCATGGATGCTTGAGTGGTTTTAAATAGAAAGATAAACTTATTCAGTCTCAGTAAAATCACACCTTAAAGTCCTAAACGTTTGAATACTTTTGCATCTATATATTTTACACGAAGTCGTGTCATTAGCTTGAATATTGCCTGCCCTACGGTGATAAGGGCCAGTTAATTGGGATACTTGTTTGTAATGGCCACTTAACCTTTACAAAAATGTTGAAACGCATTGAATTTTCTTATACGTGAGAAGGTTTTGAGGATGAAGCATTATGCACTAAAAGTTTTCGCATTTAGAATCGGGATATTTTGAAATGTTTTTCGGTTTACTAATGTTTGGCAAAAACGTTCCCCAAAGAGTCACATGCCAAAATATGTTTTCCAAATTTTCATTTGGCAAAAAAACATTTGGCAAATCAACTTTTCGCAATTTTACAATAAGCAATACTATTTTTGGCAATTTATTGTTTTATAAATAATTACATGGCAAAGTTTCATTTTACCAAGTATTAGGTAGTCAAATATGGTTTGGCATAACATATTTTTCCCTGGCATGGCTGGCAACATACATGGCAAAAAAATACACTGCTGCATGGGTGTTTGTTTCATCTTGGACAAATAATTTACAGGTAAGAACTTCTATAATAATTATATTGCTAGTATACAAATCAATTCTGGCGCTTCGCCGGCCGTGGCCGCGGCACGCTCGCTTCGCCCGCTCGGCTCGCGCTCTGTTGGGGTCATAGTTCTAACCTAACCTAACCCACTTTTCTGGCATTTCCGATCTAGCCTTCGTAACCTATGTGAAATTAATGTATTTTACTTTATTTATAATTAATTATTAATGAGACATGCTTTTTAACAAACTTAATTTTGGAATATATTTTTTTACAAAATGAAGCATTTGCTTAATGTATATTTGACTTAATAAAAGTTGTGCCAGTAAAAAGTTGGCAAATGAATATTCGACGAAGTGATTAAAGTGCGAAATATAAATTTGCTAAAAATTCTTTTGGGAAATGAAACAATGCGATAAGTTTTTTGGGAAGTGAAATTTGACAAAACATATTTTGCCAAACGGCAGGATTCCATGTTTTTCATATCAATAAGATGGTAAATAAGAATACTGGAAGTCTGTATACTAAGCTACAGAACTTTGATATCGCTTGTATTTTGTGGAGTTCAAGTAGCAGTAGCTTCACGGAAAATTTCGATGTTCAGCCGTTTCGTGGTTAGACTTGGAGCCAACCCCAAGGGAGTTGCGAAAAACTTGGAGGATGATGTCGAATTCTTTCTACTATTTTTAGGGTTCCGTTTTTCCGTCACACAAAAATAGAAAAAAACAATAATATTTGGGGTTCCCCATACTTAGAACTGAAACTCAGGTTTTTTTTTTTCATCAAACTCATACATGTGTGGTATCTTGCTATATTATATTTTATTATATAATTATATTGGTAGAGATCCGATTCTCAGCACTCCATGGATTCACCGTGCGGTCGCCGGGTCCATAGCGTGGTACAGAGAGGAACACCATGACGGCGACTGGGACTTGCGACCCAGATGTAGGTTTAGGGTGGCCACCTTGTGATGCATCAGCGCTCACCTCCACCGTCAGTAGTGTTCCCCCCCCTACCTATCCAAATTTGGTAAGATCCTAACAATGCCGCTTTTGATATACGTTTTAATAAAGAGCTTACTGAAGCTCTTGGCAATCCGAGGTCTTTAAGTAAGTTGTACAGGGATTTAGCTGGAATTCCCCTTGCTCCTACTTCTACGGCATAGAGTTTAACCACGTAGCCGTTTTTGGTTAACTCGTTAGTCAAATCAAAGTATTTGTTTGTCTTTATAGCGTGGTCTTTAGGTATATTAGTTTCCCACGGTACTGTGAGTTCTACAAGCACTGCACGCTTATGCGATCGTGAAAAAAGGAATATGTCGGGTCTGGATGATGAGGCACAGACATCCTCCGGTATCCTATAGTGCTTCTCATACGTGTCTACGAGTATTGTCCAGTCAACGGCAGCTATCAAAATTGAATAAGGCTTTTGAAGTGATTTCTTTGAGCAGCCTTCCTTTACAAACGCAATGTCATTTCTTTGGTTTGTGGTTAATCCTTTTTTCGCTCTAGCTACCGCCAAACTTACAGCCTCACGTATGATTTCTAATACCTTATCATGACGGCGCGAGTAATGACCCCGGTCTAATAGCGTTTTACAACCCACTAGTAGGTGCCTAGCCGTACCAGTTGCTTCACCACATGAGTTACATGTTTTATCTGTGGCTTTTCCCCATCTGACCAGATTGCTTTGGTCGGGGAGGGTCAACTGGAATGCATTCAGGTAAAATTTAAGTAAGGCCGGTGACCAGTCGTATATTATGGTACGCCATTTTAAGGCTATGGGAATACAAAATTCACCTAGAGTCAACCATTCGTTTTGCATTTCTAGGTTCATTGCGTGCACCTTATAGGTGTTGTTTTCGTCTGCTTGAAGAAAAGATTTTGTTATTTCTTTATCTGTTTGTCTCCGAATATTACCTAGACCTACTCTACCAGTCTGCGAGCCTATCATGAATTTTTTATGGAACTGGAGGCGTGATTCGAGCTCCGCTGCATTTTTATCTTTGGGAAGGACTTTTACTATTTTGTCTTTAGATTCCGATAAGACGTGCATTTTAGTTACTCTTAGGTGTTTATAGAGTTCTGATGGCTTCTTAAGCGTCATTCCAAAATTATTCGCGGATCTATATAGTGCCGACGGGTCGGCCGACTGAGCTAGCCCTAGCCACGACTTCAGTGTCTTCGTGACACTCGCATCTAGTTTTTTGAGGAGGCTCTGGTTTATATCATATATAAGAAACGGCCAGTTAAGACGCGAGGTTAAATAATTGTCATAGATCCAAGCTTTTTTAACATTACTTATTGGTTGTTGGTCTACCTTTTTTAAATCGATAATGAAACTATCAATTAATTCGTCCAAAGCTGGAGTGCAACCTCTGTTGTCAATCTTTCTTCCGAGGAATTTAAAAGGCACGGTTTCAGATATAGTTGAAACGTTTTCCCCGCCTATACTAAGCCCTGGGTCATATGAAGTATACCTGGTACCCCGCCTACCCAGACATAGACAGTAGCATTTGCTAGGTTTTGCTCTCATTCCATCTGTCCATGTACAGAAATCGTCTACTCTACGCAGTAGGTCCTGGCACTGCTTTGGGTTACGAGTCAGTATTGCCAAATCGTCCGCGAAAGCGAGGATAGACTCCGTATATTTACCGTTTAGCTTAAACCGATAGCCCCACTTCTTGTCGTGTGTGGAAATGTTGTCTATTAAAATATTTATTACTATATTGAAAACTATAGGTGATAAACAGCAACCTTGGAACAAACCCACATTATAATTTAAAGGTTGCGTGTATCCATCTTTGGTATTAATCACAAACTTTAATTTACCATAATAAGAGGATATTATTTCCCAAATGATGGACGGAAAGTGATACCATTTTAATGCAAACAACATAAGCTCGTGTTGTACTGAGCCAAAAGCGTTTTCTAGGTCTATCCAACAAACTGTTATTTGCTTTTCATTTGATCTGGCATCTTTTAAACTTTCCGCCAGTAAAGAATTGTGTTCCAGACATCCTGAAATTCCGGGTAGGAACCCTTTTTGGTGGTTTGGTCTGAAATAGTTATTATTGATCATGAAATTTGTCATTTTAAATTGAAGCCATGAGAAGAAAATTTTAGAAATTGTATTGGTTAATGCTATTGGTCTAGCGTCTTTTGGACTAGTTACTATTTCTTTCTTTGGAATGAGCACAAAATTAGCCTTGCCGAAGGCCGCTGGGACTTCTTTACTCGACCAGATCCTATTGAATATGCTTAGAAGATGTTTACGTACCGATGGGCATTTTTTATAGATAATGTAAGGTATGCCATCAGGCCCTGGGGCGGTTTTTGTTGGTTTCTTTTTGATTTGGTGTTCTATTTCGTCTAAGCTAGGTGGATTACAGTCAAATGTGAAATGAGGGCCTAATGGTTTTTGCGCGTTTGGTTTACTGTATTGTTTTTCGTATTTAGGCAAAATATGAATATTGTGTGTATTGTGACACACAATATTCATTTATTGCGCTATCGTACACAAACATGACAATTTATATTACATTAAAAATGTAACACTTCAGAACTCTTACAATTATTTTGCATTAATAAGTTTATCTCTCAGAAAAATCAACTTCCATCCATAATTTCAACGACTTTTTCACCATCATTATTACCAGAACCATCATCGCCAATATTTTATAAAGTACTCACACATTTTCTTTCGCTATTTCTTAGTCACTTTTTTCATTAATAGATGCACTTTGTTTAATTTCCATTTTATATCAATTGGTTTATGACACAAAATAGAATAAATATTACAAAAAGTTGTATGATGACAAAAAGTGTTTCTTGCACCTCGGTCGGAATCGATCTCAGTTTTGACGAAGTCAATGACCACTCATTAGACGAACGCGCCACCAAGATTGTTAAGTACAGTGTGAAATTAGCGCTTATATATTTGTTGTCTTACGATCAGGTCACCTGTTTACTGACGCGAGTTGAACCTTCTTTACCCATTACAAAAAAAGTGAACAACGCCGCTAAAGAAGTTTTCACTTCAAAAATATATATTTTACTTCGGGCCAGGTGGACACCGAAGTCTTAAAATCACGCAAAAAAAATCAAAATCTTACACCCACTTTTTATCACTTTTCTCGACGTTACACATGATTCTAAGTCTAATTAAGCAAAAAAAAATTTTGTGTCGGTCTGTCTGTTGGTCTGGATGTCTGGATGTCTGTTTACGCAATATGCAACTTTGAAACGAAAGACGCTTCGCTCGCCTTCGAGCCACTCATCCGAACCTCCACCTGCAACCCACACCTCAAAAACCACTTATCCGATTTAAAAAATTCTTTCGCCGATCATCTTGTTTGGTTAATGGGAAGAACTGAATAGATTTTGGGGTTTGTACGTTCAAGGTTTGTCCCTAAAAAAAACATTTTTTTTGTGTCTTTCACGTATGATTTGATTTGATTTTCTTCATATTTATTGCTCAATATATAAAGACGCGTCGAATAATATGCATAAAGCTTAAGGTCTGTAATTTCGAATAAAAATACTGCAACATAAAGATCTAAGTTTGGCCCGAAGTTTGACAATCACTGTGTGATTTCCGCCCCACTAGAGTTATATAGACGATTGGTGTGCGAGCCTCAATAGGTTACCATCTCTACATTAATGCTGCCCATCACATGCTAAAGATATGATGAGCAGCCTTTGCAACGACGCGACCTCACGCACGTGTGCACAAGTGCACAATGATACATACAATTATTATTATAATTATGGCAATAAACAGTCCTACAAAGGAAAAAAAATTGCCATCGACACGATGAAGAAGATTGATAAAATTATTCACACCACACATAATACTGTTATAAAAAAGGAAAACAAAATCAATACTGCTTACTTGTAACATAATTTAACACATAAGGAATATAACACATTTAACACACGTGATAATATGAAAATTACAAAATAAGCCACACCTTTTTCATTTTTTTTTCGTGCGGAAATCCCTTCGGATACCCCTCGCCGGCTTGAACCGACTAAAACCGCACGCCGTTTCAGGTCTTCAGGGTCTAAGATTGCTGATAGAGCATATCCCTCGCACCCCAACTGACTCTGGGCCATCTCCGGTTTCGAGATGGCCCCCTCGGGTTTGGGAACCACGGTGTGTATGAGTTGTCTTGCTCCGGTTTGGGGGAGGGGCGCTAGTCACCCCGTCGTTCCGACCTGCTTCTGCTGGGGTGAAAGGCGGAAATAAACCGCACCTAAAATTAACAATAACCCGGAATTGGTTTCCGAACTGTGCGTACTCCCGCGTCGCATAAGCGCCGCTGTGTCGTCCAACTGCAATTGTGATATCTGTCATGTCACCCACCGTAAAGTCCAGACAAAACATAAAGAATTGTCATTACATACGTGAAATAGGTATTTATATATCCTATTAAAGTTTGAAAACCACGTTACACAGAAAAATTGCGACTCATAATATTACTTACATGTGTCTTGCTTCCCAGCACAGGCCTCCCCTAAAGCTTGCCACATTTTGACGGGCCTCTGTGGCGTAGCGGTTCGATTCCCGCTCAGTGCAATTATTTGTATGCATAAATATATCTATTTGCATTGGTCTGGGTGTTTTCTATGTACGTAGTATTAGTCTAGTACGTATGTATTTACAAAAAAGAAAATGTTTGTCCGCATTCTGGAACCCATAACACAAGCTAGTTAAACCACGCTTACTTTGGGACTAGAAAGCGCTGTGTAGAATGTCGTAGAATATCTATTTATTTATTAAGCGTAGCGAGCCGAAGGCGAGCGAAGCGTCTTTCGTTTCAAAGTTGCATTTCAAACAAATGATACTCCTCCGAGACCGTTTGACCGATTTCGACCAAATTTGCCACGGTGATCAAGTAGACATTACTGAGTGTCGTAAGGGCTCGAATGTCCAGATCGGTCTTACCATCGAGGAATAATCAGCGAAAACCTGGAAAAAGTCGACCGGTCACGTTGACCTATTGTTGAATAGGCAAATCTCGCTATGCTTAAGTTTGGGTTGATTGCGAAGCTGGTAACCGTCCTAGTTTATATTAATATCTTTTTCTTGTCCAAGTGACACCTACTATTTTTTTAATAAGGTCTTCATACCTTTGACCTTGTCTTCTTTGTCACGTAGTATAGTTTATAGCATAAGAAGTGGCAACACTATTCATATGCATATTATAAGAATATTCTGTCATGGCGACGACAACCATACAACTTGTAACTGGTGTAATAATTGTGAACTTATAAAATACATTCTATGTCTGGAGCATCGTCTTTTATCCAACACGCACGAACGTGATATTCCTTTCCTTGTTTTAAGTTGTCTTGGGCACCACACTATTACGTCCTGCCCACCGCCATTTTCACTTTTTAATGCAGTACGTTACATCTGTAATTTTCATTTGTAGGCCTATTGTTTCTAGTTTTATTTTATCTTTTAGTTTTATGTTGAGCAAGTAGCCTGCAAGAAATGCTAGCTACAGTGTTGAAATTTCCATGAATACCGCAAAAGCTAAAGTAATATCAAACAAAGAAAAAGCTTCTATTGTGGTCAGTGGTGCTACAATAGAATATGTGGATGAATACACGTATCACGGGCAAGTAATATCTCCTACAGACCTCACAACAAAAGAAATCTTCAACAGAATAAATATGGCATCGAAAAGATATTAGTCGCTTAAAGAAATTGTGAAATCCCCCATGTGCCACTCAAATCTAAGAAAAAAGTATTTGATTCGTGTATTCTGCCTATCATGATATACGGTTGTCAAGCATGGAGTGTATCGCAACAGAATATATGCATGCTCGAGGACTTTCAGCACAGCGTGGAGCGAAGCACGAAAATATACTAATATACAAAATGTTATTATTGCTCGTGGTTGAGTGGTAGCGAAGTTTGTTAACACATTGCTAAGTTAAGAATAAATATTTTAATAAATATTCTACGACATTCTACACAGCGCTTTCTAGACCTAAAGTCAGCATAGTTTAACTAGCTTGTGTTATGGGTTCCAGAATGCGGATAAACATTCTTTATACTTTTTTTTTGTAAATACATACATATTATACAAAGAAACACTCAGACCAATGCAAATAGATATATTCATTCATATGTAATATCTGCACTAAGCGGGAATCGAACCCGCGCCCCCTGTCGTAGCAGTCGAATGCACTACCGCTACGCCACAGAGGCCGTCAAAGAAATGCTAGCCAAGGCAGTCTTAGGATGTGTTACCATTCTTCTGACATTAAGACCCCTCCGTGCCTCGAAGAGCACGTTAAGCCGTCGGTCTCGGTTGCTATACAAATATCTATGGCAGTCGGTACGGGTAGTTGGAGCCCTAAAAAGTCCGACAACTGGTCTGACTATAGAACTTCAATATCGCCAGTGGGTCTATCGAAGTTCAGCCGCTTCGTGGTTAAACTGAAAAGTCGACCCCTATAGAGTTGGTTTATTTTTTTTTTTTCAAGAATGATAGGCTCACGTTTAACCTCTATCTCACCTGGTCGTAAGTGACGATGTGGTCTACGATGGAACACGTTTGCCTAGAAGGAACCTATTCACTCGAGACTTGAAGATTCCGAGGTTATAACTTTCCGGAAACACAGACACAGGCAGGCAATTCCACTCCTTAGCTGTACGCATAATAAATGTGTCGCCGAAACGTTTCGTGCGTATGAGTGGAATATCCACCATGTAGCGGTGGCGTGTCGCTGTGCGTCTGGTCGTTCTTTGGTGGAAATGGCTTGGAGGTATCAAGTTGTGCAATTCCAGCGCACACTCTCCTATGTTGTTGGTTGAAGAGGATGATGATCTTATTGTTTTCAAAGAGTGCCAAAGAGTCGAAATAATAATGAGCTGCAAGCAGGCTGCTTGCAGCTCATTATTATTTCGAGTTTGCTAAATGTTATCACAATTTTTCAGTACAATGCCGAATAATAGGAATATAATAGTTATTAATAAAATATTACTGCTTTTCTTATATCTATGGAGTACGCACAGAAACCAGTTGTCAAGTTTAGGTGTGTTTTGTTTTGTTTTGTTATTTTTATATTATATGAGCGGAGGCCTGGGGGTGGCAGGTGAGGCCGCCTGTCACCTCAGCAGAAGCAGGCCGGGACGGTGGGGCGACTAGCGCCCCTCCCCCAAACCGGGGCAAGACGGGGACACCGTGGTTCCCAAACCCGAGGGGGCCATCTCGAAACCGGGGATGGCTCAGGGTCAGTTGGGGTGCGAGGGATATGCTCTATGGGCAACCTTACTCCCTGGCGTCTTAAGACCCGAGACGGCGTGCGGTTTTTGTCGGTTCAAGCCCGACATAACCGCCCCCGCTGACCGGCGGGGGGGTATCCGAAGGGATTTCCGTATTTATATTTATATATATATTATATTTGTTGTAACCTATTGGTGCGTGTCCTTAATAAACTTATTTTCTTTCTTTCAAAAATTGATGCGTTTATCGTAAAATGGTTGTCCTCAGTTTGATGGCCTCGATAGCTACTTTTTCACGCCCGGCTTAACAGACCCGGGATTGTAGGTACACGGAAACATCTGTATTGATAAATAACTATGCCTTTATGGTGTGGTAGTATACTTTTCAAACCTGCTAATCCTTCTTACCTTAAAAAAAGCGATACACATTGCAAGTTCTTGAGATCGGCAGATAATTTAAGATTAAAAATGCTGGGGCATTCTACAACTTTCACAGACAAATCCTTCTCCGTTCAAGCGGTTTTTAAGTATTTGTATAGTTTAAAAATAATGTTTAGTTTGGCAATGATCTGAAGTGTACCTATATTTAGGTAACTAAATTGATCAAGTACACCACACTACCCAAATACGAATTCCGACTCTTTTCTACATCCAATGGTTGCCTGTAAGAGATTGCCACAGTGCGATAAGGCCGCCAGTTGTATATACCATAATGTAATATTGTATTTCTTTTTATCTTATTCTTGGTGTACAATAAAGAAATACTACTACTACTATTACCACCAAACAGTTTGATAGATTGTACCGTATGAAGTGTTGTTGTTCTGCATAGGAAATACTCGGTATGGATCATTAGTTAAATACACACTAAGCTCATAATATATTGAGTTCAGTTCGCAATGGCGTACAACTACATTAGGTTAATTAAATCATACACTACATACACGTCGTAGGCAGAGCAGAATAATTAGAAACTTACTTAAATAATTAGTGTGTGGAACTTTAGGGGAGCAGTGATTGTGGCAGTTGGATATGCGACGAACTTAAGTGAAGAATTGAATATAACGCCATAGTTGATAGGCGTGTAGTTTAGCGTCAAAACTAGATGATCACTTTCAGATTTTTTAAATTAAGCCCAGTGGTGTACGTAACGGACTGCCGAGACGAAGTATTGAGTTCGATCCCCAGTCACCCCGGGCAACACACCTCTGACTTTTCGTAGTTATGTGTGTATTAAAAATGTTGATTATCGCTTGCTTAGTAATGTGCCCGGTAGATGGCAATAGGCTCGCCCCCTATTACATTGGGACCTAAACATAACTGGCGAATCGTGGGTGTGTAATACACCTCTGCCTACCTCTTCGGAGATACAGGCATGAAAGGTTTAATGACAGCGAAGGAAGCTGGTGAAGCATGTAAGGACAGAAGCAGATGGCGGGCTGTTGTCTCTGCCCACCCCGGAGGGAAAAAGGCGTGAGTATATGTATGTATGTATGTATGTATGTATGTACTAACACACAATTATATAGATTTTTAAGTTTTGAAATATAATAAAAATGGTCATTCAATTTTTTTATTTAGAAATCTATACAGTCATTATTTACCTTACACACTGACTGTACGATAGTCATTTTGACTTGCCATTATAAAATATAACCAGTTTCAGGTAAGTTAGGTTGGGGTAACTTGCCAATAGCGTTACAACTTCAGTTTGTTGAATATTGCGGACTGAGTTCCCATGCGGGCGTTTAAGGTTTGTTGCTTTTAGTCTGTGTGTATAGGTACTTTGTTCGCGTTGTATCTGCAAAGCTTCAGTGACTCATAGATAGATCTAAAATATTACAATGAAAATATCATAAACTGTTATTATAATATAAAATTGAAGTATCAAACAATATTATACGGGTATTATTCTCTCCAAAATAGCAAAGAAGCACACACCTTACACACACACGGCCTCTGTGGCGCAGCGGTAGTGCATTCGACTGCAATGACAGGGGGCGCGGGTTCAATTCCCGCTCAGTGCAAATATTTGTATGCATGAATATGTCTATTTGCATTGGTCTAGGTGTTTCTAGTATAATGTATAAATATTTACAAAAAAAAGGATATACCTAAGTATGTTTATACGCATTCTGGAACCCATCACACAAGCCAGTTAAACTATGCTTACTTTGGGTCTAGAAAGTGCTGTGTAGAATGTCGTAGAATATTTATTTAGCTTACCTGATTGTAAGTCATGATCGTGGACATCATTTTGCTTGGAAAGGTGTACAGTCGTAAAGTAGATAATTCGATGGATTTCAATTGGTTCACAAAAAAAGTCAAGAGGGAAATATTTCTTTTTTAAAAATATTGTAGCAAACATTACTAGTATTCCTGCCCAGTTTTGGACTAGCCCCTTTATTACTGTCTAAAGCAACATTAAGGTTCATTCCTCAATCTAGTTTTGTTCAAAACCCTCAGGACTCCATCCCGATTCACATTTGACCGGTTTTTATGTCATGAAAAATCTTTTTCATCTCTCCTGTTCGGAAAGTTTAATTTTCATGAGTAGATAGCCGGGTGGAAAATAGCTTATTTCATCCCTAGGGTGGAAATATATATTATTTATATATATATTTTTCTTTATTTTAAGTTTTGTCATGGACACCATTATAATTAAGTCATAATGCCTTGATATCATGACGCTTTTTTACATGGCCATCTCGTGACCAAGTCGATTACAATGTAACTAATAGATTCGAGTTTCAAAACTTTTCTAATGTTGGCAGTATGTACCTACGTGATTTAAAACTTTTTTCAGAAGTAAAAAAAAACAATAAAAGTTTGCTAAAGAATTATCAGGAAAAAAATATAAATAAATACCTTCTGTTAATTGTGGTTAAAAATGGTTTCGGATAGTGATTCCAGTGACATGGCTATTAATTTAACTTTCGATGACGTTAAGAACAGGCAAAAGCTGTTGTTAATAAATCTATTTCAAATTGTTCTAATTTAACTTTTAATTCTAACTGTTTATCAATATACCTGTTTCTTTAAATGTGTGTGTAGTATTTTAATTTCCTCACATAGTCGAAATGAAAAGTAGAGTGTTTAGCTCGGGTGAATGTCACCCATTTCACCCTCGAACTATTGGCGATATATCTCAGGTGAAATGGGTGAATTTCAACCCTTGTCTAACAATCTACTATTTTTCTTACTAATGAATAAAAGCTCACCAAATATTCTTTTTGTTTCAGGTAGCACCAAACAAAATAGAATTCATAAAATCACCCGTCAACATAATAGATTTTATAGCTACATTAAGTTTCTATATGGACGTAGTCGTCGAGTTGACGGTAGTCAAGCAGTATATCGACAGAGCGGACATTTTCGAGTTCATTTCCATCATCAAGATCCTCAGGCTGTTCAAGCTGACGAGGCACAGTCCTGGGCTGAAGATTCTGATGCACACCTTCAAGGCATCAGCGAAAGAACTGGCGCTATTGGTGTTCTTTTTGGTGCTCGGAATTGTGATATTTGCGAGTTTGGTGTATTACGCGGAGAAGTCACAAGTAAGTCTTTTTTTTTGTTATTACTATTTTATCTGATGAGCTTTTCGTACTTAAATATATGTGAAAGTAATCTCCTATTTTCAAGTTGGAAAAAAAATCTTATATTGGATTAAACTGAGATTTCTCGTATTCGAAAAAGTCAGGACTGGACTGGTACATCACAATGGAGGGTTTAGGGAGAATACTAAATATTGTTAAAGTACAATATTCTTAAAAAAAAAACTTGTAACCCAGTTTCCTGTATTTATTAAAACAATGTCTATGTTTGAACTCCACTTAAAGAGTAACGTTAATAACTCAATATTTCGTGAGTCCATACAATACACTTTCAAGTGAAGTTTCTTATTGATAATATCGGAAGTTTACGCGGATGTCACACATTGAAATAAAACTATTTTTAACGGATTCTATCGCGATTTATTTGATGTTATTTTATTATTTACACTGTACGTACACTTTATGCGATTTATTTGATGTTATTTCATTATTTACACTGTACGTACACTTTATTGTACATAAAGTGTACGTACAGTGTAAATAATAAAATAACATCAAATAAATCGCGATAAGATCCGCTAAATTGTCATATCTGTACATAATTTCGGTACGGCGGTACAATAGAAGTATTTCTGGTGCCTGTGTTGACTAGGTATGTTGGCATGTGTGGTTCCAATCAGGAAATACAGGAAAAGATGTTGGCACTTGATTGTATGTTGCTTGTGTTAATAAAACCTATTGTTGGAATCCTTTTGATTGAAATATTTTGAAACATGGGGAATGTTTACGGTGTAGATGACGTAACTTTTTTTTTTTTTTTATCGTGCGGAAATCCCTTCGGATACCCCCCCGCGTGCCAGCGGGGGCGGTTATGTCGGGCTTGAACCGACTAAAACCGCACGCCGTCTCGGGTCTACAGACGCCGGGGCGTAAGGTTGCCCATAGAGCATATCCCTCGCATCCCGACTGAGATGGTATCGAGATGGCCCCCTCGGGTTTGAGAACTACGGTGTCCCCGTCTTGCCCCGGTTTGGGGGAGGGGCGCTAGTCGCCCCACCGTCCCGGCCTGCTTCTGCTGGGGTGACAGGTGGCCTCACCCGCCACCCCCAGGCCTGCGCTCATGGAGGACGGAGGTCGTTAAGCGACCTCCGGCGCCTGAGTCGCCTGCGACGCGCGGCGAGCAAGTTGCGGGCTCGGCGGACCGGGAGAGTTCTAAGTCTCTCCCGGGCGCGCTCCGCCACCTCCTTCGCGAGTATTACATGCTCGCAGAAGGAGGCGGCGGCGGCCCATGCGCTCGCGCTCCGCACCATTGCCGCAATCATGCTGCCGAGCGAGAGGACTCCCACCCCGATGGCTGCCACGAGGTCACGCCTCGGCGCCTCCCACGCCGGGCAGTCCGCCAGCGTGTGCAGCCCTGAGTCCTCGCTCGCGTCGCAGTGATGACACTCAGGCGTTGGCTCCTTCCTGATCCGATGCAGGTGGTCCCCGAAGCACCCCTTCCCGGAGATCACCTGCGTCAGTCGGTACGAGAGGCTTCCGTGTTGCCTCTCCAGCCAATCCTCCATGATGGGCCTTACCGCCGCTATTGCGGCGTGCCCTGGTGTAGATAACGTACCTCGCGATGAACCAGCGATATAAAAATATCATTAGTACATTTAAAAAAAATGTTCAAAAGTGAAACTTATTATAACGACAGTAGATACTAATTGATTATTTGGCCAAACTTCTTGTAAAGATGCAACTACTTACCTAACCGTTGTACCTAGCTACATACCTGTGTTTGGTTTTTTTCTTATATTTAGGACACGTCAATTTGACTTCACCTCGCCTGATGGTAAGCTGAAGGTAAAGTCTCAGGAAAGAGGGTCACCATTACATACACGTACCATGTTAACAATGGTGGCACTCAGCTTGACGGCCTCATCAGAAGAGGATTGTCGTCGCAGCACCGCGTGACACCCACCGGTCCCACTAGTGCTGCAACCACAATCCCCCTGCCCGGCTATGCACTTGCTGACCCCTGAACGCAATCAAACCGAAATTGGATTACTATGGATGGTTTTTCGCAATCGTGCACGATGGTGCCTTTTTTTTTTTTTCGTGCGGAAATCGCCGAATTTTGTGACAAATTTGTGTCATCAAATTTCTACCACCAGGTACTGAAAGATACGGTATTACCTGCTCGCATACTACGTCATACATTTTAGATCGAATGCACCGTAGATGGCTCGACAGTCGCATAGTAGCTCGAGGTCACACGTAGACTTAGTTTGAACTCAGGTGATACTTACTTACTATTCAAAAGTCTTCTTGTTATTTTACACGAACCCCAAAACACTTCACGCTTACCTGCATTCCGTACTTACATAATAATATGGTGTATGATTTTATTTTGTTATCGATATGTAACAGCTAATGAGAATGGCTTTGCCGGTTATCTTTAAACAAATAAGTGATTAACTTAAGAAGAAGAAGAACTTAGCTTTATCCCGGCTTCCATCCAAAGCTTTCAGCTCCTTAAACAGCTCTTATGGGAGCGACTGTCGTCTGACCGTTCAACCTACCGTGGACCAGCTTGCAGGGAAAGTTATTTGGGGTCCTGAAAAGGGGACCTCAAAAACACCCCATCTTTAAACATGATCCCTTTTTTAGTTTACTACCAGACCCGGCAAACTTGGTTCTGTCTTAGAATCAAGGTATTTGGGATACCAGCTGAAGTTATTTCGTGAATGTCTCCTGTACGACACCTTCCTCTCGTGAACGAGTGTCCCGATTTGCATGATCTTTGATTTTATTTTATTCGCCATGGTTATCCCTGCCAGCGGGGGTGGCTATGTCGGACTCAAACCGACCAAAACCTCACCCCGTCTTGGGTCTTTAATACCGGGGTGTTAAGGCGTTTACCTCGCACCCGGCTGACCAAGGGCCATTACCGGTTTCGAGATGGTCACCTCGGGTTTGGGAACCACGGGGTCCCCATCTTGCCCCCGGAAGGATCTTGGCTTCACCTGTCAACCCTAGGCCTGCACTCATGGAGGACGGAAGGCCTTCAGCGACCCATAACGCCTGAGTCGCCTCCGCGCCTCGCTGGCTTTGCGGATCGGGAGAGACCTGAGCCCTCCGCCGCCTCTATCTCAAGCATTATATGCTCATAGAAGGAGGTAGCGGCGGCACACGCGCTCGCACTCTGCACCATCGCCTTGAGCATGATGCCGAGTGAGAGGATTCCCACTCCGAGGGCTACCACGAGGCCCCACCTCAGCACCCCACTCGCCGGGCATTCTACCAGCGTGTGCAGCCCTCAGTCATCACTTGCTACTCAGGTGTTAGCTCCTTCCTGACCTGCCACAGATGGTCCCCGAAGCACCCCTTCCCAGAGATTACCTATGTCAGCCGGGACGACAGACTTCCGTGTCACGTCTCTAGCCATCCTCCATCTAGTCCTCCATGATGGGCTTTATCTCCTACCTATTACGGCGTGCCTCGGAAAAACAGATCCTGGTTTTTAATTGTGTCTAATAATCATCAAATTATCCCCCCCCCCCTTCATTATGTGGTTGTCATACACACTCGTTTAACAATATGAATAAACCCAATACTATAATGTATGGCAGTGTAGTGGTAGTAGTAGTAGTGGTAGAGTCAAGCAACAGTCATTTTGGCCGTTGCATGAATGGGCCGACTCGACCGGGGAAGCACCACCCTCTCACAGAATATCGACGCCAAGTAACAGTATTTGAACTGTTGCGTTCCGTTTGGTGAGTGAGAGTGCCGGAGCCCAAACTCCTTTCCCACCCCCTCCCGAACTCCTTTCCCATCCCCTTTTCTTTACAGGGCCGGCAGCGCGAGTGTGACACCACTGGTGTTGCATACGTCCATAGGCCGCGGTAACCGCTTCCCATCAGGTGGGCCGTGTGCTTGTCTGCCAACTTAGTGGTATAAAAAAAAATGTATATAAAACTTGTTACCACTCATAAAAAATACAGACATGATACAGTTTGTGTGTTACACAAAGTGCATTATGTCCGCACATTTTAATGAAAAACAAAGCTATTAAAACCACAAATTGCTCACTACTGATTATACTGGATAAACTCATGAATATTTTACTGCTTACATACATTTTAATGTGTTATGATGGAAGTTCAGGCTTTTTATTAGCATGCTATGTTATAAACTTATACTGAACGACAGATAAATAAATATTCTACACAGGTTATCTAGACCCAAAGTAAGCATAGTAAATAAGTTTAGTACCTTTTTAGGGTTCCGTTGCCAAATGTCAAAAAACGGAACCCTTATAGATTCGTCATGTCTGTCTGTCTGTCCGTCCGTATGTCACTGCCACTCTTTTGCGAAACTATAAGACCTATGCTGTTGAAACTTAGTGAGTACATGTATTCTGTGAACCGCATTAATATTTTCATACAAAATAAGAAAAAAAAAAACAAACAATTTTGAGGGTTCGCCATACTTAGAACTGAATCTCAAAAAAAATTTGATCAAACCCATACGTGTGGGGTATCTATGGATAGGTCTTTAAAAATGATACTGAGGTTTCTAATACCATTTTTTTCTAAACTGAATAGTTTGCGCGAGAGACACTTCCAAAGTGGTTAAAAATGTAAGTCCCCCCCCCCCCCGTAACTTCTAAAATAAGAGAATGATAAAACATGTAAACTTCCATCGAAAATTGAACGAGATTTAGTAAATAGTTCTTTTTTACGTCATAAATCGTAAACCGCAATTTACCTTTCATTCAATCAACTCAAATATAAATATTGAAATTAACATTATTATGTTACTTGCTGCTACGGAACCCTTCATGGGCGAGTCCGACTTGCACCTGGCCGCTTTTTTTTGTAAATACATGCATAGGAACCTACATAGGAACACCCAGGGATATGATAGGAATGATAAGCCCTTCTTACATCCTTGAGGCCCAAGGCATCCTCACATGCAAGTCAGTGCAGCTGCTTAGCGACGGACGAGGCTCTGGTGCAGGCAGTCGCTACTGAAAATTCCAATATACCAATCAAAAGCTTTGGACGCAACTGGAAAATCGTTGAAGATGATGAATAGTTTACGACTAAAATCGTTGCTTGAAATACCAAGAGGAGATTTAGGGCGGCGCGATGAAGCTTAAAATGGTAATCACGTTGAACACCATTATTTTAACTGATGAAATCCACCCTAAGAATGTAGATAAACGAGATTTTTTGCTATACTATCCGACTAAGGACCACACTGAGCATACATACATCAAAGTAACTTAATGAGTTATGCATACCTATCACGGTACGGGCGAATGACTTCGGATATTAAATTGATTGTCAATGCACTGAAAAGTGGTTAAAATACATCAATTAAATCGAAATGGGTAATGGAGCGCACTGCGTCAGTTTAATTTATTTTTGAGGTAACTGCGAGTGATATTAAATTACGGATTCATTAAAGATTTTTAATTTAAACTGGTAAGGTTTCTGGTTCAAATGAAAAAATTACATTTATCCTTTTATACTAATATTATAAACGAAGAGACCGCATTTTATAAATCTTTAGGCTTTCACGGCCGGCGTTGCATATAGAATATACTGCTTCCGGGCTGTTTGATCGTGGTCCATAGGAAACTTGGTTTGGAACACAAGTTTTCTATGGACCACGACCAGCCCAGAAGCAGTATATTCTACAGGCCGCATTTTGTTTGTTTGTTTACCAGTTTGGGGTAATATAGTGTTGGCTCCGTCATGTTTGAACTGCGATAACGAGCGGCTCTCAGTGCTGGGTACCAATCTTTTGAAGATGAAATCCTTCGTTTTTTCTGTTGAAGTTGTTCGATGGCTTCTTGAAGTAGACGCGAGTAAAATTGTGATGTGGTGGCTAAAACCTTCGTGTTCTGAAATTTGATGGTATGATTACCATCCTCTTGGGTGTGTTCTGCAACCGCTTACTTGTCGAAGTGGCTGAGGCGGCAATTTCTTTCATGTTCCGAATGGTGGGTCTTGATGCTTTTTTGAGTAGTGCCCACGTATACAGAACCACATTGGCAGGGGCTTCGGTCGTCGCCACCCAGACCTGTACCACTGAAGATAAACTGTTGAAACTCTGAGAAAACGTTTGGAACACAAGTTTCATCTGGACCACGGCCAAACAGCCCGGAAGCAGTATATTCTACATGCAACGCCGGCCGTGAAAGCCTATGGAATTATATTCGTTATAATATATAGAACTTTAGGAATTTCTAAAATGTATTTTTTTACAGAATGTTAGTTACCAATATTACTACTATTCCCCCTAACCCCTCCAGCTAAGCTTAATTGCTTGTGTTAGGAGTGGGTTCACCTCGGTACTGTAATGGCCAGTATTTGAACCCGGGACCTCTCGATCGTAGGGTCGACTCCTTAACCACTAAGCTACCGACGCTTTTTTACAAATCTCACAAAGTCATCTCATTACATTTTTGTGAGGGCTGGGAAAAAAGAATAAAGAATGATCCTAAAAGGGTCATATCCTAAGTACACGGAAGACGAAAAAGGGCGTCAAGACAAATAAAAATATGGTTACACAATTGCGACATGTGTTTACATAAACTCAATATGCCCTGTGTGAGATATAAGTAAATAGGGATGTGTACGAGCCTCAACAAATATTCGATAAAAACACGTTATAATACTGTATTCTGATATATATGAGCACATAACTTGAACTAGGTCAGCATCGTTCCAAATTCGCTTAAAAGTAGAACCTGTTTCTATACAGACCACAAATATTACGTAATTATTTATTTTAGTTATTAAATCATTGTTAACGTCGTTTTTATTCAACTATTTTTAAAAAGTTTAAGATTTATTCAACTATTTTAAAGCGGCGATAGCCTAGTGGTGTACGTAACGGACTGCCGAGACGAGGTCTCGAGTCCGATCCCCAGTCGCCCCGGGCACACACCTCTGACTTTTCGTAGTTATGTGTGTATTAAAAATGTTAATTATCGCTCGCTTAGTAATGTGCCCGGTAGATGGCAATAGGCTCGCCCCCTATTACATTTGGACCTAAACATAACTGGCGAATCGTGGGTGTGTAATACACCTCTGCCTACCCCTTCGGGGATACAGGCGTGAAGTTATGTTATGTTTTTTAAAGTCAAAGCCACCTTAGCATACTCGTTCTACCATAAACTTTAACATCTATAACCAATTCAATGAAATTTGAAAGCAATTAGTGTGCTAACTTTTCCAATAGATTTCGTTCGGAAAGAGTGAATATCCAGGACGGGATTTGAACCCGCAACCAGTCCCTTACAGAGGTAATACTCTGACCGATTGAGCTACTTGGACACCTCCTAGAATGTATCCGAAATGTTATGCGTCACGGAGTGACGCTGGAGCAGTCTACCGTAATGAATAATGTTACAATCATTTTTAGGGTCCCGTTGCCAAATGGCAAAAAACGGAACCCTTATATATTCGTCATGTCTGTCTGTCTGTCCGTCCGTATGTCACAGCCACTTTTTTCCGAAACTATAAGAACTATGTTGCTGAAACTTGGTAAGTAGATATATTCTGTGAACCGCATTAAGATTTTCACACAAAAATAGAAAAAAAAACAACCAATTTCGGGGGCTCCCCATACTTAGAACTGAAACTCAACATTTTTTATTTTATCAAACCCCTACGTGTGGGGTTGTCTATGGATAGGTTTTCAAAAATGATATTGAGGTTTGTAATATCATTTTTCTCAAAACTAAATAGTTTGCGCGAGAGACACTTCCAAAGTGGTAAAATGTGTCCCCCCCCCCCTCTGTAACTTCTAAAATAAGCGCATGATAAAACTAAAAGAAATATATGATGTACATTACAATGTAAACTTCCACCGAAAATTGGTTTGAACGAGATCTAGTAAGTAGTTTTTTTTTAAATATTTTATAATATTTTTTTTATTTTTTGTAATAATTTTACGTCATAAATTGTAAAACGCAATTTACCTTTCATTCAATCAATTCAAATATAAAATTTAAAAAGAAGAATTATTATGTTACTTGCTGCGAGTCGGACTCGCCCATGAAGGGTTCCCTTCATGGGCGAGTCCGACTCGCACTTGGCCACCTAAAGACCTATGTCTATCTTTAATATAGTAGTAATTTATCTTCTATTTCTTCTTCTTCTTCTTCTTCTTCTTATATATAAAAATGAATTGCTGTTCGTTAGTCTCGCTAAAACTCGGGAACGGCTGGACCGATTTGGCTAATTTTGTCTTGAATTATTTGTGGAGGTCCAGAGAAGGTTTAAAAGGTGAATAAATATGGAAGTAATTATCGATTGAGGCAGTACGAAGTCTGCCGGGTCAGCTAGTTTCTTATAATAATTGAAGACCCACACGAAACACGAACGAAAGAAGTGTCATTTAGGTACCATGAAGTTAGTTACCTCAGTCGCAGAGAAGTCGCCGCCGAGGAGAGTTCTACGCACTCGTCGCCGCCCGGACCTGTACTGGAACATAAGTTTCGTATGGACCACGGCCAAACAGCCCGGAAGCAGTATATTTAACATATCATGAAGTTAATTCCGATTTCGTTCTTTCGTTCGGAACCATAAAGTATATTCGGGAATTAATGAAACATACATATAAAGGAGGTTTTCATTTACAATACATCAAGAATGAACTATTATAAACCCGTATATTAAAAAATACATTCCTTTGTATTGGATTATGATAACCTGTCGACCTTTTGAAATAAGTCGTATTGTATCGTGTTTGAATTATTTTTTTGCGGTTTCGGGTCGTTTCGTGATAGGGTTTAGGCCGCAGAAACTGTCAGGTACGTCTTGGGGCCCGATTGCGGTTTAAAACGTTTCACGGTACTAATTGCCCGAAATTTGGGTCCACAATTGCGGATGTACGTTTCATGGTAGGCCTACAGGTATCAATGCTACTTTACGAGGACAAAAGAGACGGAAAAAGATAGATAGATAGAGAGACGGTTACGAAGATCTCTATGTGGTCTATATACCCATAGTCTCTATAATATTTTGTAGTAAATTATAAATACTGGAACAGTTAGTTCTTTGTGTAATCATGACCACACATGTGTATTTTAAGGTCGGTAATAACATGTGGCATATTGAAAAATCTGGCGTTTGGAATTTTCAGCTGTAGGCATATTGCCAAAGTTCTGAACCTCGTTTCTAGGCGAGGCAACACAACAGCTGACGCGGTTTTATAACACTATAGTGGATTCGATACACGAATCGGTTTTCTATGTAAATGCTTTTGCAAAAGAGTAATATTTTTTTATATTTGTGGAACATAACAATCCTTTTTTCGACTGACTAAAAAATGAGTTCGTGTATTTTTATCCCGGGAATAAGTTCCTCTGGATCACGGGAACGGTACCAGTATTTGACACGCATTACACGGTATTAGTATTTCAAAAACTAAACAATAAATTTAGGCGGAGTCATCAAAAAACAATGTTTAAAAATGACTGTAAAGTTGTTCATTGTTTCCGTAGTTCGCAAGAATTACGGTAGATGGCTCCAACGTCGCCTTAAGACGTAATAATGTATCGGAGAATTTCGAATATCTGGGACGTGTCTAGGTGGCTCAGTTGGTCAGAGCATTCCCCCTGTAAGGGACTGGTCGCGGGTTCAAGTCCCGTCCTAGATGTTCTCTTTTTCCGATCTAAAATCTTTAGAATAAATTTTTTGTCAGTCTCTTTACCAACTGTAAATAGAACTTGTTAAAACAATACAAATGAGCAAACTCAAACTTGGGGCTCTTCTTGTAGTCGTTGTAATTGTTTCAATATTCACATCCTGACCTCTTAGTCAAAATAGCTTGATGGCTAAATTAAAAAAGAAAAAAGAAAAAAAAAAGTTGATTATCGCTCGCTTAGTAATGTCTGTGTCTAATGTCGCCTCTTGGCACATTATTACATTGGGACCTAAACATAACTAGCGAATCGTGGGTGTGTAATACACCTCTGCCCACCCCTTCGGGGATACAGGTGTGAAGTTAGGTTTTGTTATGTTAAATTAATATATTTTCATACGGTCATCGGTCAGGTCAGGTCAATTATTCATCATTGTCATCTTCTCGTTAGTTCCGGTCAAATCCGAGGCTCTCACCTTGGAGTCCGCGGCCCGCCTTCCATGCTTCAAATGGTTTTGAGCAACCATGGTAGTCAGACAATTGATACTCAGTCATCTCCGATGTCAAGTCAGCTCTTCACATGTCTACCCCTGCTACAAGGGCCCAGCGGAGGTGGCATGGACAGAAATTTTTATTAACCATGTAGTCAGGCGGTCGCCACATAATATGGCCGCAACAGCGAAGACGACTCTCCTGCATATTATCTCACGCGATCCTTATCGATAAGTCAATCAGAAGTCAGTTAAAATCAACATCCAAGAAGTGACTAACAAGCTTAGTTAAACAAAAATCGAAGTCATCGTAAAGCAATTTTCTAAAACAATAAGGATGACATGATCATCAGATTCCTACCAATACTGCGTAATGTATTTATTATAATTTTTAGTTCCCAAAATAGGTCAAAATATAAACAATCAAATTTAGTCACAATTTATAACTATTTAGATTTCTTATTAAATTATATATTATTTTTTATGCACTATACGCATGTACACATTTGAAGGCTGTACATGTGTACATGTACACTGAAATAAATGTGATATTATATTGCACTCCACATATTTGCGCTACCCGCCGGCTATGTAGTTGTGACGCTACTTCTGCGCACGATTTTGTATGGAACGTTTTTAAATTACTATAGAAATTGAATTTTCATAATCAATAATTTTATAATTATTTGTCATAATAATATTTCACTTTAGCAGTTCATTACATTACTACAGAGTTTACATTTCTCGATGCTAAAAAAGAAATTAGTCATCATCCCCTTGTTATAAAGTTACGCAGACATAACAAACCTTTTACAAAAACCGGCCAAGTGCGAGTCGGACTCGCCCATGAAGGGTTCCGTAGCAGCAAGTAAAATTTTTATATTTGAGTTGTTAAACTGAAAGGTAAATTGCAGTTTACGATTTAAGACGTATTAAAAAAAACTACTCACTAGATCTGGTTCAAACCAATTATTGGTGGAAGTTTACATGGTAATTGTACATCATATATTTTTTTTAGTTTTATCACTCTCTTATTTTAGAAATTACAGGGGGGGGGGACACACACACACACACACACATTTTACCACTTTGGAAGTGTCTCTCGCGCAAACTATTCAGTTTAGAAAAAAATTATATTAGAAGCCTCAATATCATTTTTGAAGACATATCCATTGTTACCCCGCACGTATAAATTTGACGAAAAAAAAATTTTTGAGTTTCAGTTCTAAGTATGGGGAACCCCCAAAATTTATTGTTTTTTTATTTAAAAAAAAATCTTTTTGAGTTGGTTGAATGAAAGGTAAATTGCTGTTTACGATCTTAACTATTATTTTAGAAGTTACAGAGGAGGGGGGGGGGGACACATTTTACCACTTTGGAAGTGTCTATCGCAAAAACTATTCAGTTAAAAAAATATATTATAAACCTCAATATCATTTTTGAACACCTATCCATCTACACACGTATGGGATTGAAGAAAAAAAAAATGAGTTTCGGTTCAAATATGGGGTATGTTGTTTTTTCTATTTTTGTGTGAAAATCTTAATGCGGTTCACAGAATACATCTACTTACCAAGTTTCGACAGGACAATTCTTATAGTTTCGAAAAAAGTGACTGTGACATACGGACAGACTACGGAACCCTAAAAAGGAATGATTTAAACAGATTATTTGAAAACCAACCAGACCTTTCTGCGTGCGGTGGAGGTAGAGACAACATCCCGCATTTGATTACTTTTAAACATACCGCACAAGTTTCCCGTAACGTAATTAAATCTGTAATACCGGCCTAAAGTTTGCGGACATTTCTGACTAAACCCTTTTTCAGAATATCATTTTGATCAGTGTATGTTTTCCGAGAGCGACTCAGAACAAATTGTCCACTTAGACTGGATAGATTAGATTAATTCAATTAAATTTTTAAGCATTTTGTATGCTTACTTTATTCTAAAGATTTAGATGTTCTCTTTTTCCGATCTAAATCTTTAGAATAAAGTAAGCATACAAAATGCTTAATAATTTAATTGAATTAATTAGGCGGAGTCATCGAAAAACAATGTTTAAAAATGACTGTAAAGTTATTAATTGTTTCCGTAGTTCGCAAGAATTACGGTAGATGGCTCCAACGTCGCCTTAAGACGTTTAAGATGTGTCGGACAATTTCGAATATCTGGGACGTGTCTAGATGGCTCAGTTGGTCAGAGCATTCCCCCTGTAAGGGACTGGTCGCGGGTTCAAGTCCCGTCCTAGATGTTCTCTTTTTCCGATCTAAATCTTTAGAATAAAGTAAGCATACAAAATGCTTAAAAATTTAATTGAATATTCATTTCTATTTGCAAATTTTTAAGGTGCTGTCAAAAATGGAATAACGCGTCGATGCGATTATGCGAATAATGATGAGTTATGCTATAAGCGAAAAACATGACGCGTTACGTCCGTGGATGGAAGATTGGTTTTGGATGTCAGATAGCATTCGCTTTAGGGAATTTCGCTATTCGGCCGTTTTGTAGTTAGACAGAGCTGACCCTTACTGAGTTGGGAAAAATCTCGGAGGATGACGAGTGAATACAATGTTCCGTGGATATTTAGCATCAAACGAACGTTAAGCAGCTTATGAATCGGCACTGATAGCCATGCCTGAATGCACCAATTGTTTCATCCTCAGAGCCTATACTCTGAAGATGATGAGTGGTGAAGGTATGTCTGGTATCTTCGTCTTTAAAGTCATTTGAAAAATAACTTATTTACAAACCCTATATTTTTGCACAATTTTTTTTATTATTTTAGTATTATTTCCTTTATTATTATACATAAACTTATTAATTATATTTTTAAATACATACAAAAACAATACATACATCTATTTAAAAATATAAAAAACAGTGCTCCACCGGTATCGGGTACAGGGACCTAGCTACCGGTGGTTAGGGCTCCAGAGAAAGGAACTTCCTCACGATGCGCGCCGTATCAAGAAGCACAGCCTTCTGCATCTGGCCCTTGACCAAACCGTCTAACCCGAGCCTCTTCAGGTGTTGGTCGAGGCTCTTTGCTATCAAACCGTTCACTGACACGACTACCGGCACAATGATTGCTGAGTCAACACTCCACATGTCGACAATCTCGTGGGCCAAGTCCAAGTACTTAACTTGTTTATCCTTCTCAGCTTTCACGAGATTCTCGTCATGAGGAATGGTAACATCAGCAATCAAAGCTCGGCGTTCGGCTCGGTCTATCACCACAATGTCAGGCTTGTTGGCTACAACAGTCCTATCAGTGATGATAGATCGATCCCAGTACAATGTGATATGACTATTTTCTAGAACCGGCTCAGGAACATACCTATAGTACGGCACTTCAACTTCCACAAGGTTGTATTTCAGAGCAAGTCACTGGTGGATTATCCTGGCTACTTGATTATGTCTGTGCAAGTACTCGCCGTTAGCAAGACGAGAACAGCCGGAAGTAATATGCCTGAGGGATTCACCAGGCTGGTGACACGCTCGACAGATGTCAATTGTGCCATCCCTCATTATATACGTCCGGTAGTTATTCGTCTTGATAACTTCGTCCGCAATCGCACAGACAAAACCTTCAGTTTCCCCAAAAACGTCACCGAAACGTAGCCAGGACACGGATGCCAGTAGGTCTACTTCGGGCCTGTGGAGGGCCCGATAGAATCTACCGTGTAGCTCCTTACTCTGCCATATCTCCCTTCGGCTGTCAGTGCCGACTACTATAGGTCTGCGCCAGTTCTCCTTAGCCAAACCGAGCGGGGTGAGCCCGGTATCTACGTTGACTACATCACGGTGCATATCCACGTTCCACTTAAGAAAATAATCTCTGAGATTGCACACCTCGCGATTATGAAGGGTCTTTGCATTTAAAAATCCCCGAACCCCACATTTCCGCGGGATCTACAATCTCATGACTGACGACCGCGGATGATGCATTCGAAATGCAGTCAACTGAGTCCGGACTTTCCTATCAATGGCATCGAGTTCAGTCTGAGTCCACTTGAGTATGCCTAAGGAGTACATCAAGAGTGGCATGACCCAACTATTACAGGCACGGTAACATTTGTTTCATCCCGGTCTCATTGATGCATAACGCCTGTGACATACCCTAGTATTTATAGGTCTCAGTTACGAGGAGTGATCTCAGGTTAGTGGAATCAGAGAGCTGTATACCCTGCGACTCCACCACTCGCCCTCGCTTTACATGAATGACTGCGCATTTTTCCACACCAAACCCCATTTTAATAGAATTACTGAAATTTTCGGTAATCTTCAGTAAAGCCATTAATTGAGGATTAGTGTGAGCAAACAACTTCAAATCGTCCATGTAAAGCAGGTGGGATACCATCTGACCCTCTCTTCGTAACCTATAACCTAACCCTGAATTCACTAGTAAAGTACTAAGTGGGTTCAGGGCTAAGCAGAACCATAGGGGACTCAGACTGTCCCCTTGAAAAATACCCCGCTCTATTGTTATCGGCTCGCCATCACCCAAAGCCCGACGACACCCTGGATAGAAAAGAACAGTCCTCCATTGCCCCATACATGTCCTTAAGAAGGTACATAGAGTTGCATTCACTTTATACAACTCCAGCACCCTCAAAAGCCATGTATGTGGCACGGAATCGAACGCTTTCTTGTAATCTATCCAGCATGCTGCCAAATCCTTAGTACGACGGCGAGCTTGTTGGCTAATAGCCATATCAATGAGGAGGAGCTCCTTAGTACCCCGGGCCCCATTCCTACATCCATTCTGAGAGGCACACATAATAGAATTATTGTTTATATGATTGCTAATTTTAGCTCTCAGAATGGATGTAAGAAGTTTATAAACCGTTGGCAGACATGTAATCGGTCTATAATTATTGGGCTCCAGAGTACTACCTGTTTTATGGAGCGGGTGGGTAACCCCGGTTGTCATAAAAGCTGGTAGCCTCCCAGATTCTACAGCAGATTGAAACTGTGAAGCCAAAAGAGCGTGCGAACTCCGCAGCCATTTAAGCCAGAAATTGTGCAATCCGTCCGGTCTCGGGGATTTCCAATTAGACAGCGGACGGACCGCGCAATCTACATCAATGGCATCGATATATATATCTTCCATTTCAGGAATGGACTCGCACGCTCTCACTACCTCACACATCCAATCACCTTCAATGTGACTAACGGGCACCGACCAGATGCTGCGCCAAAACGTATTTGTGACTGCAGCCTCCGGCCGTCGCACGTCGTCCACACTTTCATCTGGTTGCTCCCAGCTTCTATATACCCACCTCTAGTCTCTTCGGAACATGCGATTAACGGTAAATCGATCGACGCGTTTTCTGTATCTGCGAATACGGTTTGCCCATGCACAGACTTTCTGCTTCCGGAAATCAATGCGCTCTGTGATCCGAGACGTATATTCTTGGGGACTGATACCAGTTCTCGCAAACGCTCGGGTCACATAGCGCATCACTCTCGGGCGAGTATTACCCGACCTGAAGCAGATTAGCTTACTGATGAGCACCCTTGCCTCGGCCACACGTCGCTCAATCCTGCATTGCCATGCTGGTATATTAGACTTAGGTCGTATGGCAGGATCTTTATTAGGGAATTTAACACCTGCCATACGACATGCCGCTACAGCAGTACAATACAGGATTGAATGAGTGTCCCCGAGATTTTCGCTATTATCTAGATAACTAGGTAATAGCGAATCAAGGGCGCTCACCAGAGCCATATTTCGTCTGTGTATAGGCAAACGAGGCAGACGTGGCCTGTTATTCAGGGGCATCGATCGATATTCCCGCAACGCACATTCCAAAGCCTCCTTAATCTGTTCATTGTACTGAATACTTACTGGAATAAGTGTGTCATCCCCTGTCTCTTCATTCATTTGACTCACAGGCACTGGTGCAGGTGTTGAAGCAGGAGCCGGGGCGGGGTTGACACAGATATTTCGCAAGCATTCTTGCCGTAGAGTCTGAAGTACGGTTTCATTCAACATGCGATTGCGTTGAATGACCCGCACTTGGTCCGATAGTCGTTGTGACGATGTGTTGACGGAAGGTTCAAGCGCCTGAAACAAAGGAAGCATTCGGGTACCGTATGCACTGAGGTTAGTTCCCCCCTCTGTAGCCGCAAAATATGCCCACATGACATTTTCGTTTATTGATGGTGTCCATCGCATGCGGTGCACATCACCACCGGCAGCGGGGGCCCTGTTCGAAGCCGGAGGGCGTCGGGGTCCCAAGCATATCGGTGGCCGGCCTCTCCCCGGCCGACGTACAGGTGTTGGCGGCGTCGGCGGGGAGAAGAACTCGTCGCTCGAAGAGGAGCTCGACGCCGCTGGTTCCGTTGGTGGGGGCTGCGCGGCGGAGCTTAGCGACGAGTCCGGAGGTGTAGCAGGTGCACTAGCGTTCCTCCTAGCTTGTGCGCGGGTCAACATACTGTCTTCGTCATTAATTTTGCCTGATTTTGCTTATTTACTTTATTAGTGACATCTGTCAGTGCTGCGGAACTTTTGTTTGGGGTATAAATATGATTAAAGGATACATTTTTACAAAGAAATTAATTCACTTTTTGTTAAGGTGAGCAATGCCAATATAGTATTCAAAATCTGCTAATACTAGATACGATAGGAATATTAAAATAAATATATTTATTCAGAGCAAAATAAATCTGACATTATATGTTGTAGGGTTGCCAGGGTTAAACATAAATAAAAACAGTATTAATTTCAAACAGTGATAACACACATAATAATAATATTATTATTATTATGTGTGTTATCACTGTTTAACACACATAATAATAATAATATTATTATTATGTGTGTTATCACTGTTTGAAATTAATACTGTTTTTATTTATGTTTAGTTTTCTTTTTCTTATTTCGTTTCCAACGTGATTTCTGCCATGTGCGTGTATCCAAATGGTATTCAATAATTTATTTATTTCTTTCTATCATTATCTGTTCATCTCGTAAACACGATTTGTCTGCACAGTCATAAAAAAAAGCGGCCAAGGCCGAGGCGGACTCGCCCATTAAGGTTAATTGCAATTTACGATTTATGACGTATTAAAAAAAACTACTTACTAGTAGATCTCGTTCAAACCAATTATCGTTGGAAGTTTACATGGTAATGTACATCATATATTTTTTTTTAGTTTTATCATTCTTTTATTTTAGAAGTTACAGGGGGGGGGGGCACACACTTTACAACTTTGGGAGTGTCTCCCGCGCAAACTATTCAGTTTAGAAAAAAATGATATTAGAAACCTCAATATCATTTTTAAAGAGCTATCCATAGATACCTCACACATATGTGTGAGGTATCTAACTAGGTATATAAATTTGGTATAAATAAATGAGGTATATAAATATTTTTTTATAAAAAAATATCTAAAAAATTTTTGAGTGTCAGTTCTAAGTATGGGGACCCCCAAAATTTAGTCTATTTCTGTGTGAAAATCTTAATGCGGTTCACAGAATACATCTACTTACCAAGTTTCAATAGCATAGTTCTTATAGTTTCGTAAAAAAGAGGCTGTGACATACGGACGGATAGACAGACAGACATGACGAATCTATAAGGGTTCCGTTTTTTTCCATTTGGCAACGGACCCTAAAAAACGGCAACTCCACATTTTGTATTGTTCTCTCACTCACGTTATTCAGGGAAAGGTTGCCTTCAATATATTTCAACTGCACGAAACACAGCTGATCCTCGAACAAATTACCTACAAGTATAGGCACTTGGAAATGGTGCTCTTAGATTATTAGGGCCGTCATTTTACTCTCGAGGAAAATATTTGCACTTAGAAGTGATTATTACTCTGAAGAGAAGTCTTTTGGGTGATTCTTTTAGAGAGTTAAGTGGCCAGCACTATAATCGTGATAGGGAGCTATTTGCAGCATTTAATTCACTAATAAACGGCCTCTGTGGCGTAGTGATAGTGCATTCGACTGTTACGACACGGGGCGCAGGTTCGCTTCCCGCTCAGTGCAAATATTTGTAAGAGTTATAGCGTGAATATGTCTATTCCATTGGTCTGGGTGTTCCGATGTATAATAATATGTATATATTTACAAAAAAAAAGTATATAATTATGTTTACTCGCTTTCTGGAACCCATAACACAAGCTAGTTAACCTATGCTTACTTTTGGTATAGAAAGCGCTATGTAGAATATCGTAGAATCGTAGAATATTTATTCGTAAAATATATCTGTATAAATATACTTACGCTTACATATTTCTGAACGGTGTTTGAGATTGAAAGTACCTTGTCTTATTGTTTGGAGGTGGTTAATTGAAGTGAAGTGAATTTATCAGTATACATTATGGCACGTAAATATCTTAACACCATCGACTTACTACAACTTTATAACTACAGTCCCGAGTCCTTTAGGCGGGGCGTGAAAAAGTGTCTGTTGAGGCCGTCAGATGGCCACCAATGTTGAATTGTTTATTTAGTATCGGTTATGATTTATCTCATTCCTGAGTCTTATTCTTAGTTAACTATGAGGAAAGATGAAGTTTAATTGACGTGACCGTTATAAAAAAAAAAACATTAATACTGGCTTTACTCACGGATGTACGGAAGTGAAGACCAAGGCCTTCAAAGCCAAGTCAACCTTACGTGCATGTCCGTACGCTTTTTGACTATTACGGCAGCTACTGCAGTCTAAACTCGCCAGCAAAAACACAACAATTCGCAAATTTTTTAAACGGTTTCAGTTCTGTAGCTTTAAAATGTAGATAAGTCCAAAATACTTCATTTAACTCTATATAAGTCTATATAAAACTCTATATAACTTCACGCCTATATCCTCGAAGGGGAAGGCAGAGGTGTATTACACACCCATGATTCGCCAGTTATGTTGAGGTCACAACGTAATAGGGGGCGAGCCTATATTCATCTACCGGGCACATTATTAAGTGAGCGATAATTAACATTCATTAATGCACACATAACTACGTAAAGTCAGAGGTGTGTACCCGGGGCGACTGGGGATCGAACTCGAGACCTGGTCTTAGCATAAATTAGTCTCAGCATATATTAAATATAATAATTTAGGTATTAATGTTTATGTGTAATATGTACCTATTATATTTAACTACATACAATTAGTACGCCAAACAACTACCGCTCAATCCTACCAACACATTACCATCCAAAGGTTGCCTGGTAGAAATCGCTTCAAGCGATAAGGCCGCCCATTGTACTGCTTCCTCCTCTAATTTTATAATACTTATGTATACTATGTTTACCTGGTGTACAATAAACTAAATAAATAAAAAAAAAATTTTTTTTTCGTACAGGACAATCCAGGCAACCAATTCAAGTCCATCCCTCTCGGTCTGTGGTGGGCCATCGTTACAATGACTACGGTGGGTTACGGAGACCTAGCTCCCAAGACCTACTTGGGTATGTTCGTCGGAGCTCTCTGCGCATTGGCCGGTGTGCTGACTATTGCACTACCTGTACCCGTCATCGTTTCAAATTTCTCCATGTTTTATTCACATACGCAGGTAAGTGTAGAATTAAGATTTTTCTGAAATTATTTTGATAATTTAAAACATATCGCTGTGTCTAAATGAAAAACTAAATTAACCTATATTACTAAGAATTCAATGCAGGGTGCGACTGAAATAAATTGAGCGGAGCGAGCAGGACTCTTACTTGAACATAAGACATCTTACTACGGTCGCGCGTTTAGCTAAGGCCGCGCGCTCGTGAAACTGTTTTTCGGTGATTATTCCTCAATGGTACATCGGACATAAACTATCTCGCTTCAAAACACTCCTCAGTGTCCACACTCTCGCTCTATCTCGCCCAGCGCGCGGACGTGTGTAACGTGTGAACGCTCGAGTAATAGCATACCTACTACCTTTTTTTTTTTTTTTTTTTTTTATCGTGCGGAAATCCCTTCGGATACCCCCCCGCCAGCCAGCGGGGGCGGTTATGTCGGGCTTGCACCGACTAAAACCGCACGCCGTCTCGGGTCTTCAGACGCCGGGGTGTAAGGTTACCCATAGAGCATATCCCTCGCACCCCGGCTGACCCTGGGCCATCTCACCACTAACAGCATCGCTCATCCTGTCTCCTCTGAAAGCAGAGGAGTACGGAGAGCGATGTGTTCCCGCCACGTTGGGTATTGGCCGACGATCAATGCCAACCCTATGAAGGGGTGAAGGGGAAGCCATTGACCGCCGCCCAGGGTGTACCGGCCGCTCCGATTCCGTTCCCCCCGGACTGCAGCGGGATCGGAATCGGAGCGACACTCGAGGAGGTTACCCAACACACACCCCAGCATACCTACTACCTACTAACAAAAAAGTGTAAAATGACTCAAAACTGTAAAAAATGTAAGCTATACCTATCCGTTACCAAGGATGAAGTGTTAAAGTGTAAAGGAGGATGCAATGGCATTTTCCATAAGAAATGTGTTAAAAATATGAAGCAATTTCTACAGAAAGAATGTTGTGATGAATGTTCAAAAAGTTCCTTTTCACCAAAAAATACAGTGGACATTAGCCAGGTGGAAGAATTTCAAGAGGGCATAACAAACACTAATGAAAATACTACATCGCTTGAAAAACAACTGCGAAATATCAATAAAAAATTAGAGATTATTAAAAAAATGGAGAAGGATTTAGAAGAGATAAAAAATACAGTAACATTCTATTCAGAACAATATCAAGAAATGTTTGAGTTTAAGCAACACGCAGAGAAAAAAATAAAAGCCTTGGAACAACAAAATATTTTTTTGGAAAAATGTAACAAGTCGCTGGAAGAAAGGGTGATGGTAATGGAACAGAAAGAAAAAGAGAAAAGTATAGAGATAGTTGGTGTGGAGAAGCACGAGAAGGAGAATTTAGAGTTAATTATATCAAAAATTGCAAAAAAACTAGACTTAAACATAAACGACATCGAAGAAGCGAGGAGGGTAGGAGTGGAAAGAACATCAGATGATAAGACGCGACCGCAGCCCATTATAATAAAACTACGCACTAAAACAGCGAGAGACCAGTGGCTTAAGTTGCGAAAACAACGCATTACCAATGATATGCTATATGGAAATAAAAATGAGACTAATATCTATGTAAATGAGAACCTCTCGAAGCACCTGAGACAATTATTTTGGTCGGCTAAAAGGGAATTGAAACCTTCATATAAATTTATCTGGATCCAAAACTCGAGGATTTTGGCTAAAGAGAATGAAATAAACAAAAAAATACATATAATAAGAAGTGAAGATGATATTCGTCACTTAGCGGCAAGTTGTAGCGATAAGTAAGTACCTTATTTTTTTTTTTTTTTTTTTTTTTCGTGCGGAAATCCCCTCGGATACCCCCCCGCCGGCCAGCGGGGGCGCAACAATAAATATTAAGAGCTGGACCACACTACTTGATTCCTTACCGATACAAAATTCGATTCAATAACGCAACAAAACTGTGAATTCCAAAGTTTTTACACTATAGAGGATTGGAGTAAATACATAAATAAAAAATGTAAAAATGAATTCGATATTGTACATGTAAACATTTGCTCATTAAGAAAACATTTTAACCAACTATTGGTACTATTAAATGCAGTGAAACAACAGATAGATATAATTATTTTATCAGAAATCAATATTAAAAAGGAAGAAATGGATTTGTATATGATAGATGGCTACCATACATGTCAGTATATGCGGGAGGTGGAAAGAGGAGGAGGGATAATTGTCTACATGAAACAAGACCTGAACTTTGAGGAGGAAAGGACATACAACTCGGAAGTGGAAGTTGTTTCCGGAAAAATCAGAGTAGACAGAACACTCATCCTAAACCTTATTGCCTTGTATAGACCCCCAAAGAAAAATAAGAATGAATTTATCAACCATATAAACCAGTTACTGAAAAAAATACCGAAAAAAGAAATGGTGATTATTATGGGCGATATGAACATAGACCTACTGAACAAAAAAAATAACTCAACGAAAAATGAATATAGAAACGCCCTGTGTGAACATGGCCTGCAGATGGCTATACCGACAACCGAGATAACGCGAGAAGTTGTAGTGAAGGGAGTTGTACAGACGTCATGTATTGACCATGTGTGGGTGCGGACAAACGGCGGCGATACTAGGTGTGTTACGCACACGTTTGCATGTCGACTATCCGATCACCGTATGACAGGTATTAGGTTAAAAAGTGACAGTAACTATGAGGGTTGTAATAATATGTCGAATAGTAATAAAGTAACACGGCAAGTGATAAATAATAAGTTAATTGGTGAAAAACTTAAGGATGTAAAGTGGAAAGATTATGCGGATATAGACTGCCCCTTATTGTTATATAGTGAACTGTGTTTGGTTTTTCGCAGGATTTATTCTGAATGTTTAGTGACAAAAACCTTTTGCAACAGAAGGGAACCTCAACCTTGGGTGAGTAAAACACTAATAAAAAGTATAACCAGAAAAAATGAATTATTTAGACAATGGAAGGCGGACCCGACTAACATGAGTATGAGGTTAGAATACACGAAATTTCGAAATAAACTCAATAAAGAAATAAATGCTGCGAAAAACCAATACAGGAGAGAGCAATTAAAAAATTGTAAAGGGGATATGAAAAAAGTATGGTCTAGTATTAATAATTGGATAGGAAGGAAAAATATGACTGTTGACAGTGTAATAAAAAAATATTTGGGTAGAATGGATACTATGTATAATATATGTACTAAATTCTCTGGCACATTTACAAGGGAAAGAGAAAAAATTAAGCACAACTGTAGTCAAAAATTTTTAAATAGGGATAGTTATGTCAGAAAAAGTGAAGTATCATTTAGGTTTAAAAAAGTAGAACCTGCTGAGATTATAAAAATTATAGAAAATCTGGATCAAAACAAATCTCCTGGGTATGACCAAATTAGAGTACAGGACCTCAAATTGATTAAAGAAGATGTAAGTATAATACTCTCTAAATTTGTAAACATGTGTGTTGTACAAGGTATATATCCCCTTGACCTGAAAAGATCTTTAATTCGACCTATTTATAAGCAGGGATGCCATATGGAGTACACCAACTACAGACCTATTGCCATACTATCAGTAATAAATAAAATTGTTGAAAAAGTCATTGTTATGCAGGTAAGTTCTTTTTTGGAGACATACAATATTTTATCAGATTGTCAACATGGTTTTAGAAGGAACAGGAGCACCAATACAGCACTTACACAGTTTACTGATTACATCAATGGTATACTTAATGAAAGGAACCAAATTCTGGCTCTTTTCATTGATTTCAAAAAGGCATTTGATACTTTGGAACATAATCAACTACTACAAGCCATGGATGAGTGCGGTATAAGTGGCCCTATGAATAGGTTCCTTTGTAGCTATCTGAAAAACCGGACACTATGTACTGTTATTGAAAACACCAAAGGGGCAGAGTCTGCGGTAACATTAGGTGTACCGACAGGCTCTGTCTATGGACCAATTGGCTACATAATGCATGTCAACAGTATGGTGAATGTGGTTGGGCACAGTAGGGTGTTTATGTACGCTGATGACACTTGCCTATTAGTAGCTGGAAAAAATATACAACAACTAGAAGCTCAGATGCAACATGACCTTGATAATGTCATGAAATGGGCACACGACAATGGTATTATAATTAACACCTGTAAAACAAAGTGCATGCGTATATATTCACCCTACAATAAACCAAGAGTGCATTGTGCCAGTGACAGTGTAAACATAACTGGTCACTCGTACGAATGTCTACATGCTAATAAAATGGGTTGTCATTGTGAGGAAATTGAATGTGTAAATACAGTTAAGTACCTGGGCTTAATTATAGACAGTGTTTTTAATTGGCAGCCACATATTAATTCTGTATGCAGTAGGTTAAGGACTGTGCTCAGCAAATTCTACCACCTAAAAAGAGTGGTAGACACACGTACCTTGTTCATGGTTTACTATGCGTTAGCAGAGTCACTGATAGGCTATGGATTGAGTTGCTATGGCTTAACTTTTCAAACGTATTTGGAAAAGTTAAAAAAGCTCCAAATAAGATTTCTAAAAATCATTGCTAATAAGAAAATACTTAACAGATGTAAAGATGACTACAGTAAATTATTCTCAGAATTTAAATTAATGCCAATTCATGTAAAGGTAAAATATCTAATTGCTGTAGAGACATATTACAAAGAAGAATTTAGGGTTAGGAAGTTATACAAATATAGTGTCAGGTCAAGTAAAATAGGTAAATTTATTCTAAATAGAGTGAATAATTATTATGGCGTAAGAACAAGGAAATATATAGTGCCAAGAGTTTATAACAAGTATATGCTATTAAGAAATGATTTAAAAATAAAAAATAAAGCTACATTTAAAAGAAAATTAAAAAATATGTTTATAAATTGATATATGTAATAATGATGATATAATATTAATAACTGGCCTGTGCTGATTATTATTTGTAATGCAAATGATAAATATAGCTTCGTTAGGTATATAGTACAATGTATTCGAGATATTAATTTTAATGCAAGGGATAATAATTAAATGTTGAATGTATCAAGATATAATTATATAAATTGGGTGGATGGGTAGACTTAAAGTAGACATAAGTAGGTATGTTTATAAAAATGTATGAGTGAACGCCTACAAACTGCCCCAGCAGTTTGGCGAAGATAACTTTTAAGAACATATGTATCTATTTTTATGAATAAACAATTAAAACAAAAACTATCACCTTGGTAAATTTGGTCAAGATCGCGCGAGTGGTTACGGAGGAGTTCAGCCACCAACTAACGGCTATGCCGGGTATAAGAGCTTTGCTCGCGTCGCTCGATCAGCTTAATAAAGCCGTAACGAGATGAAAACTGTAGGTACATTAAATATTTTTTCAAAAATATAATTGCTATGTGTTCTAGCAACTATACCGATGCCAAATATGTGATATTTAGAATTTTTGTCTGTATGTCTGTTTATCGGCTTTTTAATATCGATGTCCGAACATCACTTGAAGACTGCGGAACAAATTCAGCTGAAATTTTGCATGAATATTTTTCTAGGGTATGGTCATAAACTGCGCTATATATTATCACGCTATTATAAGTGTGATAGCAGCAGCAGGGTAAAATAGACCAAATCTATTATTGACATTTTCTTTATTATTACAATTCTGCAGTTTGATAGATCTCAGACATGGTTAACGTTTAGACTAAATCATCGCGCTATAGCTAAAAAGTGATGAGCAGTGAAATATGAAATCACTACAGAGTTACTTAGTTGTAAAAGATAGTGGATTAGAGACTCAACCTGGGATAATAAATATCATCACGCTATTAGACTAGGGAGCCGGGTAGAATTAATTTTGATGTTACATATAAACCTCTATTTCTTCATGATAAATTATTGAAAATATAACGGTGAAATAGGTGACCTAATACATGTTGGGTCCGAAATTGTAGAAGTAAACATACTTTGATCTATTTAACGCGGATGAAGTCGCCGTCAACAACTAGTCAAGAATATTAGTAGAAAGCGTACTATAAAGGATGGAAACTTTAAGTATGTCCAAACAACTATTTCATTAAAGAGAACATCTAGGACGAGACTTGAACCCGCTACAAGTCCCTTACAGGGGGAACGCTTATATCTTTAACTTTAATTGTAATATTTCATTAAAGTTAAAGATATAATAAATCGGTAACTAATTATAAATAAATAAATAAATATTCTACGACATTCTACACAGCGCTTTCTAGACCCAAAGTAAGCATAGCTTAACTAGCTTGTGTTATGGGTTCCAGAATGCGGATAAACATACTTAAATACGTTTTTTTTGTAAATACATACATATTATACATAGAAACACCCAGACCAATGCAAATAGACATATTCATGCATACAAATATTTGCACTGAGCGGGAATCGAACCCGCGTCCCCTGACGTAGCAGTCGAATGCACTACCGCTACGCCACAGAGGCCGTCAATATAATTATAATTATCTAAGTCTTCTCCCAGCTCTGATGTGGTCGATTTTTCAATTTAGTACGATGCGGCTGAACTTCAATGTTTTCCGTGAAGAGCCTGCCATTTGAGCTACAGAACCTTTATTTTTCATGCGGAAATCCCTTCGGATAATCCCCCCCCCCGCCGGCCAGCGGGGGCGGTTATGTCGGGCTTGAACAGAATAAAACCGCACGCCGTCTCGGGTCTACAGACGCCGGGGTGTAAGGTTGCCCATAGAGCATATCCCTCGCACCCCGACTGACCCTGGGCCATCTCCGGTTTCGAGATGGCCCCTCTCGGGTTTGGTAACCACGGTATCCCCGTCTTGCCCCGGTTTGGGGGAGGGGTGCTAGTTGCCCCGCCGTCCCGGCCTGCTTCTGCTGGGGTGACCGGCGGCCTCACCTATTGGCAATTACGAAGTTCTGTAATTAGATCTTACATGCTATTCTGCAAGAACGTTTATGTATCTCGAGAGCTGAATCTGCGTTAAGTATCAAATTTTTTATGGCAAATAAAACATCTCACCGCGGATTCAGCTGTCGAGATTTATAAACGCTCTTACAGAATACCGTAATACACAGTTGTCGAACTTCTTACGGCTTCAACTACCCGTAACGAGTGTCATAGATGTTCGTATGGTAACCGGGACCGACGGCTTAATGTGCTTTCTGGGGCACGTTCCCTCCGTACCTCGAAAAGCACTCTCAATGTGTTAACAATAGACACCACACTACACATGTGTTGGAATTTGTTCTATGTATAAATCCATACGGTAATGATGTTAAATATTGACAAAATTATTGTTTTATTGTTTTTCTCGATACTTTTTTTTTTTTTTTTTACGTGCGGAAATCCTTTCGGATACCCCCCCCGCTGGCCAGCGGGGGTGGTTATGTCGTGTCTCGACTAAAACCTCACGGTGTCCTCCCCAAATGTCCGTTGCCGGGCACCCCGGGTAAGCCCTTTTTTTTCTCGATACTTAGGTTTACTTGTTGGGAATTATGTTTGTTTTTGAATTACATAGGGAGCTATATTGCCTGACGACGTGGTGTAACGCTGAAAATCAGTACTTTGGTGGTTGATACCCACTTCAGTGTTTGCTGAGTGTCCATCCCTTATTGCGGTTATGGCTCACATCATGTTAATGTTGTTTCCATTTTAATATTGAGAGGGAAAAACACGTGCTATAACTTGCCACGTAACATGACACGTTGTCAAGTTGTCAATGTTGCCATACTTGACAATCTTGTCATACGTCTATATTGATATGCTCACTATGCTCAGGCGGCGGCGACCACAGATAAATAATATATTTATCGTGCCTCTCGATCAATGTTGTGTACGAGCATTCGCCGCCAGAGTAGCTCTTTTTATTTTAATTTTGATAATTTTATTGTATATTATGTACTTTTTTTCATGCGGAAGTCCCCTCGGACACCCCCTCGCCGGCCAGCGGGGGTGGTTATGTCGGGCTTGAACCGACTAAAACCGCACGCCGTCTCGGGTCTTAAGACGCCGGGGTCTAAGGTTGCCCATAGAGCATATCCCTCGGACCCCGACTGACCCTGGGCCATCACCGGTTTCGAGATGGCCCCTCGGGTTTGGGAACCACGGTGTCCCCGTCTTGCCCCGGTTTGGGGGAGGGGCGCTAGTTGCCCCGCCGTCCCGGCCTGTTTCTGCTGGGGTGACAGGTGGCCTCACCTGCCTGGGGTGGCAGGTGAGGCCTGCGCTCATGGAGGACGGAGGTCGTTAAGCGACCTCCGGCGCCTGAGTCACCTGCGACGCGCGGCGAGCATGTTGCGGTCTCGGTGGGCGGGGAGATTTCTATATATCTTACGGGCGCCCTCCGCCATCTCCTACGCGAGCATTATATGCTCGCAGAAGGAGGTGGTGGCAGCCCAAGCGCTCGCACTCCGCACCATTGCCGCAATCATGCTGCCGAGTGAAAGGACTCCCACCCCGATGGCTGCCACGAGGTCACGCCTCGGCGTCTCCCACGCCGAGCAGTCCGCCAGCGTGTGCAGCCCCGAGTCCTCGCTTGTGTCGCAGTGATGGCACTCAGCCGTTGGCTCCTTTCTGATCCGATGCAGGTGGTCCCCGAAACTCACCCTTACCGAAGATCACCTGCGTCAGTCGGTACGAGAGGCTTCCGTGTCGCCTCTCTAGCCAATCCTCCATGATGGGCCTTACCGCTGCTATTGCAGCGTACCCTTTTGTATTTTATATGTATCTAATCAGTAAAAAGACATGTTTTCTTTCTATCTTTCTTCTCACCCATTCTACGCTGACCTGACTAGTCTTGCTTAACCCTGCAATGTGTATCTACTAATCTATCAGGTACAGTCAGCAATGATTTTCGATTTACATATAAATTTACAGTTCTGTGCGACAACTCGCGATCGTGTGATCCATGGGACAAATTGACACTGAAACCAGTGAGAATCATCTGTTATGTTAGATGCTGTAAAACATATCTGTCTTGTAATCTGTTTATATGTCTAAAGACAGTTTCTTTGATGAATTTCAAACCTCGTCATCATCAAAGTCTGCACCAGAGCCTCGTCTTTCAATCAGTAGGTGTTCCGGTTTGATGGCTAAGCCGCCTAAAAAATTGGTGGGGCTCCAAAAATATCAATTTTTCACCCTTAACTTGTCTGTATAAAAAATAATTGATCCACTTAAATTCTTGTCTTCAGTTCAATATACGAACTACTAGTATACGATGTGAATAAAACTACAGAATAATGTGACCTTTATCTACTATTACCATACGTAAAAAGGTCCTATAAAGCCAAATTTAGTGGGTAGTGAAGAAGATATGTATGAGAATGTCCAACTCATGCATGACAATAAATTATGGAGGGCTCAGAAAGTTACTCGAGAATAATTCGCTGTAACTTTCATAGTCTCGAAAATGTTGACAATCGCTGATGATAGGATGAGAAATAATTATGACGGGGTTTATAATAATAATAAAAGTCTTTATTAACAGACCAATTTTTTTGTTGTAACATTATTTTTATCATTGCTTTGACACCGGTAAGTGTTAATGATCGTTTTGCTCTTCAGCATAGGCCTCTCCAAGGGCTTTCCAGAGAGCCTTATTTTGTGCTGGTCTCATCCAACACGCTCCTGCCATTTTCTTGTTATCATCTTCCCATCTCCGATGTGGTCTGCCTTTCTTTTTTTTTCTTTTTTTTCCTTGTATGTGTTTATTCATGTATGATGGGGTTTAGTGTGCATTAATTACTTTTTAGATAGCCAATAGCCCGGTGGCGTACGTAACGGACTGATAAGACGAGGTCTCGAGCTCGATCCCCAGTCGCCCCGGGCACACACCTCTGACTTTTCGTAGTTATGTGTGCATTAATAAATGTTAATTATCGCTCGCTTAATAATGTGACCGGTAGATGGCAATAATCCCGCCCCCTATTACATTGGGACCTTAACATAACTGGCGAATTGTGGGTGTGTAATACACCTCTGCCTACCCCTTCGGGGATACAGGCGTGAAGTTATGTTATGTGTTATGTAATTACTTTTTGATAGGTTTTTAATTCCACACATATAATTATTTACACAATATATAAATTAAATTGTTGAATGTTATGTTATGAATGTATTTCGTGAATGTCTCATATTGCTAGTATAGGCATAGTATCCGGAGGGGGCCATCTCAAAGCCGTAGATGGCCCAGGATCAGCCGGGATGGGTACGAGGGATCGCCTTATTAGAAGAAGAAGAGAATGCCATCTCGGGTCTCTTATGCTGAGGTGTAAGGTGGCCTAATTGTTTTTGATCAGTTCGAATCCAACATAACTACCCCCACTGGCCGGCGATAGGTTAACTGTGGGGATTTTCCCCAAAAAAATGGCACCCTATAGGCGGAAACAAATCTAAAAAATCATTAAATTCAGTCCACACGTTCTCGAGTCATAAGCGAACTTTGTTTTATTTATAGAAGATTAAAGCAACTGATATTTCGGGTACAAATATATACCCGAGGGGGCCAGCTCGAAACCGAAGATGGTCCAGGGTCAGTCGGGGTGCAAGAGAAATGCCTTATGGGTCACCTTACACCCCGGCGTCTAAAGACCCGAGATGGCGTGCGGTTTTAGTCGGTTAAAGCCCGACATAACCTCCCCTGCTGGCGGGGAGAGGGGGTATCCGATACTACTCCTTCACCTCTTCATCGCTGATTTGGCTTTAATGGGAGTGACTATCGCCTGACCTCCCAAACCCGAAAAGAAATCCTGGGCTAGAGCTTCATCTCATCAGTAGCCCTAGCGGCTTATCGGTGAGGTTGACGTGCACCTCGAAGTATACCTTTTCAATTTTCGTCAGTATACCACCTACCGTGTAAAGATATATAGCTGGTAGGTATATAAATAAAAAATAAATAGACTAACTAGACTACCTAACTAGACTACTAGACTACTTTTTACTCAACCATATCTAAACATTAAAAAAAGTCAGTATAAAAAAATATGCAAGTTTTTCCTCCTTCATTGAATACATTAAGAATTTTCTTGCATTGTCATGACATTAACTATTTTAAGTGACGCAAAATACAAGCAAGGTAGAGTCTAATATCGTTTTGTGGTAAGCAAATGTAGCGTGAGGAGCCTTCGCAGGTCATTACACACCTCCGCCTTCACCCCTTACCTCGGAGTGTATTTTTGTAGCGAAAATTTTACCATGCATTCTTGGGAATATGCTTTTTAAACAGAATTGAAGCTAAAAAGACGTCTAAAATGAACGGTGAACGGTTCATGTTGCCTCAAATAATTAGAATATGTTTAAACTCATCGTTTTATAGATATTTTTACCTCGCTTTGTTGTATGGTAGGGTAAAATTTATTTATTGATTTTAACGTAACTTAAAAAAAATTAAAAGTAACAGACATGCAGGTCAGCTTTTAGGTTCCCTTTATACCAGGTAGCTCAAAAAGAACCAACGCTGTCACTCACCGACTATTAAATTGGCCACAAAACGAACCATCATTGGCCTGACAGATCAGTCTCTTAGACCCTACCTACGAGTATAATATGAAGGTTAGGCAATTGTTGCAAACATCAATGATCCTAATAAAATTATTCAATATCATTATCATGGTTTAAGTATTTAATTCTTACTATCAAAATGGATTATAATGGCTTGAAAAAATACCATTCATAAAATTTTACCTCTTCGGGAATATTAATATATAATTTATTTTTTTGAAAATTCTCAGCCAGTTTTTACAAAATGACCTAACATACATAATATATCGGAAAAACTGTTATTAAAAAACCTTTGTAAAAATAATTATCGTTGTAAAATTACCTGACATTATCGCAAATCTCAGTAACTTTGGATATTTCTGGTACGAACATGTTTTGAATACATAATTATTGATTTTATATTGTATTTTGTAGCCGAGGCACAACAATTAGTTTAACAATAATTAAGTTTGCTTAGAATTTAGGTTTTGCTCGAAAATGGTTCGACCAAAATATGATTATAGACGAGACTAAAAGGTCACTAAAATTGGATTAACACTGTTTATTTTACGTTAATATCACTTTTACATAGTTCATTGTCTGAATCAACAGTATAAAATTTAAATTAATATTCTAGGAATTTCTACACAGCGCTATCTAGAACTAAAAAAAACATAGCTTAACTAGCTTGTGTTATGGGTTCCAGAATGCTGATAAACATGCTTAGATATAAAATTATGCTTTTATTAACTTCCCTTATCGCACATTGCAAGTTTATGGTATGAGGCATAAAGTTAATATGACGACGTCATTCAAGAGTTTGCACCTCTACGAGTAATAACTCCGTTGTAATAAGTGCTACGAGTCCGCTACGCGGCACTACGACGCTACTGTGCTACGAACGTATTATGAGGTTGAAGTTCTACGGTTATGAGTATTTTTGTATTAAACTTTTGTCGCTAGGTTATGGTGGCGATATAAAAAAAGTGAATTTTAGTGTCGTTCTGGAAATATTTCTTAATTTTATTATAAAAGTGACGTGTCCTCTCACTCTTTTTTTTTAGAGTTGTTGACAACTTTGCTATATACTGATTAATGAGATTATATTTATTGACTAATAGTATAATAACACTAAACTACACAGATTTTGCAAAATCTGTGAATGCAGTTCAAAATATCTATTTGAGATAATAACTTTTTGAGATATTTTGAACTGCATTCACTGATTTTGCAAAATCTGTGAATGCTGTTCAAAATATCTCAAAAAGTTAGGGCTGGTCTCCTAAGAACGTTTTGCTGTAAATACAACGGTTAAGGTACTTGCCCGTACTACCCCGTTTTAAAATACACCCTGTATATATATATTACATTAATATATATATATATATATATTAATGCCAGTGGGTGAAATTATAAATTCGCTAGACGCAGAGTCTGGAAATAGAACCTAATTGACGACAATAGTTACACATACTATAACTCGGGGGTCACAAAATTATTGGCAAACTTTAGGTAGTCCTAATTATATTTATTATGTTCACACGTTGCATGATAGCAAACAAGTAATTATTAGTATAATTATATACTTTGGTCATTCGCTAACCATGATAGAATGATAGTTATTTATATAATTGTTCCGCGGAATGGTAGTAATAATTAATATGTTCGGAGCAAAGTAATTAAATTACTGATGGTTCATATAATATGTTATTCCTAATATGAAACATAAGCTATTTGTCACGTGAAATTGTTATGTATGTCATGTTAAGTATATTTATATATTATTAAGCGTCGGTAGCTTAGTGGTTAAGGAGTCGACCCTACGATCGAGAGGTACCGGGTTCGAATCCTGGCCATTACACTACCGACGTGAACCCACTCCTAACACAAGCAATTGAGCTTAGCTGGAGGGGTTAGGGGGAATATTAGTAATTTCGGTTACTAATATTCCTTAAAAAAAAGAAAAACAAATTATGTATATTCTTTTCACAAAAAATGTCTCATGTTTCTTAAGATAGTTTTCTTGTATCTCGTATGGTTTCTGATTTACATTGGCCTTTTTGATGGGAAAATATATTACGAAATATTTATAAATTCTACTATTTGGATATTTTCTACTCTTAAACCTAAAACGTCATTTATTCGCAGATTCCTACCATTTCTAGGTCCATATCTTTATAATAAAATAAATGAAATATATCATTTGACTAAACTACAACTCAAAAAACCGTTATTTCCCTGGCTCAATAAAATGACTTACAGTGAAGCTGAAGACCTATTGACAATCCCTAAATAGTGTTTGAAATTGCTACCAACCTTCAGAGTACACATCGTAGAGTTCATAATATACCTCGTGGATCACGTAAACACACGCACACACACAAAACATACACCTTCACACGCATACACACAAATGCACATACACACAAATCCACACACATACACTTAATCCTTATCTTTTGCTTTTTATAATCATTTGAGTTACCTGAGTTATAAGATGTAAATTGTAATGTGTTAGAATTAATTTTTATTGATTAATATGTATTTATTTTGATTTGAAATGTAATTTTCGAACACCTTTGCTCAAGTATTTTTCTAAACTACTCAGCATGTCTTCAGAGTGGTTGCAACTGCTCACTGAAATACAGGCTATTAGCCTAGCTCAGTGACAGAAGCTGCAATTAGATGCTATATAATACTCTGCGTACGTATGCATAAGAATTAAGAATGTAAGAATGTTAAGAATTTATAATAAGGTATAAATCATGTATCATGCTTTTTCGTTTATTATTATTATTATTCCTCTTTATTAACTTTTAAATACATATAATTACATTTTTAAATATATATATTAAAAAAAATACAAATATATTTAAAAATATAAAAACAGTGCTCCACCGGCATCGGGTACAGGGACCAAGCTGCCGGTGGTTACGGCTCCAGGGAGAGGAACTTCCTCACTATGCGTGCCGTGCCTAGCAGAACGGCCTTCTGCATCAGGCCTTTGAGCCAGCTGCCTAACGAGAGCCTCATAAGGTGTTGATCGAGGCTCTTGGCGATGAGTCCATGTGCTGACACGACTATCGGTACAATAATAGCTGAGTCCACATCCCACATGTCGACAATCTCATTGGCCAGGTCCAAATATTTTATTTGTTTTTCTTTTTCTGCCTTCATGACATTCTCGTCATGGGGGACAGTGATATCAACTATCATTGCACGACGCTCTAATCGATCCATTATCACTATATCAGGCTTATTGGCAACAATAGTCCTGTCAGTGATAATAGATCGATCCCATTACAATGTGACACGACCGTTTTCGAGAACTGGGTCGGACACATACTTGTAGTATGGCACCTCCGAAGTCACAAGATTGTATTTAAGGGCAAGTTGCTGATGTACAATCCTGGCCACTTGGTTATGTCTGTGCAAGTACTCGCCGTTGGCTAGACGAGAACAACCGGAAATAATGTGTCTGAGTGATTCTCCGGGGCGATGACATGCCCGACAGATATCAACCGTACCGTCCTTCAGAATATACTTCCGGTAGTTGATCGTCATTACAACTTCGTCCGTGATTGCAAAGATAAAACCTTCGGTTTCTCCAAAAAGATCACCGAACCGTAGCCAAGATACAGACGCTTTTAAATCTATATCGTGTCCATTTAAGGCCCGATAGAAGCGTCCGTGTAGCTCTTTGCCCTTCCATACTTCCCTGCGATCAGCAGTACCAAGTACTACAAGTTTGCGCCAGTTCTCTTTAGCCAACGCGAGAGGGGTTAGGCCATTGTCCACTGCGACCACATCGCGATGCATATCGGAATCTACACGTAGGAAATATTCTCTAAGGTTGTATATCTCGCGGTTATGAAGGGTCTTGGCATTTAAAAAACCACGACCGCCCAATTTCCGCGATATTATACAACCTCATTACCGATGAACGTGGATGGTGCATTCGGAATGTGGTCAGTGTGTGGCAGTGTCCGGACCCTCCTATCTAGAGCATCCAGTTCAGTCTGAGTCCATCTGAGTATGCCGAAGGAGTACATCAGGACTGGCATGACCCAACCATTGCAGGCGCGAACCTTATTACCACCCGATAAAAAGCTTTTTAGAACTTTTTTCTGGCGGCCAAAGAAACGATCCTGCAATGACTGCTTCATCCCATCTTCGGTGATTCCTAACGCCTGCGATATACCCAGATATTTGTATGTTTCGGTTGCAGCGAGAGATTTGAGTTTAATGGAATCTGAGAGTTCCACCCCTTCAGATTCCACTATCCCACCTTTTTCTACATGCATGACCGCACACTTATTTACACCAAATTCCATCTTGATAGAGCTACTAAAGTTTTCAGTCACCTTTAGTAGCTCCATCAATTGTAGATGATTAGGAGCAAATAGCTTGAGGTCATCCATGTAAAGGAGGTGAGAAATAACTTTACCCTCTCTCCGCAACCGACCGGGCTAGGCGCCCTGAACACTCTAGCATTGTGCTAAGAGGGTTCAGAGCCAGACAGAACCACAAGGGACTCAGACTATCACCCTGAAATATGCCCCTCTCGATTCTTATTGGTATATCGTTTCCCCGATCCTGACGACATCCTGGATAGCGAAGGACCGTACTCCATTGCCTCATACAAGACTTCAAAAAGTTGCATAGAGTTGTATCGATTTTATACAACTCCAGCACCCTCCGAAGCCATGTATGAGGCACCGAGTCATAGGCCTTCTTGTAATCTATCCAACATGTAGCCAGATTCTTGCGATTACGACGTACCTGTTGGCAAATGGCCGTATCAACAATAAGGAGCTCCTTAGTGCCACGCGCCCCACTTCTACATCCATTCTGAGATATGGAGATTATCGAATTTGTATTTAAATGTGTTGTAATTTTGATTCTCAGAATAGATGTCAGAAGCTTATAGACCGTTGGTAAACATGTTATTGGTCTATAATTTCTGGGATCCATGGCACTACCAGACTTGTAGAGTAAATGGGTTATATCAGTTGTTAAGAAAGTGGGAAGTGAACCCGAATCTAAAGATGATTAGAACAGAGATGCCAAACTGAACAAAATGCGAACTTCGGAACCACTTTAACCAAAAATTGTGCAGTCCGTATTATTATTATTATTATTGCTCCTTTACAAGAAATTGAGTCAATTTGACATAACATATTTTTTTTGGCAAAATTACTTATTTTTATAAAGAGCTCAACTTGACCAAAAATTCAGAATACCAAAATTGTTTCTACAAAAAATAGCAAATCGCTTCTACAGTTTCATTGTATATGCTACAGTTTCGGATCTCTCCATGCTGTGTCACGCGGTGCTGCGACGACAATCCTCTTCTGATGAGGCCGTCAAGCTGCGTGCCACCATTGTCAACATGATACGTGTATGTAATGGTGACCCTCTTTCCTGAGACTTTACCTTCAGCTTACCATCAGGCGAGGTGAAGTCAAATTGACGTGTCCTAAAAAAAAAAAATAAGAGTCGCACTGTACTGTTACAAACACTAGCTGAACCTCGCAGGTTTGTTCATAGCATACTTCGCACCTATTTATCTCAAATATGTCCGTAATTTATTAGTTCTATAATACTTATATTATAGTTATGTTAAGGTATGGAAATTTACCGAAACACCCGCGGCGAGGACGCCGCAGACTCATCTACGCCCGGGACTACCGACCTCCATGATCGGGGCCTGAGGACGGCAGTTGGCCGACTCGCCGTCCTTACAGAAGCAGGCCGTGGCGGAGGCGTGTCGTGTGTGCCCTACACACGCCTGCCAACTCACCGAAGCGGGATAAAACCCGACCCCACCAGGCGAGGCCGCGGTGGCGGCCAAAGTCCGCCGGCAACCCTGGGGTTATCCTTTCGAGGGCTTACCCGGGGTGCCCGGCAACGGACACTTGGGGAGGACACCGTGCGGTTTTAGTCGAGACACGACATAACCACCCCCGCTGGCCGGCGGGGGGGTATCCGAAGGGATTTCCGCACGTTAAAAAAAAAAAAAAAAAAAAAAAAAAGGTATGGAAATTTACCCGATTTGTTGACATTTACGATTATTACTCCGCTCTTCTAGGTAGAAGCGTGTTGATATATCCTATGCTATATAGCTTCATTCCTCGATAAATGGGTTATCCAACAGTAAATAATTGTTTAATTCGAACCAGTAGTTACTGAGTTTGTGTGTTTGTTTGTTCAACCAAACAAACAAACACAGATTCAGCTTCATAAGATAGCTATTGAAGTTGACTGATATTATACATTCTTATTTCCATATCTAACGTATTTCCAAGTGGAGTAAGCCAAAAGCTGCAGTTCTGAATTTTGTAGCCTGTCTACAACTATAATGAACGCTACGGCAATGCAGCTACGAATCCTTCACGGAATTCGTAGCAGTTCGTAGCTTGTAGAACACTTGACATCTGTATGTCTGGACTGCAATTTTGTAGGTTTTGTAATGTACCCTGTCCGATGAGTTGGAGTAAAGTAATGATATAAATTTTGAACTCTTTGATGGCAGAAATTGTATATTTTGCAAATTGTCTTTAAAAAGTGTATAATATTATTTACATTTTTGACGTCATGGGGAAGTTGGATATAATGGGAATCCTATCAAACTCTATGGAGCCCAATTCAATCTCAACTGTAAGGCGTTAAGCTGCTGATACACGGTTGAAGAAGAAAAAAAAGAATAATTTATTCTTCGACAGGTAAATCCTAAATATTTTTTTAAATAATAATAGAATATTATTTAGGTTTAGGCTTTTGGCGCAGATTTTCCTGTCGGGGTTTAGTGGTCAAACGGTATTCAAAAGTCAAAATTCTAAATTAATTTATTCTGTATAGAACACTATAACGGACCTTACAAGACGACAAAAATAAATTAGACAAATGGAGCACCGGCTCGAAACGCGGCCTGGTCCTGAGAAGATTCCGGCAAGAAACTCAGCAGGCTATTTTTTTAATATATTTATTTAACGTAATTACAATGTTTTTTTGAGTAGCATAGTGAGACAGTAAACAGTTCATATCCAAGTTTGTTTGTCATCTAAATATTTTTGCATTTTATAATAGCCTTTATGGTAAAGTTTGTTTTAATTTGACTTTTAAATTTAGGAAGAGGTAGATCCTTCATTTCATCGCATTTTGTCGCTTCCGTATAAACCACATAATAAAACTAAAGGGAGAAGTAGGAGAGCGGACTTCAGGCTCTAAAGTGCAAGCTTTGAATACATCCGGAACTGGCGCTTAGACCTGTGCAGAATTTCACCCAAATCTATTCATAAATTTTTGCGTGATTGAGTAACTCATAAACTTATTTTCTCATTTATAATCGTAATTGTAATTGTAGCGGTAAGATTCAGCACTTGTCGGCTGTGAAATTCCAAAACGTAGTAATGGATATGAGACAAATTTTATGGGTGAAAAACAAATCATGTAACTCACGTCATCGTCACCGAAAGCTTCGACACGATCCACGTTGTATCACGTAGTAGCGAGCAACATCACTGTATAAACTCTGAAACTTAGCATTTTAAAACTAAATCCGCTAGATGACATTTTTCGAAGTTTCGGTAATATTGCTGAAATGGGCGATTTCTATGAATCTTCCGTCATGATATTTTTTATCACATAATAGATACTGACGCTTTTTTGTATATCCCTGATAGAGTAAGCACAGGTGTATTAACATATTTCCGGACGGCTTAAAAAATACACACGTCATTGTTCAAGTTTTCACTTTTGTCGGCACTCCCGGAGTACCACTGTTTTTTACTATTTATTTGTTTTTTAAATTTTACGGTAGATATTGCTGATGACGCTTATAAGGTTTTCAAATATGAAAGTGTTATATCTAGGCCGTTTGAGATATTTAGACAAATCGAATCGATGCTTTATAGTATGATCATCATCATCAGAGCGTTAGTTCCAGTTGCATCCGAAATGCCCTAGTGTCCACTCTCCTACTCTTACTATTGATATGGTTCATCTTGACTTTCATGGGAGCGACTGCCATCTGACCTGCCAACCTCGAGAGGCAAGCCTGCATCAAAGCCTCGTCCGTCAGTCAGTAGCTGTATCGGCTTGCAGTTGGAATGGCTCGACTCTGGAAATCTTGGTGGGGCTCAAGTCAACCTCATCTGCAACCCGGTACATCTGTCAATTAAGAGACGAGGCTCTAACGGATAAGAGTATATATTAATATTGCATACAAATAGGCTCCAGCTTAAGCAAACTTAAGCAATATATTTTAAAATCGCTAGAATAATACATTCCGTTATCATCACAATAGCAGAATATTATTATTATGATGATAATAGACCGATATTCTTAGCAATCCATGGATTCTCCGTGCGGGTGCCGGATCCATCGCGTTGCTGAGTTAGGAACTCGGGACAGTGCCTGGGACTTGTAACCCAATTGTAGGTTTAGAAGGGGCCCTTTTGTTGATGTACATCAACACTCACCTTCACTACCCAAGTTCCCCTCCCTGACTAACCAAATTTCATACGAACCTACTATTGCCGCTTTAGACATTCGTCCTAGTAAAGAGCTTATTGTAGCTCTCGATAGGCCTAGATCTTTAAGTAGGTTATAGAGAGATTTTGCTGGTATACCTCTCGCTCCCACTTCCACTGCATACAAATTAACCACGTAACCGTTTTTGATTAATAGGCATTTTGACTATATTTAAAATATTGTACGAATTGTTGTCAATAGTTACAATAAAATGTACCGTAAAAAACATATTTTATTAATTTTCAATATAAAATAAGTTTCTTTTTTGTTTAAAAATCAAGATTAAAATCTCCTTTTTTTTGAGATTTGATCACGTGCTTATAAACGCTCTGTGACGTCACACATAGGTAAACAGATTTTTTCAATACAGGCTGTCTGTATTTTCCTAGTGTTAATCGACTGGTTCAATTATTAATTACTAATAATGTTTCACTTTTGTCTTATATATCTCAAAATAAACTATTATTTTTGCAAGTAATTTCAATAATTTATATAAACGTGCTTTAAGTCGCTTACTGTTTACTTTGGTGTGACGTCACATGTTACGGGATCCGTTATGGCGCGTACTTTTTTAAATCAAACTTTAATATCGATTTTTATCGTAAATAAAACAGTTCTCAAAAAAATATTGATGCAATCTGCATTTTTATGTTGTAATACATAATACAGAACTATTTTTTTTGCAGTAGTCAAATACCCTATTCGTTAGTGAGATCATAGTATTTATTTTTCTTTATTGTGTGGTCCTTCACTAGCCTGTGTAATGGGTTCCAGAATGCGGATAAACATACTTATATACTTTTTTTTATAGAGATAATTTGTACGGAGACTAAATCTTCATAGTCAAAAAATCAACTCGGTTTTGGGAGATAACTAAATAAATAATAAAAAAGATCACTATAATGCTTAAAAAATATTTGGTTAACGACCTATATGGCGTAGCGGTAGCGCATTCGACTGCTACAACATTCTTAGGGTTCGGTTCCCGCTCAGTGCAAATATTTGTATAAATATGTCTATTTACATTGTTCTAGGTAATTCTATGTATAATATGTATATATTTACAAACAAAAGTATATAAGTATGTTTATCCGCTTTCTGGAATCCACAACACAAGCTAGTTAAACTATGCTTACTCTGGGTCTAGAATGTCGTAGAATATTTATTTATTAAAAAAAATTGGGATTTTTTGAATTCGAAAATGCAACGATTCGTTTTTTTTTTCTAGATGTCACTTACGAGGTTATGAAATACCACAGCCGATTTATCGCAATACTACATAACATACTACAGTGAGATCTATATCATAACATTTGGCACTCGTAAATATTTGATGAGGTTTATATTTATGACGTGACCGTATTGGACGGCTTTATGCTTGGAGGATTCAGTTACTTATTTCATCTTGTTTCGTTATGGAATTATATCTAGACGGAATAAAAATATATATTTGCTTTGAGGTGAAATAAAAGGGAGACCATTTATAAATAATGAGGTATTAGATACTGATTGGTACTCGAAACTGGAGATGGCCCAGGGGTAGTCGGGGTGCGAGGGATATGCTCTATGGGCAACCTTACACTCTGCTGCTATAGACCCGAGACGGCGTGCAGTTTTAGTCGATTCAAGGCCGACATAACCACCCCCGCTGACCGGCGGAGGGGGGGGGGGAAGGGGGGTACTGATTGGTTTATAATATATTTTTAGGGTTCCGTTGCCAAATGGCAAAAAACGGAACCCTTATAGATTCGTCATGTCTGTCGGTCTGTCTGTATGTCATAGCCACTTTTTTTCGAAACTATAAGAACTATGCGGTTGAAACTTGGAAAGTAGATGTATTCTGTGAACCGCATTACGATTTTCATACAAAAATAGAAAAAAGACATTAAATTTTGGGGGTTCCCCATACTTTGTTTTTTCATCAAACCCATAAGTGTTTGGTGTCTATGGATAGGTCTTCAAAAATGATATAGGTTTCTAATATCATTTTGTTCTAAACTGAATAGTTTGCAAGAGAGACTCTTCCAAAGTGGTAAAATGTGTCCCTCCCCCCTGTAACTTCTAAAATAAGAGAATGATAAAACTAAAAAACATATATGATGTACATTACCATGTAAACTTTCACCGAAAATTAGTTTGAACGAGATCTAGTTAGTACTTTTTTTTTAATACGTCATAAATCGTAAACCGCAATTTACCTTTCATTCAATCAACTCAAATATTTAAAAAAAACATTATTATGTTACTTGCTGCTACGGAACCCTTGATGGGCGAGTCCGACTCGCATTTGGCCGCTTGTGTAACCTTATACATGCCTTGATCTATTCCAAATTTAACGCGGATGAAGTCGCGAGCAACAGCTAGTACTTAATATAGCCCATAAAAAAGTGCCCAGTTGATGGCTGTGGGCTCTCTTCCTATAACGTGGAAGAAACGTGGAAGACTTCTACAACTGAAAAATATAACCGAGAAAACCGACTACTGTCTGTATGAATGCTATTTAATATATTGTGAAAGATTCATCAAATATCAATACAAATAAATAAAATAGAAGTAAGTGTCTGTTTGTAACGTTAAAATAACAGTTTTTCAATTAATGCATTTGAATTTATACACGATACTTACAACAAAAAAGCAATTATTTTAAAGTTTGAATTAGGTAATCTCAGGAAAAACTGGGTGGCACTTTCACTGGTAAATAGCTAATATTACAAGGCATAAAATAGGCTACTTTAATTTTAGGGTTCCGTGCAAAGAATTAGAACCTCGATCTTAGTACCCACGGCCGAAGTCGCGGGCACTGCTAGTTGAAAATATAATACAATTTTATTGTTGACGAAAATCATTTACCAATCTATTTATTACCTGAAGAGCAATATTAAATAAACTAGCTGGATATAAAAAAAAACATATATCTTATCAACTATTGCAGGCAGTTACATCATAACCATTCCTCTTAATGCCCACCTTCCTACTTCAGATTAGGGTTGTCACGTAAATAGTTTATCATCCTTTGTGAGATGAATGTATATTTTTTTATATGACTGTGAACCACCGAACAGCTCCCTGCAGGACCTGACTAAGATTTCTGAAACCTTCCATCTTGAGGAAAGTGTACCGGTGTGGGTGTGTCGTTCGATTGTTAATTCAGAGGTTGCGGGTTTGATTCCCGCTCAGTGCAAATATTTGTATGCATGAATCTAAGTATGTTTATCCGCATTCTAGAAATCGTTATATAAGCTAGTAAACGTATGCTTACTTTGGATCTAGACCTTATTGTGAAGAATGTACTACAGTATTTTATACGTCACAATATTAAACACTTGTGTCTTGAAAACTAATTTACCCCTATAAAACAATTATATTAAAATAATATCAATCCTAAATACACAGTGTCTTTATTGATTCACCTTCTTAAATGAATTACATAAATCAAATCATCTTGAATAAGCTAAAAGCAAATATCAATTTATATAAAAGCAAATAACTCTCTTCAGTTTGCCTTCCAAATGACAGACAAAAAGAAATTCACAAAGAAAAGGAAAATTTAATTAGATAAATCAGAAATAACATAATAAAATCATTGGATATTATCTTCATTACTTTCATAAGTTCATAAGTCAATAAGTCACAACATTTGTATTCTTTGTCACAAATTGCACTTATTGGTTTTGAACTAGATCTTCTGTTATTGTGATTAAATATGAGTTGTGTCGTAATATGGTATAAGATTGAAATTTATGATGAAATACTATATCTAGTGTGGCGGTAAAGCTTACAATGGAAACTTCGGGTTCGAATCATTGAAAGAAAGGTATGCATGAATATATCTGGGTGTCTCTATGAATAATAATGTATGTATTTCTAAAGAAAAATCTTTGTATATCTGGCCGCATAATAGAACCCGTATTATTGATAAGTTATGCTTAGTTTAAGTCCAGATGGCGCTTTTTAATATGTCCTAGAATATTTATTGTTATTATTTATAAGAATAGCAGTAGGTTCACGGTGTTTTGAATAAGGTGGAGAGCAATTTTAAGCGCTATCAGCGCGCTATTGTCCCGAACGGCTGGGCGCTGCTAATGCTGTTCGAAATTGGCCATTTTTTTATTTTTTGACATCAATATCAGAATCGTAGTATCATAAGAAATAATAAAATCATAAACAACTTAACAATAGGTTAAGACTGAGATTCAACTGAGTTCACAGGCAAACTGTTTAAAACATTTTTTGAACCATACAATAACAATATTTATTGAAGTGTATGTATAATAAATAAATTTAAAAAAAAATATTTCACCTCACCTGGTGATAAGCTAAAGGGTTTCAAAAATGAGGGTCACCATTGCAGATACAAGTAATGCTGCAATGGTGATCCTCAGTTTGAAGGCCTCATCAGGAAGAATTAGCCTATAGACTTGTGTTTTCCTTCAAAACATTTTTGTTTTTATTTCAGTAAATCTCATTATATGTCTCTTCGACAGCCCTATTTACTTCTCATCGACGACGTCACCAAAGTGATAAATCGCACGAAATCGCAAATGACAATAATATTTACTTATTTGACCACTCACAAAAAAGTGTTTATATAGAGAAACAAATTGATTTGTGTTTATATCTTCTTTGTTTATCCGTTTATTAGAAATTAGTTTCATTTGAGATTTTATTACAAAAAGTTTCAAATGTTTTATTTTCGGTAGCCAGACCCTGTTAAATTCTGGTATTTACAAAACTTCCATACTATTATAAAATTATAAATTAGCTGTGTCTGTACATTGGAGATATTAAAAAAAACTTGGGTTATGTTCAATGAACGATTCTAAACACAAAAATTTAGATTTTGGAATTCTTGTCTGTTTGACCACGTATTCAAGGTGGATGCTAAAACTACTGAACGGATTTTGATGTGGTGATTTCTATTAAACTTAAAATCTGCCGTATGTTTGCAATTGGTTAAGTAGAGCCGAAGATATGACCAAAGAACGATAACCCGCTTCTCATCAGGTGGGTCGTGTGCTTGTCTGCCATCTGAGTAGAATAAAAACAACCGACCTCCATCAGCTAGTAATATCAATTTAATATGAATGAATTTAATATTTTCATCCGAAAATGAAACAAACTACTTGGCGCTATCTAGACCCGCTATTCCATTCCCACAACTCATGGGAACCTATTAAAGGGATAATAACTAGGACGGTTACCAGCTTCGCAATCAACCCAAACTTAAGCGTAGCGAGATTTGCCTATCCAACAATAGGTCAACGTGACCGGTCGACTTTTTCCATTGATTTGGGTTTTCGGTAATTATTCCTCGATGGTAAGACCGATCTGGACATTCAGTAATGTCTACTTGATCACCGTGGCAAATTTGGTCGAGATTGGTCAAACGGTCTCGGAGGAGTACCATTTGTTTGAAATGCAACTTTGAAACCAAAGACGTAATTAGCCTATGCGTTATTTTATACCTACAAAAATTCATCGTGTACCAAATTTCAGCCAGATTCATACAGCCATTTGAGCGTGAAACGAACATCAATAAAAACAACATTCAACCATCGAAATATCATCAAAACCTTTCACATTTATAATATCAGTAGGATAAAACTTACTTTTTGATAAATACTTGCATGTTATACATCGAAACATCCAGACCAAAACAAATAAACATACACTACGCCACGCCACAGAGGTAGTTAAAAATCATTACAGTTAGTTTTATACATAACAGGACCCTTTCGTTTTTCATTTCTAGATCAAATCTGTTTTATTCTTTTATAAGCTTTTATTAAGCTTCACCTGTCCCGATGTTTCTCATCAAATCTTGGAAAATAAAATTTGATCCACTTCCGGGTTACCGGTTGAGCTGAAATTTTGCAAACATGTGTAAATTGCGTGACAATGCAATATTATGATGACATGGTTGGGCTCTTTTGAATCGTCTTGACGAGTAGTTTGTCTTTCAATGGTAATCAGGGTCTGATGATGGAGCTAGAAGGTGGTCATAGGAACTCTGTAATGAAAAGACGTAACCCCATCGAGTTTCGGTTCGTTAGATTCGAGAGAACATAAGAAAAGCTTTGAAATAAAACTATTTTTAACGGATTCTATCGCGATTTATTTGATGTTATTTTATATTTTACATTGATCCCGACGTTTCGCTTTTTAGCAGCCATGGTCACGGGGAGACTAAAGTTGGTTGTTGTCTTGTAGTTTGAAGTGTAAGTCATCTCAAAGTACCTAGTAAAGACCAAGTAAAGACTTCATGACAACTCACATTCTGCGTAAATAGTAACATCAACAATTCAACATAGTTCGGGTACTTTTAGATAACTTACACTTCAAACTACAAGACAACAACCATCTTTAGTCTCCCCGTGACCATGGCTGCTGAAAAGAATTGTCGGGCTCATTGTAAAATATAAAATAACATCAAATAAATCGTGATAGAATTCGTTAAAAATAGTTTAATTTCAATGTTTGACATTCGCGTAAACTTCCGACAATATCATAATAAAAGCTTATTTTTAAAAAGGTTTTTTTTTTAAATTCCACACGTTTCCTACTTTCAGCCTTCTCTATCTGTTTTTTTAAGAGTACTATTAGTAACTGTAATGACTAGTATTCCATCTAACCACACGGCCGGTAGTGTAATAGCCAAGATTCGAACCCGGGACTTCTCAATCGTAAGGCGGACTCCTTAGCCCCTTTTTTTTTTTTTTTTATCGTGCGGAAATCCCTTCGGATACCCCCCCGCGTGCCAGCGGGGGCGGTTATGTCGGGCTTGAACCGACTAAAACCGCACGCCGTCTCGGGTCTACAGACGCCGGGGTGTAAGGTTGCCCATAGAGCATATCCCTCGCACCCCGACTGACCCTGGGCCATCTCCGGTTTCGAGATGGCCCCCTCGGGTTTGGGAACCACGGTGTCCCCGTCTTGCCCCGGTTTGGGGGAGGGGCGCTAGTCGCCCCACCGTCCCGGCCTGCTTCTGCTGGGGTGACAGGTGGCCTCACCCGCCACCCCCAGGCCTGCGCTCATGGAGGACGGAGGTCGTTAAGCGACCTCCGGCGCCTGAGTTGCCTGCGACGCGCGGCGAGCAAGTTGCGGGCTCGGCGGACCGGGAGAGTTCTAAGTCTCTCCCGGGCGCGCTCCGCCACCTCCTTCGCGAGCATTACATGCTCGCAGAAGGAGGCGGCGGCGGCCCACGCGCTCGCGCTCCGCACCATTGCCGCAATCATGCTGCCGAGCGAGAGGACTCCCACCCCGATGGCTGCCACGAGGTCACTCCTCGGCGCCTCCCACGCCGGGCAGTCCGCCAGCGTGTGCAGCCCTGAGTCCTCGCTCGCGTCGCAGTGATGACACTCAGGCGTTGGCTCCTTCCTGATCCGATGCAGGTGGTCCCCGAAGCACCCCTTCCCTGAGATCACCTGCGTCAGTCGGTAGGAGAGGCTTCCGTGTCGCCTCTCCAGCCAATCCTCCATGATGGGCCTTACCGCCGCTATTGCGGCGTGCCCTGGACTCCTTAGCCCCTAAGCTACAAACGCTTTGGTAGTAAACATACTATGAAAGTTATATCCACAAAATGTTTGAAATAACTGCAGATATAAATAACCCGAACTATTAACAGTTTTATGTGACTATAAACTATGTGTCCTTAAACATACAAGTCAGCATTATACGTACCTGGAGTGCTTTGTCCCTTTTTGGCTTCAAACTCACGTGCGTTACATTAATCAGACACTTCTAACTCAAACTACCAAAATTTTTTTCCTCACCCAGTAATGGCTGGCTCGCATGAGTCTGCATATACGTATAAACCTTGTACTCTCTAGACAGGTTATTTTTTATAGAGTGGTAATAACTGAAATGATTAATCAGTTCTTTGGGATGTATCTGCATCCAAGGTTTGCACCTTAGATAACCGACCCCCCCCCCCCCTTTCCCCCCTCCAAAGCTTTTGAAGTGTGTAAGGACAGTAGCAAATAGCGGGCTGTTGTTTCTGCCTACGCAGAAGAGAGAAAGACATTTCTGTGTCAGATTTATGTTTTATATTTATTTTTTCCAATTTAATATATATACATAAATATATATATTTAAGATGGATGGACGACCTGAAAAAGGTAGCTGGGATAGACTGGATGCGCAAGATGGAGGATCGGGTGCTATGGCGTACAATGGGAGAGGCCTATGTCCAGCAGTGGACTGCAATAGGCTAATTGATTCATTGATTTATATATACATTTATATTATACTTTTTTTTTTTTAATATATATTTTTAAATTACTTATAATGTTATTTATTTAATAATACGCTCTAATAAACTCACTCTCTTATTTATTAATGCAAAAAAGAAGTACAAAAATAATAATTTATCAAAAACTTTTCAAAGTCCGAGAATGAAGTATTATACCGCACTCGTTTAAATTTATCTTTTTAAATGTTCTGAAATAATGAAACAACAAAAAGGTCATTTGTATTCGTGAGGAGTTTTAAGATGTCGTAAAATGAAATTTATGGCGGATGAAGAATATATAAAATTATCACATTCTTTTGTGAAATATCTAAGGATAAGAAAATCATTAACTCAAGTAGGCACTCAAAAAACTTGGATGTTTTTTAACTTAATATCGTTTCTGCGGGTTTGTTCATTTTATCATTATTTTTTACTAGCTGTTGTCTGCGGTTTCACCCGTTTGAAATGACACCGCTTGTAGTAAGTTCTTCATCTGAGCGCCCCGTTAAAGCTTTTTATTATTAGGGTTACCTCCTTACTCCTTTTCTTCCTATTGATTTGGTTTTTAATACTGTTATGGGAGCGACTACAATAGTGGTCTTAAGATTGACGGTTATGCATTTTTGAAATAAAAAAAAATCATAGTGACATCATAATGTAATCTTTTTTTTATATATTTAGGACACGTCAATTTGACTTTTCCTCGCCTGATGGTAAGCTGAAGGTAAAGTCTCAGTCACCATTACATACACGTACCATGTTAACAATGGTGGCACTCAGCTTGACGGCCTCATCAGAAAACGATTGTCGTCGCAGCACCGCGTGACACCCACCGGTCCCACTAGTGCTGCGACCACACTCCCCTTGCCCGGCTATGCACTTGCTGACCCCTGAACGCAATCAACTCGAAATTGGATTACTCTGGAGGGCTTTTCGCAATCGTGCACGGTAGTACCTACCCGGCCGAATTTTTTGACAAATTTGTGTCATCAAATTTCTGCCACCAGTAATTTCTTAAATGATCCCTATGCCAAATTTTAATAAAATCCTTTCAGCGGTCTTACCGCGATAAAATAACAGGCAGACAGACAGAGTTTTCGCTTCACATTTATAATATTAGAATGAATGGGTAGAGGGTTCCCTTGTCAGAGCCAATTAAAGGCTTTCGTAACAAGATTAATCGCCTTGAAATCCAACAAACGATGTATATTGAAAGATATTAAGACCAGTGAATTTATTGCGAATTCAATTGGATTTGTTTCGCGCATAGTTCGATGTCAGAGTTGGAATGAATATGTTGAGAGTATTCTTCTCTGCTCTTAGCAGATAATGAAGATATTAATATATTATAACCAATTATCTTCTATACGATATACTCGGTTGGGTTTGTGTATAGTTTATTTTAAGGTGCCAAATCCTTTTTATTACCTTTTTTTTTTTTTTTGTCGTTCGGAAATCCCTTCGGATACCTCCCCGCGTGCCAGCGGGGGCGGTTATGTCGGGCTTGAACCGACTAAAACCGCACGCCGTCTCGGGTCTACAGGGTGTAAGGTTGCCCATAGAGCATATCCCTCGCACCCCGACTGACCCTGGGCGATCCCCGGTTTCGAGATGGCCCCCTCGGGTTTGGGAACCACGGTGTCCCCGTCTTGCCCCGGTTTGGAGCTAGTCGCCCCACCGTCCCGGCGGTGACAGGTGGCCTCACCTGCAACCTCCAGGCCTGTGCTCATGGAGGACGGAGGTCGTTAAGTGACCTACGGCGCCTGAGTCGCCTGCGACGCGCGGCGAACCTTTTTTTTTTTTTTTTTTTTTTTTTCTTGCGGAAATCCCCTCGGATACCCCCCCGCCGGCCAGCGGGGGCGGTTATGTCGGGCTTGAACCGACCAAAACCGCACGCCGTCTCGGGTCTGCAGACGCCGGGGTGTAAGGTTGCCCATAGAGCATATCCCTCGCACCCCGACTGACCCTGGGCCATCTCCGGTTTCGAGATGGCCCCCTCGGGTTTCGGAACCACGGTGTCCCCGTCTTGCCCCGGTTTGGGGGAGGGGCGCTAGTCGCCCCACCGTCCCGGCCTGCTTCTGCTGGGGTGACAGGCGGCCTCACCTGCCACCCCCAGGCCTGCGCTCATGGAGGACGGAGGTCGTTAAGTGACCTACGGCGCCTGAGTCGCCTGCGACGCGCGGCGAACCTATAGATAAATTATACAAATTGGCTTCAAGATTTTTTCCGAAACATCGACTGAACAGCCGGGCAGTTCCCAAAAGTACATTTACCAGTATTCCACTTGGCATTATTGAATGAAATCTGTCGTTTTATTCACGCAAATCTTTTTTAACAAAGCGACTGGAAGAGTCCCTTAGAGCGTATTTGACGTGGATATATTAATGATAGTAACTGTGATCGTGGAACTAAACTGCTATTTCATGTTTTATCAACCGACGAAAAGAAATGGAGGTTTTCAATTCGACGTGTATATTTTTATTTTTTATGTATTATCATGCATAACTTTTTACAGAGTAGTCCGATTTTGATATTTCTATTTTTATTAAAAAAAACGGTATGAATTGATATGGGACTCTGAAGTTGGTCCCATATAAACTTGGAAGAAAAATTCCAGCCCTAAGGGTAGGAAAACAGACGATGATTGATTGTTCACTCGCTGATTGTTGTAATGTATTTTTTTACAGAGTAGTCCAATTTTGATAATTCCTTTTTTATTTGGACCTCGAAATTGGTTCCATTTACGTTTGGAAAAAAAATATTACTCTAAGGGTGGGAAAATTTATTTATACTGGTCACTCACAGATTTTAATGATGGGTTTGCATTATATTCTTTCAACTTAAAATTGCCGTTCAAATCGTACAAAGCGTACGTTGTGTCAAGCATCTGCATATCTCATCTATCAAAAGACACCTCTTAGATTTTTGAAGTAGTAGGTAAGGGCATTGATGTCTTACTGATAAACTTTTACAATTGAACCCGGTAAGTAACAGTGTAATCGGGTTATAGGATTTTTTACGACTTTATTCCCGGAATTTATTTATCATGGGCACCAGCACGTGACCCGGCTTCGCCCGGGAAAAGACTAGTGAGTTAATTCATAATTAAGCGTAGCGAGCCGGAGACGAGCGAAGCGTCTTTGGTTTCAAAGTTGCATTTCAAACAAATGATACTCCTCCGAGACCGTTTGACCGATCTCGACCAAATTTGCCACGGTGATCAAGTAGACATTACTGAGTGTCGTAAGGGGTCGAATGTCCAGATCGGTCTTACCATCGAGGAATAATCACCGAAAAACCAAATCAATGTAAAAAGTCGACCGGTCACGGTGACCTATTGTTGGATAGGCAAATCTCGCTACGCTTAAGTTTGGGTTGATTGCGAAGCTGGTAACCGTCCTAGTATTACAGCCTATGTCCATCGGGGATAACGTACCCTTGAAATGGGGAAAGAATTTTTCCAATAAGTACAGCGGTTCCGAAAATTACCCCAGACATAAACAAAATCACAGAATTCGGTCTCTCTCTTTATATTATTAGTATAAATAGTGATGTACCCTAATATGTTTCTAGTAAAAAATATGCTTTTTAGTTTAGTTAGTATGTTAAAGTTAATTTAATGTACTTAAGAATCCTATCAAACAATTTACCCTATTATCATCCATTGCTGAACATAGACCTTTTTCAATATGTACCATAGTTCCCAATACCCAGTTTTCCACAGCCAAATATTTACCAGTTTTACCAGTACTAGGAATTCAGTGCAGGGTGCGACTGAAAAAATGAACGAGTGATTATTCCTCAATGGTACATCGGACATGAACCATCTCGCTTCAAAACAGGCCTCAGTGTCCACACTATTACCGTGGTAAATTTGGTCAAGATCGCGCGAATGGTTACGGAGCAGTTCAGCCACCAACAAACGGCTATGCACGTATAAGAGCTATTGTCTATTGTCAATAAAATATATTGTCACTTCCAGTTCTCTTGGTGCCTCCAAACCACCAGTCTGCTAAGCCAATATAAAACTTCCGAGTTTTATCCGCCTCCCCTCGGAAACGGATCCATATAAAGTGCTGCTTTTAATTGAATCTCATTTCTTGGATTCGAAACCCTATTTACTTCGAAATAAGATGTGTTTCACTTAGTAACAAAGTGTTTGCAGTTTTAAGTTGACGGTGACGTATCTGTGAGTGAAAAATTATCATCGTCTTGTCTCTTTTGTGATATCTTAAAGTTGATGATATTAAATTTATTTTGTATAGTCCATAAAGACAGCGTTTGAATGCATTAAAAGAATAATATTCCATAAGCGTCGACAATCACTTCAGATTAGGTAATTTAGAGTCATAACGGCAAGAGGTTTAGAATGATAACCGCCGTGAGTTTTAAACTCAGACTTCTTCATTTATCTTAGTTTCCACTATATGTAACAAAACCAGTGTCCGATCCGTGAAGGTTAATCAATATAAGGTTCTGTTTATGTAATCCTTTTTGGAAAATAAAACCGTAATAAAATTTAAGTCAATGCGGAAACTTATATGGCAACCTAAAAGGGATACTTTGTAGAGTCCTCTCCAAAAAAAGAAACACAAGACTGACCGTGCAGCCATCAGGGTGCAATGTTGTGGGCCGTAGCTAAATATTATTTGATATCTACAATGTGGTGTTGCCACTTTTTTAGAATTTAGGTAAATATTAGGGATAATAATTTAGGAAACGGCATTTAAAATTCCAATAGTACATTTATTTTCATGAATACATTATTTTTAATTTCATATATTGTTATGTATTTAGGATACCTATATAAACAAAGCACACTAAGTATATATCTCAGTATTATTATTCAAAAAGATTGGAGAAATTTTATTATCTTGCTTCATGATATATATTTATATTATCTATATATATTATTTCTAATGTTCTTTTTGTTATTCACATTAACATAAACAACACTAGATAATAAAAATTACCACATGAAGGGCACTCCCTCCATACTGCGTAACAGTTAACTTTACTGGGATTGTTAGGTTAGTTAGCGCACGTAGTTCAGTTAGTTGGTTCGGTTTAATTGTAGTTTACAGCGTGATACGATAGAATGGTGCAGATACGTGAGTAAAATTTCGCTAAGCGAAGTTTAGTTAAACTCGCGATCTATCCCGGGATGAATATAATGGAAGCTTATTTATTTTATTCGGTTTATTTTTAATAAATATCAAACTACTTTTCATAACTCGGCAGAAGTTTATAGTGAAAATAGTAAAGTATGAAGTCACAATCTTTTAAAGTTCATACAAGTAAAGCGTATGTATATGATTGACACCTGCAAAGAAAGACACTGTAACTCAGTTTTAATTGATTTCAATTATGTACAGCCATTATCAAAACAAATATTTTAAAATTAAGTTGCAATAATTTTGTAAATTAGATACAATTGTGTTATGTCATATGTCAAATAATAGATTTCAATATACGTAAAAATTAAGATGTCAAATAATAAATGGATAATATAATTACATTGTACATCATCTAGGTAATCTATTTAACTATAATTACATTTGTCTGCAATAAGGCTTTTCATTTTTTTCTTAAATTAATTTAAATTTAGTCCCTTGATTTCTTTTGTTAGTTTAGCACCCATATGGAACCCTGGGGTTATCCTTTCGAGGGCTTACCCGGGGTGCCCGGCAACGGACACTTGGGGAGTACACTGTGCGGTTTTAGTCGAGACACGACATAACCACCCCCGCTGGCCTGCGGGGGGGTATTCGAAGGGATTTCCGCACATAAAAAAAGCAGCCATATGGAATACACTTATATTACTTATATATATAGCTCTACCACCAATTTAACTAAGAAATCAAGAATTTAATTTTACATTAAATAAATTAACAAGTTACCTATAGTAGTATAACTTCAAGGAAGAACTTTTATATTGTAGATACCATCACTGTCCTATTTAAAACACAAAGTTTGTACACTTAAACCACGCTAGACTAAACATAGTCTCGATAGGAGTTCTTAGTGTGTAAATAAAAGCGGGACATATTATTTTGACAGATAGTGTACGCCCCGCTCCTTTGTTCCAACGCTGGAATAAATCAAAAAGAATTTCTTATGAGAAACAGACTGTGAGTACACTCGACAACAATGATGTTCAAAAAATGGTATAAAAGTCTTCTACAAGGAATAAATGGAGTGGGTATATTTGTTGGTATTGAAACGTACGTACGTACGTACGTCTCGTGTCATAAAACACCAGGGTGTAAGGTTGCCCATAGAGCATATCCCTCGCACCCCGACTGAAACTGGCCATCTCCGAGATGGCCCCCTAGGGTTTGAGAACCACGGTATTTCGGTTTTGCCCCGATTTAAGGGAGGGGCGCTAGTCACCCCACCGTCCTGGCCTGCTTCTGCTGGGGTGACAGGCGACCTCACCTGCCACCCCCAGGCCTGCGCTCATGGAGGACGGAGGTCGTTAAGCGACCTCCGGCGCCTGAGTCGCCTGCGACGCGCGGCGAGCATGTTGCGGGCTCGGAAGGCCGGGAGGGTTCTAAATCTCTCAAAAAGCATCATAATGCTCGCAGAAGAAGGTGGCGGCGGCCCTCGCGCTCGCGCTCCGCACCATTGCCCTAACGATGCTGCCGAGCGAGAGGACTCCTACCCCGATGGCTGCCACGAGGTCACGCCGGCGCCTCCCACGCCGGGCAGTCCGCCAGCGTGTGCAAGCCCGGGTCCTCGCTCGCGTCGCAGTGATGGCACTCAGGCGTTGGCTCCTTCCTGATCCGATGCAGGTGGTCCCCGAAGCACCTGGATCCGTGTCGCCTCTCTAGGCAATTTTCCATGATGGGCCTTACCGCTGCTATTGCGGCGTGCCCTGGATTTGAAACGTACCTACATAAAATAAATGCATGTGTGATATTGTCTGTGTTTCTACATTTTCTTGATTATTATGTTGAGCTTTGATTTAAATTAAGCATTAAGAATGACTCTTGCCTCTGAAAGGGTATTCGCACAACAGTGTCCGAGCCCATCTCACCTGTAAGCCGTACACCTGCTGATTGATGGACGAGGCTCTGGCGCAGAGTTTCCTCTCGGGTTTGGGGGGTCAGGCGACAGTTGATCCCGTAAAAGTACTGGTGGTAGAAATTTGATGACACAAAATTGTCACAAAATCCGGGTGGGTACCACCATGCAAGATTGCGAAAAGCCCTCCATAGTAATCCAATTTCGGTTTGATTGCGTTCAGGGGTCAGCAAGTTCATAGCTGGTCGCGGCACTAGTGGGAACTGTTGGTGTCACGCGGTGCTGCGACGACAATCCTCTTCTGATGAGGCCGTCAAGCTGAGTGCCACCATTGTTAACATGGTACGTCTATGTAATGGTGACCCTCTTTGGTCTCTTTCCTGAGACTTTACCTTCAGCTTACCATCAGGCGAGGTGAAGTCAAATTGACGTGTCCTAAATAAAAAAAAATAAAAAATCAATAATGGAGAAGTAGGACCGGCGTAGTACCAGCTTGCAAGTGACGTTGGTTTGGGCCCCCAAGATCTTGGTGGGCCCGTTTACATCCTACTAATAATATAAACGCGAAAGTTTGTAAGTATGCATGTATGTATGTTTGTTGCTCTTTCACGCGAAAATGGCTGAACGGATCTGGCTGAAATTTGGTACAGGGATAGACTATAGTCCGGAATGACACATAGGCTACTTTTCTGTACCTTCAGTGAAAAGTGATACATCTCGGCCTAGATCGGTTCTCATATTCACTGATTAAACTTCTTAAAAAAAAATTAGCTAAATTTCAGTCTTATCCCCGTTATTATAAGATTGAAATTGAGCGAGTTGTTTTTGTGAGTAGTGATATAAGTAAGCATTTATTTCTGGATTTTTTTGTGTAAAAAAATACTTTTTCATTCGTATCAAAGTGTACTGAACCCATACTAATATTTCTAAAATGTATTTTAATACGACTCAAGATACCACATCTTACGCGACTCAAAAGTTTTTACTTCAATTAGTACAAAGTGATATAAATCGAATCCTATCATAATACATTAAAAAATAGACACAATGCAGTTTAGTGCAAAGTGGTACATTTGTACATAAACCATAAAAATACAAAATTATTTTCATAAAAAGAAGTGACTAATGATACAACTGCAAATCAATCAATTTACACGTAATTTACCTAGCTAACTTTGATGTGATTATAAATTGAATACATATTATATTAATATAAACTTACGGAACATAGAACATAGATTTATGTGAAAAATGATACTTTTATAGTAGAATCAAAACTATCGCCAAATTTTAGAACTGAATTAGCGGAAAAATACGTAAAAAGTGATTTAAGTTCGCGCAGCTCTTACGCACCCCGTCCCGCACCTCTTAGCGGGGGGTATGGAAAGGGCGCAGGAGACGCGTGATTGTCAGTCTCGTACGTGCGATTAGAGAGGTGCGTCTGACGCGTAAGGTAAGACTTGTATCATTTTACACGAATTACGTAACATTTTTGTTATTGAAATGTTTACAAGGAACATGTATTTTATATTGATTTTAATAACGCAATTTTGTCATAAAATGTAGAGTATTTTATCATAGTACCTATTGTCAAACAGTCTTTATAATAATAATAAATAGGCAGTCTATCAATGAGTTTTAAATCGTTTTTATAAATTAATGTAGACTGGGTAGGTATTTTAGTGTAGGGATAGAGCAAATTATTGTTTTTTTTTCCATTGTGAGCATTTGCGTAGCTTCTTGGTGTGAATCACATTTTATTGCACCTATAGGTAATCATTTATTGTACACACGGCTACGCATCAAGTTATACAAATCGGACAAATTTATTTAATGCAGTTTATACCTAATTTTGTTTGGAACTCGAGGCACCGATTTTATTTTTAGTTTTTGAAGTCGGTTACTTTAACGCAGTTTCTTTATTTTGAAACATACATTTTGTCTGAACTGCATAACAGTAATGTTAACTTTTTATCTGCTCGTCTTTCTTTTAATGGTAGTAATTTTATAATATTAATTTTGCACTGTTATTTTTTTAGAGTCCATAATGAAAAAACGAATAGATAAGATTATGGAAGGCCTTCACCTAAGGAGGGATGTAATAAATACGAGAAATGAACAAATAATAAATGACGAAGAATCTAATCAGCCCAGAGAGAACATAGAAATAGAAATCGGTGAAAAAAATACTCTAGAAATAGTGGATCAATATGAAGAAGAAAACGCACTAAAAAAAGACGATCAATATAAAGAAAATATTAGCAATGAATCACAGGGCAAGGAAACTGTACTATCGCCTGGATTTCTTGATTTCAGCTCCGGGAGTAGTGATGATTATATACCAAACAGTGAAAGCGACTCAACTGAAACTAGCACGTCGACTAGTAGACCAAAGAAAAGGTGTAAAAGATCAAATAATCTTATAATTGCTGAAAGCTCTGATGACACAGATATCTCCATCACAGAGCCAGAGCCTGGATGCTCAAATTCAAATAAAAAGCAACGAAAATCGTTAAAGGAAAGAAGAGCAGAGAGAGAGTCCCGATTAATTTTACGCAATGCAGGCAAGAGTTATGTTACAAAACTGGGTAAAATGAAGCCTGGAAGAAACTTGGCTCCACTAACGGAGTGTCGCATGAAATGCAGAAGTCGTATATCTGAGGACATAAGAGAATTTATTTTTAAGGAGTACTGGGTTTTGGGTTCGTACGATGAAAGAGCTAAGTATACTGAACGCTTTATTAAAATTAATAATAAAAAAACTCATACAATCGGAAGCAAACTAAAACGAGAATACACTAATACATATAAAATTGTTTATTTTAATGAGGATTATAAGATTTGTAAAGGTTGTCTTTTAAAAACTCTTGGTGAGAGTAATCGCTTTCTTCAGACCGTGAGTGAAAAAATAAAAAAATTTGGTCGTGTGACGAAAAGTGAAAGGGGGCGTGCTGCCAGTTACAGAAAAATCTCTAACGAGCGACTAGAACTCGTGAAACAGCATATCAATAAATTCCCGGCATACGAAAGCCATTACTCTCGATCCAAGACTTCTAAAAAGTACCTTAGCTCTGACCTATCCCTCAATACTATGTATCAGCTTTATTGTAAAGAAAATAGTAACCCTGTCTGTAAAACTGTATATGCCAAAGTTTTTAAAGATATGAACCTATCATTTAAGAAACCTAGTGTAGATACATGCAATAAATGTAACTTGTTACAAAATAAGCTGCAATATTTACAAGATGCTGAAGAAATAGGACAAGTACAGGAGCAACTGAGACTACATCAGGAAAGCTACGAAAGTGCTTACAATGAAAAACGCAAAGATAAGGCTTTGGCTAAAACTAATTCTGATTTTTGTGTAATTGCATTTGATTTACAACAATGTTTGCCTACTCCAATGCTGAATACTCAGTCAGCATTTTATAAAAGACAGTTATGGGTCTACAACCTAACAATCCACGATTTTATGTCTGATAACGCATATTGCTACATGTGGCCAGAATGTAGTGGTGGTAGAGGCGCCAATCAAATAGCTTCATGCTTATACGACTTTATCACTGTGAGACTTCCGTTGCTTCACCCAAATGCTAAAACCTTAATCATGTATTCAGATTCATGTTCGGGACAAAACAAAAATTCTATTGTTTGCACAGCCTTATTATTTGCAATAAAAGACTCGCCTCAACTTTTGAACATTGAACAGAAATTTCTCGTGCCCGGCCATACGCACATGGAAGTTGATAGTGACCATGCGCTGATTGAAAGAGCAAAAAAACGAACTTCAATGAATATTCATCACCCACGTGATTGGTGTCAATTGGTAAGGACTGCATCGACTAGAACTAATAAATTTTCGGTAATTGAAATGGCGGTAACAGATTTTTATGATTTTGCACTATTTTCAAAAAATAATTTTACTGTAAAAAAGACTAATTCTACTGGGGAAAAGTTTGTATGGTCGAATGTACGAGTTATTAAATTTAGTAAAGAAAAATTTCCTGTTTTTGAATATAAAGAAAGTTACGAAGGTGATGACTATTCAATGATGTCTTACAACAAAAAGAATAAAAACTACAGTTTAGTTAGTATCAATGCAGTACAAAAATGTTACAATGGACCGGTCCCTATAAGCGTTTTGAAGAAAAGAGATTTAATATCACTGTTAGAATACATTGACCCAAGTGTTCACAATTTTTATCATGATCTGATAACCAACTCAAATATGCGTGACGTAGATCCTGATATTGATTCTGATAATGAATAGTTGATAGATGTTTCAACACATTTGTTATTTGATTTTTGAGACAACTGATTTGATGCTGTGATAATCAAGATTTACCCTCCTTACTAATAAACGCGAAATAAAGTTACACCAACTCTAATCGGTTAAAAATGTATGTTATTCCGGAGATCATCCTAGTTGTAACTTAACGCCGTGTTTATTAGTAAGAGGGTAATGCTATAAGTTTAAAAGTTATGTTTTTTTTATATAGATGTTAAGTACTTTAAAATATATTGTTTTGTGAAAGGGTTAGTTGAAGTGTTTAAATGTATCTATTGTTTAGTTTTTTGAGACTGATTTTTAAGAGTAAAGACTGATTCGAAGAGTTAAAATTAATCAAGATTATCGCTAAGGTTTAAAGTTACGTTCTATTCAAATACATAATATTGTATTGTGTAATGAATAGATAAAGTGCTATAATTATATCTGTTGTTTTGTTTTTAAAGACTGATTTAATACTAGTTAAGACTGATTCGATACTCTGATAATCAAGATTAAGGCTATAGGTTTAAAAGTTATGTTTTTCTTTATAAGGATATTGTTTTATATCGTGTAGTTAGAGCGCTACAATATAATATATCTGTGTTAATTTCTTGAATTCTTTATTAAAGGAACCCTTTTTTAATGTTGGTTTTATTTTATTTTGATATTTACGTAATTTTAACCTTTCTATGACCAATACGTTTGAAAGTATCAGTGACTTGTATCACTAAACACTTTGAAGTATAAAAATGTATTACGATATATTCTAGCTTGTAGCAATAATCACTAACTAGTTTAAAAAAAATCTTTGGTGTAAAGGGATACAAATGAATATTTTCATACTATTCTTTAATAAAACAAGGAAATAAGATTGCTGACAATTAAATTGATCATATTAGTTTTACGACTTTTGCTTACAATAACTGTTTGCTAGCAAAACAGGGCAAAACGCAAACCTTATAACATTTCACACCAAACGATAACTAAATGTGTAAAATAATGCAATTTGTTTTAGACCTATCTACACAAAAATTAGCAAAGAAAATTATAGTGTACAGTGATACAACTGGCTATTTTCAGTAATAACTTAAATCTCGTGCAAAATAATGAATTCAAACCTAGGTCTAAATAATCTTATTGGTATTATGTACTCGTAACACATACCGTTTTTCATTTTAAAACGTCAGAAACATAATGAGAATTTTTTGAATCTTTAACTTCAAATTACTCAAAACTGTGATTTTTGACTTGTATCACTTTTCACTGACAGTACAGTTTTCATCCCGGGAATAGGTTCACATGGGTAGCGGGAACGGGTTCAGAATCCCACGCGGGCGGATTCGCGGGTAACAGCTAGTCTAAATAATAAATTATTACTACTTTCAAGAATATCATGGAATTTGAGATTTAGGAATTCTACAATCTATATATATACCATAACATAACATAAACTCACGCCTATATCCCCGAAGGGGTAGGCAGAGGTGCTAGCACCCACATTTCGCCAGTTTATGTTTAGGTCCCAATGTAATAGGTGGCGAGCCTATTGCCATTAACCGGGCACTTATAAACCTGCGATAAATACACACATAACTTCGAAAAGCATCGAAAAGTCATTGGTGTGCGCCATGGTAATACCTGGGATCGAACACGAGACCTCGTCTCAGCCGTCCTTTACCCATACCACTAGGCTACCGCGGTTGATATATAAGTAGTACAGAAAGCTCAAATTTAAGTTTAATTTCTATAATTCAATTAAATTTTTAAGCATTTTGTACGCCTACTTTTTCTTATTTCTTGTATCGGAGAATTTCAAATATCTGTTACGTGTCTAGATAGCTCAGCTGGTCAGAGCATTCCCCCTGTAAGGGACTGGTCGCGGGTTCAAGTCCCGTTCTAGATGTTCTCTTTTTCCGATCTAAATCTTTAATTTGTATAATCAAATGTGTTACAAATGCGTACAATAAAAGATAATTAAATATTCACTGTTTACCTTCTTACTGTCAATGTCAAACACATACCTATTTTAATTTTCGCAGCTGATGTACAAAACAAAATTAGAATCCTTGACAAAAGAACCTCATTGTCCTTCAAAATAAATCATGAATACGGATTTGCTCGAGAAGAGATCATATTTCACATTATTGTATTTTCTGCTCGTTGGGAATAACGCGAAGAGTAACACATTGCGCTGTGTATTATTTGTTCGACGTACACCTCTCTTGACAAGAGAGAGGAAATAGGCCCATTTACGCATGACGTCAACAGTTATCGCCGAACCAGCCTATCAAGTGATGTGAATTATTCCTCAAGGGAGTACTTACGGTAATAATCACAGTCCACCGGTTTGGGTAAATGTGTGCTTTGAAATAAAATATTGTTAAGTTTTAGGACGTAAAGATTTATTTATTTATTAGTGGAAATCACCATCACCGCGTTAGCCTAGTGGTATGGGTAAAGGACTGCTGAGACGAAGTCTCGGGTTCGATCCCAGGTATTACCATGGCACACACCAATGACTTTTCGATGCTTTTCGAAGTTATGTGTGTATTATCGCAGGTTTATAAGTGCCCGGTTAATGGCAATAGGCTCGCCACCTATTACATTGGGACCTAAAACATAAACTGGCAAAACGTGGGTACTAGCACCTCTGCCTACCCCTTCGGGGATATAGGAACGCGCGAGTTTATGTTATGTTATGTTATGAAAATCATTTAATTCGACACTTTTTGGAATTCGTTTTTTTGTTACCATATATAAGACAATATATTTATAAATTTGCTAGGACATTCTAGACAACGCTATCTAGACCCAAAGTAAGCATATCTTCACTAGCTTAATGGAATTGGAAATTTTAAAATATTTGATTCCTTTATAACAGCGATAGCCTAGTGGCGTACGTAACGGACTACTGAGACGAGGTCTCGAGTTCGATCCCCAGTCGCCCCAGGCACACACCTCTAACTTTTCGTAGTTATGTGTGCATTAATGATTGTTACTTATCGCTCGCTTAACAATGTACCCGGTAGATGGCAATACGCTTGCCCCCTATTACATTGGGACCTTAACATAACTGGCAAATCGTAGGTGTGTAATACACCTCTGCCTACCCCTTCGGGTATACAGGCGTGAAGTTATGTATGTATGAATGTAAAATCAATATACTTTTGCATTTTCTATACTGTTTCAACAATTTATCGCATTTATATCAACGCTTTCAAATAATCATAACAATATCAATATAATTTCAAATATTTCAATTGATAATGTTTCATGTTTCATGTACCCAGAAATAAATAACAAGCCTATATCCGAAAGGGTAGGTGTATACTTAATACTCACATATTGCCAATTTTAACTGAGCCTACTCTTGTCCACCGGGCATGTTGACCTGGGTAGATTAAATGCTGCTACTGGAAATTCCCAAAGTTCAATAACAATCATAAATTCAAAGGTCGAGCAAAATATGTTCAACCTGGTAACTGAACCAAGACCTCAATCTTGTGCGGACAAATAACACATTTTTTTTCCACTGCATCAACGAAGCTTAAAGTAAAATCAAGTGCACAACGTAATTTAATTGAGAATAATACTATATTACATAAAAAAATTACAATAATAAGAAAAACACACAACAGTAATGAAAATGCGTGAAATTCTTAATTAAAACGAAGCTAAAGCAATGTGTCTCCGACTGTACCCTCTTTGGCCGAGCAACACGACGACACGACGTCCGCTTGGCTGCGCTCGCAAAGCGGCGACTTAAGAGCCAACTGCACTCACATAGTTATTTATAAATCAGACTGTACATTGAACTTGTTTTATGAAAAAAGGAGAAACCAAGCAAATAGGCAGAGGCTCTCTTAATGGTAAACGGCTACTGTAGCATGCGTTATTTACAATGTGGCTCCAGGAATGTTACTGGTATATTGCAGAGGAAAAGTGATTTAGGAAAAAGGAGAATGTGTATTACATGAGGCGTTTAGGGGCGGAGGGGATCAACTCACCAAACCTCACTCAATCTCACGTGGGGGAGAGGGTGGTCTCGATATTTTTTCAGCAAGAAATATTGTGAAATTTCATGAATTTAACTTGTAAAGCTCTCCACTCCACCAACGTCTGGAGTGCCGTGTCTCCAGGATCCTCGCAGTGCTGGCACTGCGGCGTTGTCTCCCGGTGGATACGCCACAGATACATACCGAAGCACCCGTGTCCGGTAATTATCTGGGACATCCGGTAGGAGAGGTCACCGTCCACCAATCACTCCACGATGACCAGCCTCACCGCCGCGATGGTGGATTTCCTCCACCTTGGTTGCTCAAGTCGCACCCTCCATGTCTCTATGAGTTCCTGGCGGAGCTGGGACCGCTGAGCCCTGATTTCTCGGGGATCCAGTCTATGGCCTTGCTCCAGTGCCTTAGGCTATACCCCCTGATGACTCTGACGGCCATCGCTTACAACGGGCTGTTTAGAACAGCCACGTTGCGGGCCGTCCGACTTTCCACCTATACGGGGGCCCCGTACAGGGCCATACTTCGCACGATCCCCAGGTACAGTTTCCTAGTAGGAGCATTGGGTCCCTTAACGTTGCGGCATCAGCCGCGAGAGCGTGGCCGCGGCCCCCTTCAATTTAGGGACCAGACTTCGGAGATGTGGTCTGAAGTCCCATCGGCTATCGGGTACGAGCCCTAGATACTTCATCGAAGGCTCGATGCCGATACTAACGCCCCCTTCGGTTATGCTGGTTCCCGCGGGCGGCCCCTTCCAAGGCCCGTGAAAACACATAGCCTCGGATTTGTGAAGAGCCATCTCGAGTTCCAGCCGCCGTATTTGACCCACGATTTGAGCTACCCTTGCCATGGCCTTTAGTGCCGCGCATCGGTACTGTAGCGTCCGGGGGTTGGACGCCACAATACCTCTTGTAGATAATAAGATAAACACAGAGGAAGAAATTTAAATGGGCATTTATTATATCATCAAAGCTTCCTAAATCGGGTTTAGGGAGGTTTTTACGCGTATACTTTTATTATTTTACTGCGAACTAGGGAATCGCGAACTCCGCTCAAGGACTGAGCCTAAATTTATTACTGTTATATCTTCTCTTCGGCCGGCGGACCCGGGCGGCGCGTCTAGTCGCCCGCTGTCAGCCGCACAGCCGAATGCAGCTCCACGCCGCAATTGTTTTTTCTTCCCTAAGCTAATTTGAAACACAAAGTATTTATTTTTAAACTCTGACACATGATGGCCAGGAAACGAACCGTAGTGTGTGGGACGAGGTCCGAACACTACAGTACGTTCTTCCTCGCGTCGTTACGAGGGTATCGTCAGCGGAGCAGGTAACGCTGACACCTTCGAGCGATGGACCACGCAGTACCCAATCGTAGCCGATGCTCCGCAGGAGCGGCCCTAGGACCGACCCCTGTGGGACACTGCACGATACTTCTTGCCGCCCTGCCCTAGCCAGCTCGGGTAAACTATGGTCTCGGATAGATATGCCTCAACAAGGCGGCGGTGGTAAGCAGGCACTCCGTGATATGCGAACGCCTCCTAACTCCAGGGTTGAAGAATTTACAGCATAAAGCTTATAATAAATAAATTAAGTATTCTTAGCTGCTATTTTATCAATTACGGTGAAATAAGTAAAATATTCGTTATTTTTTGATAATCTTCTTTAGAAAAATGTTTTAAGTAATTCAGATTAAGTCCCTCAGGTATTTGCTTTACTTTCTAAAACTTAATTTGAAGTATCGTTTACAAATGAAAATAATTCATCAATGTCTATCGTTAGCTTAATTATAACAAACATTCAATTATTCACTAGAAATTCAATGGAAAATTGGTAATATTAAAACGTCAGTGGCTATTTAAGAAATTAGTGTTACATAAAATTTTCATTTATATAGGGCGTAAAAGGCCTTACTTAAATCCTTGACGCTTGGCAGATCTTGAAACAGCAGACGAGGCTCTGGTGCAAGCTTTCCTGATTCTTTTCAGGGTTGGGAAGTCAGACGACAGTCGCTCCCGGTAAAGCCAACATACCAATAAAAAACAATATGCGATCCTGGGGCTCCAAACTGCAAATTTTGGATGCAACTGAGGATGTAAACTGGCGACTGCACTCGCCGCCGAGGAGAGTTCTCCGCACTCGTCGGCGCTCGTACCTGTACCACTGAAGAGGTTATCCCCAGTGATCGACGAAACTTTTGGGACACAACTTTCCTATGGACCACGGCCGGGCTGTTTGGCCGTGGTCCATGGCTGTTTGGCCGTGGATGCCGTATATTCTACATGCAACGCCGGACGTGAAAGCCTTAAGATTTATATGCAACTGAGGATGATAAGAATTTTTATTTTTAGGGCATTTATAATATCTAATTACTTCTTTCAACTATATATTTGTTTAATCCTCAACCACCTACCATCTATTTCGGTCCCTTCATCACCGTGCAGTCATATAGACCGCTCATAGGTCATTACCTAAAATTCGGAGTTTGCTAAATTATGCAAATTTAAAAATGAAGAAATCTTTTGTGAGCAAACTAAAGATAAATTTAAGTGACTTAAAAACCATATAGAACATTTATTTTATCATTACCAAATGCAGAATTAACGGTGATAGAGAGACATGAGTGGGATTTTTTTTTTAATTTCTGCCATTATTAAGTTTTTACTAATATACTGAGGAAATAAAAGGTTTCGATAGTAATTGTTGGCCTAAGCCACATGAATGAATAATGAATTAATTCATTATTTTACAATTTTATGTTAGTATAGATAGATATCTATACTAACATAAAATTGTAAATTAGTTATGTCTGTGCATTGGAGATATGAAAAAAAAATACTAGGGTTATGTTAAATTAAAGATTTTGGACACTTTTTTTTGAATTTCTATCTTTTTGTCTGTACACTCAAAAAAAAAATTGATGCAGTTCTCGTTTCTATTTCTACTTCTTCTTCTATTAGAAAGGTCTTGGTCAGACAAAATCTGCCCTATGTTTAATTGCAATCGGTTAAGTAGTACCGGAGATAAGACCAAAAAATCAGCTAGTATTTTACATAACATTGCCTATTGGCATATTTTTCTACACTCCTTTTGAATTGAATAAAAACAAATACCAAAAACTACGACTATGAGTTTTATTGAATGTAGTACGTTGACTCAGTTTCAATTTTAATTGTAAAATAAAAATTTTTCACACTTCGGCGTATAAAATAAATGAGTACCTTTTTTTCGTGCGGAACTCCCCTCCGATACCCCCTCGCCGGCCAGCGGGGGCGGCTATGTCGGGCTTGGACCGACTAAAACGACACGCCGTCTCGGGTCTTCAGACACCGGGGTGTAAGGTTGCTCATAAAGCATTTTCCTCGCACCCCGACTGACCCTGGGCCATCTCCGGTTTCGAGATGGCCCCTCGGGTTTGGGAACCACGGTGTCCCCGTCTTGCCCCGGTTTGGGGGAGGGGCGCTAGTCGCCCCGAATCAAATGACAAATAAAATACTAAAGGTTTCTTTTTCATTTTTTACAGTGGTTTGAATAAGAAAAATGAACGAATACCAGGCCGAATCTACACTAATATTATAAAAAGAAAAGATTTGTGTTTTTGTAAATTTGCAGCGAATAAACTCAAAAGCTACTGAACCGATTTCTAAAATTCTTACACCATTAGAATGCTACATTATCCCCGAGTTGTGCTGAAGCTACTTTTTATCCCGATATTCCCACGGGATAAGGACATATATGTAATTCACGTCGTATAAGTCAGGTCTGTCAGCGCCTACAAAATCAAATAACAATAAACTTCTAAGTTTTTAGCACACTACATAATTGAGAGCTTCTAAAGCGCTGTAGTCACAATTACTGTAACACTAAGGACACTATGGTGTGTTATCGACAAAAGCTATATTGAGTAGCCGGTGTGATGGATGGCTGAATGCCAATACTCTGACGGATACACATGGTCCGTCTATACGGTTGTTCGAAGCACGCAATGTATCAACTGAAGCGTATTTTAACAACTGTTATAACTTCTATATTGAAGGGAGATAATGTCAAAATTTGCTGCTTTTTAAAGGTTATGAGAGAAATTATGAGTTAAGATGCGTTAGGTGTTTTGTCAGTCACACTATATCTGGCGTTTTGGTGAATATTCAGCAGCCATGGTTACTGTGAGATTGAGTTGTCTTCTTTATCTATACAATGGATAGATATTTTTTTTAATTTTATCAGCCTAAAACTTGTTTTCCGTTACCTCGGTCCATACCACGGTGAGTGTTCTGGTGAGCTTTTTCAACTAATACCACCATCTCCCTTTAGATCCACAACAACACGTGCTGCATTGTGATGCCATCCGCACACGGTGTAAACCATACAGTCCCGAACTCAGCGGTTCTGCGTTTCCTTTCTTTGTCGCACGATAAAGAGCTGGAATGCTCTACCCGAGCAATGCTTTCTTCTTCCTAAAATCCTGGGTTCTTCAAGCGAGGAGTGAAAAAGCGTCTTTTGAGGCCGTCGAGGTAGGGGCCACCATTTTAAGATCGTCAGCATCTGGGATGGTGGCCCGTATCTTCTGGACTTAACCCCAGCTTCTAACCATCCAGCGGGGTGCAGTCAATTGACGGATTGAATATAAAAAAATACAGATCCTCGGTAGTTCTACTGACGTGCTCCTCGCGTGTCCAAGAGCCGTGGAAAAGAGATGTAGCATTGACTGGAATTGACCCCACAGTCACAGGCCGCTTGCGACCGCTCGATATGCCCCATTTCGCCATATTTTCTAACCAACCACCAAGCCAACTTGGGTCCACAGGCAATTTAAATTATAAATAATTGTTCTTTTTTTTTTAAAGAATATAAGTAATCAAAATTACTAATAGGGGAATATATCCATAACCTAACCCCTCCAGCTAAGCTTAAATGTTTGTGTTAGGAGTGGGTTCACCTCGGTAGTTTAATGGCCAGGATTCGAACCCGGGACTTCTCGATCGTAGGGTCGACTCCTTAACCACTAAGCTACCGACGCTTAATATATATACACTACAGTTATGTTATGTTATAGTTAAAGGAACTTAGCTGATCTAAAACTCACCCTGCATAGTTTTTTTAGGTCACAAGTATCTTTCATGAATATTAAATTCAGAAACAGCAGTTTTTCCTAAAGAACCAATAAATGTAAATCAGCCGTTTTATAAGACGTTTTGAATGAATATGATATCTGGTTCGATGCGACGGCAAACGTTTGCAGACGACATCTAGAACAAATTAGTTTTCTTTGCAACGATGAAAACGTTCGAGAATATTTTAAATGGCACAAGACTTAAGCTGGAAAACCTTATATTACATATTTATTACACAGTATTGAAATTTGATGAAACCCAAGGAATATTTTATTAAATTTTTAAGTTTTTGAGCTGAGTGAGACGAAGTCGAGCGAAAGCTCCTCATGCCAGACTTCAGGATTTTATTTGTCACAGGTCTCCTCCTAAACTACTAATCCAATCAGAACCAAATTTGGCATGATTAATGAGGTCAATCAGAGGAAGGTTTATGGATATATTTTGAAAAAATTAATGCTACCACAGAGGAATGATCACCGTTAAAAAAAATCCAGATGGAATTACATAATAACCGCTCGAGACACTGTGACCAAACTTTACACGCTCAGAACGCATGTCCAGAGTTGTGACTTTCAAAAAGAATTTTCAAAATCGGACTTGCCACGGAGGAATGATCACTGTTCAAAATCTTCAAAATCTGATTCACGATGTCTCACTCAGCTCAACATTGCAAGCAGCGATTTGCCTAGCAGACCTAGTAAACTTAAACATTACTACCCCTTCGGGTATACAGGCGTGAAGTTATTCTTAGACGGCTGTCTAATTAGTAAGAAAATAAATGTATTGTTAAATCTTCGTTCAGACTACGTACCGATACAAGCTTGAATAAATCCCTGGGTAAATTCTAACAATATACTGAATAAACTTATGTTGAATTTCTCCTATTCTCATTTTAATATAGCACAAAGATAACAAAGTTGGTTCCTTGTAAAAGTAGAATTTTCTTTTTTCTTTTGACGTTTGGAAATGTTGAAATAATAAAGTGAACACTGTGGGGTTCAGAGGTTAACTAAATTAGGTCCGCTCGTATATTTTTACATCGATATTTGTTTTTAGCCCCGTCATATTAGGTAAAATAAAAGGGGTTAACCTCTACCTAAGGATCCCCATCATATCATAAATGTGAAAGTTTGATGGATGTATGGATGGACGTTTGTTACTCAATCACGCCAGAACGGCTGAACGGATCTGGCTGAAATTTGGTACAGGGATAGATTATAGTCTGGAATAGGACATAGGCTTACCCATTGGTTGATCCCAAGTGACTACAATTTGGGGTTCTTCAAGAAGGCCATTAGAAGGTTTTTACAGGGTCGACAGCGCGAGTGTGAGGCCCCTGGTGTTGCACACGTCCATAGGCCGTGGTAACCGCTTCCCATCAGGTGGGCCATGAGCTTGTCTACCACCTGAGTGGTATTTAAAAAGGCTTTTGTATCCTTGGAATAGGTTCCCATAGGAAGCGGGAACGAGATTGAAATTCCACGCGGGCGGAGCCGCGGGCAACAGCTATTAAAAATAAAGGAGAAGAATATACAGACTCCGACTAAATACATCGTCAGTTTCACCATTTTAAACGTACCTACCTTTTTTAACCCAATGGAATCTCCTGAAAAAACATGACATTAATACTTAGAATTATATGTTTATTGTTGTTAACAAGTCTCAAGGGGTGCACGAACCAGCGTACAAGAATTAAATATTTTTCCAGCTTTGATATGTGGTTTCTTTTTTTTGGACTATTTGGACTGACACGACGCCATCTAGACCCAAACTAAGCAGAGCTTGTCATATGGTTTCTAGAACGCGGATAATCAAACGTAGATATATTACTTAGAAATATACTTAGAAACACTCAGACCAATGCAAATATACATATTTGCGATAAGCGGGAATAGAGCTCGCGACTTCTCACTTAGCAGTCGAAAGCTCTACCGCTACGCCACAGAGGTCGCATTACCTATATGCTGAATAGGCGAGCCTTATATCTACATTCAGTAACATAATTATTATGCAGTGTGATGATCTGCCAAGTTTCACGTAGAAATTATAAAACCGACTTCGAACCCCAGCCCAAAAATCGAACCGGGACCTGCGCTAATGAGGTCGTCAAACAATATATCAATCAATGGCCGTGTGATCCGCCTATAGCATGTAGTATGGTTTCTAGAAAACTGAAAAACTTTTGTTTCATAAAGAACTAGCTAATGCCCGCGGCTCCGCCCGCGCGGAAGTCACTTATCGTTTTTTGGTCATATCTCCGTTTCTATTTACCAATTGCATTCGAACATAAGGCAGATTTTAAGTGTGACCAAGACCTAAGAAAAAACCGCATCAAAATCCGTTCAATAGTTCTTGCGTCCATCGCAAACAAACAAAAAAATTAAAAAAAATGTGTGCAGAATTTTTGTATTCAGTTTTTTTTCGAAATATCTCCAATAAACGGATACACCTAATTTACAATTTTATTTAATAGTATAGATATTATTAATATTCCTTCTTCAAGCAGCAGTCCAACGTTAAACCGCCACAACACAGATCGTTCGTATATTTAAAAACTTCAATTTTTTTTATAAATTACAATTTTTAACATATTTGTATCGTAATATTCCTCCGTTTCAACAGCTGGTAATGTTTCCAGAAAGCTGGCAGCATTGCCGCGTTGGATGACAATACTTATTCTTTGGGCAAGAAAATATCCAGTCTTCTGGTCACCTGTAGCATCCATCAGCCGCTTTGCTAAGTCTTTGTAGATAACACTATATTTTACTTTAGTGTATTATAGTTTAATTTTAAAAACGATGTGTTTTTTATAATTATAATGATGTGCTGATAATTATTTAAAATCTTCGGACCGCTCTAGAAATGATTAGCGCGCAGTTCATATCAACCGTGCCCATTGGCCATTCACCATCCTTTGATATTGAAACTCCTCAAAACGGGTGCTAATTGAAAGGTTCAGTGAAGAGGAATTATTGATTAATTATGAAGGGTCTCATTTGACTATGGTTTTCTTGAGTATTTGGAAATGGTTTTCTTTGATCTTAGTTTAGTAATATGAACTACGTTTGTATTATATTTGGTAATATTTTTTCTTCATTAAAATTCAGAAAGCTGATGGTTATTTATATTTGTACTAATATTATAAAGAGAGACGTGAGTTTCTTTATATGTTTGAGGTAAACCACTGCACTTAGGGATTGGCAATTTTTTTTGACAATTTAAAAAAGTATATTATACCCGATGGCTATATACTATATATAAGTACCTAATGTAGAGTGAGTTAGTATAAAGTTAAATCCTTGTTCCACGGCCGCCATCTTGGAATGGGATGCTAATGGTTTTTATTTCTATCTCGGGCAAACTATACGTCGCATAGAAATTAACGCAATTATGTTGAAAATTATATTCTCTACTACTCAATTCCGTGATTTTTAGTCGTAGTAACATGGCTATCAGTGTAAACAGATAAAAACTGGCCAAGTACGAGTCGGATTCGCCCATGAAGAGTTCCGTAGCAGCAAGTAAAATTTTTATATTTGAGTTGATTGAATGAAAGGTAAATTGCGGTTTACGATTTATGAGGTATTAAAGAAAACTACTTACTAGATCTCGTTCAAACCAATTTTCGGTGGAAGTTTACATGGATGTACATCATATATTTTTTTAGTTTTATCATTCTCTTATTTTAGAAGTTACAGGCCCCCCCCTGTAACTTCGAAAATTTTACCACTTTGGAACTACAAACTATTCAATTTGTAAAAAAATGTGATTCAACGTAAGGGTTTGATGAAAAAAAATTTTGCTTTTCAGTTATAAGTATGGGGAAAGATTTCCATTGGATCCACACAAATACCCACAGTAAATCAATTTAAATATTTGGGGTCTACGATCAGTAATGATGGGAAGATCGACAGCGATGTAGCACATAGAACAACAACTGGCTGGCTTAAATGGAGGCAACTGACTGGTGTAATGTGTGACAGAAAAATGCCACTCAAAGTCAAAGGCAAAATGTATAAAACTGCAATCAGACCTGCAATATTGTACGGCTCCGAATGTTGGGCAACCACTAAACAACATCTCAATAAACTGCACACAACCGAAATGCGCATGTTGCGCTGGTCAGCGGGTGTCACATTGCTAGACAAGATCCGGAATGAATACATAAGAGGAAGTTTTAAGGTCGCCCCCATAATGGATAAAGTCAAGGAAAAACGTCTTCGATGGTATGGACATGTCCAAAGACGCCCAGAAGATCACGTGGTCAAGCTCGCCTTAAACCTGCCAGTGACGAAACGCGGACGCGGAAGACCGCCCTCCACTTGGCTAACGACGGTCGAGAAAGACCTGAAAGAAGACCAACTGGACGCGAGCACTGCACAAAATCGTGCACAGTGGAAAAGAAGGACAAGGAAGGCCGACCCCAAGTAGATGGGATACACGGTCGAGGGATATATATAGTTATAAGTATGGGGAACCCCCAAAATTTTTTTTTTTTGCGTGAAAATCTTAGTGCGGTTCACAGAATACATCTACTTACCAAGTTTCAACAGCATAGTTCTTAAAGTTTTGGATAAAAGTGGCTGTGATATACAGACGGACAGACAGACATGACGAATCTATAAGGGTTCTGTTTTTTGCCATTTGGCAACGGATCCCTAACACCGTCACATTGGTCGCACACTGGGTGGGGTTCGAATGGATGGCCTTTGTTAGAATTGACTTCGGGGTTGTTTGCTTATTGAAAATGTCAATTTTTTTTTATTTATATAAATACATGTTTTTTATCTTATAATCTAGTACAATGTCCCACAAAACCGTACAAACGGTTTGAGTGCGATATCAGGAAGTAGGTATCTAATTATACATTACAATAAAATATTAGCAGGCCGTGGCGGAGGTGTGTCGTGTGTGTCCTTACACACGCCTGCCTACTCACCGACGCGGGATAAAACCCGACCCCACCAGGCGAGGCCGCGCTGGCGGCCAAGGTCCGCCGGTAACCCTGGGGTTATCCTTTCGAGGGCTTACCCGGGGTGCACGGCAATGGTCACTTGGGCAGGACACCGTGCGGTTTTAGTCGATGCTCGACATAACCGCCCCCGCTGGCCGGCGGTGGGGTATCCGAAGGGATTTCCAAATGTTAAAAAAAAGGTAATTAAATATTATGGCAAGGAGTTCAGGAGGTGCTTTTTCAAATGGCCAATGAATGGCCATATTCATTATTAATACTTTGGATCTCATACACCCTGAGGGTTATACAATTTAATGTGAATGTTTCAAATTAACTAATATTCTCGATAACCCCTCCTGCTTACCCGGGGTGCCCGGCAACGGACACTTGGAGAGGACACCGTGCGGTTTTAGTCGAGACACGACATAACCACCCCCGCTGGCCAGCGGGGGGGGTATCCGAAGGGATTTCCGCACGTTAAAAAAAAAAAGAAACAAAAAAAAACCCCTCCTGCTTAGTGGTTTCAGTGGCATACTGGGTGGGGTACGTATAGATGGCCAGTGTTAGTAGTGGTTTTACATCAGTCGCATACTGGTTGTGTCTTGGATTAAATGAATTTCCTTCTCCGTCATCAGCACTTTCGGTCTCGCATACTGTGTGTGAGCATTTGTGTTCCATAATTTGTCGTGAATATAGGGATGTTGATCTTGCAGTGCAATCTTGTCGGGCACTAAAACACACGCTCTGACTATGACGCATAGCTGTATTGCACAGTTCTGTCGTAATTAACCTTATACGATAGACAAATGTGCACATTTGATATTGCTTAGATGCGGAGATAGCATAATCACATTCCTAAACGTGTATATAAGGTGTCACAAAATTAGGTCTCTGAATTTGGTGAGATGACTTGGTATCGACAAAATACGTAGGTATTTGAAACAAAAAAAAACGGGTAAAAAAAATATATATAAAAAATATAAAAATTAAAAATATAAAAATTAAAAAAAAAGCACCACCAGCGACCAGCGTCACGTGACGCGACGAGCCCGTGACGCACGTCCATAGGCCGCGATAACCGCTTCCCATCAGGTGGGCCGTGAGCTTGTCTACCACCTGAGTGGTATTTAAAAAGGCTTTTGTATCCTTGGAATAGGTTCCCATAGGAAGCGGGAACGAGATTGAAATTCCACGCGGGCGGAGCCGCGGGCAACAGCTATTAAAAATAAAGGAGAAGAATATACAAACTCCGACTGAATACATCATCAGTTTCACCATTTTAAACGTACCTACCTTTTTTAACCCAATGGAATCTCCTGAAAAAACATGACATTAATACTTAGAATTATATGTTTACTAGCTGACCCGGCAGACTTCGTACTGCCTCAATCGATGACAAACCTTTTAAACCTTCTCTGGACCTCCACAAATAATTCAAGACCAAAATTAGCTAAATCGGTAAAGCCGTTCTCGAGTTTTAGCGAGACTAACGAACAGCAATTCATTTTTATATATAAAGAGAAGAAGATTGTTGTTAACAAGTCTCAAGGGGTGCACGAACCAGCGTACAAGAATTAAATATTTTTCCAGCTTTGATATGTGGTTTCTTTTTTTTTGGAATATTTGGACTGACACGACGCCATCTAGACCCAAACTAAGCAGAGTTTGTCATATGGTTTCTAGAATGCAGATAATCATACTTAGATATATTACTTAGAAATATACTTAGAAACACTCAGACCAATGCAAATATACATATTTGCGATAAGCGGGAATAGAGCTCGCGACTTCTCACTTAGCAGTCGAAAGCTCTACCGCTACGCCACTGAGGTCGCATTACCTATATGCTGAATAGGCGAGCCTTATATCTACATTCAGTAACATAATTATTATGCAGTGTGATGATCTGCCAAGTTTCACGTAGAAATTATAAAACCGACTTCGAACCCCAGCCCAAAAATCGAACCGGGACCTCAGGAATAATCACTGCGCTAATGAGGTCGTCAAACAATATATCAATCAATGGCTGTGTGATCCGACTATAGCATGTAGTATGGTTTCTAGAAAACTGAAAAACTTTTGTTTCATAAAGAACTAGCTAATGCCCGCGGCTCCGCCCGCGCGGAAGTCACTTATCGTTTTTTGGTCATATCTCCGTTTCTATTTACCAATTGCATTCGAACATAAGGCAGATTTTAAGTGTGACCAAGACCTAAGAAAAAACCGCATCAAAATCCGTTCAATAGTTTTTGCGTCCATCGCAAACAAACAAAAAAATTAAAAAAAATGTGTGCAGAATTTTTGTATTCAGTTTTTTTTCGAAATATCTCCAATAAACGGATACACCTAATTTACAATTTTATTTAATAGTATAGATATTATTAATATTCCTTCTTCAAGCAGCAGTCCAACGTTAAACCGCCACAACACAGATCGTTGGAATATTTAAAAACTTAATTTTTTTTTATAAATTGCAAGGTTTTACATATATGTATCGTAATATTCCTCCGTATCAACAGCTGCTAATGTTTCCAGAAAGCTGGCAGCATTGCCGCGTTGGATAACAATACTTATTCTTTGGGCAAGAAAATATCCAGTTTTCTGGTCACCTGTAGCATCCATCAGCCGCTTTGCCAAGTCTTTGTACACAACACTATATTTTACTTTAGGTTATTTTAGTTTAATTTTAAAAACGATGTGTTTTTTATAATTATAATGATGTGATGATAATTATTTAAAATCTTCGGACCGCTCTAGAAATGATTAGTGCGCAGTTCATATCAACCGTGCCCATTGGCCATTCACCATCCTTTGATATTGAAACTCCTCAAAACGGGTGCTAATTGAAAGGTTCAGTGAAGAGGAATTATTGATTAATTATGAAGGGTCTCATTTGACTATGGTTTTCTTGAGTATTTGGAAATGGTTTTCTTTGATCTTAGTTTAGTAATATGAACTACGTTTGTATTATATTTGGTAATATTTTTTCTTCATTAAAATTCAGAAAGCTGATGGTTATTTATATTTTGTACTAATATTATAAAGAGAGACGTTGAATTTTGTGAGTTTCTTTATATGTTTGAGGTAAACCACTGCACTTAGGGATTGGCAAACATTTTTGACAATTTAAAAAAGTATATTATACCCGATGGCTATATACTATATATAAGTACCTAATCTAGAGTGAGTTAGTATAAAGTTAAATCCTTGTTCCACGGCCGCCATCTTGGAATGGGATGCTAATGGTTTTTATTTCTATGTCGGCCAAACTATACGTCGCACAGAAAATTTGTTAACGCAATTATGTTGAAAATTATATTCTCTACTACTCAATTCCGTGATTTTTAGTCGTAGTAACATGGCTATCAGTGTAAATAGATAAAAAACTGGCCAAGTACGAGTCGGATTCGCCCATGAAGAGTTCCGTAGCAGCAAGTAAAATTTTTATATTTGAGTTGATTGAATGAAAGGTAAATTGCGGTTTACGATTTATGAGGTATTAAAGAAAACTACTTACTAGATCTCGTTCAAACCAATTTTCGGTGGAAGTTTACATGGTAATGTACATCATATATTTTTTTAGTTTTATCATTCTCTTATTTTAGAAGTTACAGGCCCCCCCCTGTAACTTCGAAAATTTTACCACTTTGGAACTACAAACTATTCAATTTGTAAAAAAATGTGATTCAACGTAAGGGTTTGATGAAAAAAAATTTTGCTTTTCAGTTATAAGTATGGGGAACCCCCAAATTTTTTTTTTTTTTGTGTGAAAATCTTAGTGCGGTTCACAGAATACATCTACTTACCAAGTTTCAACAGCATAGTTCTTAAAGTTTTGGATAAAAGTGGCTATGATATACAGACGGACAGACAGACATGACGAATCTATAAGGGTTCTGTTTTTTGCCATTTGGCAACGGATCCCTAACACCGTCACATTGGTCGCACACTGGGTGGGGTTCGAAGGGATGGCCTTTGTTAGAATTGACTTCGGGGTTGTTTGCTTATTGAAAATGTCAATTTTTTTTTATTTATATAAATACATGTTTTTTATCTTATAATCTAGTACAATGTCCCACAAAACCGTACAAACGGTTTGAGTGCGATATCAGGAAGTAGGTATCTAATTATACATTACAATAAAATATTAGCAGGCCGTGGCGGAGGTGTGTCGTGTGTGTCCTTACACACGCCTGCCTACTCACCGACGCGGGATAAAACCCGACCCCACCAGGCGAGGCCGCGCTGGCGGCCAAGGTCCGCCGGTAACCCTGGGGTTATCCTTTTGAGGGCTTACCCGGGGTGCCCGGCAATGGACACTTGGGCAGGACACCGTGCGGTTTTAGTCGATGCTCGACATAACCGCCCCCGCTGGCCGGCGGTGGGGTATCCGAAGGGATTTCCAAATGTTAAAAAAAGGTAATTAAATATTATGGCAAGGAGTTCAGGAGGTGCTTTTTCAAATGGCCAATGAATGGCCATATTCATTATTAATACTTTGGATCTCATACACCCTGAGGGTTATACAATTTAATGTGAATGTTTCAAATTAACTAATATTCTCGATAACCCCTCCTGCTTACCCGGGGTGCCCGGCAACGGACACTTGGAGAGGACACCGTGCGGTTTTAGTCGAGACACGACATAACCACCCCCGCTGGCCAGCGGGGGGGGTATCCGAAGGGATTTCCGCACGTTAAAAAAAAAAAGAAACAAAAAAAAACCCCTCCTGCTTAGTGGTTTCAGTGGCATACTGGGTGGGGTACGTATAGATGGCCAGTGTTAGTAGTGGTTTTACATCAGTCGCATACTGGTTGTGTCTTGGATTAAATGAATTTCCTTCTCCGTCATCAGCACTTTCGGTCTCGCATACTGTGTGTGAGCATTTGTGTTCCATAATTTGTCGTGAATATAGGGATGTTGATCTTGCAGTGCAATCTTGTCGGGCACTAAAACACACGCTCTGACTATGACGCATAGCTGTATTGCACAGTTCTGTCGTAATTAACCTTATACGATAGACAAATGTGCACATTTGATATTGCTTAGATGCGGAGATAGCATAATCACATTCCTAAACGTGTATATAAGGTGTCACAAAATTAGGTCTCTGAATTTGGTGAGATGACTTGGTATCGACAAAATACGTAGGTATTTGAAACAAAAAAAAACGGGTAAAAAAAATATATATAAAAAATATAAAAATTAAAAATATAAAAATTAAAAAAAAAGCACCACCAGCGACCAGCGTCACGTGACGCGACGAGCCCGTGACGCACGTCCATAGGCCGCGATAACCGCTTCCCATCAGGTGGGCCGTGAGCTTGTCTACCACCTGAGTGGTATTTAAAAAGGCTTTTGTATCCTTGGAATAGGTTCCCATAGGAAGCGGGAACGAGATTGAAATTCCACGCGGGCGGAGCCGCGGGCAACAGCTATTAAAAATAAAGGAGAAGAATATACAAACTCCGACTGAATACATCATCAGTTTCACCATTTTAAACGTACCTACCTTTTTTAACCCAATGGAATCTCCTGAAAAAACATGACATTAATACTTAGAATTATATGTTTACTAGCTGACCCGGCAGACTTCGTACTGCCTCAATCGATGACAAACCTTTTAAACCTTCTCTGGACCTCCACAAATAATTCAAGACCAAAATTAGCTAAATCGGTAAAGCCGTTCTCGAGTTTTAGCGAGACTAACGAACAGCAATTCATTTTTATATATAAAGAGAAGAAGATTGTTGTTAACAAGTCTCAAGGGGTGCACGAACCAGCGTACAAGAATTAAATATTTTTCCAGCTTTGATATGTGGTTTCTTTTTTTTTGGAATATTTGGACTGACACGACGCCATCTAGACCCAAACTAAGCAGAGTTTGTCATATGGTTTCTAGAATGCAGATAATCATACTTAGATATATTACTTAGAAATATACTTAGAAACACTCAGACCAATGCAAATATACATATTTGCGATAAGCGGGAATAGAGCTCGCGACTTCTCACTTAGCAGTCGAAAGCTCTACCGCTACGCCACTGAGGTCGCATTACCTATATGCTGAATAGGCGAGCCTTATATCTACATTCAGTAACATAATTATTATGCAGTGTGATGATCTGCCAAGTTTCACGTAGAAATTATAAAACCGACTTCGAACCCCAGCCCAAAAATCGAACCGGGACCTCAGGAATAATCACTGCGCTAATGAGGTCGTCAAACAATATATCAATCAATGGCTGTGTGATCCGACTATAGCATGTAGTATGGTTTCTAGAAAACTGAAAAACTTTTGTTTCATAAAGAACTAGCTAATGCCCGCGGCTCCGCCCGCGCGGAAGTCACTTATCGTTTTTTGGTCATATCTCCGTTTCTATTTACCAATTGCATTCGAACATAAGGCAGATTTTAAGTGTGACCAAGACCTAAGAAAAAACCGCATCAAAATCCGTTCAATAGTTTTTGCGTCCATCGCAAACAAACAAAAAAATTAAAAAAAATGTGTGCAGAATTTTTGTATTCAGTTTTTTTTCGAAATATCTCCAATAAACGGATACACCTAATTTACAATTTTATTTAATAGTATAGATATTATTAATATTCCTTCTTCAAGCAGCAGTCCAACGTTAAACCGCCACAACACAGATCGTTGGAATATTTAAAAACTTCATTTTTTTTTATAAATTACAAGGTTTTACATATATGTATCGTAATATTCCTCCGTATCAACAGCTGCTAATGTTTCCAGAAAGCTGGCAGCATTGCCGCGTTGGATAACAATACTTATTCTTTGGGCAAGAAAATATCCAGTTTTCTGGTCACCTGTAGCATCCATCAGCCGCTTTGCCAAGTCTTTGTACACAACACTATATTTTACTTTAGGTTATTTTAGTTTAATTTTAAAAACGATGTGTTTTTTATAATTATAATGATGTGATGATAATTATTTAAAATCTTCGGACCGCTCTAGAAATGATTAGTGCGCAGTTCATATCAACCGTGCCCATTGGCCATTCACCATCCTTTGATATTGAAACTCCTCAAAACGGGTGCTAATTGAAAGGTTCAGTGAAGAGGAATTATTGATTAATTATGAAGGGTCTCATTTGACTATGGTTTTCTTGAGTATTTGGAAATGGTTTTCTTTGATCTTAGTTTAGTAATATGAACTACGTTTGTATTATATTTGGTAATATTTTTTCTTCATTAAAATTCAGAAAGCTGATGGTTATTTATATTTTGTACTAATATTATAAAGAGAGACGTTGAATTTTGTGAGTTTCTTTATATGTTTGAGGTAAACCACTGCACTTAGGGATTGGCAAACATTTTTGACAATTTAAAAATAGTATATTATGCAACTAGTGAATAAAGGAAGGATTTAAAGCGAGGGCCGTAGATGAGTCACGAGCAAGTGAAGGATTCTAATGATTGAATCACGAGCGCAGCGAGTGATTCAACTGTTAGAATCCTGAACGACGCGAGTGATTCATGGCCCTCGATATAAATTCGTACTTTATTCAGGAGTTGCATACTATACTTTATACCATGACTACGAGAAAAGACATAATTTAAGCGAAAATAGAAATTTAATCAAGAAATAAGAATTGTAACATTAATTGAAATGGACATTAAAATTAGAGCAATGACTAAAATTAAGCGTAATTTTCTTATTATTATCATTAGAGTGGTCAACTTGTGAAACAATATTTATTAATCTAATGCCAAACTCCTTGTCGCAAATATCGACCAATCAAATCTCGAGAATTTATTTGCACCAAAGAGTTTTGAATTTCGAATCTTAGCGCAAGGAGTTTGTGTAAGCATTGAAATAGAGACCGGATATATTTTTGTGTTCCAAATTCAAACACCAAAATAGTGAATAAAAACAAAACAGTGAATAAAAGGCCTTTTTATTCACTGTTTTGCGTGAATAAAATAAGCTTTTTAGAGTAGGTATGGTATAAAGTATATAAGTACCTAATCTAGAGTGAGTTAGTTTAAAGTTAAATCCTTGTTCCACGGCCGCCATCTTGGAATGGGATGCTAATGGTTTTTATTTCTATGTCGGGCAAACTATACGTCGCACAGAAAATTTGTTAACGCAATTATGTTGAAAATTATATTCTCTACTACTCAATTCCGTGATTTTTAGTCGTAGTAACATGGCTATCAGTGTAAATAGATAAAAAACTGGCCAAGTACGAGTCGGATTCGCCCATGAAGAGTTCCGTAGCAGCAAGTAAAATTTTTATATTTGAGTTGATTGAATGAAAGGTAAATTGCGGTTTACGATTTATGAGGTATTAAAGAAAACTACTTACTAGATCTCGTTCAAACCAATTTTCGGTGGAAGTTTACATGGTAATGTACATCATATATTTTTTTAGTTTTATCATTCTCTTATTTTAGAAGTTACAGGCCCCCCCCTGTAACTTCGAAAATTTTACCACTTTGGAACTACAAACTATTCAATTTGTAAAAAAATGTGATTCAACGTAAGGGTTTGATGAAAAAAAATTTTGCTTTTCAGTTATAAGTATGGGGAACCCCCAAATTTTTTTTTTTTTGTGTGAAAATCTTAGTGCGGTTCACAGAATACATCTACTTACCAAGTTTCAACAGCATAGTTCTTAAAGTTTTGGATAAAAGTGGCTGTGATATACAGACGGACAGACAGACATGACGAATCTATAAGGGTTCTGTTTTTTGCCATTTGGCAACGGATCCCTAACACCGTCACATTGGTCGCACACTGGGTGGGGTTCGAAGGGATGGCCTTTGTTAGAATTGACTTCGGGGTTGTTTGCTTATTGAAAATGTCAATTTTTTTTTATTTATATAAATACATGTTTTTTATCTTATAATCTAGTACAATGTCCCACAAAACCGTACAAACGGTTTGAGTGCGATATCAGGAAGTAGGTATCTAATTATACATTACAATAAAATATTAGCAGGCCGTGGCGGAGGTGTGTCGTGTGTGTCCTTACACACGCCTGCCTACTCACCGACGCGGGATAAAACCCGACCCCACCAGGCGAGGCCGCGCTGGCGGCCAAGGTCCGCTGGTAACCCTGGGGTTATACTTTTGAGGGCTTACCCGGGGTGCCCGGCAATGGACACTTGGGCAGGACACCGTGCGGTTTTAGTCGATGCTCGACATAACCGCCCCCGCTGGCCGGCGGTGGGGTATCCGAAGGGATTTCCAAATGTTAAAAAAAGGTAATTAAATATTATGGCAAGGAGTTCAGGAGGTGCTTTTTCAAATGGCCAATGAATGGCCATATTCATTATTAATACTTTGGATCTCATACACCCTGAGGGTTATACAATTTAATGTGAATGTTTCAAATTAACTAATATTCTCGATAACCCCTCCTGCTTACCCGGGGTGCCCGGCAACGGACACTTGGAGAGGACACCGTGCGGTCTTAGTCGAGACACGACATAACCACCCCCGCTGGCCAGCGGGGGGGGTATCCGAAGGGATTTCCGCACGTTAAAAAAAAAAAGAAAACAAAAAAAAAACCACTCCTGCTTAGTGACTTCAGTGGCATACTGGGTGGGGTACGTATAGGTGGCCAGTGTTAGTAGTGGTTTTACATCAGTCGCATACTGGTTGTGTCTTGGATTAAATGAATTTCCTTCTCCGTCATCAGCACTTTCGGTCTCGCATACTGTGTGTGAGCATTTGTGTTCCATAATTTGTCGTGAATATAGGGATGTTGATCTTGCAGTGCAATCTTGTCGGGCACTAAAACACACGCTCTGACTATGACGCATAGCTGTATTGCACAGTTCTGTCGTAATTAACCTTATACGATAGACAAATGTGCACATTTGATATTGCTTAGATGCGGAGATAGCATAATCACATTCCTAAACGTGTATATAAGGTGTCATAAAATTAGGTCTCTGAATTTGGTGAGATGACTTGGTATCGACAAAATACGTAGGTATTTGAAACAAAAAAAAACGGGTAAAAAAAATATATATAAAAAATATAAAAATTAAAAATATAAAAATTAAAAAAAAAAGCACCACCAGCGACCAGCGTCACGTGACGCGACGAGCCCGTGACGCACGTGGTAGGCGTGTAGTCCTTCTCTGCGAGGCATAATTCTCCAAGCGGATGTGTGGGAAATAACTAAATCGCGACCAGCGTCACGTGTGCTCGTCGCGTCACGTGACGCTGGTCGCTGGTGGTGCTTTTTTTTTAATTTTTTTTACCCGATATTTTTTTTTTGTTTCAAATACATATTTTGACGATACCAAGTCATCTCACCAAATTCAGAGACCTAATTTTGTGACACCTTATATACACGGCTCTAGACCCTGGTGCTGCATATGGTCGGCAGCGAGAGTGTGTAGAATACCACTGCCTTATTTTACGAGGCGTGGCCTGTGATTTTTCTTATAAATCACATGAAACTTATAAGAAATTTGTTGTTTTATTTACATAGACAACACACAACATAACTTCACGCTTGTATCCTCGAAGGGGTAGGCAGAGGAGTATTACACATCCATGATTCGCCAGTTATGTTTTAGGTCCCAATGTAATACCTAGGGGGTTGCCATTTACCGGGCACATTATTAAGCGAGCGATAATCAACATTTTTAATACAAACATAACTACGAAAAGTCAGAGGTGTGTGCCCGGGGCGACTGGGGATCGAACTCGAGACCTCGTCTCGGCAGTTCGTTACATACACCACTGGGCTATCGCCGCTTTTGTTTTATTTACTTACTAAGCATTTAACTAACTTTGCGGTTTTTTCTTTGGTTTGATAATTTTCATACATACATAACTATAGTCACGACTGTTTCCATTGGGGTAGGTAGGGACATAATATTTCATACACACCTTTAGTTGTATCTTCTTCTTTCATAATTGTTTTCATACATGCATGCCCCTTGCGTAGTAGCTGTTTAGAAAACATCCTAGTATCCAACAAATATTATGAATGTGAAAGTGTATGAGGATGTTTGGATGTTTATAACTCAATCACGCTCTAATGACTGAACGGAACTGGCTAAAATTTGGTGTTTAATAACACAAAGTTTTTTTTTTTTTTATCCCTGGAATATGTACCCATGGGAAGCAGGAACGGAATCAGGATTCCACGTGGGCGAAATCGCGGGCAACAGCTAGTATTTTTTTTTTTTTATACCACTCAGGTGGCAGACAAGCTCACGGCCCACCTGATGGGAAGCGGTTACCGCGGCCTATGGACGTGTGCAACACCAGGTGCGTCACACTCGCGCTGACGACCCTGACACTCGCGCTGCTGACCCTAACACTCGCGCTGCCGACCCTACACTCGCACTGCCGACCCTACACTCGCGCTGCCGACCCTACACTCGCGCTGCCGACCCTACACTCGCGCTGCCGACGCTACACTCGCGCTGCCGACCCTACACTACATTAATATTCCCCCTAACCCCTCCAGCTAAGTTAAATTGCTTGTGTTAGGAGTGGGTTCACGTCGGTAGTGTAATGGCCAGGATTCGAACCCGGGACCTCTCGATCGTAGGGTCGACTCCTTAACCACTAAGCTACCGACGCGACGCTTAATTGTATAAATATACTCACAGCTACCATCCGCTTTTATCTTGAAACACTTCCCGTGCTTCCTCCACTGTCATTAAACCGTTCATACAAGGCTGCGAGTTTTGAGTGCTAGATAAAAAGGTTCGAAAGAATTACTCGAAATCTCTTTAAGCAAGCTAAAAGAGGTAATAAATGTTAGGAGACTTCACAAACATTAATCTTAATGTTAACTAAAGTAAATAAATAACGCTACGATGTGGCCCTTCGCGTGAATAAGGCTTACGCAGACATTTAAAAAAACATATAAATATATTTTTATCCGTTTTTAGGGTTCCGTTACCAAATGGCAAAAAACGGAACCCTTATAGATTCGTCATGTCTGTCTGTGTCTTTTTTCCGAAACTATAAGGACTATGCTGATGAAACTTGGTAAGTAGATTTATTCTGTGAACCGTATTAAGATTTTCACACAAAAATAAAAAAAAATAAAAAAAATTGGGGGTCCCCCGTATACTTAGAACTGAAACTCAAAAATTTTTTTTCATCGACCCCATACGTGTCTATCATCTATGGATAGGTCTTCAAAAATGATATTGAGGTTTCTAATATAATTTTTTTCTAAACTAAACTGCACTTCTAAAATAAGAGAATGATAAGACTAAAAAAAAAAATATGATGTACATTACCATGTTAACTTCCACCGAAAATTGGTTTGAACGAGATCTAGTAAGTAGTTTTTTTAATACGTCATAAATCGTAAACCGCAATTTACCTTCCATTCAATCAACTCAAATATAAAATTTTAAAAAAAGTAGTATTATGTTACTTGCTGCTACGGGACCCTTCATGGGCAAGTCCGACTCGCACCTGGCCGCTTTTTTTCGTTTACAACACGTTAGTAAAAGGGTCTTCTTCACTTAAAATAAAGTTTTGTGCGTACTTCCATCGTCATGACCCAAACACCATCTCACTACCCAAAGATCTCCTACTTCTCCTGACTTGCAGGTGAGGTTTTTAGGCCCCGAAGATCTTGAGCTTGCTTGGGTAGCCCGCACCTATTCTGGGGATAAAAATCCATCCCTGTACCAAATTTCAGCCATATTCCTTAAGCCGTTTGATCGTGATTGAGTAACAAACATCCAAACATCTTCACAAAGTTTCACATTTCAATTAAATTCTTAAGCATTTTGTATGCTTACTTTTTCTAAAGATTTAAATCGGAAAAGAGAACATCTAGAACGGGACTTAAACCCGCGACCTGTCCCTTACAGAGGGAATGCTCTGACCAGCTGAGCTATCTAGACCGTCCCAGATATTCGAAATTCTCCAATATATTATATACGTCTTTAGGCGACGCTGGAGCCATCTACCGTAATTCTTGCCAACTACGGAAACAATGAATAACTTTACAGTCTTTTATTTTTAAACATTGTTTTTTTTTTATTAACTAATATTCTCGATAGCCCCTCCTGCTTAGTGGCTTCATGTCAGTGGCATACTGGGTGGGGTTCGTATAGATGGTCGCGGGTTCAAGTCCCGTTCTAGATGTTCTCTTTTTCCGATTTAAATCTTTAGAAAAAGTTTCACATTTTTAATATTAGTAGGATATAATGAAATTCTTATATCTTACAATACATTATAATAATAATGTAAATTTTATATGTATATATGAATAATTCATATTTTGTACGATTATGTTCGATTATATGTGTGTGTTTATGTATCATTGTATGCTTATTTTTAGGTATATGTACCTGGGGTGTGTGTTGGGTAACCTCCTCGAGTGTCGCTCCGATTCCGATCCCGCTGCAGTCCGGGGGGAACGGAATGGAGCGGCCGGTACACCCTGGGCGGCGGTCAATGGCTTCCCCTTCACCCCTTCATAGGGTTGGCATTGATCGTCGGCCAATACCCAACGTGGCGGGAACACATCGCTCTCCGTACTCCTCTGCTTTCAGAGGAGACAGGATGAGCGATGCTGTTAGTGGTGAGATGGCCCAGGGTCAGCCGGGGTGCGAGGGATATGCTCTATGGGTAACCTTACACCCCGGCGTCTGAAGACCCGAGACGGCGTGCGGTTTTAGTCGGTGCAAGCCCGACATAACCGCCCCCGTTGGCCGGCGGGGGGGTATCCGAAGGGATTTCCGCACGATAAAAAAAAAAAAAAAAGGTATATGTACCTAGTACATTGCAATAATATGTGTTTGTAACCTAGTCTGTTACATTATATGACTACGTTAGTCATCTATTCTTTCCTATTACATCAATAACTACCCAATATACGATTTAGCTCATTTAGGATTCCTGTCCATCCAAAGGTTGCCTGTAAGATATTGCTTTTAGCGATAAGGCCGCCATTTGTACATGTATTAATTGAGATTCCATATATGTATATTCTGATTGGTATACAATAAAGTTAATATCTGTCTATCTATCTATCTTCATTTTCACTGTAATAACATTATTATTAAAGCAAAGTTCGCAACAGAAATCTCATATTGTGTGAATATTAACATCAATTTTAGCACTTAAATGGAACTTTTGTAATTACCCTTCATAAAGGAGGCTTAAGAGAATGACTTATAGTTTTTCTTTTATAAATTACAGACTAAAACTTAGTACGGTTTTAGGTTAATTAGTTATAACGAGATTAGATACTGTGATGTGTTTATAAGTTAAGATGTTTAACAAATTTCAAAGATAAAGGAAGTTTGTAATTTAAATGTGTTAGTGCTTACTTTGAACTCCGAAGGAAAATCAAATTCCAACTAAGGATTGAACTACATCTGACAGCGTCGAACCACACTTTAACTCTCTTTCTCGTCGTAACCACTTCCGCGATATTATAATACCTACAAATACAGTAACCGAAGGCCTCTGTGGCGTAGCTGTAGCGCATTCGACTGCTATGACGATTCGGTGCGAGTTCGATTTCCATTCAGTGCAAATATTTGTATGCGTAAATATGTCTATTTGTATTGGTCTGGGTGTTTCTATGTGTATAGTATGTATGTATTTACAAAAAAAATTAAATAAGTATGTTTATCCGCATTCTGGAACCCATAACACAAGCTAGTTAAACTATGCTTACTTTGGGCACGGCGCTCCACATGTTGGTGGAGTGCTCTGCGTGGGCGAGTCAACGCCGGGATCTCGTTGCGGTCCTGGGCGTGGACGTTCTCTCGTTGGAGACCATGGTGAGGGCCGTGGTCTCCGACGGGAGCAAGTGGCACACCGCCGCCTCTTTCTGCGAGCAGGTAATGCGCGCGAAAGAGATGGCGGAGAGGGAGCGGGCGAGAACCCTGCCCCTCGAGTTTCGCAGTCTGCGGCGAGGACGCCGCAGACCCATCTACGCCCGGGACTATCGACCTCCATGATCGGGGCCTGAGGACGGCAGCTGGCCGACTCGCCGTCTTTACAGAAGTAAGCCGTGGCGGAGGCGTGTCGTGTGTGCCCTACACACGCCTGCCAACTCACCGAAGCGGGATAAAATCCGACCCCACCAGGCGAGGCCGTGGTGGCGGCCAAAGTCTGCTGGCAACCCTGGGGTTATCCTTTCGAGGGCTTACCCGGGGTGCCTGGCAACGGATGCTTAGGGAGGACACCGTGCGGTTTTAGTCGATACACGACATAACCACCCCTGCTGGCCGGCGGGGGGTATCCGAAGTGATTTCCGCACGTAAAAAAAAATGCTTACTTTGGGTCTAGAAAGCGGTGTGTAGAATGTCGTAGAATATTTATTATTATTATTATTACCTACTTATGTAAATTTGCGCTCTCATAAAGCAGAACGTGGTATCCAACCTTTTTCATATTATTCCGATATGCCCTTTGAACCGGCTTAAACTTGGTGAAATATTTTGTGGATGAAATTCCTCTTTTGCTTTGTTGGTGAAAATTGCAGTTATAATGGCTATGAGTTTGGAGACTTATTATCCATTCCTAAACCGTGCATTGTTTTGTTATGAGATAGGAAATGAAGGAAATAGACATTGGTAAGTTAGGCTATTATCTGATTTCCAGGGGCCTGATTCAGTAATGCCACGTTTTCTAAATGAATAAAGAAACAAGTTGAATTCCTGAGACGAGCTCAGCCGAATACAAGGGATTTTCTTTTATTTAATCTTTTTTTTTCTTTTTTTTTCTTTTTTCTTTATCTTGCAATGGTTCACCCCAGCACGAATCTATTACCGAAAACAGCAACTCGATAGCTCATCTCCTTCATACCCAAAACCGTGACAGAAAATTGGCAACGACGACGTCGACAGGGATTTTCTTTAGAAAAGCCCTATTGCTATCGAGTTGTCGAATAGATTCGTGCTGGGGTGAACCATTGCAAGATAAAGAAAAAAGATAAAAGATAAAATAAAAGAAAATCCCTTGTATTCGGCTGAGCTCGTCTCAGGAATTTTTCTTTATCTTGCAATGGTTCACCCCAGCACGAATCTATTACCGAAAACAGCAACTCGATAGCTCATCTCCTTCATACCCAAAACCGTGACAGAAAATTGGCAACGACGACGTCGACGATGACAACTCGATAGCAATAGGGCTTTTCTAAAGAAAATCCCTAAAAAGTGAAAGATGGTATGCCACATGATCTTTTTTATTACTTGTGGAATCCCCCAAGGGCTTCGGTATTACTTATAGTTTGATTCGTTTTCAATTAGATTTATTAATTTCAACATTTTAAGTTCGAAAATTATATTATAAAATATGTTCTGTATATAGGTGTAACTTAGTTTACTTTGTCCAAACTTTACGAAGCAACCTTCTTGGATTACACAAGTTAAAAGTAAACATACAATGGAGTTCACTCAAGCATAAGATAAAAAATAAAAAATCATAACTCCAAATTTGTTTTTAGAACAAATGTCGTTGACCTGTTACTTACACAAAGAAGAGAGAAACCGTAGAATGGCACTTCAAAACTTGAAAGAAGTTTCGCAATGTATTTTTATACTCTGGCCCTAACTCGATAAAAAAACTTAAATAACCGTAAACATTTTTTTCATGAATAACAGAAATCATTCATATGAAAAACTTCAGCAATTTTATTGAGCCTTCCAATATGGTTTATGTAGGTAGTTTTAAGTTAGTAAACATTTTTTTTTATTTGGACTAATCTCCCCCACATTCCCACTACTGTGACTCCTCTACACCCGGATCAACAGTAGCGACTCGCGAACGTACCGGGTAATGACACTCGGTAAGTCCAAGGTTAGGTTCGATAACCACCTACACGCACATAAGGGCAATGAACATATAATCACACGCACAGGCGCACACACACCCTTATACCTGGACACCAATATACACACCACACGTGCAGGCACACACGCACTCACACACAAACACACACACTCTCTCACAAACATACACACTCAAACACACACATACGTTGACGTACAAATCGCTATTATTATCGCTATCCAGGCGTCTGCACAGTACGCTGCAATAGTTTGGCGACGCGCTGAACATTTTGCGGAGATGAGATCCGATTCTCAGCACTCCATGGATTCACCGTGCGGTCGCCGGGTCCATAGCGTGGTACAGAGAGGAACACCATGACGGCGACTGGGACTTGCGACCCAGATGTAGGTTTAGGGTGGCCACCTTGTGATGCATCAGCGCTCACCTCCACCGTCAGTAGTGTTCCCCCCCCCTACCTATCCAAATTTGGTAAGATCCTAACAATGCCGCTTTTGATATACGTTTTAATAAAGAGCTTACTGAAGCTCTTGGCAATCCGAGGTCTTTAAGTAAGTTGTACAGGGATTTAGCTGGAATTCCCCTTGCTCCTACTTCTACGGCATAGAGTTTAACCACGTAGCCATTTTTGGTTAACTCGTTAGTCAAATCAAAGTATTTGTTTGTCTTTATAGCGTGGTCTTTAGGTATATTAGTTTCCCACGGTACTGTGAGTTCTACAAGCACTGCACGCTTATGCGATCGTGAAAAAAGGAATATGTCGGGTCTGGATGATGAGGCACAGACATCCTCCGGTATCCTATAGTGCTTCTCATACGTGTCTACGAGTATTGCCCAGTCAACGGCAGCTATCAAAATTGAATAAGGCTTTTGAAGTGATTTCTTTGAGCAGCCTTCCTTTACAAACGCAATGTCATTTCTTTGGTTTGTGGTTAATCCTTTTTTCGCTCTAGCTACCGCCAAACTTACAGCCTCACGTATGATTTCTAATACCTTATCATGACGGCGCGAGTAATGACCCCGGTCTAATAGCGTTTTACAACCCACTAGTAGGTGCCTAGCCGTACCAGTTGCTTCACCACATGAGTTACATGTTTTATCTGTGGCTTTTCCCCATCTGACCAGATTGCTTTGGTCGGGGAGGGTCAACTGGAATGCATTCAGGTAAAATTTAAGTAAGGCCGGTGACCAGTCGTATATTATGGTACGCCATTTTAAGGCTATGGGAATACAAAATTCACCTAGAGTCAACCATTCGTTTTGCATTTCTAGGTTCATTGCGTGCACCTTATAGGTGTTGTTTTCGTCTGCTTGAAGAAAAGATTTTGTTATTTCTTTATCTGTTTGTCTCTGAATATTACCTAGACCTACTCTACCAGTCTGCGAGCCTATCATGAATCTTTTATGGAACTGGAGGCGTGATTCGAGCTCCGATGCATTTTTATCTTTTGGAAGGACTTTTACTATTTCGTCTTTAGATTCCGATAAGACGTACATTTTAGTTACTCTTAGGTGTTTATAGAGTTCTGATGGCTTCTTAAGCGTCATTCCAAAATTATTCGCGGATCTATATAGTGCCGACGGGTCGGCCGACTGAGCTAGCCCTAGCCACGACTTCAGTGTCTTCGTGACACTCGCATCTAGTTTTTTGAGGAGGCTCTGGTTTATATCATATATAAGAAACGGCCAGTTAAGACGCGAGGTTAAATAATTGTCATAGATCCAAGCTTTTTTAACATTACTTATTGGTTGTTGGTCTACCTTTTTTTAAATCGATAATGAAACTATCAATTAATTCGTCCAAAGCTGGAGTGCAACCTCTGTTGTCAATCTTTCTTCCGAGGAATTTAAAAGGCACGGTTTCAGATATAGTTGAAACGTTTTCCCCGCCTATACTAAGCCCTGGGTCATATGAAGTATACCTGGTACCCCGCCTACCCAGACATAGACAGTAGCATTTGCTAGGTTTTGCTCTCATTCCATCTGTCCATGTACAGAAATCGTCTACTCTACGCAGTAGGTCCTGGCACTGCTTTGGGTTACGAGTCAGTATTGCCAAATCGTCCGCGAATGCGAGGATAGACTCCGTATATTTACCGTTTAGCTTAAACCGATAGCCCCACTTCTTGTCGTGTGTGGAAATGTTGTCTATTAAAATATTAATTACTATATTGAAAACTATAGGTGATAAACAGCAACCTTGGAACAAACCCACATTATAATTTAAAGGTTGCGTGTATCCATCTTTGGTATTAATCACTAACTTTAATTTACCATAATAAGAGGATATTATTTCCCAAATGATGGACGGAAAGTGAACTAATACCATTTTAATGCAAACAACATAAGCTTATACTAAATCTATGATTTTCACTTTGTTTCTATGTAACTCTGGTGTATTATCTGGAATCTTATATGGAATATTATCCGCGACGTAAAATGCAGGTAAGTAAGTTCCGTAACAAGTTCAGACCAGCCGTTGATACTGCAACATGTATAAGATATATTCCTTCGCTCTTTGATTCAGTAATAAATTGAGAGGGAAGACGTTTTCTTTTATCTTTTGTGTAATGCTTCATATTTTCTTTCTCGTCTTTGTTATGTGATACTGTTATAGGTTCTCGCAAAGGGAATTCTTAACTAGGGCTGATATTTTCACTTTGAGATAGAATGTATTCTTTAGTCAATTTGTATAATTCCTTTACAGACAGATATATTGTGAGTTGTGGGCACTCTCCTCCGAAGAAATGATCGCAATGGGTTTTTGGATATAACTCAGTTGGTAAACGCATCCCACCTTGCAAGGTTACACTAAATGGACCCATAATGTTTAAATCAAAACCGCACTGAGACAGATAAAACGAAACACCAACTCCCATGACTCAGAGTTGGAGGTTCGTTAACCTTTTAAGGTAAAACACAAAAAAAATCATAAGAGCATACATACACTGCTTAGATTTTGATTTACTTTGTCAATGCCATCCTCCCTACGTGGAATTGATTCCCATTGATTCCCACATAACGTGTTGGGGTCGCCATGGCTAGCGGCCAAGGCTAGTTGGGGATTTCCTTATTAGGGCGCAACTGGTTCCCCATCAACGCAGGTAGATGTGGAGGAACACTACTTGATTTTAGTCATTATTTTCTGACATACCCACCACAATGTTAGCGCCGCCGGTGAGATGACGATTGAGGTGCCCACCACACTAAAAAAAAATTCATGCTCGTATAAAAATCTTTCTTTGTCTATTTTATTAGGCAGAAAAGGTACGGGAGAGGTCTAGCACTCTCCCGTGCCGTAGAAGACGCACTGGGCGGCGGAGATCGCAGAACAATCTCCGTCCTCCATGAGCGAGGCCCTGGAGGTGACGGTCGCGGTTAGCCGTCACCCTAACAGTGTAACCTTTTTTCCTCACTGGGGTCACACACCGGCTAGTCCAGGTGAGCAAACAGAGTTTCCTAATCCCAGGGCACCTTTCTCAGAGGTTCTAGGTGGTGCACAGGTCAGCTGATCTCCAATGAAACGCACTACACAGTTGTACACACATATATTTAGATACAGAGAAAACACAAAGTCACAGATGGTTATACAGAATTAATACACATGAAATAGGAACACATAGATAAATAGAAGTGAGTTTAGGAGCTCATATTATACAGACATAATTATACAGAAAACAATCTTCTCAGCAAGGCAGCAGCACACAGATATTGGCACAATTATATATTGCTAATGTTGTGGGAATATATTTCTACCTGATGCCAGCCAGTAGTGGCACATTTAGATGTACAATACACCAGCCTCACGCCGGTCAGCAGTAATAAAGTGACCCGGTACTGTTTAAGTGAAACTGATACTTGACCTTGTATAACTCAGGTATTCTTGGGACCGTCAGTGGTTGGGGACCGGTAGAGCAGATTCCGGAGCTTCTCTAGTGATCCGCTTGCCCAAGGTCTAGGTCTCCAAGTCACCACGATTGACACCTCAGAGTATCTGCCCTCTTTATTGTATATGGGGTTTTCTCCCAGAACTAACGACCCTGTTATGAAGATACACAACTTTTATCAATAACACATCTCCATTATGCGAATAGACTAACAGCAATTAAAAGACCAACTTACCAGATCAAATCTGGGAACACACACGAACTATAACCTCCAAACTGAAGATAATTTATGTTTCACTCTAATAACTTCAGACGATATATTTTCAGAGTAGAGGACTAATGACCTCTCAAACAACAAATAAAAAATCGTGTCACTGCGATCATCCTTATATACTAAAATAATTCTATGTCCTGCGAGAAAAATACCGGTGAGGATATCCCGCTGGAAACTTCGATAAGAATGACCTGACAACAACAATTGATATGACCGCATAACACACGCCCTCTGACGGGGAGCTGCTACAGACCGCCACATCGATTGCAACCACTGTAGTTGCGACCGTGTCCTACAGATGGCGCTAACCACAATTAATTCTATATAACAATTAATTCTGTATATTCAGTATTGTAATTGTTACAACAGAAGTAGGCCCAGAGTCATGTTTCCGCGCGCGCTTGGCGAAAGGGGAGGGGGGATTAGATCCACTATAACGCGTCGGGGTCGCCAGCGCTGGCGACCGGAGCCGGTCGGGGTCTCTGGGATATTCTTCCAATTGCACACCAGATGCCGCGTACCACATGGCTGACACAAGAGACACCATGCGGTTTAAGTCAGTTCAAGTCCGACATACCCATCTTACCGTTAGCTCCGGTGGGGTGAAGCCCGTGGAGGTTTCCGCACGTAAAAAAAGGTCTGTTTTATTAGTTAAGCACTTACAAGCTTACCCATATAATACTTTTACACGGTGCTAACCATGACCACTTAATAGCAATTTCATTGCAGACCAGGAGGGCAGAACCCAGTCGCCCCCATAAAAGCCATAGTAGCCCAGTGTTAGGTACAATAGGAGGGCAGAACCCACTCGCCCCCATAAAAGCCATAGTAGCCCAGTGTTAGGTGCCATAGGAGGGCAGAACTCACTCGTCGGCAGTCACCGCCATAAAAGCCATAGTAGCCCAGTGTTAGGTGCAATAGGACGGCAGAACCCACTCGTCGGCATTCGCACCCATAAAAGCCATAGTAGCCCAGTGTTAGGTGCAATCGGCATCGTAATCAACCGTCGGAAAAGAAAATAATATTCAAAACGACAGCTCATGAGGTGCCGTAATGAAATGACACTTCAAAGCGACGCCGTCGATTTTAATTTTTTTAGGCGGCAGCTATTTAACTATCAAAAACAGTGTTTCATTCATTCTTACGCCGCGCCGGCATCGATTATCAATGGGGCGGTACAAAATGGCCGTCGACCTTGACCAACGCAACATTTCGACGGCTGTGATATCGACGACACTTGCGCGGTAGGCCCACTGAACTGTATAGTTTCATACTCCTACCATGACGTCGTATTAAGATATTCAGTTTCAAGTTCCAAATGTCAACAAATGAACCAAACGCGAACGCGTTTCATTTTCAGCATGTCATAGTACGGATCATAGCAATTCAGTTTACAAAATTGAATTGCTTCGAAACTGAACTGTTTATAATTCATCACGTAATGGCCCCAGGCTAGATGTATAAATTATTGCTCACAAAGCTGCGCCTGAATTTCATTTCAAATTGTAGTAAATCACTAGGCTTCTAATAACCTTATTCCAGAGTCTGGCCAAAATTTCATGATAAATTGACCCTTTAGGAAGATAATGATAAGAAATTTGTAATAAAGCAATTTTTTCATCATCAAATTTAGATTCTGGATAAAAGTTTTAATTGGAGAATTTGTTCTTACTCAAAATTAGAGTTTAATCGTGTTCGTTATAATTTCAAAGTCACTACTGAGTATCAAAGTCAGTAACTTGTTTTCTTATTAATATTTTTTTAAAGACGAAAACGCTGGCTCTAAAATGATTATGTACATAATTTTAAAAAAAAATCAGTAGCTAGACAAATATTTTTGAATAAAATGTCACGTACAAACAAAGTTATGACAGAAATAGCAACAAAAGCTTCTGAATCTGAACCCTAAGTAATATTTTAATTGAATTAAACAGCGTTTAAAACTGCGTGTGACACTAGAACTCTTTGTATTTCAACTGTACCATGAATAAATAACCAGACTGAATAAACTTTTGTAGGTGACTGTACAACTATTTGCTCCATGCAGACTTATAACATGCACCAGCGGTCAAAAGACGAGTGTTCCAATGTGGGCTGAACAAATGCCGCTTAAGTTGTTGTGGAGAAATGGTGAATTTCGTGGAATAAATTTAACACAATGAAATTTCCAAGCTATGCTACATTTTCCCCTGGGGTTATCCTTTCAAGGGCTCACTCGGGGTGCCCGGCAATGGACATTTGGGAAGGACACCGTGTGGTTTTAGTCGGTCCGATTCCGACACGCCCACCCCATCGTCGGCACCGATGGGGTGAGCCCCGTGGGAATTTCCACACGTTAAAAAAAATGCTACATTTTCCTATAGATTTAGATTGCTAAATTTGATCAGAGGATTTCGAATATCTAGGGAGACTATTCCCCCTGCAAGGGACTGGTCGCGAGTTCAAGTCCCGTCCAAGATGATCACTTTTTACGATCTAAATCAGGAAAAATTTGCATACTAATTGCTTTAAAGTTTCATTGTATTAATGTGGCTGAGTAATTTAAAACAATGTTTGAAAATGGTTGGAAAATCATTCATTGTTTCCGTAGTTCACAAAGATACCGTTAGATGGCTCCAGCGTCACCCCAAGATGTATGTATTGAAGAATTTAGAACATCTAGGACGTGTCTAGGTAGCTCAGTTGGTCAATCTATTTTGAATTTAAGAGTATATTGAAATGATAGCCCAAACTCCTTTCCCATCCCTTCCCAAACTTCTTTCCCATCCCCTCCCAAAGTCCTTTCCCATCCGCTCCCAAACGCCTTTCCCATCCCCTCCCAAACTCCTTTCCCATTCCCTTCCAAACACCTTTCCCATCCCCTTTCCTTTACAGGGTCGGCAGCGCGAGTGTGACGCTTCTCATCAGGTGGGCCGTGTGCTTGTCTGCCTCCTTAGTGGTATAAAAAAAAAGATATAGTATTTATTTATATATTTCATTTACACTAATAGTTTTGACAATAGGATTGGATTTCTTTATCTTAAACTAGCTGTGTCTCGCGGCTTCGCCCGCTGGAATACTGATCCGGTTCTCCTAACCTATGGGAACCTATTCCAGGGATAAAAAGTGCCTAGCCTATGTATTCTAGACTATGATCTATACCTGTACCAAATTTAAATATTCTATGTGGTAGAATTATCCAGACTATTAAATTATTGACAACTTGTTTTTTTTTTAATTATTGTATTGTTATCGGTCCCTAATAGATGTGCAACATTTGTAGTTAAAATTTGTGACGCACCAGGTTTTGAAGTGTTCCAAAATCGAACTCAAAGATTCAGTTACATACAAACCTACAAACATACATATGAAGTTAATAAAAGCGTGTTGAAAGCGTCGGTAGCTTAGTGGTTAAGGAGTAGGCCTTACGATCGAGACGTCCCGGGTTCGAATTACAACTGCCGTAAACCGACTCCGATCACAAGCAATTTAGCGTAGCTGGAGGGGTGGGGTTGGGGAGAATACTAGTCATTTTGTAATTATAAACCAAATATATTCTTTAAAAAAAATTGCAGGTAATATATAGGTACATGAACCTTGAAAATATTACACTTCATTTTTGGGCGGGATAATTAGCAAAGAAGAATGCATATTCCCAAAATTTAATAGAAATTACAATGAGGGAACTTGTTCTGTTTGAAAAATTAGTTTGAATTTCTAAATTGAAGGTAATTTCTTCTCTTGTTCTGGGAAATCGTAAAATCTTTGATACTTTGAGAAGTCAATCTTTTAAATTTTGTTAATCAAGGAAATTTTACACCATCTCAGTCTTAATGCCAATGTAATCACAATCTCTTTGCAATTTATGCGCCCTACTTTTTCTATAGTAATCTAAGAGTTAGGTTCACAATAAACTTAAGAGTAAATATTTCAAACATAACATAACAAAATCCCCGAAGGGGTAGGCGAGGTGTATTACACACCCACGACTCACCAGTTATGTTAAGGTTCCAATGTAATAGGGGGCGAGCCTATTGCCAGCTACCGAGCATATTATTAAGCGAGCCATAATTAACATTTATTAATGCACACATAACTACGAAAAGTTAGAGGTGTGTGCCCGGGGGCGACTGGCGATCGAACTGGAGACCTCGTCTCAGCAGTCCGTTACGTACGCCACTGGGCTATCGCCGATTCTAATATACTATATAATATACTTAAGAATATAATGAAATATTTGATTAATATAGGTATAACAGAGAGGTGATGTGGAACGGAACGTGAGTGAATGAAAAATGCAGTGTGTGCGAGAGAAAAATTTCAAGAAAATTAAGACAATTGTCTTGAGATTATTCTCTCATGATATTGTCGGAAGTTTAAGCGAATGTCACACTTTGAAATAAAACTATTTTTAACGGATTCTATAGCGATTTATTTGATGTTATTTTAACTGAACTAGACGTTCCGGTTGCTTTTCAGCAGCCATGGTCACGGGGGGACTGAAGATGGTGGTTGTCTTATAGTTTGAAGTGTAAGTTATCTCCAAGTACCCGAACTATGGTGTTATTGGTGTTACTATTTACGCAGAATGAGCTCACAGTGTCATGAAGTCTTGATGTATTTTTTTTTTGGAACTAATTAAGTGAATGACTGAGTCCCGAGCTGGTGGTATATTCCAACCATCTTCTCTATTACGCCAACGTTTTTTTCGCGGAGTATCCTAGGTGGGATGGAGCCTAGGTAGCAAGTATCTGAGGTTTATCAAATCTTAAGTAATGTCTGATCCCCTGTTGCACGTGTTCACATATAGCAGACTTTGTTGAGGTCTCGATAATGTTGTATTAATATATCCCAGGTTTTATTAGAAGAGCATAAAAGTATGAAAATTTAAGGTCACCAAAATGGGGTAGTACCGTCACTTTACAAGAATTTCATTGTAGAATATACTGCTTCCGGGCTGTTTGGCCGTGGTCCATAGGAAACTTTTGTCCCAAACGTTTAGTCGATCACTGCGGTCGACATCTTCAGTGGTACAGGTGGCCGGCCGTGAAAGCCTAAGATTTCTATAAGAATTGCAATGTTATTTTTGTGGATGAATCATTTTAGTTGTTAGCTTACTATCAGTGGAGCTGTATACATATTTCTGTCACAACGTAATTCTTATGAGTATAAAGATTTACTAATTTTACATTTATATTACGCGAACTGAACTTTACATGTCGGATGTTTTGTTTGGTATTTTAGATAAGTAAATGAATACTCTTATACTCTGACCAAGACCAATGTAAGGTAATTGAAATAGGAGAAACCAAATGTATCTATTTAGGTCGATTACTTATCGCCATCAAGACCCATTGTTGATAATTTATAATAAATAGTAACTCATGCACCATTGCGCTAACAAAGCCTTTCAAACAATTGCCAAATATATTACATCTCATAGTATACTATTACACCATGATAAAAGGACTAGGTTGTTACCAAAATCCAGTCACAAGAGCTATAATTAATGATGTGAAGACCTTTGATTAATGTTGATTAAAGGTCTTTGGTACCAAACAGACTAAATTATCAGGTCGATAATCACGTAGTAGTAGATAATTAGGCATGTTACCGCTATTCTCGTTCATTTGTCAGACATCATCTCGTTCATCAGGCGTTATAGAATAAAGAATAAATAAATAAAAAATAAAGAAACAAACTAAAATAGGGTGGTTCAATTTTGTACAAATTCTTTTTATACGTAGACCAATTTTGAAATCTGTCAAACTACACTAAAAAGTAGAGTTTAACACCTGTACTCCACAGGTACGTACTCTTCTTTTATTTTCGTGTGTGGACCCCCACGGGCTTCACCCCACTGGTGCCAGCGATGAGGTGGGTATGTTGGACACGAACCAAATAAAACCACACGGTGTCCTTCCTAAGCGTTCATTGCCGAGCACCCCGGCTACGCCCTCGAAAGAATAACCCCGTACAACTATGATTAGACATATTCCTAAACAAAATAATGTAAATATTTGAATGTAAGATACAATTCCTTAGTACTCAGAAACTTTTGCTCCCTTTACCATAGTAATATCATTACTTCAAACGACACCAACTTAAGTCCAATTTATTTCTGTGCTCCGTGACTCCGGTGTTCAATCCTATGCCTTAACTTGTTAATTTATGACGGTTTTCGTTTCCATCTAAGACTATTGAACGTCATGAATACATTTTGAAGTTCTTGAAGACTCAAATGAAGGATTTAATATGACAATAAAGCTTTTTAAAAGGATCAGGAGTTCCAAAGTTTTAGAATAAGGATGGTTTTATCAGCTGTATCCTATTTTTGTTATAAATGCAAATGTGTGAATTAGTGTGTGCGTGTGTGTGTGTGTGTATGTGGGTGTGTATGTGTGGGTGTGTATGTGTGGGTGTGTATGTGTGGGTGTGTGTGGGTGTGTGTTTGTTTCTAATCTCGTCACGCCGTGACAGCCCAGTTCATTTGTCAGACATCATCTCGTTCATCAGGCGTTATAGAATAAAGAATAAATAAATAAAAAATAAAGAAACAAACTAAAATAGGGTGGTTCAATTTTGTACAAATTCTTTTTATACGTAGACCAATTTTGGTGGGTGGTGTCCCGATTGCATCCGAGGCCTTCACTTCGAAGTCCGGCTTCCGCTTTCCAGCTAAAAACGCTATTATCTTATACCTTGTACCACATTGTGGTCACTTCATTCTCAAAGTTTTAGTCCATATAGTTTACTTATAATGTCATAAAATGTATCTGAGGGAGGGAGTTGTGGCCAGACTTAACTTAATAGTAATTCTTTGTATCAACTGCTATCTGAGAAAATAATAAACTTGATGAAAGTTTATGTCAAATGTCAATGAAGAAAATCAAGTGTCAGTTACGGTCATGCAATGGATTGTATGACCGTTTGAAGCGCGAGTAGCACCTCTGTAATTAAATACATAGGCCTACTTACTAGATACTGTTAACAATACATATATAAGTAATGCTAACGGATTTTTTAGTCAAGCGAAAATAGAACTAGGAATTCAGGAATAAATTGAGCTGAGCGAGCAGGACTCTTACTTGAAAATAAGACATCTTACTACGGTCGCACGCTTAGCTATGGCCGGGCGCTCGTGAAACTGTTTTTCGGTGATTATTCCTCAATGGTACATCGGACATGAACCATCTAGCTTCAAAACACTTCTCAGTGTCCACACTATGACCGTGGTAAACTTGGTCAAGATCGCGCGAGAGGTTACGGAGGAGTTCAGCCACCAACAAACGGCTATGCTGATTAGAATCAGGGTTCCAGTATGTTTTAGAACCACGGAACTCTGCATTAATATATTACAATTATCTTTAATTTATTATAAAAATATTCAACATTATATTTTAAATATAAAATTATGGTAGTGATCGGGGCCTGAGGACGGCAGTTGGCCGACTCGCCGTCCTTACAGAAGCAGGACGTGGCGGAGGCGTGTCGTGTGTGCCTTACACACGCCTGCCAACTCACCGAAGCGGGATAGAACCCGACCCCACCAGGCGAGGCCGCAGTGGCGGCCAAAGTCCGCCGGCAACCTTGGGGTTATCCTTTCGAGGGCTTACCCGGGGTGCCCGGCAACGAACACTTGGGGAGGACACCGTGCGGTTTTAGTCGATACACGACATAACCATCCCCGCTGGCCGGCGGGGGGGTATCCGAAGGGATTTCCGCACGAAAAAAAAAAAGAGTACATACATTCGTACTATTTTTTTAATTTATCAATGCTTAAAAATAAAAAAATCCATTACATTTATCTTGCTAACCTTACACACTCCCATAAAAAAACAACCTGTATCATCCTAGCTTATCTATAAGCGACCTGATTAGGTACTGTTTTCAAACCAAACAAATATTCGCAACCCTGTCTAATTACTAACCCCTACTGAGCGGTAGTCGTGCACCACACTTGGTAGTGACGACCACAAAAAGTGCCCAATTAAAACCGTCCACAGAACTAACTAATTGGATCAGCTAACGAAGCTCAAGCCTATGTACCAGGTTCAGGCTGCATGGAAATCTGATTTATTTTTAGATTTGTTTGTACGGGCAACGTTTAGTTTTCCTTAATTTTTAAATGCGGTTTGACTTTCAATAAATTTTCCTATCATTTTAGATCGGAAAAAGAGAACATCTAGGACGGGACTCGAACTTACATTTAAAAATGACTGTAAAGTCATTCTAGTTTCAGTAGTTCGCAAGAATTACGGTAGATGGCTCCAGCTTTGCCTTAAGACGTATAAAATATATCGGAGGAATTCGAATATCTGGGACGTACCTAGGTGGCTCAGTTGGTCAGAGCAATCCCCCTGTAAGGGACTGGTCGCGGGTTCAAGTCCCGTCCCGTAAGCATATTAATTGCTTAAAAAATTAATTGAATTTGAATAACTTTTCCAAATTTGGACCTTTATGCATGTCATCATCAACATCCTTAGAGTTCCTAATTCACTTGAAGTCGGTTTTTCAGTCTAACTACGAAGCATACAGAATATTGAAAGGCAGCCGACTTTCAATATTCTGTAGTTCTGTAGTAGACTAGCTGTCAGACTTTAGGGATCCAGCTACCCGTAACGAATGTCTTAAATATTAGTATGGCAACCAGGACCGATGGCTTAACGTCCTCTCCGAGGCACGGTGGGGTCTCAATGTGTTAAGAATGGACACCCATCCTAAGACTGACCTGGCTAGGATTGCTTAACTTTGCAATATGTTAACCTACTCGGATACCTTAGCGACTCCAGGAATGGACATTTACAGTAAACCATATGCATTCCAAAAAAGGTAGGTAGATAAGTTATTATAGGTACCTACATTTAGTCAGTCATCTTTTTTAAGTCGCCGAATTAAGTCCCGTCCTAAATATTAGCTTTTTCCAATTCACAAAAAAAGTAAGCATAGTAAATGCTTTGTAATTTCATACAGCTTACTGCTATTTAAGTTTGGATGTCTGGATATCTGTAACTGTAACACCAGAATTGCTGAATGGACCTGGATCGAATTCAGCACAGAGATAGGTTATAGCTTAGCGCATTTTATCCCGAGAATCAGTTCCTGTGACCTACAGGAGGAAAAAACATGATAAGTATTTCACGCGCACGGAACCGGAGGCAACAAATGTTATACTTGTTGAATGTTGAACTCACAATTACCCACAAAACTTCAAAACATCAATACACGTCAAGTGCAATTATAATAATCAAAATTGTTTGTAATCATGTGTACAGATAAAGAAAGTTAAATAATTTCGGCTTTACTTCTAGCATAAACAAGTAGCCTCACATAAAGAGAAGTTGCTAGGCTCATAACTAAAAAACTACTACCTATTAGTGTCCAGGAATTTTCTCAAAGGCAACATTGTAAACGAAATTACTCTGACCTACTTACTAAAAAAAGGTAGAATTTTTCGAATATTATCTCCTTTGTGTTGGACGATTACCTATCTTTTAGAATTACTTGCTACCGCTCGCTCTAAAGAAGTAATTATTTCGTTCGTCAATGGACGTAGACCCAAAAAAAAAACAGCGTATAAAGTGATTATTTAAAAATACTTTTTCATCTCTCCTGTTCGGAAAGTTTAATTTTCATGTGTAGATAGCTGGGTAAGTACTTACTACCGTTTTTGTAATTTTACGTTGTGCCATGGAGTTCATGATAATTAAGTTACGTCATAATGTCTTGATATCATGACGCTTTTTTTACATGGCCGCCTCGATGTACTTCTCGTAACCAACTTGATTACAATCTGGCAGTATGTACGTGAATTATAACATGTTTTTCAAAAAAAAAAAAAAACAATGAATGTTAGCTAAAGAATTAGCGGGAAAACGAGATTAAATATAAATAAATACCTCTTTTTTTTTTTACGTGCGGAAGTCCCTTCTGATACCCCCCGCCGGCCAGCGGGGTGGTTATGTCGTGTCTCGCCTAAAACTGCACGGTGTCCTCCCCAAGTGTCCGTTGCTGGGCACCCCGGGTAAGCCCTCGAAAGGATAACCCCAGGGTTGCCGGCGGACATTGGCCGCCACCGCGGCCTCGCCTGGTGGGGTCGGGTTTTATCCCGCTTCGGTGAGTTGGCAGGCGTGTGTAGGACACACGACACGCCTCCACCACGGCCTGCTTCTGTAAGGACGGCGAGTTGGCCAACTGCCGTCCTCAGGCCCCGATCATGGAGGTCGGTAGTCCCGTGCGTAGATGATGGACTGCGAAACTCGGGAGGCAGGATTCTCTCCCGCTCCCTCTCCGCCGTCTCTTTCGCGCGCATTACCTGCTTGCAGAAAGAGGCGGCGTCGTGCCACTTGCCCCCGTCGGAGACCACGGCCCTCACCATGGTCTCCAACGAGAGAACGTCCACGCCCAGGACCGCAACGAGATCCCGGCGTTGACTCGCCCACGCAGGGCACTCCACCAACGTGTGGAGCGCCGTGTCTTCGCCAGGATCCTCGCAGTGCTGGCACTGCGGCGTTGTAAGTGCCGTATTAATGGTCTATACAGAATAAATGGGTTTTAGTTTTGTTTGTTGATGCGCCACAGATACTTATCGAAACACCCGTATCCGGTAACCATATGGCACATCCGGTAGGAGAGGTCCCCATGGTCCCTCTCCAACCACTCCTTCATGATCGGTCTCACCGCCGCTATGGTGGATTCCCCCCACCTTAGGTGCTCAAGTCGCACCCTCCATGTCTCCATGAGTTCCTGGCGGAGCAGGGACCGCTGAGCCCTGATTTCTCGGAGCTCCGGCCTGTGGCCCCGCTCCAGCGCCTCCTTACGCCACTGGTACAGCAGCGCAAGGGCTCTCGCTTCCAGGTCCCATGGAGGGGTCCCGACTAGGAGACATGCCGCCTCGACGGAGATCGTGCGATACCCCCTGATGACTCTGACGACCATCGCTTTTAACGGGCTGTTTAATACAGCCACGTTGCGGGCCGCCAGAGTCTCCGCCCATACTGGGGCCCCGTACAGGGCCATGCTTCGCACGATCCCAAGGTACAGTCTCCTAGTGGGGGCGTTGGGTCCCTTAACGTTGGGCATCAGCCGCGATAGCGCGGCCGCAGCCCACCTCAGTTTCGGGACCAGACTTCGGAGATGAGGTCCGAAGTCCCATCGGCTATCGAGTACGAGCCCAAGGTACTTCATCGTGGGCTCGATGCCAATGCTTACGCCCCCTACGGTTATGCTGGTTCCCGCAGGTGGCCCCCTCCGAGGCCCGTGGAAACACATAGCCTCGGATTTGTGGAGAGCCACCTCGAGTCCCAGCCGCCGTATTCGACCCACGACTTGAGCAACCCCTGCCGTGGCCTTTAGTGCCGCGCTTCGGTGCGTTGCTCAGCGTAAATAAATACCCTGTGTAAATTGTGGTTAAAAAGCGTTTCGGAATGTGATGCCAGTGACATGGATATTTATTTAGCTTCCGATGAGATTGAAGAACAGGCAAAACCTGTTGTTAATAATCTATATCAAATTATTCTATTTTTACTTCAAATTTTAACTGATTATCAATATAACTTCAATGTGTGTGTAGTATTTTAATTTCCTCACACAGTCGAAATGTTTAGTTCGGGTGAATGTCACCCATTTCACCCTCGAACTATTGGTATAGTGAGACGCGGTTTCTCCACGAGTGGATAAGCGGATACTGTCCGTCGTGTAAGAGTTGTGTTCAGTTCGTAGCGGGTTTCGGCCGAGACTGCTACAATAAAAATTTGACAACTATCATTACTTTGTATTATAGAAGTTACAAATGTACCTGATGGGTAACAATAACCTCGGTTTTGCAGCGCATTAGGAATGTTCGCAGAGGCACGGTCGACTGCTTTTACAAGCTAATGCAAAAACAGTGAGCATCCCTGGTACATGAATTCCCTGGTGCGTCGTGTGCGGCCCCAACAGCTTCTTGGAGTGTATAGATCGTAGACTTAACTGTAAATATGTCAATCAATTCACCGATTGTTGAGATTGAAGTTGAAGTTCACATATTTTTAATTCTTTCAAACTTATTTGCTCTAGGATGGCTTTACTAACATATGACTATAAAATAAGAGAATTTTTACTAACATAAAATGAGCAGTGACGCGGGGCGATTTCTATCCACGAGTGGATAGCTATTCGCAAAGCGGAGAATCCGAGTTGCAGTCACCGCATTATATTTTTAACTAATAAATTACAAGCTTAATATATTTTATCATCTGTTGCAGATAGCTGAGTTGGTCATCTGCCTTAGCAATGAAACGAAAATAAAGCCTCTAAATAACACATTTAATATCACTCCCCAGTTTCAATGGTAACAATCTTTCTAGACGTCACGCACTAACCCTAGGGTTATCCTTTCGAGGGCTTACCCGGTGTGCCCGGCAATGGACACTTGGGCAGGACACCGTGCGGTTTTAGTAGGTACATGCACGATAAACCGCCCCCGCTCGCCGGCGGGGGGGGGGGATATCCGAAGGGATTTCCGCACGTAAAAAAAAAGACGTCACGCACAGATTGTAAAAACAGGACAAAACCGCACAGCTGTGTAATTGGTCCTCTCAAGCAAAACAATTCAGCAAGACTGTACAAACTTCATTTCATCCCCCCAGTATAAATGACAGTCATGAAGCATATCTCGAACTGACGGGCATATCCCACATACCACGTAACATTTAAGGGCTAAATTATGAATAAGCGACGCGCTAAGCGACGCGTTAAGCGAAGCGACACAAAAAATAAATGCGTACAAGGCCGGCGGTATACACCAAAATGAAAACGCTCGTATACTCAAACGCTACCTTTTTTTTATTTTTTATCGTGCGGAAATCCCTTCGGATACCCTCCCGCCGGCCAGCGGGGGCGGTTATGTCGGGCTTGCACCGACTAAAACCGCACGCCGTCTCGGGTCTTCAGACGCCAGGGTGTAAGGTTACATATAGAGCATATCCCTCGCACCCCGGCTGACCCTGGGCCATCTCACCACTAACAGCATCGCTCATCCTGTCTCCTCTGAAAGCAGAGGAGTACGGAGAGCGATGTGTTCCCGCCACGTTGGGTATTGGCCGACGATCAATGCCAACCCTATGAAGGGGTGAAGGGGAAGCCATTGACCGCCGCCCAGGGTGTACCGGCCGCTCCGATTCCGTTCCCCCCGGACTGCAGCGGGATCGGAATCGGAGCGACACTCGAGGAGGTTACCCAACACACACCCCACTCAAACGCTACCTGCGTCCAGTTCTGTTACGTATAAATAAGTAAATAAACATTCTGAGACATATTACACAGCGCTAGTTAGATCCAAATAACGCAGAGCTTGTCATTAATATATATTATGTTTTCTAGAATATGGTAGAAACATACTTACATGGAAAGTAATTATTATAATGTGACCGTAATCTAATGTTTTGGCATTAGGGGAAAGGCTGCCAAGACGATCCTGTGAGGTAAGATGATTCCCTCATATATTTTTGAAACTACTAGTGCCATCTATTGAATTTTTGCAACAAATCATGCCAGTAGGTCACGCGAAGCGACAGTCAAACCGTCATGGCGGATTACGAAACAGGTGAAATTTTAGTGAAAAAAAATTAAATTGTGATTGCTGGATCTAAGGTAAGCTTGTTTCTCTGTTCATGTTTCTTTTGTTTTATTAACGGTAATGAGTTGTTATCGATATTGGCAGTGCTATAGATTGTTTAATTATTAATTTTTACCGGAATTTCTACCGAACAAAATTCATAGGTTATGCCACAGATCAAAATATAAAAAAGTGGTGGGTGGGGCAAGACGATTACCTTCTAGGTGTTTAAGATGATCCCCAGGGATCATCTTGTACACCATAATTTAAACATTGACAGTATGTTCTTTGTGTTATTATTTTATTTATCGATTTCTTTGTTTTTACAGACAAAATGGTTCGTAACTATATAAGAAAAACTACGCGAGGTGCATGGACAGAAGAAAACATGAATAGAGCAATTGATGCAGTAAGAAATGATAAAATTCCATTTAAAACTGCAAGCAAACAGTTCTCAGTTCCCGTCATGGCGCTAAAAAGAAGAGTTAAAGGCAAGAATAAAGTGGCTCTGGGTACTAAAAAGTATCTTGGGGGAAAACAGCCTGTCTTTACAGCTGAGCAAGAAGTAGAACTTGTTCGTCATATCAAGGAAATGGAAGTAAGGATGTATGGGTTAACAAGACAGGATGTTTTGAAACTGGCGTTTGACTTAGCTGAAAGAAACAACATAGCACATCCATTTAAGAATGAAAAAGCTGGCAAGGAATGGCTGAGAGGACTCCGCAAGAGACACCCAGACATTGCTCTTCGATCTCCAGAATCTACGTCAACTGCACGGGCACGTGCTTTCAACAAACCAGTTGTGGATCGGTTTTATTCGGTTTGGAAAGGCATTCAAGAAGAGAAATGTTTTCCTCCCCATCGAATTTTCAATGTTGATGAGACGAGCATTTCTACGGTTCCTACAAAAAATATGAGGGTCTTTGCAGAAACTGGGAGAAAGCAAGTAGCCCGAGTCACATCTGCTGAACGTGGGGAAACAACAACAGCTGTAGTATGCATCGCTGCCTCCGGAATTTTTGTGCCACCCATGTTCATATTTCGCAGGATTCGCATGAAAATGGAGTTAATGGATGGCACTCCGCCTGGTTCTGAGTGGGCCTGTAATGCATCAGGATGGATGAACATTGAAGTTTTCACAAAATGGTTTGATCACTTTTTATACCACGTAAAACCATCTATTGATGATCCAGCGGTGCTAATTTTAGACGGTCACTTATCCCACACAAAAAACTTGAATGTCGTAATGAAAGCACGAGAAAACCATGTAACCATTCTCTGCTTGCCTCCGCATTGCACTCATAAGCTTCAACCATTAGATGTGAGTGTGATGTACCCATTAAGTGCGTATCTTAATCAATCGCTCGAAAAATGGATGAATAATAACCCGGGCAGAGCAGTCACTTCTTTTCAGATTGGAAAAATCTTCGGTGAGGCTTATTTAAAAGCCGCGGTACCAATCAACGCTATAAATGGATTTGCTAAGACTGGAATATATCCATTTAATCCCGACGTATTCAGTGATGCAGATTTTATTGCTGCTTCTACAACTGAAATGTGTGTGGAAGAAGAACCAGAAATATCTCCAAATAATGATTCCCATGAACCAGCAGCTCTGGATATCTCACCACTGTTGCCTGCATCTACACAGCAAATATCCATCAGACCAAACTCTGCCACACCATCACCTACACCCGTGCTCCGCTGCCCCTTGTCACCATTGCCATCCACAAGTTCTGCAAGCAACATATGCAAGTCTCCATCATTTTCACAACAGATAGTCAGCCAGACAGAAAACTTTGGTATCTCACCGGCCCAGATCTGCCCATTTCCTAAGATTTCAGGTCCAAGAAGAAGCAATATAAAAAGAAGACAAGCACCGTCATCTATTCTCACAAGTACACCGTATAAAGATTATTTGGAGGAAGAAGAAGCCAAAAAAACACAAAAAGAAAACAAGCGTTCAAAGAAACAAAATACAAAAAAATATTATTCTAAAAAGATGAAAGGTGTCGGCAAGGGCTTGTCAAATAAAAGAAAGAAAACAGCCCTTGTAACAGACTCCGAAGAGTCATCTGAAGAAGAAGATGTGGAATGTCTGTTTTGTACAGAAGCTTTTTCGAAAGACGTTACAGGCGAAGGATGGATACAATGTTCCAAATGTAGGAAATGGGGCCATGAGTCTTGTGCAGGGATAGATAGCGATGATGATGCTGATTACTTCCAGTGTGATATCTGCGTCAATGCTCCGGGAAAGAAAAGATTGTCATTTTAGATTTCATTATTTTGTTTTTTTTAGATGTTTTTGAAGAAAAGTTTTCTTTTATACCTACTTAAATTTATTTCACTTGAAAAGTTTTTAGAATGTTTATTATTTAATTTAATTGTTGTCTCTTAAGAATTTATAAGTTACTTAATTGTGATCCAAAGACTGATTAAAATCACAATAACTTGATCTCGTTATTACCAAATAATACTTAAAATGTAAGAAATAAAAGAAGCAGTGTTCATTTTTTGAAGTTGTTTCTATTTGAGTTTCTCCTGAATAAATTCCCTTTAGTTCTTCTAGGTTGTAGGTTAGATGATCCCCGGGATCATCTTGCCCATATACCAGGGACCATCTTACCTACCCCGGTGTTCAAGATGATCCTTTTCGAAGGTTTTAAAAAAACGAAAATATTTCCTATAGATAATACTGAAGTAAATTTTTTGAGTATGAGGATACTCAGACAAATAAATTTCCTAGCAGCTGGCACTAAAATAGTTCTGATTGATCTAGTATTTGACAAATCACAGCTATTTTCCCTTAAGGGGATCGTCTCGTCCACCTTTCCCCTATGTATTTAAGTTATTTGAAATAAATGTTGTTTTTTTTTTTCATTTATCATCAGTCAAAACGTCGGTTTATTTAGTCGCGGGTGACGATGCTTACGTGAGTTTTCTTTTGAGACTACATCTGTGTGTATCATTAGAGAGCCACGGTTCCCACTGCATCTTAAACCACAAGTACCATCATATTTCACGTGCTATTTTCTATAAATTAAAAATCGCGTGATAGGTATATCGCTTGACGCAACGCGCAACGATCCGAGTCGCCATAACCGAGGCTACATCTCAAATGAGAATTCTCCGCAAGTGAGCGTTTAGAGAGTTAATCGACAGAAGTCTGCCGTACTCGTCGTAAATGTGACCGATAAATAGTCCCTGTAGATTACTTTATAAGGCTCTTGGTGACTGAATGGTATCTTAATAGGGTTAAACGTTTTCCAACATGAGGTAATGTTTTACTTAATTATTTCAACAGTCCATTAGCCGTGGCTCCTATATACATTTCCTGTGCGTCACTGCTATTGGTCAATACCAACCGCAGAAATACCAGCATGATCCAGTGGTAAAAGACACGCTCCGTTTTCATACGACTTAACGGCGTACTAATAAAATAATACACATACATAACTTCACGCCTGTATCCTCGAAGGGATAGGCAGAGGTGTATTACACACCCATGATTCGCCAGTTATGTTTTAGGTCCCATTGTAATAGGGGGCGAGACTATTGCCATCTACCGGGCACATTACTAAGCGAGCGATAATCAACATAAATAAATAAATAAATAACTACGAAAAGTCAGAGGTGTGTACTCGGGGCGACTGGGGATCGAACTTGAGACCTCGTTTCGGCAGTCCGTTACGTACATCACTGGGCTATCGCGGCTTTTTAATAATATAGCTCGATCTATAATAATAATAGCCTTTATTCTCTGTAACCTGTTTTTATAACATTTATTTAAAACTAATGTTATTTATGTTAAATTTAAATATACTTTCATCGAAATATTTATTTAAATATTATATTTATTTTAAAATATTCAGTATTAAAACAATCTTGGCCATCCTTTGCACCAGGACGAACAGGAGCGGGAGTCATTACCTATGTCGTGGATACGGCGACCAATTTCTGCAATAAGGCGGTTTTCCTCTAACCCCCAAATGCTTAAACTCTCCGCCGCAATAGGAACATAATAATATTGTGTCTCTATTGCGGCGTATTGCAACCTTATACTAACTTACATTTATTAACTGGAGTTAATTTTAACTATCAGTAACCAGGTCAAGTTGTCTTGAGACATAATGCCTCCTGTATTTTCCTCCACTTGTTTTGGTCTAGTGTTGTGCTTCTCCATCCTTTTGGCAGGCCGTCCTCCTTCTTACCTGCCTTCCTCCACTACTCTTTTCATGGGGTACCATTCCGTATTTAGAGTAGGCTAAAAACAGACCGCACGCTAAGTTAATTAGAAGTAATCTGAAAAAGAGAATTATTTATTTGATGTTATATTATATTTTACATTGTCTCCCAGTGACCATGGCTGCTGAAAAGCAACCGAAACGTTGGGATCAATGTAAAATATAAAATAACATCAAATAAACCGCGATAGAATCCGTAAAAAATAGTTTTATTTCAATGTAACGCCTAATGTAATGTACTGTAACATTCGCGTAAACTTCTGACAATATCATCTGGGACGGGACTTGAAACCGCGACCAGTCCCTTACAGGGGGAATGCGCTGACCATCTGAGCTACAGAATATAATCGAAATTCTGCGATATAGTATACACGTCTCGGGGCAACGCTGGAGCCATCTACTGTAATTCTTGCGAAGTACGGAAATAATGAATGATGTTCCAATCATTTTCAAATGCATACTGCTTCCGGGCTTATATTGTTTTTTAATTACGCTGCCGATCTAAATCTATAGGAAGAGTTAAGTTAGTTAAACTCACGCCTATATCCCCGAAGGGGTAAGCAGAGGTGCTAGCACCCACGTTTCGCCAGTTTATGTTTTAGGTCCCAATGTAATAGGTGGCGAGCCTATTGCCATTAACCGGGCACTTATAAACCTGCGATAAATACACACATAACTTCGAAAAGCATCGAAAAGTCATTGGTGTGTGCCATGGTAATACCTGGGATCGAAATTCATTGAATTAATCTGAAAATATTAAAAATATCATCAATCTGCAAAGGAAAATATGTAAGACTAGTATTAATGGGCATGAGGGTCCGGGCAAGGCTTGGGTCAGGAAAAAAATGTAATCGGGGTTGAAAAACCGTTCAGAGATAGCTAAAATACCTGGCAGACAGCAACAAACTCGCATCGTGTTACGTGCAATGCTGTAACATGATGCGAGTTGAAAAAAAAAAAAAACTAATAACATAACATAACATAAACTCACGCCTATATCCCCGAAGGGGTAGGCAGAGGTGCTAGCACCCACATTTCGCCAGTTTATGTTTAGGTCCCAATGTAATAGGTGGCGAGCCTATTGCCATTAACCGGGCACTTATAAACCTGCGATAAATACACACATAACTTCGAAAAGCATCGAAAAGTCATTGGTGTGTGCCATGGTAAAACCTGGGATCGAACCCGAGACCTCGTCTCAGCAGTCCATTACCCATACCACTAGGCTACAAAGTAGGCTAAAAAGTAGTTCTCTCAAAAGAAAACTTAGGGATTTGTTTAATGCAATAATATCATTGTTGGCATCATGCAATAAAATAATCATGTTAGTAACAATTTGTATATAGTATATAATAAGTTAGGTGGATGGGTAGCATTTAATTATTATACTGAATATGAGCGTAGCGCCTACAAACTGCCTCAGCACTTTGGCGCAATAATATATTGTAAAAAAAATGTATCTGCTGATTAAATAAATAAAAAAAAAACAAAAAATAATCTCCATAGGTGATTAGCTAGCGTGAGTTATGGTATATAACTGGTATATAAATAAAAAATAATCGCATTTTCGCAAAATAATGCTGCTTTTATATAAACAGAGCCAGATGTGTGTTAAGCTGACGCGTAATGTAATGAAGTGAATTCGGTCTTTATCGTATTTTCCACTTAGAAGCATACGTGCCGTTGCTTTAGTTGAACATACATATGGTCAGGTACTTTAGCGAACTTCAGGTCAGGTATTTATGGCGCTAGATTTTTTATTTTATTTAAATACAATGAGAAAAGAACGTGAAAAATATGGCGTGAAATGGAATGTATTCATAAAGTTTGAAGATGCTAAGATGGTATAGTCCATATTAAATATATCTACCATTGTCTGCGGCAACAATAATATATTAAATAATAATTGTATTACTTGTATGTTTTTTTTTATTTATCTGTGAAACATACTTTCTGTGGCTAATTTTATCGTTCAAGGTTAATTAGTATATCACTGTACAAAACTTAATTGTGTATTATTTACATGTTTTTGGCAGGAAATATACCAAACTATGTACTGATTTATATATTTAAGACTAAACATGCTTTGTAAGATTGATTAAAAATGTATAGTCCACGCCTAAACATAAAGTGCATTATACGTACCCCCTCAGATTCAGAGGAGGTTATGTCATCTCAGGTCTTCAGGCGTCGGGGTGTCCCCGACTGACCAAGCCATCTCCGGTTTCGAGGGTTTGGGAACCACGGTGTGCCCGTCTTGCCCCCGGAAAAAGGGGGGGTGGGGCAATGCGCCGCCACCCCGGTGCTTTATACAAACCCTAAAATCTATTATGTTACCGTGTTTATGAGCTGACAGGGTTACTAAAGCTGATGTGTCGTCAAATGGCTGATATAATCAATTTATTTGTGGAAATTCTTTGAACAGTAACAGCATGTGAGGACGCCATTTCTTTTTTTAAGATTATTAGTAACCGAAATTACTAATATTCCCCCTAACCCCTCCAGCTAAGCTTAATTGCTTGTGTTAGGAGTGGGTTCACATCGGTAGTGTAATGGCCAGGATTCGAACCCGGGACCTCTCGATCATAGGGTCGACTCCTTAACCACTAAGCTACCTACGCTTGTTTTGTGATGCTAATTTAGAAGGATATTTGCCGAACGTTCCATCATCATGATATTGGCGTTATTCCCAATTGCATCTGAGGCTTTTGCCTCGGAGCTCATCTGAGACTCGTTCGCCAATAAATAGGTGTACCAGTTTGTAAGTGTGGTTGGCTTGGAACCCGGAGTTTTTGATGGAGTCCCAAAAACACCCTCATAGAACGATTACAGACCAAATAGCCCACGAAGAGTATGAGAACAAAACCTTGGCTCCAAGATACAGTGGCATCTCACAATGCCAACTTCGCAAAATGTCAACCGCTTGCAAAAAGTCAACTTTTCAAAATGCCACCTTCTCAAAATACCAATTTCTTAAAATGACAACTTCTCGAAATGACAACTTACCTACACTTTTCATCTCGAACGACAATTGATGGACATGACAATTTATCGAACACCCACACTTGGTCGAAAACCCCATTGAGCGACTTGTCATTTCGAGAAGTTTATCATTGCGAGAAGTTGGCATTTTGAGAAGTTGGCATTCCGAAAAGTTGACATTTTGCAAGTGGTTGGCATTTTGCGAAGTTGGCATTCTGAGATGCGACGCAAGATACATGCTTCTTAAGTAGCAGGAATTGACGTTCGGATGAAAAAGAAGATCTTGATTGATACAATTTCTATCCGTGTGTTTTCGAACACTACAACATTGTGAAAACAATGTGATAGGTGAAAAATAAGGAATTCCATCCCCCTTATCGTGTGACGCGATGTAACTGGATATTACATAAGTACGGCTTGGTTATACTGACAGCGGAAAGCAAGTTTATAGGTTAGTTTGTTTAATCTGTTATACTGATTTGGAATCGATGCTTCAATGAGTGGATATACGAGAAATGGTGTGTTGCGTAAAGTGTTACACGTTTTCCTTTTTGGATTTTTTATTACAAATTACTGAACTATTTGCAGTATAAACATGAATTCTATATTATCATGTTCTGGTTCTGCAGACGCTAATAGGCGCGCCACAGAATAAGTTGCAAGAGGTAAAGGTATAAGCACCGAGGGGGCCATCTCGAAACCGGAGATGGCCCAGGGTCAGTCGGGGTGCGAGGGAAATGTTTTGGGCAACCTTACACCCCGACGTCTGAAGACCCGAGACGGCGTGCGGTTTTAGTCGGTTCAAGCCCGACATAACCGCCCCCGCTGGCCGATGGGGAGGAGGAGGGTATCCGAGGGGATTTCCGCACGAAAAATAAGGCATAAGTATAAGCAGAGATATATTATTATGTACCATATCCGTTTTAATAAGAATTAAAAATAAAGTTCACTACAGACCTGACTCAAATTAGTCGTTTAACCCAAACATTTAAATATGCAGCGCTAGATTTGTTTCAGCAGGTGAGGTAAGCCTGGGCCCCAAAGGTGTTGGTAGTACTCTGTAAAGCCCCGTTCCAATTCCATTCTGTAGCTCTGTAGCATACATAGAAATCACTAGAACTTCCCGTAAAAGCTCCCGTCCCGCTCTACCGCTATCACTCTCACCGTATCTTTACCTATCACCGTAAAAGAAAAACTTATATAGATTTTGTCTGATCAATGAATACTGCACTAGGGACTCGTTCATTGTTTAGCAGGTGAGGTGAGCTTGGGCCCGAAAGGTGGTGGTAGAACTCTGTATACCCCTGTTCCCATTTCGATCCATAGATTCAGCATACATAGGAATCGTTAGAACTCCCTGAAAAAGCTCCCGTCTCGCTCTACCGCTATCACTCTAACCGTACCTTTATCTATCACCGTAAAAGAAAAACTTATATAGATATTGGTCTGATCAATGAATACAATATGACGGTGCGATGCTTTTCTTTCCTCAAACAATACTGAAATTGACATAATGTATGACAGTTTGCAGATGGAAGTAGTTTTAGGAAACTACTTTGGGAATTGGGTGGTTAGGGAATTTATGAGATGTTTAAGGGGTTGTTTTGTCTGGTAAAGGTTTAATATATGATGACTATGTTGTAACTAATACATCGTTGTATGCCATCAGTTAGCTTGTTATTCGGTTGCGTGACGTGCAAAGGGTTTATCAGTCTAGGTATGATTGTAAATCAATTGATTCGTCTTAATTTTATGAGTGTCATTAAAGACAAGACAGGTGTACAGTAAAAGGCCCTACCCAACATATTTGAGAGGTTTTTTTTTAATTATATTTTTTAGGAAGAAAAAAAGTACCTAATCCGCATACCGCTCAGCACGGGGAAAACGCGCGGCGATGTGGGGCTCTCACCACAATAAGACAACCTACCGTGTACCATACACCACGACTTATTAGTCAACCGTCAGAAATACTACGCACTTATCGACGGCTCACCCATACGCTTGCCCGCAGGGTACGATGCGGGCCCGCATTTGTCGCAGATATGCGCGCGCACACCGCCCAGTTTACTGGCGGTGGATCAGATCAGCGAGGCTGTCTGCCTCCCTGATCTGCTCTGCCGCTTCCTTCTACGAGATGTCTGCCTCACAGAAAGACGCGACCGCGGTGAAACTCCTCTCGCTACGGGCCATGGAGAGAGATCGACTCGGCGCTGCACTGCCCAGGCTGGTCGAAAGGAGGCTGGCCGGAGGGAAAGGCCCCGGGCTGTCTCTACGTCCACTCAATGACTGGCTGGAGCACCACTACGGTGCGATGACTTGCACTCGGGGACTCCAGCCGGGACCACCATTTAGCCACCCGCGGACCACTTTCACTTTTCACTTCAGGCCAATTGCCACTTGCCAATTTTTTTTTTCGTGTGGAAATACCTTCGCATACCCCCCCGCCGGCCAGCGGGGGCGGTTATGTCGGGCTTGTACTGACTAAAACCGCACGCCGTCTCGGGTCTTCGTGAATGAAAATTCATCGTGCGATACCGGGATGGATCATCATATATGCATTATATTCTAAAGCAAAAACCGGCCAAGTGCGAGTCGTACTCACCCATGAAGGGTTCCGTTGCAGCAAGCATAATATTTTTTTTTTTTATTTGAGTTGATTGAATGAAAGTTAAATTGCGGTTTACGATTTATGGCGTATAAAAAACAACTACTAACTAGATCTCGTTCAAACTAATTTGCGGTGGAAGATTACATGGTAATGTACATCATATATTTTTTTTAGTTTTATCATTCTCTTATTTTAGAAGTTACAGGGGGGGGGGGGGGCACACATTTTAGCACTTTGGAAGTGTCTCTTGTGCAAACTATTCAGTTTAGAAAAAAATAATATTAGAAACCTCAATATCATTTTTGAAGACCTATCCATAGATACCCACACTTATGGGTTTGATAACAAAAAAAATGTTGAGTTTCAGTTCTAAGTATGGGGAAATATTAATTGTTTTTTTTTGTCATTTTTTGTGTGAAAATCTTAATGCGGTTCACAAAATACATTTACTTACCAAGTTTCAACGGGATACATATGTAGTTTCGAATGCCGTTCTTGCGGACGCATGCTGCTGCGAATTATTTTCCACTGCCTCACAGGTTCGAAAGCTCAAAGACTCGAATGAAATAGTCGCGAAAGACGCTGTGGCGGCAGTGGAAAAATAATTCGCAACAGCGGCGTTCGAGACTACATACGCCCCCCGTTTCAACAGCATAGTTCTTATAGTTTCGTAAAAAAGTGGCTGTGACATACGGATGAACGGACAGATATGACGCATCTAAAAGGTTTCCATTTTTTGCCATTTGGCTACGGAACCCTAAAAATGAAGGCACGCTCTGGTTATATAAAGTTCGGCCCATATGCTCCCCTTCTTTTCAAAGAAAATACCTTTTCTTAATCCGTCCGCTTGTTATCCTCAAGTTTAAATGTTTTTTTCCCAGGTACGCAATAACAGGGTCAGTTGGGGTGCGAGGGATATGCTCTATGGGCAACCTTACACCCCGGCGTCTATAGACCCGAGACGGCATGCGGTTTTAGTCGGTTCAAGCCCGACATAACCGCCCCCGCTGGCCGGCGGGGGGGTATCCGAAGGGATTTCCGCACGAAAAAAAAATAAAAAAGGTACGCAATAACAAAATTCTATAAATTGTTAATACTTAGTAACTTGTAAGTTATTGTCTTATATTTAAAAAATGGTGGAGTAGCGGTAGAGCATTCGACTGCTATATCAGAGGTCACTAGTTCGATTCTTGCTCATTGCAAATATGTGTATTTGCAATTGGTCTGGATGTGTCTATAATATGTTTTTATTTACAAAAAGAAAAGTATCTAAGTATGTTTATCCGCAGACTACAACACATATGATAAGCTCTGCTTAGTTTAGGTCTAGATGGCGCTGTGTAATACGAGTAAGCGGTCGTCTCTTTACATAACTTTGCGCATATTTGTGAGTCTAGTCTAGTCACTCCCTTCCTAACCATATCTTCTTTCACACAGTCCATCCATCTCCTCTTGTAACCATCCACTTCCACACTTAATGCCTTACGATATTACTTTCATCCCTACGCATTACATTTCCGAACCAGGACAAGGACAACTTTTCTGTTACTGGCGCTACTTTTAAACTTCCTTTGATAGTTAACATAATACATACGAAAATCCTAGCACGTTTCGGCTAATTAGATAACAAACGTATCACTAAATCTCTTCTAAACAATTCTAACTTGTGATGGCCGAGCGTACCATTACCGCGGCGTATGCTGGCCACCTATTTCAATGTCACCCCCTACTCTAAAGTCACCCCCTACTGTATAACGTCAGAGTTGCTAATGTTCTCATTAATTGTGCGGCCTCCGTTTTGTGCAGCTGTAGGCGACACAGCAGTGAGTGGTTAAGTGATTTAATGATAGAAATTAGCACGTGGGTAAATGTGATGGATTAAATTAGTATGTATTTGAAAATGAACAATTTTTATCGATTTCTGAAGCGATTTATTTAGTTTTATTTTATTATTTACACTGACGGCGATGTTTCGGTTGCTTTTCAGCAGCCATAATTACGGGGGTCAAGTGCTGTATTTGCCGATAGAATCCGTCAAAACTAGTTTTATTTCAATGTATTATTTGCGTAAACTTGTGACAATATCAAGATGGTTTCTAGTTTGGAGAGATTGAGGAGTAGCGGATTCAATTCCCGCTCAGTATACATATTCATTTGCAACTAGCTGAGCCCGGGACTTAATTCGCGTGCACTTACATCTGGGTTTTAATCTATTTCCCAGAATTAAGTCCATACGTATGAAGTACGGGCATAATATATTTGTATCCAGTGGAAGTGGGAGCGAGAGGTATAGCAGCAGAATCTCTTTATAACCTACTTAAAGATCTAGGCCTATCGAGAGCTACAATAAGGACGAATGTCTAAAGCGGCACTAGTAGGTTCGCATCAAATTTGGTTTGACAGGGAGGGGAACTTGGGTAGTGAAGGTGAGTGTTGATGTACACCAACAAAAGAGGCCCCTTCTAAACCTACACTTGGGTCGCAAGTCCCAGGCACTGTCCCGAGTTCCGAACTCAGCAACGCGATGGACCCGGCATCTGCACGGAGAATCCATGGATTGCTAAGAATGTCGGTCTCTCTAGTTATACACAAATATCTACCCTGAGCTAATATACCCCCTAACCCCTGTAACGTTCCCCCCAATATAATCCTTTATGTGAACTTGAATCGCCCACTGATGAGACGTTGAACCTGAATGCAGCAACTGCCTACAGTGCTGAAGGCACTGAAGTATCCGTTACTATTATATCCTCCAAGTTTAGGAAGATACCATTGACATTTGGCTTTATTGTGATCGTCTAAGTATGGGACCCTTTATACGTTGTGTTTAAGCATTGTAGCAACTCATAGTCCTTTATTTGGTACATTGAGACAAGGCAGAGTACATGGTATTGAGAACACTGATTACAATCTAATTCCTATAACGATTTTCTGTCTAGCAATAAAGTTAAATAATGTTCCTATACAACTACATTGAATCCCTGAACCTAATATGAATTAAGATTTTGAATTTAGGAGCTACCTAGCCTCAGTGATACTTAGTGATATCAAATTCTGAATATTAAGTTCATTCCTAAGTGATCCTAGGTATAGACAGTTCAATTCAAAAGGTAATAGTTTTCAGTAAATATAGAGAATTGAAATTAAAATTAGAGTTAAGATTACCTATGTGCTTGACCTACATTGATAATTGTACAGAATGCCTGAGACTTTCCTGCATGAAGCTAGATCATGGCTAAAGGTAATAAATAGTTATTGACTGTTCTAAGTTACAGAAATAAGTATTAACAAGGGTAAAATATATAATCAATTTAGAAATATCCTAAAAATAACTGAATAATTAAAGGAATGGATATGAATATCTTATATGCAAGTTAGAATATAATTGGTAACACTTGTTGGCAGTCATAAAATAGTGAAACAATGCTTAACTACTTGTAAAACTAAGTTTCACCTTAAGATGTCTGCGAGTAATTGTTCTAGATAATTAATAGTAGGAACATTATATGCACTTAATACCGTCTAATCCTTTACTGATTAACATGATAAGTTTCTAAGGCTTTCTTACATGCAAGCAAGTTTAATTCCACAGTATGATATAAGTATAAGCATGTAGTTTAGATGGAAGTGAAGGTATAACACACTCAATATAGAGTGGCCTCACTATACTGGACCTTTCAAAGGAAATGTACCTACATAGTCTTCTTATATACAATTTGAGTTATTTAGACAAAGATATAGTAAATAATGGTGGTCAAGTGAATAAAATGTGTGATTAAATACATATGTGGTTAACAATCAGGTACCGTGAGATAACCTACATAATAGATTATCTCAGAGTAGCCGGACAAATGAAATGAAGCTTCTGTTGATATATGGAGACTGCTAGGATGGGGTATTTTGATAGGTAATTAGGAACCCTATGACCGGTTCCATTTCTGGAACCGGGGAGGCCGCATCCACCAACCCCAGGCCCCCAACGAGCAACCAATCCTCTCCAAACTGAAGGCATACTAGTTCTAAGTTATGCACAACCTTGGTGCTTTACAAATTAAATAGTACCGAATTGGGAATGAGTGCCCAATTTCGACAAGTAGGTTAGATGGAAATATATCCAGTCTAACGAATGCATAGCTCAAATCATTGCTGTTATGGGTACCAGCTGTAAACAGACATGGTAATATATATGATTAGGCCCTCCCGGATCATAGGACCAAGACGCCAACCGTCACCACTCAGGGTCGAACCTAATCGTCACAGTGGACGAGTCAAACAGTGACCAGTGGGTGTTCGAGGCTGTGTGATCATGTGGCAACTGTCCACGTTTCAGGGTCAAGCGATACCGCGACCAAACGCTTTCAAGACACACGCATATCACCGAGAGGACATAATAATACATAGGTAAGTATGATGGCATGTATTGTGAAGGCTTAGCCCAATACAATGCTTACAATGAAATGAGCACACATCCGTCAAACAGGATACATAGATCAAATTGAACATCGATCCTGTAGACAATTTGTTTTTAATATCCGAATTAAATCAGGCACTCACAAGGAATGGATAGGGACAAGGAATTGTCAAGAGTTAAATGAAGCTACTTTATAAGATAACAATCATTCACCCAAGTAATTTCCGTACCTTTTGAGCTTCTCATCTTTACAATGAAAGTGAGGTCTAATTGATAGGAACGATAATCCAGCAGATGGCTACATTTCAGTATAACCATCGTAATTAAGGTAGCTCAATTTATCAAACCTTAATCTCATCCTAAGCAAACTGAAGAGCTTGGGAGGCTCCTTGAGCGTGCCTAGAACCACTTATTCCGTATACACAAGGGTATTGTATAGTATGCAGGCTGAGTATAACGAAGAGCGTAGGTATAACGTAATGTTTTATAAGTTAAATCATAAGGCCCATTAATCACACTTTGCACATTAAATGCCGTCACAGATGTAGGTTAAGGGTCTACAATAGACATCCCAAGCTTATAGAAACTAGCCATCTAGGTTTAAATAAAGTAGGTAGCATCAAAAGAAAGCGTTAGTAGCAAATTGCTTAGGTAGGTACATATAGGTTAACGGCGATAAAACTGTTTTGTAATCTATTCATGTGACCTAAACTTTAAGGATTATGAAAGAACACACAGAACATACTTTCCGCATGTAAATCGGAATGCCGCCTGCTTCAAATGTTATCGTTCCCTAGCTGTAATTCAGAGGAATATGGAGTTGGTTGGCACCGTTAGGTATCCCTCCATAACCAGGCACATTGCTTGGGTTTCCTACGGGAAAACTAGCTAAACCTCCGCCGCAGCGCTACCCTCAACTTCTAACTTAAGAGACGATAAACGACAGCAATGACTTTACGAATGGGTCGCCAGACTCTTCGACCCAAGACAGTAATAGTACGCTTATATTTAGCGTTCTAAAACGCCTAATGAAAGGAGTCTTGATTTTCGTAAAGGCCCTACACTTCCTACGCTAAACAACTTTACGAATGGGTCGCCAGACTCAACGATCCAAAGCAGTAATAGTACGCTTGTATTTAGCGTGCTACTACGCTTAATGAAAGGTGTCTTGATTTTCGTAAAGTTGTTACATCTTATACCCTACATGTATGAATATATCTCACAAAAAAATTCACGTTTCGTTTTATTTTCTACCCACAAAAGTAAATTATCATGGAAACAATCATGAAATCCAAATACAGACAACATATTAAGAATAAGAAGAACAAAACTAAGATAACTCACCACCAGACTTACACGCAGCTACCAGGCTCGAAGGCTGCTCAGGCAGGGCCACCGCTTGTTCCTCGTTCCCGATGAATTCTTGAAGACTGTCACAAGCCTGCACGGGCAGAGCTTCTGCTAGGTTCTAATTCGCGATGAATTCTCGATAAAAACTCCCTGATATTCTCCGGTACGCCCCTTTTATTTCCTCCTACTACCCCCTCCTTTCCAAATTTTCGTTCGCCCCACCGATAATCACGCCACTACACGTCATCTCTTCCGAGTTGCCATAAAACAATCCGTTTCAAAACTACTACCAACTATCGACTATTTGAAATTAATAACGGAACTATCAGCCTAAACGAATAAATCCACTTCAACCATAATTTATTCGATTCTATGTTAAAAGTAGCCTCACATTAAATCAATTGTTTTGCAAATAGTTTATTTATATTCATTACTAATATGTACTAATTTTATTTCATTATTTATTTTCTTTCGACTATGTTTGCTTTTCGCTTTTATATCGTATTAAATCAATTATTAATCAATTACGCCTAGAAAAATGTGCGAGTTCAATCCTTGTTCTCTTCTACAGTCTTTTACAGTTTACATATTGAACCCAGAGAACATGTCCTTTACTTTTATTCTACTTTTAGACCGACAATGTACGAGTAGTGAGAAGGGTATTTTAATGTTAATCTGCAACATCTGAAGCCGTTCTGAACAGCAAGCCCCCATCCTCTGACCGCCAATGCAATCTCGATGGGTGGGACCGTCACAATCGCCCCTTAAAATATAACGTAGTTCACCGAAGTGATATTTTACCTATAATAACGGGTACAACCCATCACGATTGCCGCAGACAATACAACACAACCACAACCAGTCTAGTATCAGACAGAGCCGGGTGCCTACATACATCGTAAGGTAGTGTAAATCTTTCCCATAATAATTCACTATGGAAACCTAAGAATTAATTTATTAAGAAAATATTAAAATTGAATTATTGTATACCTTAATTTTGTTAGAGTGAAATAAGTATTATGATAGTAATTCCTATTGATCACCAAATGAGATGGATTGTGAAGGCAATGGTTAGTTGGTAAAGGTAAGTAAAGCAGGTCCTAACTATCTTCCAATACAAATTTAGCCACACTAATTTCGATGCGGTGAGTTGTATTGATATTGCAAAGTCCTGTGGATTCACAGAACAATGCTTATCAATTATGTTTGTAGAGTGTGCGTAAAGATATGTCAGCTGCATGGGAAGTGTATTTGCTTGCAGTAAATATAATCACAAATTAATGTCGTCATAGAAGTCTACGCATAAAGAGAGTTGTGAGTTCCCTAAAATCCGTATCAACTTCCTGAATAGACACTCACTTATGAAAATACCACAGAATGTGTAAAGTCGACTGTAGCTAAATTAGTATTTTTATTTTCTCCTTGTTTGCTTAGTTAGAATCCAGTCATCCCACACCTTAAGTGTGTGTGTAGTTTAACCATATCAAGGCAAACCACTTCTCCATCTCGATACCAAGCTTGATAGCGGTCCCGCAACACAACACTATCTCTTCAAGCCAGGACATGACAGTCTATAGCAAGGAAAGCCTGGTTGTGAGGCAAGCTCAGTCCTAGCGACTCAGAGTAATGGTATTACCCCGCCCTTCAATAATAAAGTCATTCCTTAACAGCCGTCAAACATAGCAAGTGCGAACGGTCCACCCCACATGGCTCGAAACCCAAAAGTGTTCACCGCAAAAATGGCGCATGTGTAGTGTGGCTCATTTTAACTTAACTGTGTAGTCGAGGAAATGTGAAGGTACCTTAACGGTATGCTTAGACCTCGGATTCATCAATCTCGAGCCCGTCTACTATCCTAACTCTTAGCAATCCTTCATAAATCCGATTGAGGTGCATGCAGAATGACTGGACTATAACCATGCCTCGCAATTCTACTCCCTATAGTGCTGGTTGGTTAAAATTCGTTTTTATTATTTATAGTATGCATAACGCTAGTTTGTTTAATACCAAATGAGATTCAATTTCTATATATGTGTGAGTAGATATATGTGTTTTAGAACTGGGACAGATCTCATGCTCCTATGTTCAGGCTTAAGTAAAACTACAACACTACGTTATTTCCTGCCAGTATGACAATCTCAGCGGGAAAAATGGTTGTGAGTCATTCAGCGCTGCCGCACAGAGTAGACGATTATAGAAGATTTTGTAGTTCTCTACATCGACTTATAATCCAACTACTCCATTCCCCAAAAATAGTCAGACCTTGTGGGCAATGAAAATAAAGGGGCCAATAGCCTTTACTCCACCCGAAACAGACCCAAAAGACACGTCCCAGTTCTCAAACATTCATGTAGAGTGTGCAACCAATATGTTCATAACGTGTATAGTCGAGATTCTGTGAAGACCCATTAACGGCATGCTTAGACCTCTAGTCCATCTCTAACCTAACACCTTGCATAATCTTCACAAAATCTATTTGTGACGCGGTGTGAATAGGCAATTGAATCTCAACTGGTCTCATAATCTCATAGCTTTAATTATAGTACTAATCGGGATGGTCCTTCATTCTGATTTTAATGAACCCATTCCATACACTCATACAATTCACTAGTATACATCTCATAACAACAAAAAAAATCATCATACACGCTTTCATAGCAAACTCCCGCTGCCGAGCTCACTACCAACCGACCAGTACTAATAAAGCAAAAGAATTCTCATTATTTGCTCTTCCCCTTTTTTATGATTATTATCATATATTTATTATTATTTTTATCTCCTTTATTCATTTAAATACATATAAATTACATTTTTTAAATATATCCCAAAAATACAATTTCCCTTTTATTATTATTATTATTGACTGTCAGTTAAACTGGAATTCCGATTTAGGAAAATAGTGTTCGAATTAATTTCTTACGCACTATATATATATGAAAAAAACTGCAACCAGGTTTACAGTCATAACTGCATATCACGAATCTCCCTCAGGGTAATAGACCACCATCTAAATCAAATGACATTTCTTCGTGATTCTACAGGTTTCACCGTGATTTTAATATACCACCACCATTGCTTCAGTGCTCATTCGAATGATTGCCTCTTATGATACAAAAAAAAAATCGTAAAAGAATAATTACATTTATTAGTTCAATTATGTATCTGTTCAACACAATTTCAATAGCCTAATTTACACACATTCTAATTCTAAAATGATCAACCAGTGAACCATACTTAAATCTATCACTCGTACCACAAATAATAATGTTCTAACATTGACTAAATCTTAATAACTATGATTAACATTAAATTATTCATGTAGTAATATTAACTATCCAATAACTGAAAACCTTCAAATACACCTTCAATGAGACCTAATATTTCAATTTTAAATCATATTAGTGATTAATCTATTGGTAATATTTACTCAAATGAATTGTATTAAAGTTACCTCTAATTTGTTTGGTCTTAGGGTCCATCAAGGTGTAAACATTTGCAAAAGGAATTGCACAAACTACATACGGTCCTTCATACATTAATTGAAACTTTTTGGTAAGCTTCTTCTGTGCTTCTGATTTATTAGTCTTACGAACTTTGACATAATCCCCTATCTGAAATTCAATTAAACGATGTGACTTATTGAATTTCACCTGTCGTTTAACACTGTTATCCTTTAAATTTTGTCTCACTTGAGTTCTAATTTTATTTATGTCTTTAGTTTTCTCTAATTGAGGTAGACAATTATCAAAAGACATGCTGTTACTTGTACCGTACAGTATTTCATTAGGAGTGAAACCCGTGCTCTCATGAAAACTATTATTGTACAAAGTTTCTATCTTACCAAGTATTGTGGCCCAACCTTTGTGGTTATTATGGCAATATGTCCTAAATAGACGTCCTAATTCTTTGTTTACCCTTTCTGTTGTATTAGGCCTAGGGTTTCGGACCGTAGTGTAAATAGGTTTTATATTCATATCTTCTAAAGCCCGCTTCCAGCTTTCAGACGAGAATTGACTGCCATTATCTGTCATTACTACTTTGGGCTTAATTATTTTGACAAACTGTCGTAATTTAGTAACTACTGCGCGCGAAGTAGCCTTCGCCAAATCATACAATTTAACAAATTTACTAAACGAGTCCTGTATTACAAGTATATAAGCAGCCCCAAACCTCCCTTTTGGTAGTGGCCCATATAAATCGGCCATTACCAGGTCCCCTATTTGTTCTGTTACAATAGATTTGCACTTGCCTACATACTTTATGTTGTCACTTTTGGAAAATTGGCAAATGTGACAAGTTCTTAACAAAACTTTTACCCCTTTATTCATATTTGGCCAATAGAATCTATCTTTTAGGTACTTAAGTATTTTATAAACTCCTTGATGCCCCATTTCGTGATGAATTTGAAAAATTACCTCTTCTCGCAACCTTGATGGTAAGTATATTACATGTTTATCTGAATCAACCTTAAAATACAGTACTTTATCTTTGACATAACAACGTTGAGCAATTCTACCTAACCTACCGCTATGGTTAATATTAGCATTATTTACAATGTCCAAAATTAATTGAACTTCGGTATCCTTACTTTGAAAATCAGATACGTTTTTTAGATTAAATACCAGTGCCTTGTTTTTAATATTTTCCATATAATGAATTTCTGGACAATATACCCTATCCTCCTGTATCATCGGTGAATCAGGCGGGAACCTAGACAGTACATCGACTGCGACATTATCTTTACCCTTTACGTGTTCAATGGTATAATCAAACTGTTCAAGGAAAAGTATCCACCTAATTATCCTACTATTATATAATTTCCACGATCTAACAAACGTCATTGCCTTATGATCTGTCCTAATTATTAGTTTTGCACCCCTCAAATAGGTCTCGAATTTTCTTAAACAATAAATTATTGCCCAAAATTCCTGTTCCGTAACAGTCCATCTTAATTCAGCGCCCCTCAAAGCTCTACTACAGTACCCTAGTATTTTCATTTTCCCTTGTTCATCGTATTGAAATAGGACTCCAGCTAAACCTACCCCAGAACTATCCGTTTGTAGATAAAAAGGTCTAGACATATCCGGGTGATGTAACATTATTGTCTCTAAAAAACTATTTTTTAATTTCTCAAAGGCTACCTGTGCTTCCGAAGTCCATGTCCATCCTTTACTCTTTTTTAATAACTGACATAAAGGTTGAATAACACTATTATAATCAGGGATGAACCGCCTATAATAATTACAGAGACCTAAAAACGCCCTTAAATGTTTTATTTTCTTTGGAACTGGAAAATTCTTAATAGATTCTATTTTCTCAGGATCTGTTTTAATTCCCTCCGTAGAAATAATATGACCTAACATCTTGACTTCTTTACAAATGAATTTACATTTTTCAAGATTGCATGTAAGTCCTGCTAATTTTAACTTGTTTAGTATAATGTCAATGTGTTCTAAATGTTCTTCTAAAGTGCCTTGTGTTAGGATGGCGAGGTCATCAAGGTAGTTCACACAAAAATGTCTAACCTCAGGCCCTAGTATTTGATCCATCGCTCTACTAAAACTGCCTACAGAAGTCTTAAGTCCTTGTGGCAACACATTATACATATAAGACTTTCCATTAAACGTAAATCCAGTATACTTTTTACTGTCTTCTGAAATGGCGATTTGAAAATAAGCATTATTCAGATCTATTACACTAATATAATTAACCCCATGGAAAGAATTTAACACATCTATTTGCATTGGTGGTGCTTCTGCCTCAGCCACCATGTATTTGTTAATTTCACGCGCGTCCAATAAGACCCTAATTGAACCATCCGGTTTTAAGGTGAAAGTCAATGGACTACAATAAGGTGTGGAACCCCTAGATATTACCCCCATATCAACCATTTCAGCTAACTTCTCCTCCATTTGCTGCCTATATGCATACGGAACTGGATAGGAACGTTTTATAATTGGACTATGATCTAACATTTTTATAACATGTTGATAGCAGTTTGCTCGACCTAATCTTTTCACAAAGACATCCCAATGTTTATTTAAAACCTGTCTTAATTTATTTACTTGCGTTTCTTTAAGAGGCGTACCAATTTTCATTCCCTGTAAATACTTCCGTGAGTCAAAATTACTATCTACCTTCGCAATTTCAGCAACCCCTTGTCCCTCAGATATATATTCAATAAATGGAATCAATACTCTTTGACCCTTGTGATTAATAGTTAGCCCTACAATTGGCTTTTGTAATTTTATATTAGTGTTATTTGCTATGAGCCAATCAAACCCTAATATCATTGAATGAACTAAATTTGGCACTATAAAGAATCTAATTTCTAATTCAATCACCCCAAATCTCACAGGCAATAATACCATCTGTTGTATTTTAGCGCTCTTTTGACCAACTGCCCCACGAATTTGTATTGGTTTAACCGGTAACATATTTAACTTACTTCCAACTTGTAACTTTAAAGTTTCCCAAAACGACTCAGAAATACACGTAATATCGCTACCCGTATCGACAAGACATATAACCCGCTTACTAAATATTCCTACCTCAATCTCAGACTTAACTATCTCTAATTTGTCCGCAGTAATATTATCTTCTTCGTCAAATAATGAAGAAACTATTTCAGTTTGTATTAATGGCCTAGAATTTAAGTCAGATGGAACCTTTAAACACTCTACAACTTGCAACTCAAAATTTGTCAAGTTAATTTTCTTGACACCTGACCCTAAACCTGCCTTACCGCACTGTCCTTTAATAGCTATTGGTTCCCTTATTCCATTATTATGTCTACCCAATGTCTGTCCAGGCTCCCACCCGAGTCCAAGCATAATTTTTAGAGCAACCGGAATTTTGTTAGCCCCTCCTACTGTTGATGCACCGGGGCTTGTCACATCAACACCTAATAGTTTAAATTATTTGTTGGTTCTAGGCTAACTATTGAAATGTCATCAGCATTATCTACAATATTTACATCATTCGTCCTAGCTCTTTTGTTTGGTGTAACTTGACTCATTGACCTAACGTTGAACTGTCTTTTCTGCCCCTGCGTGGCCTTATTCTGTTGATGATGGGTAGGCGCCTTAGGTCCCTGAACATTGCTTGAGGGAGCACTGATGCTATTGCCCTGGCCGCTTTGCTTGTCGATATTGTCCAATTTGCGTAGGAACTCCGTAGCTTGAAGGATTGAAGTATAGTTACTTGTGGACCAGGCATATTGAACATCCTTCGGGAAATGATTCATTATCTCGCTTATAAGTTGCCTTTCCTGAATAGGGTACGTCAACATCTTCGCTTGTCCACATAATGTAATAAAATGTCCCAGCATTGGCCGAGTTCCGTCCCAAGAATTCTGACTAATCCTTCTTCTCAACTCATTTTGTTCCGCTTCCCCCCAATACGTGTCTAGAAAATCCCTCTTGAAATCTTCAAATTGTGTCCATCTATCCTTATATATCCGAGCCCAGTTCCTAGTTTCACCTTCCAGGCTATCAATTATAGTGTCAATAGTATCCCTTGTCTCTGGCCCACTTTTTCTTAAGTAAGCAGTCAAATCCTCGATGAAAGTTACCGGATGCTTGCCCTTAGCAGGGAACTTGGGCTTCTCTGAAGGTAACTGGGCCACGGGATAATATACTGTAGATGGTCCAGGCACATTTTGTACAACTTGCACCGGAGGCTGGAGAGCCGTGTCCCCTTGTACAGATGTGTCGGTCGACCCACTCGGTGTAACTGCAGATGTGATTCTATTTTCCAAATTGGTCATTTTTTCATTGATGGTGCTCATTGCCTGCTGCACCATTCGAGTCACAAAATGTAAAGGATTGGTTCTCACTACGGGAGCGGGGTTATTTGTGGAGGCTACAGGGGTCCTAGTGATAGGCCTCCTAACCCTTGTTTTTCCTGACGTGGCCCGCGCCTTAGGCATTCTTGATGTTAATCTAATTAGCGAAGACAATCCCGTCTATTGTCGTTGATTTATCGTATCCACCCGCCGAGTTACCGCTCGGTTTAACCTGTAAGATTAAAATCTTACGTCGCGATAAAATGTTAAATACGCTGGACGACCTAAAATAAAGTCTTCCTAGTACTACTCCCTAAGTCCCGACCTATTATTGATTGGCTATCTATAGTAATTATTTATTTGTTATATGCATCCGCTGTTTACGTTTTGAATCGACCTCTAAATAATTCAATTCAGTTTTTAATGAAAGCAGCATCATATAAGAATAGTAGAAAGAATCATTAAGGTCTAGACAATGACCCCATATGCACTAAGTATCTCAACCTTAATTGAAGCAGTCCAGCTACTACTCCACACTCACACAACCTTAACCTCTAAAGAAACTTCAGATAGATAGATAGACAGATAGACAATTCCTTACTGTACACCAATAAATTTACAGAAAGGTAGGTATCATGCATACAGTTTAATGCACAATGGGCGATAATTAAATATTTAATTAAATTTTCAATTCAACCATCGACTTTCAAATCTTTTAAAGCCAGATTTAATTTTCCGAGCCCCTAAAGAAACCATTTATCTATTAATTTCTCTAAAAGTGTATTCGCTACTTCTTGAATCCCAGGATGGTTTAATATGTAAATAAGGGGAAAAGTCAGTTATTGGAACATTTTAAATTTAGAACTTTAATCAAAGTTCGGATAATCCAATTTGAGATTTCTAAAGTTTTAAAATTTTAAAACAGTTCACATAAGTCATCACACATTGTTTGCACCAAGGACCACTTTCTTTCAAGGTTAAATTCAACTTATCAATACTATCTCTTACTAATGTCAAACAACGATAACCCTATCAATAACAGTAGGACTCCACACTAGTTAATTTAATCACCCACTAATTTCATTTAAGCAATCCAAAAAAAAATCTTCCAATCAACCTATATACTTCAATTTCCATTTACTATCTATATCACTATTAAGTTTGAATTTTCACTGGCTCCATTCAAGTTGTTTCTCAAAACTAATTTTGTTTATCTGTTATAATTAAACTAAACTTGATTTAATAAAATTTATTCTCTACATTTCAAATCACTAATGATGGCCAAAACCTATTTAAATTCTAAATGCTTATATGTGTATCGCTATCCCAACTATTAAACCTTATTATTTAAATATATAAGTGCATCGCTACATCTTGAAACCATATCCTCAACTAAGTTTTAGTTCAATATGTGACTAAAATAAAAGTATCATTGGAAGGATTGGAAGGGACACCTCACTAAATTCTAAAGTCTAGTCTATATAATTAAACTAACTATTTTAAAATTAATTGAAAACAAGCTACTAATTTAAGTTATTTAATTTTGTATTGCGTAGGGAATTATCACTAGGTACTCAAACCAAAACCGCTACCTCCACCTTCCTGTCTTTAAAGTAATTTAAAAAATTCAAAAAAATCAAAGTATACTGCAGTCAATCTAACATAAAGTCCATCTAATTATTTATTAAGTTCCCGCCCCCTAGCTTATATAGTCTGCTAAAGTATTCCTATCATATTGATAATTAATGTACTGCTATGAATGGAGCAACTGCATCCAAAGTACCAATGCAATGAGTGTGCAATAATGGGTACAATGATAATATGTAAGTATACAACTATGTAGTCAATCTTAGTTATTTACTTAAAAAAACATCTATATATTTAATGTTATGAATAGGCATTTGTACCTTGTTTTCCCTAGAACTGCCTACGAAATTATAGCTAAGAACTAGTTACTGTTGTTTCTTCCCTATGTCATGAAGTATCTGCTTACGATCTAATAATAATATTTCAACTTTAACAAAAACACTTCGCGATATAATCTACTTCCATGATCACATACAAGATTAGCTGATAACGCACGAGACCCTGATTGTAAGTTTCGATTTTAAATCCAAGAACTAATAAAACAAAGTACTTCATAATATGTCCAATTATCTATTTATTTATTTTTTATATCTACTTAGTAGGTCTATTAGAATTAAAATAAGAGTATAAAACCACGCCCTCTATTCAACTTTCAATGAACTAACAACTGACGGGGATTGATCGCCCCTAGGTTATTTCGCTAGATGGCGCTAGTAGGTTCCAATCCAGCTACAATATTAAAATTATACATCTCAGTTATCGAATCCAACCTAATAAAATTTAACTATACGTTTTATACAAATAACTAAAAGCACATTCTATACATACGATGCAAAAATTTCAGATTTAACTACCATATCTAATGATAATTAGAGCTCATAACCTGCCATCTAGTGTCCCACCGCATCCAACTATAATGTCGAAGAGAATTATCACATAATAACTTCTTTAAAGATCCAGTTTTTGCGTAAAGTTTGTAAAACTATGTCTATTTAAATGTAAATTTACCATATTATGTAACTGTCCCAAAATAATTAACTAAGGTTTGTTCCAGGTGAACTTATTAAAAGTTCAAGCATTAAATCAATTATAGCGAAATCTTATTGACAGTCGATTCTCGTTACATTCTGAAAAATTTCAGTCATGTAAGCAACCCAAGTTCCGCCTAGCGACAATACCCCGAACTACCTTTAAGTCTACACTGTAAAAATACTATAAACATTTAAGTAGATAAAATACTAAATTTGAATAAAGGACATGGGCTCAAGCTGAAATTAATACAATTCAGGAACAAAATAACCATCAAATGACAAAAGATTTACTGGGAATTGAACTTACGATCATTTGACATAGCTAGGCATTCTAACCACTACTCCATAGCAGAATATAGTAATAAAATATAATTAAAATGACAAAAAGAGCTTCCCCTTTTGAGGATCGAACCCTGACCACCTGTGTGTTAGTTACTTAGGGCAATCCAATAGACCATCTCAGACCCTGCTAATTTTTCTAAAATTTAGGTTTACTTCCTACATGGCAAATCATGTAAATGTTTAAAGTCTTGACACACTAAATAAACGCTTCTAATATACTTTTTATACTATTATTAATATTATTATTATTTATAATATCGCCGCTTTACAAATATCTACTGAAATTATATAAAACACATTATTTTGATTTGTCTAATAGCTGTTATGGTGTCACTATCAATTCCCCAATCGTAGGTACATAGTTTTGTTGCCTATATTTTATGTTCTCGAGGCAAAGGGGAATCCAAAATATTACAGAATTTATTTCCGTATATTACTTCTACGAAAGAACTTTGTTCTTAAATATGGAATCATCTTCTAAATAAATAGCAATTCAACAATCGCGACATAGCACTTCCGCTGACGCGCTGCTGTGCAATGTTTTCGTTTCATTTATTATTTACGTTAACATTTAAACTAAACCATCCCTACAAAATCTATAAGAAATTCCTAAATCGCTAATTACATAATAATAACATTTCATTTTACATGTATCTATTATTTAAATATTTCATGGGATTTTAAAAGACTTTAATTTTATCTTGATATTCCGTTGTATGCATTGTTTTGCAAAACACTCAGTTCACACAATCATATAAATAAATTTTATCGACTTTTGATTTTATCAGCTAATTTTACAAAGCCAATATCGTTTTTTCATTATGAAATCACCCTGAATACTTCAATAAGAATTTATCGTCCGCGAACGCCGTTACAACTAGGTACTTCTAAACTTCTTCAACAAGTAAGTTCTTTGACGAGCAATATTATCTAAATGAAACCTTTTAATCCCATAACCTATTGTTAATTCTATTTAGTACTATTGTGTATAGCAACAATGTAAAGCATCAACCTATGGCAGCAGTGCTCACACCTAAATACTAAAATAAAATTTATAATTAGAATAAAGTTTAACATTACAACGACTATCAAGCACCATGAATGAGGTATTATTTTGATCGGCTGCCTAACCTATCTCATCACAATGTCAGTTCAGTGAATACATCTTAGTATGCGAACCATTAACTTATGTATATTGTAAGCAATGCATTTAAGTTTTTATCTATTTCACTACCTACTTTTATAATTTGCACCATCTTTTGTACCATATTAGTTCATGCAACCACAAGGTACTTGTAACACTAAATGTTTAGATGTAAGTATCTATGTTATTAGGTATTCATATTTGTAACCATGTACCTATTCCTTATATAAGTAGAACTACTCTTTGATTCCAGTGAATAATGTACTTAACCTCAATTTCAGGTTTTAGCTTATATAAATTACTGTAAACCCTTTCATAAAGGACAGTATAAATGCATAAAACAACCATATTTAAGATGTTTAAATTCCTATAAATTTAAAGTATAGTAATCATATCTTTCTTTGTTTCAGCGTTTGAAAGAATCTATCCTTGACTCTAAAAGAGGAATCTATTATTCTCACACAACCGGACACTTTAATATAAATGACAGGTTCCATGTGCAAAGAAGAATTTGGATAACACTAGAAGTCAATGAACTTATACAGCTGTGAACTAAAATTTGAATGGTACAAAACTCAAATTAGATACAACTTGTACTTGGAAGTAGGTACACAATAGAATACAGTACAGTAAGTTTTCCATTGAAAGTTCCCTAGAAATACTCAAAATAATCTACTTTTTGCCGCTAACATTATACATTACAAATCTAATGTAAACTAGTGTATATGAATTTTATGATTTTCTACTGATTGATGCAACCTAAAACAGATTGTTTATTTTGTGATACTGACAGGCAACTATGTGACATTTGTCTGCTATGGGCAAATGTATTAGTATTTGACTTCATTTCATATGTACATGTACTTACATGTAAAATAAATTAATCTATTATATCACTACTATTACATAAGGCAGTATATATGGCTATGGTTTACCTATTTATAACTCATCACTTAGTAAATTAATGCAAATTTAAATATTAGGCATCTACTTAATATTACTTTCAACCCAAAATTTACTTACTCTGACTATGCCCAAACAATGAAACTGCACTGAAATTATGGTAACAGTCTATTATTCATAGCATCATTCTTAGAATGTTTAAAACAAGTTATTTAGCTTGTAATAATATATTCTGGCTTAGGTTTCTGCTTAAGGCATTTTATTATTAATCTATATATTTGATAAACTGTGTAAAAAGTAAGCTACTATATATTGTGTTTTCTTCCTCAAAGTTTTAATTGACCTTATGTGTATTTGTATGTATCAGTATCTGTGTATTTACTTGTGCCTAGGCTCTTGCTTGTAAATTTATGTACTTTTATGACATACATAATGTGTTGTTTGTGTTGTATTATTGTTCCTACACAGCAATATGGTTATGCACGCCCCTAAATACTTTAAATGGTTACACTACTCTACCTATAGCATTATTAGTCCCATTTTAGATATAAAATACTTCTCACCTTCGATATTAAAAGACATAGTGTTCCCAAGGTACTCGCTTATCCTCAACAATTTGCAAAACCAAACAATCTTGGTCATCACGGCACCAAATTGTAACGTTCCCCCCAATATAATCCTTTATGTGAACTTGAATCGCCCACTGATGAGACGTTGAACCTGAATGCAGCAACTGCCTACAGTGCTGAAGGCACTGAAGTATCCGTTACTATTATATCCTCCAAGTTTAGGAAGATACCATTGACATTTGGCTTTATTGTGATCGTCTAAGTATGGGACCCTTTATACGTTGTGTTTAAGCATTGTAGCAACTCATAGTCCTTTATTTGGTACATTGAGACAAGGCAGAGTACATGGTATTGAGAACACTGATTACAATCTAATTCCTATAACGATTTTCTGTCTAGCAATAAAGTTAAATAATGTTCCTATACAACTACATTGAATCCCTGAACCTAATATGAATTAAGATTTTGAATTTAGGAGCTACCTAGCCTCAGTGATACTTAGTGATATCAAATTCTGAATATTAAGTTCATTCCTAAGTGATCCTAGGTATAGACAGTTCAATTCAAAAGGTAATAGTTTTCAGTAAATATAGAGAATTGAAATTAAAATTAGAGTTAAGATTACCTATGTGCTTGACCTACATTGATAATTGTACAGAATGCCTGAGACTTTCCTGCATGAAGCTAGATCATGGCTAAAGGTAATAAATAGTTATTGACTGTTCTAAGTTACACAAATAAGTATTAACAAGGGTAAAATATATAATCAATTTAGAAATATCCTAAAAATAACTGAATAATTAAAGGAATGGATATGAATATCTTATATGCAAGTTAGAATATAATTGGTAACACTTGTTGGCAGTCATAAAATAGTGAAACAATGCTTAACTACTTGTAAAACTAAGTTTCACCTTAAGATGTCTGCGAGTAATTGTTCTAGATAATTAATAGTAGGAACATTATATGCACTTAATACCGTCTAATCCTTTACTGATTAACATGATAAGTTTCTAAGGCTTTCTTACATGCAAGCAAGTTTAATTCCACAGTATGATATAAGTATAAGCATGTAGTTTAGATGGAAGTGAAGGTATAACACACTCAATATAGAGTGGCCTCACTATACTGGACCTTTCAAAGGAAATGTACCTACATAGTCTTCTTATATACAATTTGAGTTATTTAGACAAAGATATAGTAAATAATGGTGGTCAAGTGAATAAAATGTGTGATTAAATACATATGTGGTTAACAATCAGGTACCGTGAGATAACCTACATAATAGATTATCTCAGAGTAGCCGGACAAATGAAATGAAGCTTCTGTTGATATATGGAGACTGCTAGGATGGGGTATTTTGATAGGTAATTAGGAACCCTATGACCGGTTCCATTTCTGGAACCGGGGAGGCCGCATCCACCAACCCCAGGCCCCCAACGAGCAACCAATCCTCTCCAAACTGAAGGCATACTAGTTCTAAGTTATGCACAACCTTGGTGCTTTACAAATTAAATAGTACCGAATTGGGAATGAGTGCCCAATTTCGACAAGTAGGTTAGATGGAAATATATCCAGTCTAACGAATGCATAGCTCAAATCATTGCTGTTATGGGTACCAGCTGTAAACAGACATGGTAATATATATGATTAGGCCCTCCCGGATCATAGGACCAAGACGCCAACCGTCACCACTCAGGGTCGAACCTAATCGTCACAGTGGACGAGTCAAACAGTGACCAGTGGGTGTTCGAGGCTGTGTGATCATGTGGCAACTGTCCACGTTTCAGGGTCAAGCGATACCGCGACCAAACGCTTTCAAGACACACGCATATCACCGAGAGGACATAATAATACATAGGTAAGTATGATGGCATGTATTGTGAAGGCTTAGCCCAATACAATGCTTACAATGAAATGAGCACACATCCGTCAAACAGGATACATAGATCAAATTGAACATCGATCCTGTAGACAATTTGTTTTTAATATCCGAATTAAATCAGGCACTCACAAGGAATGGATAGGGACAAGGAATTGTCAAGAGTTAAATGAAGCTACTTTATAAGATAACAATCATTCACCCAAGTAATTTCCGTACCTTTTGAGCTTCTCATCTTTACAATGAAAGTGAGGTCTAATTGATAGGAACGATAATCCAGCAGATGGCTACATTTCAGTATAACCATCGTAATTAAGGTAGCTCAATTTATCAAACCTTAATCTCATCCTAAGCAAACTGAAGAGCTTGGGAGGCTCCTTGAGCGTGCCTAGAACCACTTATTCCGTATACACAAGGGTATTGTATAGTATGCAGGCTGAGTATAACGAAGAGCGTAGGTATAACGTAATGTTTTATAAGTTAAATCATAAGGCCCATTAATCACACTTTGCACATTAAATGCCGTCACAGATGTAGGTTAAGGGTCTACAATAGACATCCCAAGCTTATAGAAACTAGCCATCTAGGTTTAAATAAAGTAGGTAGCATCAAAAGAAAGCGTTAGTAGCAAATTGCTTAGGTAGGTACATATAGGTTAACGGCGATAAAACTGTTTTGTAATCTATTCATGTGACCTAAACTTTAAGGATTATGAAAGAACACACAGAACATACTTTCCGCATGTAAATCGGAATGCCGCCTGCTTCAAATGTTATCGTTCCCTAGCTGTAATTCAGAGGAATATGGAGTTGGTTGGCACCGTTAGGTATCCCTCCATAACCAGGCACATTGCTTGGGTTTCCTACGGGAAAACTAGCTAAACCTCCGCCGCAGCGCTACCCTCAACTTCTAACTTAAGAGACGATAAACGACAGCAATGACTTTACGAATGGGTCGCCAGACTCTTCGACCCAAGACAGTAATAGTACGCTTATATTTAGCGTTCTAAAACGCCTAATGAAAGGAGTCTTGATTTTCGTAAAGGCCCTACACTTCCTACGCTAAACAACTTTACGAATGGGTCGCCAGACTCAACGATCCAAAGCAGTAATAGTACGCTTGTATTTAGCGTGCTACTACGCTTAATGAAAGGTGTCTTGATTTTCGTAAAGTTGTTACATCTTATACCCTACATGTATGAATATATCTCACAAAAAAATTCACGTTTCGTTTTATTTTCTACCCACAAAAGTAAATTATCATGGAAACAATCATGAAATCCAAATACAGACAACATATTAAGAATAAGAAGAACAAAACTAAGATAACTCACCACCAGACTTACACGCAGCTACCAGGCTCGAAGGCTGCTCAGGCAGGGCCACCGCTTGTTCCTCGTTCCCGATGAATTCTTGAAGACTGTCACAAGCCTGCACGGGCAGAGCTTCTGCTAGGTTCTAATTCGCGATGAATTCTCGATAAAAACTCCCTGATATTCTCCGGTACGCCCCTTTTATTTCCTCCTACTACCCCCTCCTTTCCAAATTTTCGTTCGCCCCACCGATAATCACGCCACTACACGTCATCTCTTCCGAGTTGCCATAAAACAATCCGTTTCAAAACTACTACCAACTATCGACTATTTGAAATTAATAACGGAACTATCAGCCTAAACGAATAAATCCACTTCAACCATAATTTATTCGATTCTATGTTAAAAGTAGCCTCACATTAAATCAATTGTTTTGCAAATAGTTTATTTATATTCATTACTAATATGTACTAATTTTATTTCATTATTTATTTTCTTTCGACTATGTTTGCTTTTCGCTTTTATATCGTATTAAATCAATTATTAATCAATTACGCCTAGAAAAATGTGCGAGTTCAATCCTTGTTCTCTTCTACAGTCTTTTACAGTTTACATATTGAACCCAGAGAACATGTCCTTTACTTTTATTCTACTTTTAGACCGACAATGTACGAGTAGTGAGAAGGGTATTTTAATGTTAATCTGCAACATCTGAAGCCGTTCTGAACAGCAAGCCCCCATCCTCTGACCGCCAATGCAATCTCGATGGGTGGGACCGTCACACCCCTCCAGCTTAGCTCAATAGCTTGTTTTAAGAGTGGGTTCACCTTGGTAGTGTTATGGCCAGGATTCGAACCCGGGACCTCTCGATCGTAGGGTCGAATCCTTAACCACTAAACTACCGACGCTTGAATAATTAAATCTGCGATACTCACGTTGCAGTCCAAACGCACCAACCTCACATTAAAGACGTTCATTTTAATAGAATAGTACCATAAATCATTTATTATTTTAACTAATGACAGCCTTGTATTTTTCTGGAATTTCCGATACTTTTGTAGTTCGATAAGTAATTTATAATACATGTACTGTTCTACTTGTTATGGCTTAGTGTTCGGGATATTGCGCCTACAAATCACTATGCCAGGTGAATTTAATCAAAGGCGGCACAGATTGCCCGCCGCAGTCTAATTTACGATCTCTTAATAGACTTGGTTAAGTGTACTACTAAGGAACTTCGATGGTGGGATTAATTTTGTGAGTTTTATAGCTTATTCCAACTAATTCAGACTATGCGTTCGAAATACATAGTACGCAACGCCATCTAGACCTAAACTAAGCAGAGCTTGTCATATAGGTTCTAGAATGCGGGTAAATATACTTAAATCCTTTTTTATGTAAATAAATAAGTATTATACATAGAAACACCCAGACCATTACAATTATACATATTTGCACTGAGCGGGAATCGAACCCGCGACCTTTGGCTTAGCAGTCGAATGCACTACCGCTACGCCACATAGGTCGGATTTTATTATATTCAGATCATAAAGTATCTAATATGAAAATTACGATTAAATCAAGAAAGTCAGAGAGTACAAATCGCTTGCAATAAAAAACTTGAGAGGTGTCCAGGGACACCCGGATGGAACGAAGTTCATTTCGATTAATTAGTGAAGGAATTGTAATAAAATTTTATGTCACACACATTTTATGAAACACTGTCAGGATTCATTATTGTTATTTTTTATTATTTTTTCTTACTGATCATAAACTTCTTCAGAAACTGAAACTCCTCGTCGTATTCCAATCAAATTATAGTTTAATTTTACGGTTTGACAATGACACCATACGTTTCCATAGTACCGTCACAACAATGCGCGGATCGGTGCGCAGAAGTTACAAAAGTGAAAAGTGTCGTTACAATCTTAATTTTATCCGTCTAGCCCCCTTTCGTAACGCGCGATAAGCAAACTTCGTTCCAATAAATAAAAAAACTGCTAATACAAATTGTAACGACTGACATGAATAAATCGATACTGTTTACGGTGAGTTTTGTCACTCACTAGATGGCTCACGTGGCAGAAAATTGTACGCTCAGTTCTCATACTATTCACTGACCGTGGTATCTGACCTATTACTCTATAATCTATGACACGAAACATAAACGTAAAACATTATGTATCCATAGCTCGTCCAATATGTGCCTCTATAATAAGTTTTATACCATACCTACTCTAAAAAGCTTATTTTATTCACGCAAAACAGTGAATAAAAAGGCCTTTTATTCAGTGTTTTGTTTTTATTCACTATTTTGGTGTTTGAATTTGGAACACAAAAATATATGCGGTCTCTATTTCAATGCTTACACAAAATCCTTGCGCTAAGATTCGAAATTCAAAACTCTTTGGTGCAAATAAATTCTCGAGATTTGATTGGTCGATATTTGCGACAAGGAGTTTGGCATTAGATTAATGTCTTTTCTCGTAGTCATGGTATAAAGTATAGTATGCAACTCCTGAATAAAGTACGAATTTATATAGAGGGCCATGAATCACTCGCGTCGTTCAGGATTCTAACAGTTGAATCACTCGCTGCGCTCGTGATTCAATCATTAGAATCCTTCACTTGCTCGTGACTCATCTACGGCCCTCGCTTTAAATCCGTCCTTTATTCACTAGTTGCATAATATACTATTCTATCCGATGCAGAAATGGATTTAGCGTCAGTAACTTAGTGATTAAGGAGTCAGTCTCGACAGCCTCTCTTACGGTCGAGAAATCACGAGTTTGGATCCTAGCCTTATACTATGGACGTGAACCCCCATCTAACACATGATTTATTTCAGCTGGAGGGGTTAGGAGGAGTTTTTTTTTTACGTGCGGGAATCCCTTCGGATACCCCCTCGCCGGCCAGTGGGGGCGGTTATGTCGTGCATGAGCCGACTAAAACCGCACGTTGTCCTGGCCAAGTGTCCATTGCCGGGCACCCCGGGTTAGGGGGAGTATTTAGTAATTTCGGTTACTAATCTCTTTACTAATTTCTTTTGATAAATAAAGTTTAAGCATTTTTAATCGAAAGTTTAAGCATAATGGTAAAGGCTATTGTGTCTAAAGTGATTAACGTGCGATTCGATCAGAGAGGAACTGAAGCTGAGTGTTGTGCTCCTCAAGCGAATTTGTTCGTCTTATTAACTGCATTTGTATACACGTTAGCGCGGTTATAAGATTTAATTTCTAAGATCTTATTTCTTCATTGACTTGACATCTTACATGTTCATGCAATGTGTTAATAGTAATTTTTAATGGGAGACATTTATTGACGTGCCTTGCGGGTTAAATTAGCTGTATGTCAAGATGGTAAATAACATGAATATCATGCTTCTTTTGTATAATTTATATTCTTTTTCAGAAATAATTGATAATTAATAACTATTAAATTAATAAATTTCAAAAGTATTAAAAATCTTATTTTATTTTAATCTTTAGGCTTTCACGGGCGGCCTTGCATGTAGAATATACTTATAAGCACTCATCGCCGCCCGGACCTGTGCCACTGAAGACGTTGACCGCAGTGATCGACGAAACGTTTGGAACACAAGTTTCATATGGACCACGACCAAACATCCCGGATGCAGTATCTTCTACATACTTTATTTTTTATTAATTTTATTTCATATTTCTTTCATGAAATCCCACTAATATCATAAATGTGAAAGTTTAGATGGATGGATGTTTGTTACTCAATCACGCCAGAACGACTAAACAGATCGGGCTGAAATTTGGTACAGGAATATATAATAGTCTGGAATAGGACATAGGCCACACAGGATCGAAATTACACGCGGGTGGAGCTGCGGGCACTAGCTAGTAAAAATATAATTCTATAAATCAAATACACATCCGAATCGACAACTGCAGTGACCCACGAAAAGACCAAAATTAACACTCAGCGAGTAATGGGATGACGATCTGCGAAAGACTGCGGGCAGATGCTGGATGCGGCAAGCCGAAGACAGGACGCTATGGTGCTCATTAGGGGAGACATTAAGTAAGTTGTAAAGGGATTTAGCTGGAATTCCCCTTGCTCCTACTTCTACGGCATAGAGTTTAACCACGTAGCCGTTTTTGGTTAACTCGTTAGTCAAATCAAAGTATTTGTTTGTCTTTAAAGCGTGGTCTTTATAATATGTCGGGTCTGGATGATGAGGCACAGACATCCTCCGGTATCCTATAGTGCTTCTCATACGTGTCTACGAGTATTGTCCAGTCAACGGCAGCTATCAAAATTGACTAAGGCTTTTGAAGTGATTTCTTTGAGCAGCCTTCCTTTACAAACGCAATGTCATTTCTTTGGTTTGTGCTTAATCCTTTTTTCGCTCTAGCTACCGCCAAACTTACAGCCTCACGTATGATTTCTAATACCTTATCATGACGGCGCGAGTAATGACTCCGGTCTAATAGCGTTTTACAACCCACTAGTAGGTGCCTAGCCGTACCAGTTGCTTCACCACATGAGTTACATGTTTTATCTGTGGCTTTTCCCCATCTGACCAGATTGCTTTGGTTGGGGAGGGTCAACTGGAATGCATTTAGGTAAAATTTAAGTAAGGCCGGTGACCAGTCGTATATTATGGTACGCCATTTTAAGGCTATGGGAATACAAAATTCACCTAGAGTCAACCATTCGTTTTGCATTTCTAGGTTCATTGCGTGCACCTTATATGTGTTGTTTTCGTCTGCTTGAAGAAAAGATTTTGTTATTTCTTTATCTGTTTGTCTCTGAATATTACCTAGACCTACTCTACCAGTCTGCGAGCCTATTATGAATCTTTTATGGAACTGGAGGCGTGATTCGAGCTCCGATGCATTTTTATCTTTTGGAAGGACTTTTACTATTTCGTCTTTAGATTCCGATAAGACGTGCGTTTTAGTTACTCTTAGGTGTTTATAGAGTTCTGATGGCTTCTTAAGCGTCATTCCAAAATTATTCGCGGATCTATATAGTGCCGACGGGTCGGCCAACTGAGCTAGCCCTAGCCACGACTTCAGTGTCTTCGTGACACTCGCATCTAGTTTTTTGAGGAGGCTCTGGTTTATATCATATATAAGAAACGGCCATTCTTCTAATGTTTAGAAACCGTAAACACGCAGAGCCTCAAGTCTATCTAACCAACATAATGGACGGCCTCTGTGGCGTAGCGGTAGTGCATTCGACTGCTACATCAGGGGGCGCGGGTTCGATTCCCGCTCAGTGCAAATATTTGTATGCATGAATATGTCTATTTGCATTGGTCTGGGTGTTTCTATGTATAATATGTATGTATTTACAAAAAAAAAAGTATATAAGTATGTTTATCAGCATTCTGGAACCCATAACACAAGCTAGTTAAACTATGCTTACTTTGGGTCTAGAAAGCGCTGTGTAGAATGTCGTAGAATATTAAAAAAAAAAAATGTTCAAGAAAATCTTACCATACAGCGGTGCGGAAGTTAAAATAAACGGGCATACCCATTATTTAAATGAAGGTACTTGAATCATTGCGCACAGTGTCGCCTGCAGACTACGAATATGAAGTTTAGATCCTTAAATTGTGGTAAAGCGCTGATCGGATATGTTCAGTATGCGAAGTTAATGGCCTAAGAACCTTTTAGGGATAAATGGTTTAGGCTTGGAATGGGCAATACGGATTGAATAGCGTATATGACACCGAGAATTTACGAAAACCGTTTAGCTAATATGAAATGTGTCAGATTATAGAAGGTTAACAGTAGAAAAGCGGGCCCTGGGCACAAAAGTGAATGTTTTGCGGGCAACCGGGATAACGTTTGGATAACGAAGAGATTATTGACTAAAATGCTATACAGGAATGAATTTTTCAAGCGCGCGTAGATGGCTGAATTCTAAACTATGAGGAATAGTGAAAAGTACTTTAAGGAGTATTGATTTTGATGAAAATAAAACTGCTTCATTGAATCTTTGAAAAATCTATAATCCGAGCTAAGAATCAAATTTGTTGATTTTGCAAAAAAAAAACACACTCTGTATTAATACACCATTCAATAGTGTTGCTAAAAAGGAACGAATTCTAGGTAGAAATGAAAAGTGACAAACTGAAAAATTTGCTTTTATCATTTTTAACAAAGTACCTACTTTTTTTTCTTTCGCCTCCTGATTAAATTGTTCAGAATGACATTGTTCTCAATATATAACTAGATTCGATTATATGACAGCCTCTGTGACGTAGTGGTAGTGTATTCGACTAATAGATTGCTACGACAGGGGGCGCAGGTTCGATTCCCGCTCAGTGCAAATATTTGTATGCATGAATGTCTATTTGCATTGGTCTGAGTGTTTCTACATACAATATGTTTGAATTTACAAAAAAAATGTAAGTTTATCCATATTCTAGAACCCACAACACTAGTTCAACTATGCTTACTTTGGGTCTAGAGAGCGCTGTGTAAAAATGTCGCAGAATATTTATTTTATTTATATAAATATACCTGTATACGATATCTTTGCTATTATTGTTTAGACCGATGTTCCTACAAGTTCAAATCGAGTCCTGTATCGATTATTCCATTTGGAAAAATGATATGCTGTAAATCGTGTGAATGGCTACATCTCCAGTCCATGATAGGGTCAATTGAACAAACCGGAACAGGCGGCACCCATGCGCCTTAATCTTGTTCCCATTTTATTAGTCGAGCATTTTTCTTTATTGATTGATTTGTTAGTGACATAAGTATAAAATAAGTTAGAGGTCCTGGGATGACCAGCAAATGTGAACCTTCAAAGTTTATTAATTTAATTAATGAAGTTGAAATTACATAAATGAATGTATTATTTATAATATAATAAAGGTTTATAATATAATATAACATAACAGAACTTCACGCCTGTATCCTCTTAGGGGTAGGCAGAGGTGTATTACACACCCACGTTTGGGCAGTTATGTTTAGGTCCCAATGTAATTAGAGCCCATTGCCATCTACCGGGCACATTGCTAAACGAGCAATAACTAACATTTTTTGGGATTTTCTTTAGAAAAGCCCTATTGCTATCGAGTTGTCGTCGACGTCGTCGTTGCCAATTTTCTGTCACGGTTTTGGGTATGAAGGAGATGAGCTATCGAGTTGCTGTTTTCGGTAATAGATTCGTGCTGGGGTGAACCATTGCAAGATAAAGAAAAAAAAATACCCTTGTATTCGGCTGAGCTCGTCTCAGGAATTCATCTTGTTTAAATATTAATATTAACATTTTATATAAATTGAAATAAAACTATTTTTAACGGATTCTATCGCGGTTTACCCCGGTCTCCCCGTGACCATGGCTGCTGAAAAGCAACCGAAACGTCGGGATCAATGTAAAATATAAAATAACATCAAATAAACCGCGATAGAATCCGTTAAAAATAGTTTTATTTCATACTATTCACTGACCGTGGTATCTGACCTATTACTCTATAATCTATGACACGAAACATAAACGTAAAACATTATGTATCCATAGCTCGTCCAATATGTGCCTCTATAATAAGTTTTATACCATACCTACTCTAAAAAGCTTATTTTATTCACGCAAAACAGTGAATAAAAAGGCCTTTTATTCAGTGTTTTGTTTTTATTCACTATTTTGGTGTTTGAATTTGGAACACAAAAATATATGCGGTCTCTATTTCAATGCTTACACAAAATCCTTGCGCTAAGATTCGAAATTCAAAACTCTTTGGTGCAAATAAATTCTCGAGATTTGATTGGTCGATATTTGCGACAAGGAGTTTGGCATTAGATTAATGTCTTTTCTCGTAGTCATGGTATAAAGTATAGTATGCAACTCCTGAATAAAGTACGAATTTATATAGAGGGCCATGAATCACTCGCGTCGTTCAGGATTCTAACAGTTGAATCACTCGCTGCGCTCGTGATTCAATCATTAGAATCCTTCACTTGCTCGTGACTCATCTACGGCCCTCGCTTTAAATCCGTCCTTTATTCACTAGTTGCATAATATACTATTCTATCCGATGCAGAAATGGATTTAGCGTCAGTAACTTAGTGATTAAGGAGTCAGTCTCGACAGCCTCTCTTACGGTCGAGAAATCACGAGTTTGGATCCTAGCCTTATACTATGGACGTGAACCCCCATCTAACACATGATTTATTTCAGCTGGAGGGGTTAGGAGGAGTTTTTTTTTTACGTGCGGGAATCCCTTCGGATACCCCCTCGCCGGCCAGTGGGGGCGGTTATGTCGTGCATGAGCCGACTAAAACCGCACGTTGTCCTGGCCAAGTGTCCATTGCCGGGCACCCCGGGTTAGGGGGAGTATTTAGTAATTTCGGTTACTAATCTCTTTACTAATTTCTTTTGATAAATAAAGTTTAAGCATTTTTAATCGAAAGTTTAAGCATAATGGTAAAGGCTATTGTGTCTAAAGTGATTAACGTGCGATTCGATCAGAGAGGAACTGAAGCTGAGTGTTGTGCTCCTCAAGCGAATTTGTTCGTCTTATTAACTGCATTTGTATACACGTTAGCGCGGTTATAAGATTTAATTTCTAAGATCTTATTTCTTCATTGACTTGACATCTTACATGTTCATGCAATGTGTTAATAGTAATTTTTAATGGGAGACATTTATTGACGTGCCTTGCGGGTTAAATTAGCTGTATGTCAAGATGGTAAATAACATGAATATCATGCTTCTTTTGTATAATTTATATTCTTTTTCAGAAATAATTGATAATTAATAACTATTAAATTAATACATTTCAAAAGTATTAAAAATCTTATTTTATTTTAATCTTTAGGCTTTCACGGGCGGCCTTGCATGTAGAATATACTTATAAGCACTCATCGCCGCCCGGACCTGTGCCACTGAAGACGTTGACCGCAGTGATCGACGAAACGTTTGGAACACAAGTTTCATATGGACCACGACCAAACATCCCGGATGCAGTATCTTCTACATACTTTATTTTTTATTAATTTTATTTCATATTTCTTTCATGAAATCCCACTAATATCATAAATGTGAAAGTTTAGATGGATGGATGTTTGTTACTCAATCACGCCAGAACGACTAAACAGATCGGGCTGAAATTTGGTACAGGAATATATAATAGTCTGGAATAGGACATAGGCCACACAGGATCGAAATTACACGCGGGTGGAGCTGCGGGCACTAGCTAGTAAAAATATAATTCTATAAATCAAATACACATCCGAATCGACAACTGCAGTGACCCACGAAAAGACCAAAATTAACACTCAGCGAGTAATGGGATGACGATCTGCGAAAGACTGCGGGCAGATGCTGGATGCGGCAAGCCGAAGACAGGACGCTATGGTGCTCATTAGGGGAGACATTAAGTAAGTTGTAAAGGGATTTAGCTGGAATTCCCCTTGCTCCTACTTCTACGGCATAGAGTTTAACCACGTAGCCGTTTTTGGTTAACTCGTTAGTCAAATCAAAGTATTTGTTTGTCTTTAAAGCGTGGTCTTTATAATATGTCGGGTCTGGATGATGAGGCACAGACATCCTCCGGTATCCTATAGTGCTTCTCATACGTGTCTACGAGTATTGTCCAGTCAACGGCAGCTATCAAAATTGACTAAGGCTTTTGAAGTGATTTCTTTGAGCAGCCTTCCTTTACAAACGCAATGTCATTTCTTTGGTTTGTGCTTAATCCTTTTTTCGCTCTAGCTACCGCCAAACTTACAGCCTCACGTATGATTTCTAATACCTTATCATGACGGCGCGAGTAATGACTCCGGTCTAATAGCGTTTTACAACCCACTAGTAGGTGCCTAGCCGTACCAGTTGCTTCACCACATGAGTTACATGTTTTATCTGTGGCTTTTCCCCATCTGACCAGATTGCTTTGGTTGGGGAGGGTCAACTGGAATGCATTTAGGTAAAATTTAAGTAAGGCCGGTGACCAGTCGTATATTATGGTACGCCATTTTAAGGCTATGGGAATACAAAATTCACCTAGAGTCAACCATTCGTTTTGCATTTCTAGGTTCATTGCGTGCACCTTATATGTGTTGTTTTCGTCTGCTTGAAGAAAAGATTTTGTTATTTCTTTATCTGTTTGTCTCTGAATATTACCTAGACCTACTCTACCAGTCTGCGAGCCTATTATGAATCTTTTATGGAACTGGAGGCGTGATTCGAGCTCCGATGCATTTTTATCTTTTGGAAGGACTTTTACTATTTCGTCTTTAGATTCCGATAAGACGTGCGTTTTAGTTACTCTTAGGTGTTTATAGAGTTCTGATGGCTTCTTAAGCGTCATTCCAAAATTATTCGCGGATCTATATAGTGCCGACGGGTCGGCCAACTGAGCTAGCCCTAGCCACGACTTCAGTGTCTTCGTGACACTCGCATCTAGTTTTTTGAGGAGGCTCTGGTTTATATCATATATAAGAAACGGCCATTCTTCTAATGTTTAGAAACCGTAAACACGCAGAGCCTCAAGTCTATCTAACCAACATAATGGACGGCCTCTGTGGCGTAGCGGTAGTGCATTCGACTGCTACATCAGGGGGCGCGGGTTCGATTCCCGCTCAGTGCAAATATTTGTATGCATGAATATGTCTATTTGCATTGGTCTGGGTGTTTCTATGTATAATATGTATGTATTTACAAAAAAAAAGTATATAAGTATGTTTATCAGCATTCTGGAACCCATAACACAAGCTAGTTAAACTATGCTTACTTTGGGTCTAGAAAGCGCTGTGTAGAATGTCGTAGAATATTAAAAAAAAAAAATGTTCAAGAAAATCTTACCATACAGCGGTGCGGAAGTTAAAATAAACGGGCATACCCATTATTTAAATGAAGGTACTTGAATCATTGCGCACAGTGTCGCCTGCAGACTACGAATATGAAGTTTAGATCCTTAAATTGTGGTAAAGCGCTGATCGGATATGTTCAGTATGCGAAGTTAATGGCCTAAGAACCTTTTAGGGATAAATGGTTTAGGCTTGGAATGGGCAATACGGATTGAATAGCGTATATGACACCGAGAATTTACGAAAACCGTTTAGCTAATATGAAATGTGTCAGATTATAGAAGGTTAACAGTAGAAAAGCGGGCCCTGGGCACAAAAGTGAATGTTTTGCGGGCAACCGGGATAACGTTTGGATAACGAAGAGATTATTGACTAAAATGCTATACAGGAATGAATTTTTCAAGCGCGCGTAGATGGCTGAATTCTAAACTATGAGGAATAGTGAAAAGTACTATAAGGAGTATTGATTTTGATGAAAATAAAACTGCTTCATTGAATCTTTGAAAAATCTATAATCCGAGCTAAGAATCAAATTTGTTGATTTTGCAAAAAAAAAACACACTCTGTATTAATACACCATTCAATAGTGTTGCTAAAAAGGAACGAATTCTAGGTAGAAATGAAAAGTGACAAACTGAAAAATTTGCTTTTATCATTTTTAACAAAGTACCTACTTTTTTTTCTTTCGCCTCCTGCCTTAACTGATTAAATTGTTCAGAATGACATTGTTCTCAATATATAACTAGATTCGATTATATGACAGCCTCTGTGACGTAGTGGTAGTGTATTCGACTAATAGATTGCTACGACAGGGGGCGCAGGTTCGATTCCCGCTCAGTGCAAATATTTGTATGCATGAATGTCTATTTGCATTGGTCTGAGTGTTTCTACATACAATATGTTTGAATTTACAAAAAAAATGTAAGTTTATCCATATTCTAGAACCCACAACACTAGTTCAACTATGCTTACTTTGGGTCTAGAGAGCGCTGTGTAAAAATGTCGCAGAATATTTATTTTATTTATATAAATATACCTGTATACGATATCTTTGCTATTATTGTTTAGACCGATGTTCCTACAAGTTCAAATCGAGTCCTGTATCGATTATTCCATTTGGAAAAATGATATGCTGTAAATCGTGTGAATGGCTACATCTCCAGTCCATGATAGGGTCAATTGAACAAACCGGAACAGGCGGCACCCATGCGCCTTAATCTTGTTCCCATTTTATTAGTCGAGCATTTTTCTTTATTGATTGATTTGTTAGTGACATAAGTATAAAATAAGTTAGAGGTCCTGGGATGACCAGCAAATGTGAACCTTCAAAGTTTATTAATTTAATTAATGAAGTTGAAATTACATAAATGAATGTATTATTTATAATATAATAAAGGTTTATAATATAATATAACATAACAGAACTTCACGCCTGTATCCTCTTAGGGGTAGGCAGAGGTGTATTACACACCCACGTTTGGGCAGTTATGTTTAGGTCCCAATGTAATTAGAGCCCATTGCCATCTACCGGGCACATTGCTAAACGAGCAATAACTAACATTTTTTGGGATTTTCTTTAGAAAAGCCCTATTGCTATCGAGTTGTCGTCGACGTCGTCGTTGCCAATTTTCTGTCACGGTTTTGGGTATGAAGGAGATGAGCTATCGAGTTGCTGTTTTCGGTAATAGATTCGTGCTGGGGTGAACCATTGCAAGATAAAGAAAAAAAAATACCCTTGTATTCGGCTGAGCTCGTCTCAGGAATTCATCTTGTTTAAATATTAATATTAACATTTTATATAAATTGAAATAAAACTATTTTTAACGGATTCTATCGCGGTTTACCCCGGTCTCCCCGTGACCATGGCTGCTGAAAAGCAACCGAAACGTCGGGATCAATGTAAAATATAAAATAACATCAAATAAACCGCGATAGAATCCGTTAAAAATAGTTTTATTTCAATGTGTAACATTCGCGTAAACTTCCGACAATATCATTTTATATAAAGTTTGGGGTAATCTTAGAACCACTGCACTTATAAGCAAAATTCTTTCACCATTTGGAAGGTAAATCATTCCCGATGGATATAGGCTTATATATAATATATATCCTATGTCCATCATATACATACACATATCCATGTGTATGGCTTTTTTACGTGTGGAATCCCCCACGGGCTTCACCCCATCGCTGCCAACGATGAGGTGGGCGTGTCGGAATCGGACCGACTAAAACCACACGGTGTTATCCGTTGGGAAAACCACAGCAGTGTTAAAAGTTTACACTTTTGGTCCTCGAGACCGCTTATTGTTTTTGAGCTTTTCTGGGAATGACTGCCGTCTAACATTCGAACCTCGAGGGGAAATGCGTCAGGGGAAATGTCTATGGTGGCTGGTGGCAGACTATTTAGAGGACAGGAGTGTTCTGTACGAGGACCGAGACGGAGTACTGCGACGTCGGCCCATGTCGTACGGTGTCCCACAGGGGTCGATACTTGGACCGCTCCTGTGGAATATCGGGTACGACCGAGCCGAGGGCACGCCGCAATAGCGGCGGTAAGGCCCATCATGGAGGATTGGCTAGAGAGGCGACACGGAAGCCTCTCGTACCGACTGACGCAGGTGATCTCCGGAAAGGGGTGCTTCGGGGACCACCTGCATCGGATCAGGAAGGAGCCAACGCCTGAGTGTCATCACTGTGACGCGAGCGAGGACTCAGGGCTGCACACGCTGGCGGACTGCCCGGCGTGGGAGGTGCCGAGGCGTGACCTCGTGGCAGCCATCAGGGTGGGAGTCCTCTCGGTCGGCAGCATGATTTCGGCAATTGTGCGGAGCGCGAGCGCGTGGGCCGCCGCCACGTCCTTCTGCGAGCATGTGATGCTCGCGAAGGAGATGGCGGAGCGCGCCCGGGAGAGGTTAAGAACTCTCCCGGCCCGCCGAGCCCGCAACATGCTCGCCGCGCGTCGCAGGCGACTCAGGCGCCGGAGGTCGCTTAACGACCTCCGTCCTCCATGAGCGCAGGCCTGGGGGTGGCAGGTGAGGCCGCATGTCACCCCAGCAGAAGCAGGCCGGGACGGTGGGGTGACTAGCGCCCCTCCCCCTAACCGGGGCAAGACGGGGACACCGTGGTTCCCAAACCCGAGGGGGCCATCTCGAAACCGGAGATGGCCCAGGGTCAGTCGGGGTGCGAGGGATATGCTCTATGGGCAACCTTACACCCGTCTGCAGACCCGAGACGGCGTGCGGTTTTAGTCAGTTCAAGCCCGACATAACCGCCCCCGCTGGCCGGCGGGGGGGTATCCGAGGGGATTTCCGCACGAAAAAAAAAAAAAAAAAAAGTGTACGACCGAGCCGAAAGACTGCACCAGGGCCAAGGCTGTTGTTTAGCAAGTGCACCTATTAGCGGGTGAGCTTACCTTGAGCTTCAAATGAGTAGTTTTAGGCGATTCGATTCTGACGTAGCCACTTCACAGCTGGCCCCTTTGAGAAGGAACCCGTGGGGTTACCACACGCATAACAAAAAGGGTCCACTAGTCATATTATAAAATATTCCAGGTATGTAATGAAGGTAGTAGTTTTGATGTTTACCTTAAGGCGGGTTAACACGGTGTGTGTGTGTGGGCGGTCGCGAATCTGCCCGCGGCAACGACGCACTGTGGAAAGAAAGAGAACATACATATATATTATGGTGAAGCACAACGTATATTATAATTGTAAGTTCAAAATAATAACACTTTTTACATAGGTAGTGGATTTCGGAGAGTGTGCGCTGGAATTGCACAACTTGTTACATCCAAGCCCTTTCCACCAACGAACGACCAGACGCACAGCGACGCGCCACCGCTACATGGTGGATATTCCACTCATACGCACGAAACGTTTCGGCGACACATTTATTATGCGTACAGCCAAGGAGTGGAATTGCCTGCCTGAGTCTGTGTTTCCGGAAAGCTATAACCTTGGAATCTTCAAGTCTCGAGTGAATAGGTTCCTTCTAGGCAAACGTGATCCATCGTAGACCACATCGTCACTTACGATCAGGTGAGATAGAGGTCAAACGTGAGCCTATCATCAATTAAAAAAAAATTAAAAAAATTGTGGAAAAAAGCGGCCAAGTGCGAGTCGGACTCACACATGAAGGGTTCCCTAGCAGCTACTAACATAATAATGTTTTTTTTTTAATTTTTATATTTGAGTTGATTGAATGAAAGGTAAATTGCGGTTTACGATTTATGACAAAAAAAATCTTCTTACTAGATCTCGTTCGAATCAATTTTCGATGGAAGTTTATATGGTAATGTACATCATATTTTTTTTTAGTTTTATCATTCTCCTATTTTAGTAGTTACTGGGGGGGGGGGCACACTTTTTACCACTTTGGAAGTATCCCTCGCGCAAACTATTCAGTTTAGAAAAAAATTATATTAGGAACCTCAATATCATTTTTGAAGACCTATCATTCTGTTACAAAGATCGTCGATATCTCGGAAACTACTGATCGAATCTTCTAGAAATTAAAACGCATTGTTAATGTCGAAGTACTCTATCGATCCGTTTAGAAAAATCCAGAAAAGTCAATAAGAAATCACAAGCCCTTTTTAATGCCTATACCTACTTTACCTACAAATCGCGATAACAAGGGCATTCACCTCTATCGTCGGCACGACTGTGTAGGTACTTGTTTTCTCGAACGCCCCAGTAAATACCTACTATTCTCGAACGCTCTAGTGCCTTACCTCTAGATGATACCGGAATATTCTACCCCGCTATAAAAGGACGCCCGGCTATCGACACGAGTCAGTTAATTTTCGAAAGCGAAAGTGAACACATCTTACCGAAGTGAACCAAGAGAGTTATACCTGCGACTTAAGCAACGATTGTGGACGACTGTGAACTGCTGAGCGACTTGAACTGTTGAAGAGTACTGTGTGTGCTAGTTATTTAGTTGTCTAGTTTGTGGTGAGCGAATAAACCTCTTTGTTGTGTAAACGGCATTTAATTTGTACCCCGCGCACGTAACAACTGGTGTCAGAAGTGCGATGCCGTTATTACCACGTGAAGACGAAGGGCGTACTCCACGGACCAGACGTCAAGTGGAAATGGATGCTGCACGTCAACGGAGCCTTGAAGAGGAAGGGCGTCAGGCCGATCCTGCTATCTCAGCGGTAACTACGGCAGCACCAGATGGAACCTTGTCCGATATCAACATGATGACGCTATTGGCTTCTATACAGCAGATGATGCAGGCCAACCAAGAGACTAGTCGACAGACGATGCAAGCCTCCTTGCAAGAAATGCAGGCCAACCAAGATGCTAGTCGACAGACAATGCAAGCCTCCTTGCAAGAAATGCAGGCCAACCAAGATGCTAGTCGACAGACGATGCAAGCCTCCTTGCAAGAAATGCAGGCCAACCAAGATGCTAGTCGACAGACGATGCAGGCCTCCATGCAAGAGATGATACAGGCCAACCAAGAGGCTAGCCGACAGATGATACAGGCCAACCAGGAAGCTGTCATGGGTAAAATCGATGCAGGCATCCATGCACTGGGAGATAAAGTGAAGAACCTCGAAGACGGCTTGCAAATGCTGAGTAAGGAAGTGGCTTCGAAGACTGGGACCATTGACGACTGCTTGCAAATGCTCAGTAAGGAAGTGGCTTTGAAGACTGGGACCATGGACGGCCGCTTACAAGAGCTTGAAAGAGAGATTGTCAGGCTAAAAACCTGCGGACCTGTTGTCGCGACCTCACCATCATCAGCGAAGTTCGAGCTACCACACTTCGATGGAACCTCCTCGTGGACAGCCTTCAAGTACCAATTTGAGATATTGGTAAAAACTAAAGCCTGGAGCAACGAGGAGTCTTTTATGGCCTTGACACTTGCATTACGAGGAGATGCCTTAGTAATACTGGAAAACCTGCCACCTGAAGGAAGGACACTGGAATCTCTGATGGAAGCGTTAGACACACGCTACGGTGACAAGCACCTGGAAAATGTCTACCGAGCGCAGCTACGCGAGAGGAAACAAAAAGCTGGTGAAAGCCTCCAGGAATGGGCTGTAGAGGTTGAAAGACTCGTTCGTCGGGCCTACTCATCGACACCCGTGATGATCGAGACCACCCTACTGGAGGCCTTCCTAAACGGTATACGGGACGCAGAAGTGAAAACTAATGTACAGTTGCGTCACCACCAGACCTTAAAAGAAGCACTGGCTTATGCCCTTGAGGTGGAAACCGTACGGCAGAATGCCGGGATAGGGAAGATCAGGGAGGTCAAGGAGGTAGTTGCAGAGGAGAGGAAGCCGCGGTATGTCCCAACGTGTTATTCTTGTAGAGGCAGGGGCCATATCCAGTCAGAGTGTCCTTCGAGGAAACGGAGGAGTGTCACGGACTCCGGGACCCAAGTGGATCAAGATGTTCCGTTAAACTAAACGTCGCCAGGGCCGCGGGGCGGGCGCTGGCTGGTCGATATGAAGCCCCAACCATCACAATAACTCAAGTTAGCAACGGAAATAGTCTGATCATCGAGGCCACCTTGGACAACCAACCTTGCAATTTAACAGTGGATACTGGAGCTTCACGTACAGTTGTTAGGCCGGAATTGCTGAAACGCACCATAAGGTGGGAAAAACGATTTCCGAGGTGCCAGCTTCAGACTGCTACTGGCCAGCCAGTGACCGTCCTCGGTGAAACAGATGTAGAGGTAAGAATTGGCGACCAAATATTTCACCAGTCAGTATTAATTGCTAATATTACTGATGATTGCATTTTGGGACTGGATTTCTTGAAGAACTACCGATGTGTCTTGGATATACCTAGAGGGGTGCTGAGATTTCCTGATCAGGAGGTTTGTTTACAAGGATCGCACCCGTGCACTCTTTACTGTTTAATGGATACGACACTAGCTCCTAAATCGGAAACATTAGTCAGAGTGAGGTTTCCTGCGAAGACTGAACAAAGAAGATGTCTTATTGTCGAAGATACCGGCAGTCATCAAAACTTAATAACAGCGAGAACCTTACTGATGCCGAACGGAATCGCTAGGGTGAGAATCCTCAACCTCAGTGACGAAATGGTTCTCCTGAAGAAGAATAGTGTGGTCGGAAAATGTGAGGAAGTAAAGTACCTGAGACGGCTGGACAGCACTTCGACTAAACAAGGCGGTACACAAATCCCCGAAGATCACATTCAGCAACTTCTCGAGAATTCCAAGGAAAACTTATCAGCATCAGAATTGCATCAAGCCAGAGACCTCTTGCTACGATTTAGAGACATCTTTGCAACCGGAAATGACTGTGGAAGGACTGGGCTCGTGAAACACCGGATTGACACAGGTGACTCCAGGCCTATAAAACAAAGACCTCGACGTTTACCATGGGCAAGAGAAGAGGAGGTAGCAGTTATGATTAAAGACATGGCCGATAACAAGGTGATTGAACCTTCAACGAGTCCATGGTCATCACCCGTGGTACTAGTGAAAAAGAAGGATGGCAGTACAAGGTTTTGTGTGGATTACCGAATGTTGAATAATGTCACGAAGAAAGACAGTTATCCTTTGCCTAGGATCGACGATACCCTGGACATGCTCAGTGGTATGAAATGGTTTTCAACCGTCGATTTAAAAAGTGGCTACTGGCAGGTGGAGATCAGTCCGGACGATAAAGAGAAGACAGCCTTTAGTACAGGAATTGGAAACGGTTTATGGCATTTTAATGTCATGCCATTTGGTTTATGTAATGCACCGGCCACGTTTGAACGCCTCATGGAAAAAGTAATGGTGGGTCTACTCGGAGACGTCTGTCTGGTTTACCTGGACGATGTTATAGTTATGGGACGCAGCTTCAAAGAAAACCTGAAGAACCTGGAAAAAGTTTTTACTCGGATTCGTGAGGCTAATCTTAAACTGAGTCCAAAGAAGTGCGCTCTATTTAAAAGGGAGGTCAGCTATCTTGGACATGTCATCTCAACGGAAGGAGTCAAAACCGACCCCGAGAAGATAAAAGCCGTTGAAGAATGGCCTGTTCCAAAGAACAAAACGGAGGTTCGCTCGTTTCTGGGACTATGCGCATATTACAGACGCTTCATTAAGCATTTCTCGGATATTGCTAAACCACTACACCGACTGACGGAAGATAAACGAGACTTCGTTTGGGACCTGGATTGCGAGCAAGCTTTTAGTACGCTTAAACAACGATTGTGCGAATCCCCTATATTGGGTTATCCTACTAGGGAAGGTAGATTCATTGTGGACACGGACGCCAGTAACACCGGAATAGGTGGAGTGTTGTCACAAATGCAGGGAGATCGCCATGTTGTAATAGCGTACTTCAGTAAATCGCTATCTAAACCGGAAAGGAATTACTGTGTAACTCGTCGTGAACTTCTCGCTGTGGTGAAGTCTTTACAGCATTTTAATAAGTACCTTATAGGACGAGAGTTTACACTAAGGACAGATCATGCTGCGCTACAATGGTTGCTGCAATTCAAGAATCCGGAAGGCCAAGTAGCAAGATGGATCGAGCAACTACAGGAATTTCCCTTTGTGATAGAACACCGAAGTGGAAAAGGGCACGGCAATGCTGATGCTTTGTCACGAAGGCCGTGTGTCGAAGATTGCAAGCATTGTCAGAGGAACGAAGCCCGAGAAGAGATTAAAGTCATAAAGGTGAATGGACTTGACGACGAATGGAGTGGAAGCAGTATGAAGAAGGCGCAAGAAGATGATGATGATCTACAACCTATACTGCACTGGAAACAACTTGGAAGCAAACCCCGATGGAGTGATGTATCTGCTTACAGTTCAACTACCAAAAGCTATTCGGCCCAGTGGGACAGCTTAGCTCTGGTAGAAGATGTCCTGTATAGGAAATGGGAGTCTAACGATGGTAAGGAAGTAACCATGCAAGTAGTGGTACCACGAAGCAAGGTGGCCCCACTCTTACGGCACATCCACGATGGTGTTTCTGGCGGGCATCTCGGAGTCAAGAAAACCCTGGTTAAAGTGCGACAGCGGTTTTACTGGCTTCGTTGTCGGGAAGATGTCGAGGATTGGTGCCGTAAATGCACTGCATGTGCTTCGGTTAAAGGACCGCCGACAAGAAGCAAAGGAAAATTGAAGCTGTACAACGTTGGAGCACCGTGGGAACGTATCGCCATTGATGTTGCTGGACCTTTTCCAACGACTGATGAGGGTAACAAATACATCGTAGTAGTGCAAGACTACTTCACTAAGTGGCCGGAAGTATTTGCGACACCCAACCAGGAAGCAGTCACTGTAGCCAAGAAACTGGTTCAGGAAGTAGTCAGTCGATACGGCGCACCTATGGAGATCCACTCCGACCAAGGACGGAACTTCGAGTCTGCTCTGTTTCAAGAAATGTGCAAACTCCTCGGTATAAACAAGACCCGTACGACTCCAGCGCACCCGCAGTCAGACGGAATGGTCGAGAGGTTTAACCAGACGTTGGAAAATCACTTGGCTAAAGTTGTCGACGAACACCAAAGAGATTGGGACCAGTACATCCCACTGTTCCTGATGTCCTATCGATCTGCGGTGCATGACAGTACGGGACACACCCCAGCTAAAGTAAATTTTGGTCGAGAGATAAGGCTACCAGTGGATGCAATAACCGGCACGCCACCCGAAAGTCCTAAGCCCGTAACGGATTACGTGAGTGAACTTCAAAACCGGCTGGACGAGGTGCACAGAATGGTACGGGAAAACAATTTGAAGACAGGTATAAGGATGAAAACCCGGTACGATAGAAACGCAAACACCAACGGTTTTGAAGAAGGAACCCTGGTATGGTTTCACAATCCGCTACGCAGAAAGGGAAAATCTCCGAAACTTCAAGCTCGCTGGGAAGGACCCTATACGGTTGTTACAAGAATCAATGACATCACCTACCGCATTAAGAAGGGGCTTAGGGGAAAACCAAAGGTAGTTCATGTGGATAGGTTGACGCGATATCATGGAACAAATGATGCTCGGGACGAGCATGATTAAGAGGGGGGTAATGTTACAAAGATCGTCGATATCTCGGAAACTACTGATCGAATCTTCTAGAAATTAAAACGCATTGTTAATGTCGAAGTACTCTATCGATCCGTTTAGAAAAATCCAGAAAAGTCAATAAGAAATCACAAGCCCTTTTTAATGCCTATACCTACTTTACCTACAAATCGCGATAACAAGGGCATTCACCTCTATCGTCGGCACGACTGTGTAGGTACTTGTTTTCTCGAACGCCCCAGTAAATACCTACTATTCTCGAACGCTCTAGTGCCTTACCTCTAGATGATACCGGAATATTCTACCCCGCTATAAAAGGACGCCCGGCTATCGACACGAGTCAGTTAATTTTCGAAAGCGAAAGTGAACACATCTTACCGAAGTGAACCAAGAGAGTTATACCTGCGACTTAAGCAACGATTGTGGACGACTGTGAACTGCTGAGCGACTTGAACTGTTGAAGAGTACTGTGTGTGCTAGTTATTTAGTTGTCTAGTTTGTGGTGAGCGAATAAACCTCTTTGTTGTGTAAACGGCATTTAATTTGTACCCCGCGCACGTAACAATTCAAACCGCGATCAACCCGCGACTTCCGAATTCCGTAGTTCGCAAGAATTACGGTAGATGGCTCCAACGTCGCCTTAAGACGTTTTAATGTATCGGAGAATTTCAAATATCTGGAACGTGTCTAGGTGACTCAGTTGGTCAGAGCATTCCCCCTGTAAGGGACTGGTCGCGGGTTCAAGTCCCGTCCTAGATGTTCTCTTTTTCCGATCTAAATCTTTAATTAAATTAAAATAAAGTAAATTAAGGTGGGCTCCCATTGTATACATAATGGTATGGAACCCTTCGTGCGCGAGTCCGACTCCCACTTGGCTGGTTTTTAATTTGCATAGTTGTCTTGTAAGTACAAAACAATTGGTACGCGGTGCGTAGCTATCCATGGGCGCCTACCGTGAAAAGCCGCCTTTAGATGTAAGTAAGAGAACTCAGTGGAATTACAACATTAATTTTTAATTGTTCCATTTGCAAAAAGTAATTAAACTTCGTACCTACAACAATTTCAAACTTTTAAAATTACTTTGACAAGGTATCTCTAATTTTCTATTTCACATTTGTTAATGAAGGACTGTATACTGTTATAATGAATACTGATTTCATAAAATCAAACATCAAATCAAAATAAGTCGCGATAGGATCCGTTGAAAATAGTTTTATTTCAATGTGTGAAATTCGCGTAAACTTCCGACAATAGGTATCAAGAACCGCAGATGGCCCAGGGTCAGTCAGGGTGCGAGGGATATGCTCTATGGGCAACCTTACACCCCGGCGTCTGCAGACCCGAGACGGCGTGCGGTTTTAGTCGGTTCAAGCCCGACATAAACGCCCCCGCTGGCCGGCTGGGGGGTATCCGAGGGGATTTCCGCACGAAAATAAAATAAAATAAAAAGGTATCAAGTAGTTAGATATTTTGTGCTAATCATGTATAATTTTGAGCCATTACAACGTCATCACTTTACACTTTGGAGCCCTACCACAGATTAATAAATAGTTACTACGCCGTTTTTTTTTTTTTTTTCGATTGGTTTGTTGACTTTTACGAGAGCGACTGCCGTCTGACCACCCAACCCAGAGAGTAAAGCCTGCGCCTGCGCCTCGTCAATTGTTTAGCAGGTAGCACCGACTAGCAGGCGAGGTTGACATGGGCACCGAAGTTGTTGGGAAGGCCCAGACTCAAAAGTGTAAACATAGACCCAGACGGGTGAGCCATTACAGAGTGAAGAAGTAATAAATATACACACTCACGCACAAAGTTATGCATTTAGAATACTTTATTTCTTAACTTCACACAGTGCCTGATTGCATGCCATATGCTCGACCCACACTTCGTGAGACCGTAAAACAGATTGCATGTATAAATGTTAACAGTTCATTTATATCTTTCCAAAAGTTTACTATTTTAAAACTAATCTAACTTGAAAAGTAGGAACTCAAGTTTTATTTCACTGCACGAGGTAACTAGTATGTTGCGCTGGAAGTAAACTTATTTATTCCAATTATGTTGAAGGCTGCCCCGCTAATTCTGTAGTAAAACTTTTTGCTTCTATTTGCGTCTTTGCCTGACTGCGGCGAAGCCAAAAAAGAAAGGTTATGTTGACTTATGTATTGTGTACTATCCATAGAACTTACCATTCCGACGTTTAAGTTACTGTGGTGGTTGATAGCCACCATAGTATGTGCTGAGTGACCATCCCTAATTACGGATACAGTGTACATAATGTTAATATATTCACTTAATTGTCTAGCGGTAGGAAAACACGTGGTATGACCTGCCACATAGTAGAACCTGACACTTTGTCAATGTTGTCATACTCGTCATACGTCATATCCCTTATTGTATTATCTGCTAAGGTGGCGACCACAGATTAATAATATATCTACGTTTTTTGCCTCGATCTCAAACCGCCCTCGATTAAGCCACCAGAGCAGCTGCCATTGTCTTTTCTAAATTTGTATATTTCTCTCGCCTTTGCTTTTTCATTTATTTTGTTCATATTTTATGTGTGTTGTGTAGCTAATCCGCAATTGAAACTTTCTCTCTTAACAATAGAACGTGATTTGGCTTGACTCTCATGTGTCCTATTATATCCATGTGAAGGCGATATACGTGACTCTTTCAATTTTTTCATCCAATAGTTATCTGCAAGAGATTGCCATAGTGCGATAAGGCCACAAATTGTATATACCTACCCACATAATGTATTGCTTATATTACACTGGTTTAATTCATGGTTTCATGCAGTGCAGGTACACATTTGAAGAGTAATCAAATTGCTCGAAAGAACATAATGTACAAGGCATCTTTGTTACTTTAAAAGTACCAAGACACTCTCATGACAGTTACATTAACACATATCGCACTTTCTAAAGAAGTTTAAAAAAAAAGTTTTTCGTTAAAATTGCTGTCAGCAGGATCTCATGAACAGCAGACATTGATTGTACAGGCGCCATCGGTATTAGGTTAATACATTCCAAGTTACCAACCACCTTAGCATTAAAACTTTACACCAAATTAGACCACATCATCACTTACCAACAGGTGAGATAGTGGTCAAACGCTAATCTATTACAAATAAAACAAAAAAAAAACAAAGTAATTTATGAAAATTGTAAACTGTTAAATTTATGCTCTGAAGATTACAAAAATCAATTATATATCTAGTGGGGCGGAAATCACACAGTGATTGTCAAACTTCGGGTCAAACTAATTTTTAGGGACAATTTGTATGGTAGGTACCCGAAACCTTGAACGTACAAACCCCAAAATCTAATCAGTTCTTCCCATTAACCAAACAAGATGATTGGTGAAAGAATTTTTTAAATCGGATAAGTGGTTCTTGAGTTATTGCGTAAACAGACATCCAGACATCCAGACCAACAGACAGACCGACACAAAATTTTTTTTTGCCTGATTAGACTTAGAATCATGTGAATCATGATTCAAAGCTTGCTAAAGAGAAAGCTTTGAATGCAAGAAACCCTAAGTTTCAAAGGAAACTTAGGGTCCACTCTCGTACTCCTGTTCCACCTCCTGTTCATGTACCAGAGCTTCGTTCATCAGACGACAGGTGAACCAACTTGCAAGTTAAGATGGCTTGGGCCCTGATGTTCTTGGTTGGGTCCCATTCATCCTATATCCCATATATAGGCAGTCAGATAATTAAGCGGCGATAGCCCAGTGGCGTACGTAACGGACGGCTGAGACGAGGTCTCGAGTTCGATCCCCAGTTGCCCCGAGCACACACCTCTGACTTTTCGTAGTTATGTGTGCATTAATAAATGTTAATTATCGCTCGCTTAATAATGTGCCCGGTAGATGGCAATAGGCTCGCCCCCTATTACATTGGGGCCTAAACATAACTGGCGAATCGTGGGCGTGTAATACACCGCTGCCTACCCCTTCGGGGATACAGGCGTGAAGTTATGTTCATGTTCATGTTCATAAAACATAACATAACATAAACTCACGCCTATATCCCCGAAGGGGTAGACAGAGGTGCTAGCACCCACATTTCGCCAGTTTATGTTTAGGTCCCAATGTAATAGGTGGCGAGCCTATTGCCATTAACCGGGCACTTATAATCCTGCGATAAATACACACATAACTTCGAAAAGCATCGAAAAGTCATTGGTGTGTGCCATGGTAAAACCTGGGATCGAACCCGAGACCTCTTCTCAGCAGTCCATTACCCATACCACTAGGCTACCGCGGCTTTGTATGTTCAGATAATTACGAATAATATGTTTCTCTCGGACCACAAATATTGCCTTAAATATTATGCTACGTCGGTTTGTGTTTCTTATTGTTCAAACAAATACTTTAAAATGATAATATATATCTATCCGCCGGCAACCCTGGGGTTATCCTTTCGAGGGCTTACCCGGGTTGCCCGGCAACGGACACTTGGGGAGGACACCGTGCGGTTTTAGTCGAGACACGACATAACCACCCCCGCTGGCCAGCGAAGGGATTTCCGCACGTAAAAAAAAATAAAAACTATGCAATTATAAAATTGTAAATTATTTGTGTCTCTAATTTGGAGATACTTGAAAAAAAATAATACTTGGGTTATAGTATATGAATGATTCAGATAAGAAAGAATAAATTAAATTCTTTTCTGTTTGTTCGCGATGGACACCAAAACTTTTGAATGGATTTTGATGTGGTTTTTTTTTTCTATTAGTAAGGTTTTCGTCTGACTTACAATCAGCCGTGTTTGATTGCAATTTAACCAATTGCAATAGTAGAGCAGGAGATATGGTCAAAAATAGCTGTTGAGGTTCACACCTGGTTACACAAAGGTTGGGTCAAGTGAGAAATGGCTAACCATTCATTTACATTTTATTATAATGACATTTAGACTAGATAGAAAGAAAAAGAAAACAGAGAAAAGGTAAGGAAAATATATTTGACTATTAAGCTTAAAGCACAGTAGGTACCAAGTATGACCTCCGTCCTCCATGAGCGCAGGCCTGGGGGTGGCCGGTGAGGCCGCCTGTCACCCCAGCAGAAGCAGGCCGGGACGGTGGGGCGACTAGCGCCCCTCCCCCAAACCGGGGGGGGCATCTCGGAACCAGAGATGGCCCAGTGTCAGTCCGGGTGCGATGGATATGCTCTATGGGCAACCTTACACCCCGGCGTTTTAAGACCCGAGACGGCGTGCGGTTTTAGTCGGTTCAAGCCCGACATAACCGCCCCCGTTGGCACGCGGGGGGGGGGAAAGGTACATACTTTACAAACAACTTTTATATGAATTTTCTACCCATAATCCACCCACTGGACAACCCACCATCAGAAACAGGTATATGAAATTTCATGATTCTTACTTCCAATCGTTTATCTATTATCCCTTAGATGCGCAATCATCACTTACCAATAGGTGAGATAGTGGTCAAACTCGAGCCTATTACCAATAAATCTAAATATCCATAATCATATATAAACGTATATAAACAGTGTGATGTTTTTTTTTATTGGCGCCATTATTGATAGCATGCCTTGAACTATGAAGTAAGATTAAACGATAAGTGATCTGTTGCATTCATTTAACTTAAGATAACTAAGAATTCAGTGCAGGGTGCGACTGAAATAAATTGAGCTGAGCGAGCCGGACTCTTACTTGAAAATAAGACATCTTACTACGGTATGCTCTATGGGCAACCTTACACCCCGGCGTTTTAAGACCCGAGACGGCGTGCGGTTTTAGTCGGTTCAAGCCCGACATAACCGCCCCTGCTGGCCGGGGGGTATCCGAAGGGATTTACGCACGAAAATAAAAAAAAAGTTGCCAAGTACCAAGGCTGCCTGTCACCCCAGCAGAAGCAGGCTGGGGCGGCAGGCGACTAGTCCCCCCCCAGACACCGTGTTTCCCACATTCGAGGGCGTCACCTCAAAAGAGGGCCCAGGGTCAGCCAGAATGGGAGGGAATTGCCTTATGGGCTACCTTACACCCTGGCATTAGAGACCCAAGACGGCATGCGGTTTTAGTCGGTACGAGTCTGAAATTACCACCCCCGCTGGCCAGCGGCGGGGTATACTCAGGAATTTCCACACGAAAACTATATGATACTCTGAATATCGTTAGTTCATCATAATCCGTAGAAATCATAGTGGTAAATTAATTAAATTGTTTCAAGTGACAAAAATCTACCGGCATAAATACTAACACTTGGCAATCAACTTGATTTAATTAATTAAGTTGGTAGACTTTTTGTACTGAACTAAGGGTTTATTACTAAATACACTGAATAAATTAACTCAACAATATAATATCTACAGGTTTGGTTTTGAAAACATATTTGATTCTAGATTTACGTAGCGGTAGTGTATTCGACTGCTAAGTCAGAGGTCGCAGGTTCCATTCCCGCTCAGTGCAAATATGTATATATGCATAAGTCTCGGTGTTTCTATGTGTATATTCTAGGACATATTACATAGCGCCATCTATAGCCAACTTAGCGAAGCTTGCCATTTTTTGGTGAATAAATACATATTATCCATAGAAACACCAATGAATATACATACATACATACAGACCAATGCAAATATACATATCTGCACTAAGCGCGAATCGAACACGCGACCTCAGACTTAACAGTTGACCTTTCTGCCATTTATTTTGCCCAGTTTTCACAACAAGAACTTTAACTTCACACACTTCAAAATTGTAACGAATTAGGAATGAATTCTTTTTCTCGAAGTCAGTTAAAAAGAAAAACGGTAACACGTAGGTACTCGTATTGAATACATAACACAAAGAGCGAAAGGATACGATAGAAAAATATTTACTTCGCCAACCCCGAGAAAGAAAATTATCCGATGGTTTATTTACTCGGTATCTTAGTTTATCTCGTGTATAATCAGATTTAGCAAGTAGCTTTTCATCTGATTGTTACACTGGATTTTTACTTAGGTAAATATTTTTTTTTACGAGTAATTCTATTGTTTGAATTAAGCAGACTTCAGCTACAGGCGCCCTTGCAAAAGTTTATATTATATTATTGGCGGATATAATGATATATTTAAAAACATCTAGACTTCAAAAAAAGGTGTAGGTTCTAAATACGGCTGTATCTTTTTACCCGACTGTGCCAGAAGGAGGGTTATGTATTTCGAGAGTATGTTTGAATGTATGTATGTATAATTGTTTGGCACGCCCTGCAGCATGAACGACTCGATGTACTTTAGCTTGAGAGGGGACGTTAGATTCATATTTACTGTGTGAGTGCTACTGGGTATATCAATGTGAAAAAAACGAAATGGTGAATTAATTGGCGTTAAAATGTATGTTTTTAAAATATTTTTTTCACACAAACTAATCGAGTAGGTTATCAAAATGAAGAGCTTTAAAGGGTGATTTCAAATATAATATTAGAGAACCTGGGTCTTTTGTGTGATCGACGTGCTGGCGTGTCGTCACAGGGTGCACTCATTGTTGCAGGCAATAAACAAAATCGTACATATAACGGACCAGTTTATTATTATACAGTCAAACAGAACACTACAAGGACTAGTATTATCGTTCATAAGTTACTTACATGGTTTCTCGACTCGAGCTGGCATGAATAATGAAGGAATAATGAACGAGTCTAGTCGCGTTTTAGTCTTACAATAGCGCCATGTCTGTTCTATTCGAACAGGCCTTACAAAGTCAATGCACTGTTATTTTTGAATTTTACATTGAATACATTTTTAAGTGAACCAAACGTTATCCAGTAATTCATTATAGAATTCTAGAGATGAGCTTTAATCCTTATTTAATTTATGACTAAAAGACACACTGCGAAATTAGAGTATTTACGTAGTGTGTTGAAGCGACATTCGTAACAAAGTTTCACATTAATATTTTGTTTAAAAAAAGCCATGATAAAGTTTCGATTCTTACTTATGAATTGAAATACGAATTTTAGAAACACTTACTTGCATTTAAATTACCTTTACACATTTTTTAGGTAATAATTTAATAATAAAATCATGGACATAAAGCAACTTTTAAAACACTTTTCACATTCAATTTATGACTCAACAAAATAACCAGGATATATTGTGATTATTGCTTACAAATGCAAATATGAATTTAGGACAAGTTTGTTTATATTAAACTGATCTTTAAACAATCATGGGTAATAATTAGTAATGAAGTTATTGTCATTAAGGAGTTGCTTCAGAACAATTTTACATTCAATTTTAGTTTAGCAAAGTGACTAGGAAAACTTGTGATTATTACTTGTAAATGCTAATACAAATTTACGATGACCTTACTTATTTTTAAGCAGTTCTTTAAACAATCTTAGGAATTAATGAGTAATGAAAGCTTTATTAACAATCGCTTGGCTTCCTATCAAACAAAGTAAATTTATGCAAATAACAATTGCAAAGTACCAGTTATCAGAAAATTATGAATTAATAATTAGTTTTAATTTTAAGTTGGAATACTCTAGACCAATAAGTCGATTGCGCGTCGACATATATATATATATATTTATATCATAATTTAAAAGTACACAATAAAATTATTAATTAAAAAATTCCCTAAAAAAATATACGGTTCATGATTTGCAAATGGGTTCAGCCTGCTAACAAACTTGTTTCGGTCTTTTTAGGGTAGTCGGGTATTTGATTTGTTAATTAATAATCTAAAATTTGATTATTACGTGCTACCTATTATTCTGTTCGAAGTCGGTGCTAACCATGCTGGCGAGTTATATTAACAATAACATAAAGTTAAGACATCAATCACGATAATTCCTTTTGAAACAAACTCACTTTGTTGCCAAAATTTAGTTTTGTCTGACAGCTGCTTAAGTGAAGTTACAGTGTAATAAATAATTGAAAATAATGCCCATAAATTCGTACTGAATACTGTCAAATTTACACTGCACACATACAAACCTGTCCTTTCACACGTTTGTGAAGCCTGGCCGTTGTGAGAGTGACACAAGTAGGAGCTGCGTGTCACAGAGATGAATATACTGCGGTGAATGTGTGGAGTCATGCGTAAGGATCGCGGGAGGAACTTTCGTGTCCGTGATATCGCGGACGAAATGCAAGACAGTTGCCTTCGCTGGTGCGGCCACGTTCTGCGGCGACCGCCGGACTACATGGGTAGCAAATTTCTGGCCATGCCACCTCCGCCCAGGCCCCAGTAGGACGGCTCGAGAAATCGAGGCCAAGCAGTCCCAGCTCCGCCAAGTCATCGTGGTGGAGTGGAAGGAATGACAAGGGCAACCAAGCGCAGGGCACGCCGTCGTAGCGCGGTAAGACCCATCATGGAGGATTGGCTAGAGAGGCGATACAGGAGGATCTCGTACCGGCTGACGCAGGGTGATCTCTGGGAAGGGGTGCCTCAGGGACCACCTGTGTCGGATCAGGAAGGAGGCAATGTCTGAGTGCCATCACTGTGATGCAGGCGAGGAGGCAGGGCTGCACACACTGGTGGAGTGCCCGGCGTGGGAGGTGTCGAGGCGGACCCTTGTGGCAACCCTCGGAGTGGGAGTCCTCTCGCTCGGCATCCTGCTCACGGCGATGATGCAAAGCGTGAGCGCGTGGGCTGCCGCTGCCTCCTTCTGCGAGCAAAGAATGCACGAGAAGAAGGAGGCCTAGCGGGTGCGGGAGAGACTCAGGTCTCTCCCGATCCACAGAGCCCGCGAGGCGCGGAGGCGACTCAGACGTCGCACAACGACATACGTCCTCCATGAGCGCAGGCCTAGGAGTGACAGGTAGATCCGCCTGTCACCCTAGCAGAAGCAGGCAAGGGCGGCGGGCCTCCTTCTTTTCCGGGGGCAAGACGGGGACACCGTGGTTCCCAACCCGAAGAGGCCATCTCGAAGCCGGAGATGGCCTGGGTCAGTCGGGGTTTTTAGGGAAATGCCTTTTGGGCCACCTTACACCCACCACCCACAAAGGGTAGGCATAGAATAACTACCCCCGATAACCAGCGGGGGAGGGGGGTCTCCGGGGGGATTTCCGCTCGACAAAAAAAGGTTAGGCTTGTAAAACATCCTTCCACTTGCTACGATCTTGGCATACGCCTTTCACTTAGTCTACTTTCATAATAATGGTTCTCATACATACCTACTGGTTACCGAATGATAAAAGTCTTAATAAAGTGGTGTTTCAACCACTTACAGACTTCATTTTAAGTCAAAAGGCTTCTTCGATCTAGTATTTGCTGCGCGATTTCAATCACAAATTTCTTAACTAAAACCTTACTGCAGTTGTAAATGCATGCAATCAGAAACGAATTAATCTTCAACCTTGAGACAATTCCCACATAACGTCTTGGGACTGCACAAACTGGAAACATTTTATTGCTATATTGTAGCTTAGACCAACAACAATTAAATTTTGAATATGGTTTTTGATTTAGGTCGGAAAAAGTTGAATTATTGTGGCGGAGTAATCTAAAAAAAATGTTTGTAATATTAGTTTTAGTCTCCGTAGTTAGTAAAAAATAAGATAGATGGCTCCAGCGTCGCCCCAAGACGTATAATATATCGGAGAATTTTGAATACCTAGAATGTGGCCAGGTAGATCAGTTAGTCAGAGTATCTTCCCTGTAAGGGACTAGTCGCGGGTTCAAGTCCCGTCCTGGATGTTCAATTATTTTATCCGAAATCTATAAATAAAATATGGTTTGACATAAAAAAAACGTAAAATTTTACCACGATCTATTTTCTTATTTTTACACACTCATTAATTTGATGGGTAGCAGAATTGTATTGCCTCACATAATAGGCGGTTTCGCTGTTGTTGGTTACTAGGTACTTCTTCTAGATCGACAGTGTGAATATTGTCAAATAAAGATAATTTAGAAAGGGATATTTATACCTATTTCTCAGGTAACTAAGTTCGGGATATGTTCTACGGGTTTACCTTAATTCAGAAATCTAAAAGAATAACATCTATAAAAAAAGTGATGACATTTTTAATAGTAGTTCAAGCGACTAAAGGTGGTCCGTTAGTATAGACACTTTCCACGTGCGACCGACGCGTAATTCCTAAGGATTTCACTCAATTATAAACCAATCAAACGTTAGCCTCGAGGCAAATCTGCGTAATTGATTGGTTTATTAATATTGTTTATATTATAATATACATAAACTAATAGCAAGGGCGAAGCAAGAGTCTTAATACAATTTACTAAGAAAATAATTATTAAGATCGGTTTTCGTTTCAAGTCTTAATACTGATTTTAATCATAGCTTAAGTTCTTACAGCGATGTTACTGAATATCATTAATTAATTTATAATTCCTTCAATTGTTTCATAAGTTAAATTGGGCGCGGTTTCGACTGCCATCATCTGGCTTATCCACAGCTTTTGTTAAATTAAGAACACAATGAAGTATACTTAAAATTTACATTTATTTATTTAAGTGTGAAATGAGTAAGTTAAGTTATAAATGGGCACAGTTTAACCAGATTCAGAGGTGTATCCTATGGATCCTATCTATCCTAGGATTCATAGGTCGCTGGTTCACATCCGGCTCGAAGGACCAACCTGTTAGGTCTTCGATGTGGTGAAAATGAAAAGCGGACTGTAACTTAAATGGGTGCGAGTATATTGCAACAAAATAGTTGCACATCAGTCGTGCGAGCGGTCGGAAAGGCGAGTGTCGGCGGCGGCTCGCGGACGGACCACCGCGGAGCGGGAGGGCGCGCGGGGCGCGGGAGGGCGCGCGGGCAGAGCGTCCGAGAACCGGTCGCGCCGGCGCAGCTGCTTGCGTAAACAATGGCCCCATCAACTTCTCTGGGGCCCAACCCAACCTTATCTATAATTCGCCTGAATCTAACGAGATTATGATAAGGATAACGAGTTATGACACCATGTATTGCAATAATTAACTTATGTGTAATAGTTCCATGGGACAAATTGACATTGGATCTAGTGAGAACATACCCTAAATTCCACATTAGAAACAGAAACGTCGGTAAGGTGGTTAAGGAGTCGACCCTACGATCGAGAGGTCCCGGGTTCGAATCCTGGCCATTACACTGCCGATGTGAACTGCAACCATTCCTAACACAAGCAATTAAGCTTAAGCATAGCTGGAGGGGTAAATTCGAGAAATTCATATTTATTCTACCTCTTTAGGCGTGTTGAGCACTTTTTAGGTGAACGAAAATTTTGGACCTCGTGTCATCGTCACCGAACTTTCCATATTCAAAAACACGAAGTGCAAATTTCACGTTTTTTTATAACTAACATAACACATAAAATATTCCGTAGAACTATTTTCCACTGTGCCTCGAAGGAAAAAAAAATCTTTGCTGAATATTTCAATGGCGCTTAAGGCTATTGAATTAAATTAGAATTTGGAATATATAAGTACATCATTTAGCAAATTGATTGAGCTTAGTACTGTTTGGGCGTTTACACGTCGCATACACGGCCTTGTTATTGTGTATTCACAAAGTAACAGAGATAAACAATTGGTGTAAGACTGAGGTGTTTGTCGGTTTTGTTGGTTTTCGTGTTTGTCTGATACTACAAACGAAACATGTTAAAGCTATATCTTCTACAACGAATATTATACCCGGCTCTTATACCCGGCATAGCCGTTTGTTGGGGGCTGAACTCCTCCGTAACCACTCGCGCGATCTTGACCAAATTTACCACGGTAATAGTGTGGACACTGAGGAATGTTTTGGAGCGAGATGGTTCATGTCCGATGTACCATTGAGGAATAATTACCGAAAAACAGTTTAATGAGCGCGCGGCCTTAGCTAATCGTGCGACCGTAGTAAGATGTCTTATTTTCAAGTAAGAGTCCGGCTCGCTCAGCTCAATTTATTTCAGTTGCACCCTGCACTGAATTCTTAGTTATCTTAAGTTAAATGAATGCAACAGATCACTTATCGTTTAATCTTACTTCATAGTTCAAGGCATGCTATCAATAATGGCGCCAATAAAAAAAACATCACACTGTTTATATAAGTTTATATATGATTATGGATATTTAGATTTATTGGTAATAGGCTCGAGTTTGACCACTATCTCACCTATTGGTAAGTGATGATTGCCCATCTAAGGGATAGAAGATAAACGATTGGAAGTAAGAATCATGAAATTTCATATACCTGTTTCTGATGGTGGGTTGTCCAGTGGGTGGATTATGGGTAGAAAATTCATATAAAAGTTGTTTGTAAAGTATGTACCTTTCCCCCCCCCCGCGTGCCAACGGGGGTGGTTACGTCGGGCTTGAACCGACTAAAATCGCACGCCGTCTCGGGTCTACCGACGCCGGGGTGCAAGGTTGCCCATAGAGCATATCCCTCGCACCCCGACTGAGCCTGGGCCATCTCCGGTTTCGAGATGGCCCCCTCGGGTTTGGGAACCACGGTGTCCCCGTCTTGCCCCGGTTTGGGGGAGGCGCGCTTGTCGCCCCACCGTCCCGGCCTGCTTCTGCTGGGGTGATAGGTGGCCTCACCCGCCACCCCCAGGCCTGCGCTCATGGAGGACGGAGGTCGTTAAGCGACCTCCGGCGCCTGAGTCGCCTGCGACGCGCGGCGAGCAAGTTGCGGGCTCGGCGGACCGGGAGAGTTCTAAGTCCCTCCCGGGCGCGCTCCGCCACCTCCTTCGCGAACATTACATGCATAAGGAGGTGACGGCGGCCCACGCGCTCGCGCTCCGCACCATTCCCGCAATCACCTCATTGTACCTACATGTGTTTACAAATAAATTATGTCTTTTTCCGATTTAAATCGATAGGAAAAGTAAACATACAAATTGCTTAAAAAATTTAATTGAAATAAATAATGATTTATTGTTAGAATGTAAATTAGATGAGTTGAGTTTTGTACTGACTGCTCAACGTTAAACAGAATACCCATTATATACACATTTCCATATAAATAATACGTTCTGAAAACCAGCGCTGTCCGCTTGCACTACTACGCGGACAGCATTTAAGCTGAGAGGCGGCCTTTATTCTACCTAGCCATATAGATGCATATAACATTGTTATGTATGCACAATTGTTGTAATTTATTCTGGTTGCTAAGCTGTGTATATTTTTGTTTATGTAAGCTGGGTTGAATAAAAATATTTTCTTTCTTTTTTTTACGTTTTTACCTATGAAATTGCCGAAATTTTCTTACAAATTCATGAGTTCATTATTCCTGTAATTTAATAGCTATTTCCATTATTTATATTTTGTTTGAAAGTTAATTTCAAGATTTTACAACTCTGTATTAAATTTTGTTTTTATTGCCGCTTGATAAATTGATTCGATCTTCAAAACTTACTTCCTAAATGCTATCCATTTTGATGATAAATTTCGTATTACTTAACAGCTGTCACTTTAAAAAAATGTAAAACAGTGGCTTTTTGTTGGCTTAATGTTGTCTCATTCATACACATAAAAAATCATAAAAATTGGATTTGTCATTCCTAAAAAAAATGCAATAATGTTAGTACTGAAAATTGGGTTGGCTGAAAAACGGCAGTTTCATATGTAACGACTTAATATAAATATATATATATATATAAATACGTAGAGGTGTATTATACTTACAGTATCGCAACTGTATTATTAGTTTCAAAGCAATAATAGGAGAGCCTATTTCTACACTTAGATAATACGTTCCACATCCGTACCGCTCAATTTCTATGTATACATTGAATTAACATGCAAATCCTATACTTAATCAAATGACTCATCTCCTCTTATAGTCTGTGACGTCATTATCTCGGATAATCCTTCATTAGAAAGTCCGCCGGCAACCCTGGGGTTATCCTTTCGAGGGCTTACCCGGGGTGCCCGGCAACGGACACTTGGGGAGGACACCGTTCGGTTTTAGTCGAGACACGACATAACCACCCCCGCTGGCCGGCGGGGGGGTATCCGAAGGGATTTCCGCACGTTAAAAAAAAAGAAAAAAAAAAAAAGTTTACGTGAGAAATGTTACGAAATGGATATCAGTTCAAGTATCACACACTGTTAGATAGTCACCAGCAAAACACTCCCGACTGTAATCTTTCAAACAAAAAAAAAAAAAACTAAAATCGGTTCATCCGTTCAGGAGCCACGATGCCACAGTCAGACAGATACCCGTTGAATTTATAACACCACGTTTTTACGTTGGAGGAAAAAAAGCGGCCAAGTGCGAGTCGGACTCGCCCATGAAGGGTTCCGTAGCAGTAAGTAACATAATAATGCTTTTTACTTAAATTTTACATTTGATTTGATTGAATGAAAGGTAAATTGTGTTTTACGATTTATGGCGTATTAAAAAAAATTACTTACTAGATCTTGTTCAAACCAATTTTCGGTGGAAGTTTACAAGCTAATGTACATCATATATTTTTTTTAGTTTTATCACTCTCTTATTTTAGAAGTTACAGGGGGGGGGGGGGGACACACATTTTACCACTTTGGAATTATCTCTCGCGCAAACTATTTAGTTTAGAGAAAAATTATATTAGAAACCTCAATATCATTTTTGAAGACCTATCCATAGATACCTCACGTATGGGTTAGATGAAAAAAAAATTTTGAGTTTCAGTTCTAAGTATGGGGAGCCCCCAAAATTTATTGTTTTTTTCTATTTCTGTGTGAAAATCTTAATGCCGTTCACAGAATACATCTACTTACCAAGTTTCAACACCATAGTTCTTATAGTTTCGGAGAAAAGTGGCTGTGACATACGGACGGACAGACAGACATGACGAATCCATAAGGGTTCCGTTTTTTGCCATTTGGCAACGGAACCCTAAAAAATTATATTCCTTCTCAATTCGGTTGTATATTATAAGTACAAGGTTGGTAAGATTCTATTTTCAGATTGATCCTGTTTTATCAATATTCAATTCTAATAATGGGATCCGCAAGTTTTTTATATTAAAGAATGTTATTAACCGAAATCACTGACATTCCTTCTGACCCTCCAGCTAAGCTAAATTGGTTTTGTTAGGGGCGAGTTCGCGTCGGTAGTGTAATGGCCAAGATTCGAACTCAGGACCTCTCGATCGTAAGGCTAACTCCTTAACCATCATCATCATCACCTTAACCTATCATCGACTTAGAATATTTGTGAGAACTCCTCAAATATTCCTTATATATAACCTTTTTTTTAATATACCTTTTTTCGTGCGAAAATCCCCTCGGATACCCCCCGCCGGCCAGCGGGGGCGGTTATGTCGGGCTTGAACCGACTAAAACCGCACGCCGTCTCGGGTCTTTAGACACCGGGTTACAGCCCGGTTGCCCGTAAAGTATATCCCTCACAACGCTTTCTAGATCCAAAGTAAGCTTAGTTTAACTGGTTTGTATTATGGATTCCAGAATGCGGATAAACATACCTACTAATATACTTTTTTTTCTAAATAAATACATAGTATACATAGAAACACCCATAACAATACAGACATATTTATGCACACAAATATTTGCATTGTGCGGGAATCGAACCCTCGCTCCCTGTCGTAGGAGTCGAATGCACTACCGCTACTCCACAGAGGCCGTCTAGTATATACAGAAGGCTATTTGGAACTTTTTAATGATATCTATTTCAAGGGTATAGGGCATTAAAGTATCTCGATTGAGATAAGATGGAGCAAATTTGAATGTGTTCGATACAAAATGGGATCCTTAAACTGATCTAATGACAAAGCCAAGAAGGTATTCATTGCCTAGGCATATAGGAACTCCGTTATATGATAATTATTAACACACTTTTCTTAGTTTCGTATGTATGCTTGTATATAATGCAATCATTGAACTACTGGTGGTAGAAATTTGATGACACAAATTTGTCACAAAATTCGGCCGAGTAGGTACCACCGTGCACGATTGCGAAAAACCCTCCATAGTAATCCAATTTCGGTTTGATTGCGTTCAGGGGTCAGCAAATGCATAGCCGGGCAGGGGGATTGTGGTCGCAGTACTAGTGGGACATTTGGGGGTCACGCGGTGCTGCGACGACAATCCTCTTCCGATGAGGCCGTCAAGCTAAGTGCCACCATTGTTAACATGGTACGTGTATGTAATGGTGACCCTCTTTCCTGAGACTTTACCTTCAGCTTACCATCAGGCGAAGTGAAGTCAAATTGACGTGACCTAAATATAAAAAAAAAATTGGTGCAATTCTAACCATCGGATTTGTAATACTAATTTTCATACTTTCGCGTTCCATGACATCCAATAATGTTAACGGGAATTAACGCGATCATGTATAGGCAGTCAGCCTGTGACCACGGCCAGTGTAACCTGGTCGAAACGTCAGGCAATCCAAAGGTTTGTATAGGATAGCGTTAATTCCCAATAACATTATTGTACATTGGATTTGTAGCTTTTAAAATGGCGTTTGTAGATATTAGAGTACCAGCTCGAGAGTACCTTCCTCATCTTGTTAACAAGATCTGTCCAGGTATTCTATGGGAGTTAATTGGTGGATGGTTTTCACCAGACGTCACGCTACAACCTTTCTTGAAGGAGTTAATAACAGCATATAATTTAAATAGGATATATTTGTTTCACTCATGAAAATAGTCAATTAGATCGTCGTCCTTTCCTATACAGAACAACATATGTAGAGCTTACGTGTCACTCTGATACGGTGCAACTACTAGAACACAAGTTTCCTTCTTCCTACAATCATGGGTCCTTTAAGTGGGGCGTGAAAAAGCATCTGATGAGGCTGTCAAACTGAGGGCTACAATTACAGCATTACTTGCATCTGCAATGGTGACCGTAATTCTTAAGACTTCAGCGCTTCTTTCCTTTGCTGCGCCATGATAACTTGGAATTCTTCGGCAGCACAAGTGTTTTTCTTCTCCTACAGCCCCAGGTCCTTTAAGCGGGGCGTCAAAAAGCATCTGATGAAGCCGTCAAGCTGAGGGCCAGCATTGTAGTATTATCGGTGTCTGTAATGGTGACCGTAATTCCTGAGACTTCAGCGCTTCTTTTCTTTGCTGTACCATAAAGACTTGGAATTCTTCGGCAGCACAAGTGTTTTTCTTCTCCTACAGCCCCAGGTCCTTTAAGCGGGGCGTCAAAAAGCATCTGATGAAGCCGTCAAGCTGAGGGCCAGCATTGTAGTATTATCGGTGTCTGTAATGGTGACCGTAATTCCTGAGACTTCCACTTTAGCTAACCATCAGGCAAAGTGAAGGCTTATTGACGTGCCTTAGGTACATAAAAAATAGGACATTTTAATGAAATAAAACTATTTTAACAGATTCTATCGCGATTTATTTGATGTCATTTTATTATTTACATTGAACCCGACGTTTCAATTGCTTTTCACATAAAATTTATAGATTTTTCTTGGGGAGACTAAAGATGATTGTTGTCTTGTAGTTTGAAGTGTAAGTTATCTCAAGGCAATAGAATCCGTTAAAAATAGTTTTATTTCAATGTGTGACACATTCGCGTAAACTTCCGACAATATCATTTTAATGAAATGTTTGATTATGAGTACTCGCAAGGGGTGAGCATATATAAAACAATTATGAAAATTGAAGAAGCGTAAGGTATATGCCAGGATCACAGCAATTGGGAAGATAGTTGTCTCTGCCTACTCCAAAGTAACAAAATAGCAAGGTGAGGAAAGGCTAATGGATTGTAGATATCATATTTACTTTACAAAAAATGTTTATTACCTAATATTGTTACAGCTCAATAGCGTATCTTCTCTGTTAGAAAATTCAGAAAGAGTTTCTTACCCTACTCAATACAACAAAAGCTAAACCCAATTATATTTTCAATTTCATCCTTTTTGGTACCTCGCATCTTTGTGCAGAAATTGTATAAAAATTTTCAACTAAAATCCTTCTTATATGAAACTCGACATTATATCAGTTGATTGATTTTCGCCGTATAGGCACTTACTGACAAAAAAATTATATACAATCTACATCCACTTGGTATTCAGACTCATTGATGCGTATTACGTATAAAAAATTCTTAAACCAACGTTTTTATGCTAGAGTGGATTATTAAGAATACTGACATCTATTGTCAAAATGTAGCAACTTTTACGTCTACCCTCAAATTATGAATACGAGTTATATGAATTTTTCAGGAATATATAAGCCTTGGAATCCGAGTTCCACTTACTTTTTATTGGAAATAATACAACAACAAACAACAATTATCTTTAGTTTATTAACAAAAAAATATTCGTATTATCAAGATTCGACAACTTCATAATATTATCATGTGTAGTTCAAAATTTTGCTATCGTGGTATTTCTAATCAATCAGTATTTTTATGATTGTATATTTTAATCGCGTTTTCCTAATATAAACAAAATATAGATAGTATAAAAACGTTACTATTATTTTTTACTATTCAAATTTTAATGTACCCAACGCCATCTATTACAGGCCCGCTCAAAACTACCGAAAAAGCGACGCCGTGTTTTACCAGTGGAACAACCTAGAAGGAAACGCGACGCCAGCGCCTCGAATCGCCGTGTCAACGCTGTGAAACATCCTGTCGTGTTGAAGGAACTTTCAGAGGAAAACAAGTTTGGTAAGATTATTTTCAGTCTAGTTTTGTAAGTTTCTAGCAGATGGCGTTATATTCAGCTTATAAGACTAAGGTGTGAAATGGTGAGAAAGGGAGGGCTTAGAGACCATTGAGCTATTATTATTAACGTAGGGTTAATGAGGTATATTTCGTTCTTCGATTTTGGGTTTGGCGTTGAACTTTTTTAATTTTATCTGTTAACTTTTTAGGGTTCCGTTGCCAAATGGCAGAAAACGGAACCCTTGTGAACCGCATTAAGATTTTCATACAAAAATAGAAAAAGAACAATAAATTTTGGGGGTCCCCATACTTAGAACTGAAACTCAAAATTTTTTTTTTCATCAAACCCATACGTGTGGCATTCTCTTTGGATTGGTCTTCAAAAATGATATTGAGGTTCCTAATATCATTTTTTATGGTTCCGTTGCCAAATGGCAAAAAACGGAACCCTTATAGATTCGTCATGTCTGTCTGTCTGTCCGTCCGTATGTCACAGCCACTTTTCTCCGAAACTATAAAAACTATGCTGTTGAAACTTGGTAAGTAGATGTATTATGTGAACCTCATTAAGATTTTCGCACAAAAATAGAAAAAAAACATAATTTTTTTTTTCATCAAACCTATACGTGTGTATCTATGGATAGGTATTTAAAAATTATATTGAGGTTTCTAATCTCATTTTTTTTCTAAACTGAATAGTTTGCAAGAGAGACACTTCCAAAGTGGTAAACTGTCCCCCCCCCCCCCTGTAACTTCTAAAATAAGAGAACGATAAAACTAAAAAAAAATATATGATGTACATTACCATATAAACTTCCACCGAAAATTGGATTGAACGAGATCTAGTTAGTATTTTTTTTTAATACGTCATAAATCGTAAACCGCAATTTACCTTTCATTCAATCAACTCAAATATAAAAAATTTACTTGCTGCTACGGAACCCTTCATGGGCGAGTCCGACTCGCACTTGGCTGGTTTTTTTAGGGTTCCGTACCTTTTTTTTTTTTTTTTTTTTTTATCGTGCGGAAATCCCTTCGGATACCCCCCCGCCGGCCAGCGGGGGCGGTTATGTCGGGCTTGCACCGACTATAAACCGCACGCCGTCTCGGGTCTTCAGACGCCGGTGTGTAAGGTTACCCATAGAGCATATCCCTCGCACCCCGGCTGACCCTGGGCCATCTCACCACTAACAGCATCGCTCATCCTGTCTCCTCTGAAAGCAGAGGAGTACGGAGAGCGATGTGTTCCCATCACGTTGGGTATTGGCCGACGATCAATGCCAACCCTATGAAGGGGTGAAGGGGAAGCCATTGACCGCCGCCCAGGGTGTACCGGCCGCTCCGATTCCGTTCCCCCCGGACTGCAGCGGGATCGGTATCGGAGCGACACTCGAGGAGGTTACCCAACACACACCCCAGGGTTCCGTACCTCAAAAGGAAAAAACGGAACCCTTATAGGATCACTTCGTTGTCCGTCCGTCCGTCCGTCCGTCTGTCAAGACCGTTTTTCTCAGGAACGCGTCGGGGCATCAAACTGGAATTTATATCTAATACTCAGGTCTACTGTCCCTTGGAGCTGTGAAACTTCTAAGCCAAAGCAATCAAAAGATACAGCCGTTTATGCCGCAAATTTCCGCAAATTTTCGAAACTCGGGAATCAAAACCTACAGGGTACTTCCCGTGAACTTAGAATCTTGAAATTTGGTACGAAGTAACGTCTTATAGTACAGATAAAGGAAAAATTGCGAAAACCGTAAATTTTTTGTTACATCATATAATAAAAAATATTTTTGAAAATTTTAGTTACCCATAACTATGACTCGATTGTCGTGATGGGTAAACTTTTACTTATATACCTACAGGTTTGTGCGGAACCCTCGGTTTGCGAGTCCAACTCGCACTTGGCTGGTTTTTTTTTTTGCTATGGTTAAGTTTTTCTTGAGTAGGTACTATTATTCTTGGTATATCAAAAATTGACTCCATCTCACTCACAATATCAAAAATTGGTTCCACCTTCGGTTAAAACAACCATAACAGAATTAGGTAATGTTAGTGATGGGTGAACTAATATTCCCTACCAACATCCATGAGGCCCAAGCTCACCTGCAAGTCAGTGCACGTGCTAATCAACGTACGATGCTCTGGCGCACGCCTTCCCCTAGGGTTGGGAGATCAGACGGCAGTTGCTCCCGGTAAATACGTCCAAAGTGCAAACTTTGGACGTACCTGGAAAATCGCTATGAGGATGCTGAGAAATATAGGTATAGTCGCCTTGTCGCTTACCGACCTCCGTCCTCCATGAGCGCAGGCCTGGGGGTGGCAGGTGAGGCCGCCTGTCACCCCAGCAGAAGCAGGCCGGGATGGTGGGGTAACTAGCACCCCTCCCCCAAACCGGGGCAAGACGGGGACACCGTGGTTCCCAAACCCGAGAGGGCCATCTCGTAACCGGAGATGGCCCAGGGTCAGTCAGGGTGCGAGGGATATGCTCTATGGGCAACCTTACACTCCGGCGTCTGAAGACCCGATACTCTGAAGAGCCTGACATAACCGCCCCCGCTGGGCGGCGGGGGGGATCCGAAGCACGAAAAAAAAAGGTACTTGTTTCTCTGTTTGAAATTCAAAACTTTACTCATATACATTATCTTACATCTACACAAGGTATAGCAAAAAATGCTTCTGAAGAAAATGTCTGCAGACTTCTTAAGAAAATATCTGCCTGCTTTTGTGTTATATTTATCCTCTTCGCGAAAATGCTTTGAACATGCATGACTACAATCGGATGGCAACCAGGTCTCTTCGCTGCTTCACTTCTATTCTTTTGGACAAATCTGATCCACTTCTACCTAACTAACAGCCTAAATACGGAAACCTTAAGTAAACAAAATATAAGGAAATTAAACTTTAAACGCCCAACTAATTCACCTTTCAAAGAAAAAAGAAACAAAATCAAAATCGGTTCATCCATTCGGGAGCTACGATGCACGAAGTTCATACTTGTGGCATATATTTTTATTTAAAAAATAATTTTCGGAGTATTAACTCAATCATTGTATCGTTTCAGGTGTCAACGGTATGAACATGATCAGTCTGGCTCTTCAGGGTCCAACCACAAATCTTCTCCGACCACCGACTGCTACCACCCTGCCGCTCCAAGCACGAGCCCCCATAGGTAAATCCCGGACCAAATCTATGAAACTTTTCTACCCTTAGAAATCGTCACCTTCCAACCTCAGATTGTTGCACACGTTCATTGATGAACGAAAAATGTACTTAATTATTATATGACGTATCATTCTATTTTGCATGTAATAGGATCCCTTTATGACCTTTTAAGCACCAAGCCCGAACTCGTATTGAACTTGTGGATTTTGTTCTTCAAGAATAGATTAATAAAAAATAATCTTCCTTTTAAATAAATTAGATGTCTCTTTATAATTCTATATATCATATATATATATATCAAATTAATTACATAAAAAACTTCACGCCTGTATCCCCGAAGGGGTAGGCAGAGGTGTATTACACACCCACGATTCGCCAGTTATGTTTAGGTCCCAATGTAATAGGGGGCGAGCCTATTGCCATCTACTGCGCACATTACTAAGCAAGCGATAATCAACATTTATACACACATAACTACGAAAAGTCAGAGATGTGTTCCCGGGGTGACTGGTGATTGAACTCAAGACCTCGTCTCGGCAGTCCGTTACGTACACCACTGGGCTATCGCTATGGGCTATATATTATTATTAATATTAAAACATAAAAGTACAATAAAATTATAGTTATGGTTGGTTTTATTGAAATACTATTTTCTCATAATGATATGCAGTTTTAATATTAAAGCATAGTGGATAAATATTAAAAATATTGTAGACAATGCTGGTGATAAAGGAATAAATATTAAAAATATTGTAGACAATGCTGATGATAAACGAATCGTAGATTTATCATCACCTCCTTATCTACTTCCAGTTGAGAGTCCCGTAATCAACATGCAGTCCGGTGCGATATCGTTAGCATCTCTACAACCACCTCTCATGACTGCCCCACCCCTGCAACCAAGACCTGCAACCACCGGCTCCCTAGACCTGATGTTGCCACTACAACCAAAATTGCTACCAGGCTACAACCTGCAACCGTCATTCCTGTCTAGTACCCTTTCGACAGTCCGACCGCCAGATGTTGATAAAAAAGAAGAAATCTTCAAACCAAGAGTAGAAGTCATAGTAGAGAAGAGAGAATCAGAGGACAGTGATATTTTAGAAGAATCAAATAAAACAGATATAAATGGTTTTAGTGAATCAAGCAATCATAATATATCTGAAATAGTTGATAATGATAATGTGATGAAAGATGAAATTAATTCGAATCTTATAGACACTAGTAGTATTGTAAATTCTGATATGAATGATGATAGTCCAAATAATAATTCTTATTAAATGTTAATTGTAAATATTTCTAGCTGTGAAACCCCGATACTTAACGATGTCTCCCATTAGATTTTATGAATCTGTAATATATCGAAATCTTCTTCTTAAATTTTTCTAGTCATTAATAATGTTTGTGTCAAATACATAGGATAATTCACTTGGAATTTTGTTTGTTATTGTGGAAATGTAAAGGTGCTATGTGGATAAATGTGAGGAAAGCAATAGGGACAGTTGAAATTACAATTTTATAATTATAAGTAAAGAAAGAACTTGAAAACATTCGTTTGCTCAAACTCTACTGATGAGGGTAGAATAGAAAGGGGAGAGCAATTGCATGTTTATTTTTATTTTTTGTCATTCATACAAGTTTTGACATGACATTATAATAAATATGTTCAATGAATTGCAAATAAATAAAATATTTTTGTCTCATGGCAAATTATGATTGACAAGGGTAAGATATTCATTGCAGATATTATCGCTCGGTAAGGGGTAATATTTATAAAGTCAGGAATTTATGATATCTAAAAAAAAGATATTAATGGAACTGTACTTGTTAAAAGCATGTTTGAAAATACTCGAAAGGTACATTTAAATATTGCCTAAATGATTAATTTAGTAATATCTACATAAATAACGAAAGTTAAATCTTATGAAATGAATATTTAAAATCTAGTGTTTCTTTTATCCAAATATAGACATCAATGTTTTATCCAGAATAGTATATTCTATAAATAGAAAACTTCAAAAAAATTTGCTCTTAACACTATAAGTCCTTAAAATATTTGTATTTCGAATATAAATTTAAGTAACGTGGTTTGGAAATACTTGCTTCCCCATCCACACAGCATAAAAATGTTGAATGTGCGATTTAATCACCTATTGACCAAAGTAGATTACTTGGATAGTTCATTCGAATGAACTATGGAACATTTTTGTATATTTTGTAAATGGAAGACATGACAGTGATTGTTGATATTGTATATAGACTACAATCTTTTTTTAATACGATATGTAAGTATATAGAAAATATTAGAGAATTAGTGTTAATATTGCAGATTGATAAATCATAAACTAACATCATATAAACCGCGATAGAATCCGTTTTAAAGAAGTTAATTTCAATGTGCGTTATTCGTGTAAACTTCCGACAATCATTTGTTTGCTCGGTATTGTTCTTTAATTATTTTAAATGAAACTTGTTTCATGAATACAAAATGTAAAACTCTATGCATGAATGTACAGTTTTGAATACTTGTACAGTTCAAAAAAATGTAAGTAATAAGTTTCATGGCATTTGTTCTCTATTGCATCACTCATTTTTTTTACCACAACTTTATAAAGGCCCGATTACACTTGCATATTTTAGCACCGGCAATTTAGTCACTTTTCGAATGATGACATCGTGCATACACTTTACGCTTTGACTGTTCATGCCAGAAACGATGTTCGATTTTATACTTCATATAACCGTTTTAAACTACGGAATATGAAAGTCAGTTTATAATATCGAAAGTGCGAGAATTCTATTACTGAACGATATATTTTCGATTCCTTAGTCGTATTACGGACTAGATAATACAAATACTAAAAAAGTATTTTTTTCATTATAAATAAAACATTTGAGTAGATATAAAAGGCATGTAAAGTATAGAACCGACAAAATTATTACGTCTGTAAAATACTTCGGCTCAAAAACAATTTTATCAATTGCAAAAAGTAAGTGATTTAAATAGTGAAATTGTATAAAATAAGTTGTGCCAAAAAAATAATTATGTCTGAGCAAAAAGTGTAAATTTAAAAATTGCAAAAACGTTATGCAAGTAGTAAAAAAATGGGGATGAAAATAATCTTTGCCAAATATAAGTAATACCAGTCAAAATTCTTTTATTTCCACTGTGTCAAAAATAATTTTGTAGATGGATATTGTAGGTATAATTTAGTATATAATTAATGATGGCTGTTAACAGATATACTAAAAATGTGACTTGAGGTGTAAATTTAACAATTTTGTTTTCCCAATTACATTATAATATTTTTTTATAGAAATCGCTGTTTGCTGTTTCAAATTTCAATGATAATTTCTCAAAATTCCGTTCAAATATAATAATAGATGGATATCAGAAAATAATAACAAACAATAGTTTGTAGATTATGAGTTGCGTTTTTTGAGTTACGTACGTCACAAGACTAAAATTCATTTGGGACAATACGCATGAGTCGATAAACAACTCATTTAACACGGCGCAACTTGAACGTTAAATTACGGAACTCAAAACTCACAAAATCACACGATTTAATTTAATACTTTGACGGACACTAATTCTTAATAATGTGGTACTAGTTATTTTTATGGTACTAAACACAGTATTGAATATTCATGATAAAGAAAATGAAGGGCCAGTACAGAGTCTCTATTCAAGTGAATATGTGATAATAATCCAAGTTTTAGGGTGGTTTCTAACTGGCCGTAATGCGGAGAAAAATGATTATTCAGTAAAAAAGATAAAATAATGCAGATCCAAGTGTCTCGTTTTTAGATCTGGTGCTCATTTTTACTTGTACGGTTCTTGAGTAATCCTAAGAAAACCATAGTTGGTAGCTCTACCCCGGTTATAGCGACCCACTATATCTACTGACACAGCCAGCTAAAGGAGTAGAATGACTTAGCTGTTCTGTCAGTATTATAGTAGTCGCTTTTTTAACCATAAAGCGACCGCCATGATAATTCTGTACGTCAAAGTGTTAAAACGTTTGGCTCTTAATGTTGGATAATTTTGCGACATAGAAAAGAAAAGAAAAATTTTTTTTTGTGTGTTTTTGCTCGTTTTTCTAGCGCTCCTTAAAATATATATACACTTCTAGATTGTATTTTAGTCTTATGTTAGATATTTTGTTTTTACTTTTGTCAATATTTTTTCATACTATTATAGTAAACGAAATTATTAAAGAATTAAATTGTTGGTGTACCACAGATTATTTATAAACTAGAATATTTTTCTAATGTTATTGTTTTTCATTGATTTTTAGAACGATCAGTTTAATTTAGGCAAACAATTTAAATAAATCAAATTGTATGAAATATGATAAATATTTTCAAAATACGCTGAATATTTTTGAAATAGTGATATGTGAAATTTTATTTCTTAAAGTCAATTGTATTTAATAAGATGAATAAAAAGTCAATGAATTTTGCTTTAAAATATTTAATAGTTTTAGAATGTACTTGTATCTTCATGTCTTACTTTTAAAATGTAATATTACAATCACATTATGTTATTTTCGAACCTAGTTTAGTTTTGAATCGTTTTAATTAACTCAAACGTGAAAGTTCTCAATTAGTAACTTTTTTTTTCGAGGCAAGTTACCATTTTCAACCATATTGTTCAATGTCAATGTGAAATGAAAAAATCTAATGAAGTTGGTCTAGTGCTAAAGAATTTTTACACATTAAATTTATTTTATACCCAAAATCGCCGAATAGAAGCAGCAATACTGATTTTTTTCAATTCCAAAAATATAGAGATCTATTTTTCACCTTTAATGAAAAAAAAATTATCAAAGAAAAGCTTCTCTCATCCTCAGAATGTTTTTTTTCAGCTAATAAACGGGTAATATCAAGTTCTACGCTTTTCGTAGCAACTCTACGAAAACTCGTAGTATGCTCGTAACTGTATGCATAACTCATGAGAAATTGATTTTACTTTATGCTGTTTCTCATTAAATTAATCTCTTGAAAATCATAAAAACTAAAGTAAGTCATTAGTTGTATCTTCCTGTATTGAATTGTATAAAAAGTCATACCATCTTACGGTTTACTTCTTAATAATAGGTCTTTACCTATACAATTGCCGAAATTTTCTTAAAAATTCATGAGTTCATTATTCCTGTAATTTAATAGCAATTTCCATTATTTATATTTTGTTTGAAAGTTGATTTCAAGATTTTACAACTCGGTATTAAATTTTGTTTTTATTGGCCGCTTGCTAAATTAATTCGATCTTCAAAAACAGTACTTCCTAAAGATCCATTTTGATGATAAATTTCGTATTACTTAACAGCTGTCACTTTTCAAAAATGTAATAAATGTTGCTGTTTGTTAGCTTAATGGTTTCTCATTCATACAAAAAAAAACATAAAATTTGGATTTGTCATTCCTAAAAAACATGCTAAAATGTTAGTACTGAAAATTGGGTTTCCTCCAATTTCTTCAAGAAAAACGACAATTTCATATTATGTAACGACCTAATATATAATTTATGAATTTGATTCTAAACACAATTATCATAAATTGTGATGCAAAAAAGTGAACGTGAGTTTTTGTTATCTGTTTCCTTCTTCACTGGTTTAACCTATTGCCTTGTTAACTTGACACTAATTGTTCTTCTATGCTATTTAATGACCTAGAGGAATAAAATATTTGGACCTTTCATGCTTTTAAGTTAGTATGACGTGAAGACACTAGAAGTAATTTAAGTAGCTATGTATTTATTTTAATCCCAGTCGCCAAATTAAAACTGATCGATAATATATTAGTAGAAGAGCCGGTGAAGATCGACCTTCACCCATCTGATAACCAATATAATTCATATATTTATATGCCTATGTTGACTTGCCTATCAAAAAGTGTTCATGGGTATTTATCATTAAATTAATTTTAATCATTTTTTGATAACGGGTATTTTTTTATTCCAATCGATAGTATTTAACATAGAAAATATGGCTCGGTAGGCTCGCCTACTTATTTTTGTTCATGCAAATCATTCAAATTTTCCGATTATCAAAAACATATTAAAATTATTTTAATTAAAAATAGCCATGAACTTTTTATGATAGATAAATCATGATAGTCACGACGTCATGAAGTCATGACTTAATAGATGAATAATATTTAATAAAAAATATATCCTATCAGATTATCAAATGGGTGAAGGTCGATCTTCACCGGCTTTTAGACTATATGATTTATTGTACCTTAAATTTTGTTGTTCAAATAAATAAAATCACAAAACTGTGTTTTTATATCTGATGTGTGGTAGAATAAAACATTTCTAAGGGACATCTTCGAGTTTATATGAGCACTCCGAGGTGAGAGCATTGGATGCGACTGGGACTAATGCGAAGATGAATATGATCTTTAAGTTTAGTGTAAGACGAGTTTCTTTTCTCTAACATGACTTATAGGTCGATCGAATCACACGTGAATCAAATGAACTAATAACTAATTACCTGCTGTGCATGACGGTAGAGCATTCGACGTAGCAACGTTAGAAGTCGTGGGTTTGATTCCTACCCAGTGAAAATAAGCATGCTCCATGAATCGTTTAAGTCAATATGATTTCATTTTGGCTGATGGTAAGTCACAGGGGAAATCTCGGGAACAGGAGGATACTAATAATGCTACAATCGTATCCCTCAGTTTCACGGCTTAGTCAGATTCTTTTTGACGTCCCGCTTATTATATAGAATCCGGGATTGTAGGAAGAAGGCAATACGTGTGTTAGCAAATATTTCCAAATGTTTATGCGGCAAATATAAGAGATGACGAAGCACCGTTTTGTCGCAATTCGTCCATTTCGCATTTAGTTATCGCGGAATGTCATATTCGTGAATAGTTCCCTACGCGAATCATCCACTTCGTAATTGGTACAATTCGCAAAACGTACAATTCGCGAATTCTCCATTCCGCAATTCGTCCATTTTTTTTGTTCAAATTTATTTGTTAGTTGAAAATCTATTTTGAACTAACAAATTAATTTGAACAAAAAAAACTAACTAACGCCGAGTGGACCAAATGCGAAATGGACGAAGTGCGATGAAGCGCGACCAATTGGTCCTTAACCGAATTGTTTGCACCGTAACACCTCAATTTCAACGCTTTACTGCTACGCCACACACGACGTCAAAAATCATAATATTTGAGTTTGAATTACGAGTAAAACATAGTTTAAACAAAAACATCCAAAGCATGTACAACGGAGTCTGGAGAACGCTCTCCCACTATTTCCCTTGATTTGAATTACACTATGTCTTAAGATACATACATGGCTTTAATCCCGTGGCGGCCTGGTCGTTAAAGGCCCTTCAAACATCTGCTATACCCCATGTAATTCGATGTGCTCAATAATGTCACGTCTCTTGTAATTGCGAAATACAAACTTGATTTGAAATTTCCAGGGTAAGATCTTTGATCACTAGTAATTACTTTAATTTAAATCTTGTCACGTGTCCTAATGTCACGTAGAAAATTTCAGTACGCGTTGGAACACCACCAAGTACGTTACGGTCAAGAATTTCCTAATACGAATAGTTCGCGTTGGCCGTGCTGTGAATAAAATTATTCTTAATATCAGCACAGGCTTATAAGTGCGGTATTGGCGCGAGTAAAGAAGATTGAATATACAGAAGTGCTGTTGCCATACCAGCGGGTGCAGTCATACGGCCGTTGTCTTCACCTAAGCCGGAATAACAGCTGAGTTGGATCATACTATATTGGATATTAAATGTGTTCAACAAATGGCCTTCATGATACTTCTAGCTCCCGGAGTTGAGAAGTCTGTGCGAATGTGTCCCCATTGCCCCGTACCTTTTTTTTTTTTTTTTGTCGTGCGGAAATCCCTTCGGATGTCGGGCTTGAACCGACTAAAACCGCACGCCGTCTCGGGTCTACAGGCGTGTGTAAGGTTGCCCATAGAGCATATCCCTCGCACCCCGACTGACCCTGGGCCATCTCCGGTTTCGAGATGGCCCCCTCGGGTTTGGGAACCACGGTGTCCCCGTCTTGCCCCGGTTCGGGGGAGGGGCGCTAGTCGCCCCACCGTCCCGGCCTGCTTCTGCTGGGGTGACAGGTGGCCTCACCCGCCCCGTACCTACCTCTGGGTAGCTCTGCTGACAATTTCCAATCTCTATCATGGTTGAAATATTATCAATTTTGATTTAATTTGATTGATTATATTGTAACCTATTTTGGGGAATAAGAATAATAGCAAGCCATATGTTCAGTATAGTTAGGCACTATTATACAATGCCATTTTACAATGTCATTTTTTAAGAAAAAACTAAGATATTAAGCAGTATTGGTAAGAATCTAACGACCATGTCAACATCCCTATTGGGATTTTTTTAAAGGTACATTTTCTCCGATGGACCTAGGCTATATACGATTATCATACTGAATTTCAAAGTTCAAAATAGCGATAAACTGCAGCCCTAAAGCCTTTTGCCTTCGCTTTTACTTAACATTTGTACTAACGTGCATCGCGCTGGAATACAGTCGACAATGTGTAAATCGATTTGAAACACTTTCGCACTAACGTGCATCGAGGTGGAAAACATTCGAAATTATGTGAACAAAATACAGAAACCATAAAATTATAATATGTACACAAAATCTAAGTGATCGTGGTTACCAGATTAAATTTTGGACCATATGGCTATACGGAACCATTAAATACCAACCGCGCTGTGCGGATAGTCTAAGAGCCGGTGAAAATCGACCTTCACCCATCAGATAACCAAATGCGATATATTTCTTATCAAATATTGTTCAAAGCAAAATCAATAAATTAAAAAAAGTTTACCATGCCATTCGATAGATGGCGTAAGGATCAAGTTAGATGGCGATATGGTTTGGTTCCCACAGAGACTATATAAGGGCGAAGAATTTTATACAAAATTGGACAATTATATCAGATCATGTGACAAGTTGTTGTTTTATTTATCTCAGCGTAATTATCAAGTTCAACCCGAATCAAATATCAAGCAGCCGGGCAGCAGTCTTGATATTTAACAAATATTATTCATCTATTAAAATGCCTATAATGACTTACCTATCAAAAAGTGTTCATGGCTGTTTTTAATATATAAATATATCATAACATCCTGACTATTCTTTTCGTGCGAAAATCCCCTCGCAAAGCCCCCCCCCCCCCCCCCGCCCCAACCGGCCAGCGAGGGTGGTTATGGCTGGCGAAACCGACTAAAACTGCACGTCGTCTCGGGTCTTCAGACGCCGGGGTGTAAGGTTTCCCATAAAGCATGTCCCTCGCACCCCGACATATCCCTCGTACCCCGACAACCAATTAATACCTGTAACGTTTTCTGATAATCAACACGTGATGTCCAGGCAGAGTTTTGTTTCTATATGTGGCATCTTCACAATACATTTTGAAATTTATTGAGCTGAGCGAACGAAGCTCTTATACCCGGCATAGCCGTTTGTTGGTGGCTGAACTCCTCCGTAACCACTCGCGCGATCTTGACCAAATTTACCACGGTTATAGTGTGGACACTGAGGAGTGTTTTGAAGCCAGATGGTTCATGTCCAATGTACCATTGAGGAATAATCACCGAAAAACAGTTTAGCAACAAGTAAGATGGATGCAGGCCGCTACAGACCGGTCAAAATGGAAGTCAATGGGGGAGGCCTATGTTCAGCAGTGGACTTCCTACGGCTGATATGATGATGATGATGAAGATGTCTTATTTTCAAGTAAGAGTCCTGCTCGCTCAGCTTAATTCATTTCAGCAGCACCCTGCACTGAATTCCTAGTCTAGATAACCTTAAATAATAGGAAAATTCATAAACTGATAGCGGTATCGATCCCACCAGGTGATATCCTGCTTCCTACTATATAATTTAACTAGCCGTTGCCCTCGGCTTCACCCACGTGGAATACTGATCCCGTTGCAACTACCTATAGGCCCCTTTTCCACAACCACAACCTACACATACATAATATGTGTGTATTTATACATAAAAACATAACATAAACTCACGCCTATATCCCCGAAGTGGTAGGCAGAGGTGCTAGCACCCACATTTCGCCAGTTTATGTTTAGGTCCCAATGTAATAGGTGGCGAGCCTATTGCCATTAACCGGGCACTTATAAGCCTGCGATAAATACACATATAACTTCGAAAAGCATCGAAAAGTCATTGGTGTGTGCCATGGTTAAACCTGGGATCGAACCCGAGACCTCATCTCAGCAGTCCATTACCCATACCACTAGGCTACCGCGGCTACTCCTAGTACTACGGCTAGTACTGCGGCTACGGCTAGTATGTTTATCTGTATTCTAGAATCCATCACACAAGCTAGTTAAACTATGCTTACTTTGGGTCTAGAAAGCGCCGTGTAGAATGTTGTAGAATACGTATTTATATCTCAAAGGATTTAGGCAGCGTTTTCGTTGAAAGCTCCCGGGCGGCTTCAATTGCAATTAACTATATATGATTTACAGTCGAGAATGATCACATATTTCTGTTTTCATGACATCGCTACCAAGTAACCGTTGCGTGTGAATTAGTTGTTACGTGTGGCTGGTACTAGGTTGCGTGTCTGTGGACCCTGTGTGGTATTTTATAAGTAGCGCCGGAGAGTATTGAAGCTAACACGGGAAAGGACACATCGAGGCAGTGTTTCATTTACAAAAAAATGTGTAATTTCGAGTTTTTATTTGTAAAAATGGTGGGTTTTTAGACATAACGTCGTCGAAAACATGCACAAGTGTAGGAAAGAGGCATATTTACCGTGAATTGTGATTTTCCGTGTTGTTTCCAAAACTACAAAGGAGCCTCTAGTAAACCTCCACTACTTTACTAGGGCAGGACTTTAACTTGACTATGACTATGACGGACTTTACTTGACCTTGACTAAATGACAAAAATCTGCATTGTATTGAATTCATATGAAAATTACTTGATTTATCAAATTACTTGACACTGGCATTCATTACATGTTTGCCAGAGAAGGAAAAAAAAGTAGCGCCAGTGCACTGAAAAAAAAAAAAAAAATTGATATATTTATTACGAGTGGGTCGTGGATAAGTGGTAGGTAAACACATTGCAAAGTTAAGTAATACTAGCCAGGTCAGTTTTAGGATTGGTGACCGTTCATAACACATTAAGATCCCTTCGTGCCTCGCAGGGCACGTTAAGCCGTCGGTCCCAGTTACCATACGAACATTTATGGCAATCGTTACGGGTTGTTGGAACCCTGAAAAGTCCGACAAATGGTTTAAACTACAGAATTTCGATATCGGCAGTAGGTTGTGGAGGTCTTTTTTTTATTAGGTTGTGGAGGTCTTTTTTTTTATTAGGTTGTGGAGGTCAGATTGCAGTCGCTTCACAGAAATTATTGGAATTCGGTCGTTTCCTAGTTAGACTGAAAAGCTGACCCCAATTGAGTTGGGAAGAGTCTCGGCGGATAATGATTGAGTGGTTATTGAACTTAGTAATGTGCTCGGTAGATGGCAATAGGTTCGCCTACTATTACATTGGGACCTAAACATAACTTGCGAATCGTGGGTGTGTAATACACCTCTGCCTACCCCTTCGGGGATAGAGGCGTGAAGTTATGTTATGTTATTGAACTAAATAACTATACAATTAAGTACTTATTACATAACTACTACAAATGCAATTAACTACATATGAACGAGAATGACCCACGTATTTCTGTTTACTTGACATCGCTACCAAGTAACCGTCGCGTGAGAATTAGTTGTTACGTGTCGCTGGTACCAGGTTGCGTGTCTAAGGAACACATGGTGAACGAACACAGACAGCGCTAGTGCACAGGATAAAAATTATAAGAAATAGAAAACCAATAAATATTAGAGGATGATCATGGTCAGGTGTTATGGCGATAGTCCAGTGGTGTACGTAAAAGACTGCCGAGACGGGGTCTCGAGTTCGATCCCCAGTCGCCCCGGGCACACACCTCTGACTTTTCGTAGTTATGTGTGTATTAAAAATGTTTATTATTGCTGGCTTAGTAATGTGCCCGGTAGATGGCAGTAGGCTCGCCCCCTATTACATTGGGACCCAAAGATAACTGGAGAATCGTGGGTGTGTAATACACCTCTGTCTACCCCTTCGGGGATATAGACGTGAATTTATGTTATGTTATGTTATGTCGCATATTGGGAGAGCCCAATGTGCGCATTATCATCACAGCGTTTACTTAGGCCGCATTTAACCGATGAATTTAGTCGTTTAGATAAATTTAAACTGCGTAAGCACGTTTTTATTCAACTTTATAAAGGAGGAGGTCCTATGTTCATTTATATAATTTTTTGTAAATAATCGTTTTTTAAACCGATTGTGGTATTCAGTGAATTTTATTCACTAAAATGTGATAATACAGTTTAGTTAAACGGATTTCAGCTTCAGTTTAGTTTCACAAGTAAGTTTATATAGCTTAGGCAAACTAGCAGTACTAGAACTGTCGCTAATGAAGTGTCAATACTGCTGAATTCATAACTTTAGCCCACCCCAGCTTCACCCAAATTACTGCGCCAGAACGACACAGTCTTATTTAAAAGATGGAAACAAAATAGTTGACGTTTTATTGTGTTGCGTCGATGATGTTTGCACAAGAACGCAAAAATGACTTTTACGCTATATGGCGTAAAAGAAACTCTTCATTGTTGCACCGGACACGGGCTAGCTCTAATAGTGTCAGTAAGGTAATTGTTGCAAAAATAGACTGTCCTATTGAGGCATTGGGTGGGACAAATAATAAAATAATTCAATGCAATGTAAAGACTATAATTTAATTTTACTAACATAGATTAAGAATTAAATTGTTACTAACAAAATGGATTAATGGTGTCTGATAAATAAATATATTATATTATTAAATTTATTGCTATCACAGTCCATTGCTGGGCATAGGACTCTGCTTATACCCAGTAGGGGACTATGATAAACTGAATAATTGACGGATGAAATCTAAAATGTTAAAAAATTTAATTGATTCATTTAGTATCCCACGGGTGTGTTTGTGACAACATTTTTGCTACTAAAATTTGGAAAAATATAGCAATTTAGCAAATTACCCTATTTTTGTTATTCATAAATAGATGCTTCTAATAATACACGATGGGATGGGAAGTTTCGGGCTGGGCACATCTAAAGCAAAAAAAACGACGGGTTGCACTCCGGGAGTGCCGGCGGAAGTGGATACTTGAATATTAACGTTGTGCATTTTTGATATTTTGAAATGGTTAGGGAATAATTTTGCACGAATTGCTTTAATTATTAGTATAGAAGTACTACCATTTATGTGGTAACATACAATATTCATTTATTGCGCTATCGTAAACAAACATGACAACTTATATTACATTAAAAATTTAACACTTCAGAACTAATACAATTATTTTACATTAAAAAGTTTATCTCGCCGAAAAATCAACTTCCATCCATAATTTCAACGACTTTTTCACCATCATTATTACCAGAACCATCATCGCCAATATACTTATAAAGTACTCACTCATTTTCTTTCGCTATTTCTTCGTCACTTTTTTCATTAATATATGCACTATGTTTAATTTCCATTTTATATCAATAGATTTATGGCACAAAATGGAATAAATATTACGAAAAGTTATATGGTGACAAAAATTGTTTCTTACGCCTCAGTCGGAATCGATCTCAGTCTTGATGAAGTCAACGACCACTCATTAGACGACCGCGCCACCAAGGTTGTTAAATACAGTATGAAATTAGGGCTTCTGACGCTAGTTTAACCTTTTTACTCATTACAAAAAAAGTGCACAACGCCGCTAAAGAAGTTTTCACATAAAAAAACATTTTAACAAAAAATTAAACCACCGAAAAAACTGAAAAGCAAAAAATAATAAACCTTTTTTTATTTAACTTTAATAACTAACTTTTTAAAGTAATGAAACTATATATAAGTATATATTTTAGTTTTTAATTAACCTTAATGACTAAGTTCTTAAACTAATGTAAGTATAGCTAAGTAATTACAATAGTTTAAGAACTTAGTTATTAAGGTTAATTATAAACTCAACTATTTACAAAAATATATACTCAGTTATAGTTTCATTACTTTAAGAAGTTAGTTATTAAAGTTAAATAAAAAAGCTTTATTAATTTTTGCTTCTCAGTTTTTTCGGCGGTTTAATTTTTTGTTAAAAAAAAATTATTTCATATTTTTTTGTGGCTATAATCCTCTAATTACTACATGCTTAATTTTTGATTACTTTTAAAATATCTACCTACCTTACTTAAACTATTAACTTTCAGATACTACAATCAGTGAGTGAACAATCAATTATCCCCTCTTTTCCTATCCTTAGGGTTGGATTTTTATTTTCAAATTTATATGGTACCAACTTCGGGGTATACTCTTACTAATAAAAAAGACTTATCAAAATCGGACTACTTTGTAAAAAGTCATGCGTGGTCATACCTTACAATCAGTGAGTCAACAATCAATCATCCCCTGTTTTCCTACCCTTAGGGTTGAATTTTTATTTTCAAATTTAAATGGTACCAACTTCGGGGTATACTCTTTCCAATAAAAAAAGAATCATCTAAATCGGACTACTCTGTAAGAAGTTGTGCTTGGTCATACATAAAAAAAATATACGCGTCGACTTGAGAACCTGCTCCGTTTTTTCGTCGGTTAAAAAAGGAAAAAAAAAGCCATCGACACGATGAAGAAGACTGTTTTCGTCTATTGACAACGAGTTACTAAGACTGTATGATTGAATTTTAACTCTTATTTCTTTCTATAGACACATACATATACTCACGCCTTTTTCCCTCCGGTTTAGGCTGAGACAACAGCCCGCCGCCATCTGTTTCTGTCCTTACATACTTCACAAGCTTCCTGTACTGTCATTAAACTTTTCATGCAAGCCCGGCGGTTTCAAGTGCTTTTGAACTGCCCTTTTTTCAATACCAGATTAATTTGATCAGTTTATGTTCGGCGAGGTCGACCCCGGCTTGTCTGTCCACTTACATGTGCCTTATATATTTGGTGTGTCATTCGCTCAGTACTCATTCGTTCTAAGTGCCCAAACCACCTTAGCATATCATTTTCATTTCTTTCTATGTGCTAATTTAACTTATATCTTAACTAACTCAAACGTATGTGTGATCCAAAAAATTGAGTACATTCCGCCTGATAGTAAGCATGGGTGAAGTCGAAAAAGCAAGTTCCACTATTCGGCAATAGGCTCGTCCCCTATTACATTGGAAACTAAACATAACTGGCGAATCGTGGGTTTGTGATACACTTCTGCCTCCCCCTGCGGGGATACAGGCGTGAAGTTATGTTATGTTATGTAGTTTGACTATACAAGCTTATCGAAACCTCATTTATAGAACCCATCACTATTGTCAACACATACAAGTTCAATTTTTGATACAACTTCACCAAACTTCACCAAAAGTCATCTTAAACCGTGTTTGTATAAATTTACAATTATGTACAATACAAGGGCCCACAAGCTCAAGTCGAGAAACCTGATTAGAGTAGAGGGTCTTAATTTCATCTTGTACATTCAAAGGTACAAATTAGTCACCCTTATTAGCAAAGTCTACCCGCTCTGCGTAAAGCGACATTTTACCTACAACAAATTCATTTGGAATAATTGCTCTGTTTTTCGTTATAAATATTGTCATACTCGAAAAAGGTTTTTATATTTCGTGTACTGAAATCTGTACATTTATATAACACTAGTTGTTATCCGCGGATCCGCCCGCATGGAATTCTGATCTCCTTCCCGCTACCCATAGGAACCTTTAGGAATCAAATAGCCTGTGTCCAGACTCTATCCCTTCACCAAATTTCAGATAGATTCGTTCAGCCATTTGAGCATGATTGAGTAAAAAAACATCCAAACATCGAAACATCTGCACAAAGGACAATGCCCATGTCAGTATGGAAATCGGTTGCACACTTTTTTTTGCTATGTCACATAAGTATAAACTACATTACAAAGCCTGCATTAAGTATTATCTGAAATATAAACGCATATTGTAACAGAACTTGGGGTTATTGAGAAATTAAATGATCACAACGAGAAAAACAACAACAACTAGAAAATATTGTGACACAGACTGTTGAACTGACGTTTGACCATGTATAAATTAAGAGAAAACTACCACTGAAGCATACATTATTTTACAACTTGTAACTGATTATCACTAATAAACTACGAATACATACACGAAATATTAAGATTTCATAATTGCAATATATTTGAATGTCACATCGCGAATTAGTATCACGTATTATTATTTAAACATTTTATTTTAAAAAGATTGGTATATTTGCATTCTACCACCAATGGTTTATTTTATATAATGGTCACAATTAAATTAAAATGGAAACGATTATTCATTCAAGTTTTATATCTTTATAATTTAAATTCAAACCCCAAGTTCTATAGAAGCGATTTAGTGTTGAAAACTCATACTATAATCAATATTATTTTTTAACATTTGAAATATTGACGCGAACGTCTAAAAGCGCAACCAAGAATGGGCATTCTCCTTTCACATCTTCTCTATAATATAAAAATGAATAGCTGAATGTGTTGCTAAGCGAAAATCTCGAGAGCAGATGAACCGATTTTGCTAATTCTTTTTCTATAATATTGCTTGAAGTACGAGGATGGGTCTTACGAAGAGAAAATATAAAAAATTGCCTGAAAAAAAAATCAATTTTCTAAATTTTCAGTCTTTTATATTTTGTAGCTGACCCGTTGTCACAAATAGCAGAATAAGTATTATGGCAAGAAGAATCGACTGTTAGGCATTACGGAGTTCACCGGGTCAGCTAGTTTATAATATTATTAGAGGTTGGCAAAATCATGCATGACACTCCCATCGTTGCACCCCCCCCCCTCTGCCTTACGACCCTCATCCCACGCGAACCATGGGAGCGTCACGTATGTATTCGCCAAGCTATAGTAGGATTGAATTATTAAACGCAATAACAAATCCTATTCGAAAACAGCTCCAAGTAATTTCTGTTCAAAATCTAAATCTTCGCTGAAAACTAGTTTCCTTTCATCATCAACATCTTAGCGCTGTTCCCGGTTACATCCGAGGCTTTCGTGAGGCTTCGGAGCCCGGAGTCCACTTACTGCTTCTCCTTCTTTTACAGATTTTATGAAAGACGACAGAAAAAAAGAAATAAAGAAAGAAACATTTATTAGTGCAAAGATGCCACAAACTAAACTAACATTACATGAAATTTGCCAATTCAGCATGTGCCAGATAGTAACCTGGCGCTGGTTTTCTACTGAATCCCAACTGGTTAGTGACACACGGACGCCTCACTGTTGAAGCCGTGTGTAGTGGTGTGTTTGTGAATGAAATAGTGTGATAAAGTATGTTACGAGTAATATTTTAAATATATATGATGATACGGTTAATAAATAACATATATAATCAATGTGGGCTTTTGTGGGAGTAACTGCCGTCTCACCACCCAACCCCGAGGGGAAAGCCATCTCCAAAACCTCGTCCATTAATCAGTAAGTGAGGTTGGTTTGGCCCGTATATCTTACTGAGACACCAAACCCCTACCTCATACCCTCCAGTATATACTGTAGCTTTCCGACCTCGTTCGAGCACTACAGTTCGTTTACCTGGCCATCATGTGTTAGTTAGTTTAAAAATAAATTGTTTTAAATTGAAATGAGAGTTTAGGGAAGAAAACAATTGCCTTGGCGGACAAGTTGCTGACAGCGGGTGACCGGGGGCTCCGGCCTCGACCCGCCGTCCGAAGAGAGTTCCAAGTGAATTGATTGTAGGCTCAATCCTTGAGCAGAATCCGCGATTCCCTACAGTTCCTTTAAAATATAAATATACTCGTGTAAAATCCCCTAAAACTCGATATAGGAAGTTTCATGTGAAAATAAATGCCATTATAAATATAAATACTTGTGTTTATCATTTCGTTAACACGAGGTATTGTGATGTTGGGGTGTGTGTTGGGTAACCTCCTCGAGTGTCGCTCCGATTCCGATCCCGCTGCAGTCCGGGGGGAACGGAATCGGAGCGGCCGGTACACCCTGGGCGGCGGTCAATGGCTTCCCCTTCACCCCTTCATAGGGTTGGCATTGATCGTCGGCCAATACCCAACGTGGCGGGAACACATCGCTCTCCGTACTCCTCTGCTTTCAGAGGAGACAGGATGAGCGATGCTGTTAGTGGTGAGATGGCCCAGGGTCAGCCGGGGTGCGAGGGATATGCTCTATGGGTAACCTTACACCCCGGCGTCTAAAGACCCGAGACGGCGTGCGGTTTTAGTCGGTGCAAGCCCGACATAACCGCCCCCGCTGGCCGGCGGGGGGGTATCCGAAGGGATTTCCGCACGATAATAAAAAAAAAAAAAAAAAAAGGTATTGTGATGTCAGACCCTTGACGTCACAATACCCACTCATAAACTAGTTTCAATACTAAAGAGGTTTAATGACACCTCTTCTTGATGGTGTACATATACACTTTGTGGGTGAATGACATTTCACACCACAGATATTGCCCAAATTCTGTTCGTTCACAGCAGAACTAGTTTTTGCCTGCAAAACCCAGACAATCATTCAAATTCACAGAGTAAATGTCGCATAAGATATTAGAATACTAAAGGGGTAAGTCGTATAATTAGGACCTTCGTGGCTCTCACTAGTGGATTCATTTGTTCTTTGTCTGTGGTGACATGTTAGGGTATGGACACATTATGTATTAAATAGTTTTCATCGGAAGAACCTACGGCGACAAATACAAAAAGCGACTAAAAATGTAGCCTAATAAAGTTGCGGGACAGCTCACAGTCCCTGAAAGCATTCGTCGCCTAAAAAAGCGGCTAGATATCTTTGAACAGTAGAGTCAGCAAGATGGCTGACGACAAAACAAAAAAGGGAAGTTACTACACTGGCAGTAACCCCTCTCCTGATACGTAACTCTACCACATCTGCTCATAGTCATTGACTGATCGCAAGATACTCGTAAATAAAATAAAAAGTTTTCGTCATCATCCTTATAGGATTTAAACATTGGGTCTGGAGTCCACTTTTTATTTTTAATGATATGTCGGCTTTTCCGGGAGCGGCTGTGGTTGCACCTCCCAACCCCGACAGGAAAGCCTGCGCCTGAGCATCGTCTGTTATAACAGGTACACCAACTAGCAAGTGAGGTTGACTTGAACCCCAAATGCGCTGTTAAATAGTTTTATTTTCTTTAATCCTTATTGTTCAAATTCTTCTGTAGGTAGGTATGTGTGTCCCGAGGGGGCCATCTCGGGTTTCGAGATGGCCCCCTCGGGACACACCGCCCGGGTCAGTCGGGGTGCGAGGGATATGCTGTATGGGCAACCTTACACCCCGGTTACCTGCATATCTTACTACCTTACACATCTTAAGACCCGAGACGGCGTGTGGTTTTAGTCGGTTCAAGCCCGGCATAGCCACCCCCGCTGGCCGGCGGGGGGTATCCGAAGGGATTTCCGCACGAAAAAGAAAAAGGTAGGTATGTGTGCACCAACTCCGCTTAAACGATTGAGCTGAACTAATTATGATAAAATTTAGTGTATGTGTTTGATTTTACAATTGGGCCTGGAGCGCTGCTGGTGGGGTCTAAGATCTTTTGAATATTTTTTACTGTAAACGCTGGTTTATATATAGTGCTTTAAACCTGCCCATTTCACCAGAAAAAAAACGGTTTATTCCTTGTAAATAAAACTCATGAAGTATGTGAGGACAGAAACTAATTGCGGGTTGCCGTCTCTGCCTACCCTAAAGAAAGAACAATCTCAGAATTTATATTTAAGTGTGTAAAATAATGGTTATAATGGAGTCTCATTATAACCATTATTTTACGTATATATTTTAGTGAGAAAGGCAGCCGTGCTGATAACGTGACTTGGTAATTACCAAAGCGATTGTGCACCCACCTTTACTAAGTATGCGTTTAGTATGCATTGCTTTGCAACGTTAAGCGCTCACCCGTTTATCGTTGAATAAATTAAAAGCAAGTTAAACAACGAACTTAGTTAAAATAACTATTAGTTTACCTAAGAGTTTAGTAAAAAAGGCAGCCAAGTGCGAGTCGGACTCGCCCATGAAGGGTGATTACGGTTTACGATTTATAACGTGAAAAAAAACTACTTACTAGATCTCGTTCAAACCAATTTTCGGTGGAAGTTTACATGGTTATGTACATCATATATTTTTTATCATTCTCTTATTTTAAAGGCTACATGGGGGGGGGGGGACACATTTTACCACTTTGGAAGTGTCTCTCGTTCAAAGTATTCAGTTAAGAAAAAATATATATCAGAAACCTCAATATCATTTTTGAGGACCTAAACGGAACCTGACCTGAACGGAACCCTAAAAAACCTTGCAAATTCTTATTTAGAGCTGTGTGATTTCAAGATTCGTGTATAGGGCTATATCGTGTGAAGCGTCGTCGACTCGACGGCAGTAGCCAAAATTTAGACGCTTAAATCGGTGTCGTTTGTGTGTAAAATGAAAATCTCTGTTTTTACAGAGCATACTTTGAGGTTTTTTTTCTCCTATAAAAGTTGACTAATCGTGTAAACCAATTACCAAAATGAAGTAATTATACTGAAAAATAAAATGAAAAATTTTCAGTTTCCATAGTTTGTAATTGCGGAGAAAAAAAATTAAATCCTTAACGCTAATTAATAAGAAGCCGCGGTAGCTTAGTGGTATGGGTAATGGACTGCTGAGACGAGGCCTCGGGTTCGATCCCAGGTTTTACCATGGAACACACCAATGACTTTTCGATGCTTTTCGAAGTTATGTGTGTATTTATCGCAGGTTTATAAGTGCCCGGTTAATGGCAATAGGCTCGCCACCTATTACATTGGGACCTAAACATAAACTGGCGAAATGTGGGTGCTAGCACCTCTGCCTACCCCTTCGGGGTTATAGGCGTGAGTTTATATTATGTTATGTTTAATTATCTTCAATGCGTCGTCTTAAGGAGTCAGCCCTATGATTGAAAGGCCGATCCCTGGTCATACAATATCAACATACAATTTAGCTTGGCTGGAGGGGTCAGGGGGAATAATAGTAATTTCGGGTACTAATGTATTTTAAAAAAATGTGGTAGATCGCTCTCACAGAACATATGGTTCAACGATTCAGGGTATGATTGGTCAAGTCGGAAAATTGTTTCGACTCGTCATGCGAGTTTTTAACACCCATTGAAGTAAATAGTCTACGAAATTCTACAAAGCGCTTAGCTGTCTAGACCCAAATTAAGCATAGTTTAACTAGCTTGTGTTATGGGTTCCAGAATGCGGATAAACATTCTTAAATACTTTTTTTTGTAAATACATACATATTATACATAGAAACACCCGGACCACTGCAAATAGACATATTCATGCATACTAATATTTGCACTGAGCGGGAATCGAACCCGCGCCCCCTGTCGTAGCAGTCGAATGCACTACCGCCACAGAGACCGCCATTTTTGTTTCAATTCGTCATATACTAATTAAGTTTCGTTTCGTCAAAGCGTGTAAAGGTTTTAATTGGTCAAGTCTATGAATATTACTAACTCGTCAAGTTTGTTGGTAGTACTAATTGTTGAAATTTTAATATGTTCCGATTCGTCAAGCCTATTATTGGTTTGTATTCATCAAATCTATAGCTCAACCAGCTGTCTAACAGTAATGAAATGTATTATAACAAAAACTACCCAAGATATACTTTACGCTTCAATAAAGTGCGCTATTAGTTAGTAACAAATACTAAGTAGGTTTTTGTCCTAAAGACAACTAAAATTGTATATTTCATAACCTTTCATTACTGTTGTAAAACTGGCTGGGCTATATATTTGACGGATAGGAACATTTGACTAATTAGTACTACCAACAGACTTGACGAGTTAGTAGTATTCATAGGCTTGACCAATTAGAACGTTTACATGCTTAGACGAAACGCAACTTAATTAGTATATGACGAATTGACACAAAAATGGATGTTAAAAACCCGCTTGACGAGTCAAACAATTTTCCAACTTGAGCAATGAAACCATAAATCTGTCCAACTTGATTTTGTATTGAAAAACAGGTCAAAATCACTCGTTACCACCGGGTTTGTATAAAGGTGTAACGATATTAGAGAAACCAAGGTACAAAAGCAAAATGTTGGGAAAAGTGGCAAATTGATAAAAAATAGAGGTAAGTTTAGTACGATCCAACCCTATTATCAAACATTTCACCTGAGCCCGAGGTTCCCTTATTGTGTTTGATTGATATGCCGGCTTATCCGGCAGCGACTGATATTTGACCTCTCTGCCCTGAGAGGAAATTGATAATCCTGAGGTCACCAATACTCTAGAGCCTCTGCAGCTGCGTAGAGATATCGCCTCCTTGGCAGTATTCTATCGCATATACCATGGTGAATGTTCCGATGAGTTATTCCAATTGATTCCTCCTTCTCCCTTCTTGTCCCGAACGACTCGTGCAGGACTTAGGTTTCATCCTCGTACAGTGCAATCGTACTATCGCGAACCAAGCAGTTTGGTGACTCCATTTTTTCTCGGACCATAAAGCACTGGAACACTTTACCCATACACGTGTTCCCTTCTACCTACAATCCTGGGCTCTTTAAGCGGGACGGGAAAAAACATCTGTTGAGGCCGTCTAGGTAGGGGCCACCATTCTAGGGACAATCTCTGGAAATGGTGGCCACTACTTTTTGGACTTCACCTCAGGTTACCATCAGGTGGGGTGCAGTCAATTTAACGGACTAAATATAAAAAAAAGAAAGGAAAGTCTGCGTTAGAGCCTCGTTCGTTGTTTAAAAGTTGCACCGATTTCCAGAGTAAGCTGACTTGGGCCTCAAGGTAGGGCTCTCTACACCTCGAAAACCTTAGTGCGACGTCATGTCACCCTTTTTTACGTTGGAAACCCCCTAGGTCTTCTCCCCATCGGTATCAACGATGGGATGGCCGTGTCCCAATCGGACTGACTAATACCAAACGGTGCCTTTCCCAAGTGTCCATGGCCGAACACCCAGGGTAAGCCCTCGAAAGGACCGGCAGACTTTGGCCGCTATCGAGGCCTCAACTATGGCATCGGGTTTTTTCCCGAGACGGTGAGTTGGCAGGCGTGTGTAGCACACACACGACACGCCTCCATCTTGGCCTGCTTCTGTAAGGACAGCGAGTCGGCCAACTGCCGTCCTCACGTCATGACACCCTTGTATATCTAGTCGTCAATACATAAAAATGAATATTTTATAACAAGGAAAATTTCATTTTTAATCAAAACTTGCGTAATCTTCAATGAAAGCCAGTACGCAGATGAATTAAAAAAAAAGACAAAAGGCCACGAACAAATGAAACCACTTGTTGTTACAGCGTACAGATAAAAAATGTTTTCTCAAAATTGAACAAAACAGTGTTCTTAATTACCTTTCTTTGTTAAAATACGTCGAAGGTCTTATTGAAATATTGCTATTGGCGATACAGTACCTACTGTTTGGAAAATTTGTAGATTTTAAATTATTTTGTTGGTTGACAAAATCATGCTTTTCACGGCGACCGCTGTGGAATAGCGGTAAAACGTTCGACTGCTATTAAGATGTCACAGGCTCGATTCCCGCTCATTGCAAATATAGGAATTTGCATTCGTCGGGGTGTTTCTATGTTTAATACGTATTTATTTGCAAAAAAAAGTTTCTGTAAAAGTTTATGTATGTATGTTTATCTGCATTCTAGAACCCATGGAGCTGCGATATTTGGAAATTTATATCTATACTATTATAAAATGTATATTAGTTGTGTCTGTAAATTGGAGTTATTTAAAAATAATACTTGGGTTATGTTAAATGAACGATTCTTCTTCTTCTTGTCAGTTTGTCTGCTTTGTCCGGGATAGACGCAAAAACTACGGAACGGATTTTGATGTGGTATTTTCCGTAAGAAAGGTCTTAATTAGACTTAAAATCTGCCGCATGTTTGATTGCAATTGGTTAAGTAGAACCGGAGATATGATGAAATAACGATATTTGAGCAGGCGGAGCCGTGGGCATCAGCTAGTTTCTTATATTTTTTCGCACGAATAGGGTAGTATCCGCCCTGTCCTCACGAAGGATCTTACCGCCACAATCATGGCGGTAAGATACTTCATGGAGGATTGGCTGGAGTGTCGCCACAGTAACCTCTCCTACCGGCTGACGCAGGTGCTTATCTGACATGGCTGTTTCAGTAAGTTCCTGCATCGTATAGGCCGGCAGCCGACGCCGTACCACCATTGCCAGGGCTGCTTCGTGGAAACGCCGCTCCCCAAACTGGCAGAGTGACCAGATCAGATGGAGCGGCGCCGTGTCCTTGACGCAGCCGTTGACGTGGGAGATTTAGATCCCTAACAACACGTCAGGGTCATCAGTGCTGGCAGCCGGGGCCGGTCAGGGTCTCTGGGATATTCTTTCTAGGGCACATTAGATTCCCCGGCCACATGGCTGATGTGACGAAACAACGTGCGGTTTTAGTCTTTTCGGAAAACCCCCCGCCGGCGCCGGCCAGCGGGGGCGGTTATACGTCACCATTTGCTTCGGTGAGGTAAACCCGAGGAGGTTTCCGCACGAGAAAAAATGCTATCTGCAGTATTTTTTTTCACTTTGTTGGAGAGCTGGAAGGGTACCCATTTGCTGTTCTTCTTTTTTCTTCCTCTCCCTCTCTGTAGAAGGAATGTTTGAGTGATGGCTTCAGTATTTTAAGCGCACAAGACCTTGGTGGTCTTAGTAGAATAAAAAAAAAAATAGGCATGACCATATTTGAGGAGTTTATGTACAAACGCCTATACTTGCCAATAATTGGTATCAAAGAAAAAGCAAAAATAGATATTTGATAAACAATTTTTGAGGGTACATTATTGGATTTTGATCCGAAGCAGATTTTGGAAGAGGTTTTTTACGGTACATATATATATATATATTAGCTTTTTGAAACAAACTAAATGAAGTTATTTAAAAATTATTGAAAGTCGGTTGCTTAGTCGTTAACGAGTCGACCCTACGATCGAGAGATCCCGGGTTCGAATCCTGGCCATTACACTACTGACATGAACCTACTCCTACCACAAGCAATTACGCTTAGCTGGAGGGGTTAGGGGGAATATTCATAATTGCGGTTACCAATAATCTTTTTAGAAAAAAAAATACAAATTTAAATATTTTCGTCAAGGTCTTAAAAAATGTTTTTTTTTAGTAAATGGAATTATTGACCGTTCATCCAACACTCCTTATTTGAATGAAAATCTATCTGATTCAGTAAATCTGCGTAAACGTACTATCATAATTGTATGATATCGCTTAACGCAGTTATTGCAAATTTACTCACAGTTTCCTGTTGAATTACAGTTTATAACCGCAGTCAACAATACAGCACAACAGTTAATACCATCACCACGTAATTCAATGGATCGCTTACTTAATGACCACTCGATGAACTGTAATTCAATTAATTTGTTTACACACGAAATAAAGAACCAAGATCGGTTTGGATGCGGCAAGTTAAAGTTTGCACTTTGGAGCCCGAGGTCCGCTTGTTGTTTTTTTTTACTGGTATTTTGGCTTTTCCGGAAGCGATTACCGTCTGACCTCCCAAAAGTTCTTCAAAATAACATGCTGGCCAGGCAACAGACAAGACATTACTGTAAACAAGATTATAACTACATATTGTACATATGGGCTTGAACCGACTAAAACCGCACGCCGTCCGGGGTGTAAGGTTGCCCATAAAGCATTTCCCTCGCACCCCGACTGACCCTGGGCCATCTCCGGTTTCGAGATGGGGCCCCTCTGGTTTGGGAACCATGGTGTCCCCGTCTTGGGGCGGGGGGGGGGGGGCACTAGTCGCCCCGCCGTCCCAGCCTGCTTCTGCTGGGGTGGCAGGTGAGGCCGCCTCTCACCTGCCACAGGGCCTAGCCTAGCCTAGGCCTGCGCTCATGGAGGACGGAGGTCGTTAAGCGACCTCCGGCGCCTGAGTCGCCTGCAACACGCGGCGAGCATGTTGCGGGCTCAGTGGGCCAGAAGAGTTCTAAATCTCTCCCAGGCACGCTCCACCATTTCCTAACTACATATATTACCTACTTGTTTGTAATCTGTATATTAGCTGTTCATTTTCCTAAAAGAGTCACAGAATATCGACGCCAAGTAACAGTATTTGAACGGTTGCGTTCCGTTTGGTGAGTGAGAGTGCCGGAGCCCAAACTCCTTTCCCATCCCCTCCCAAACTCCTTTCCCATCCCCTCCCAAACCCCTTTCCCATCCCCTTTTCTTTAACGGGTGGTATAGTAAAAAAAGAAAAGAAAATGGAATATCGTACCTTTTATATTTTTGCGAAACTTTTTTTGAATGGGTTCAGGAGTAGGATGACCGCACAAGGCAGCAGAAGTATAACACAATGTCACCTGGGCCTCAATTCTTCTATTTTATATTAAAGCAAGCAAATTTCACTTTAAAAAATGCATTTAATTTCAGACTTATGAGTGTACTGTATGAAATTAAATGAAGAGAGTTCATTGCACTTTGTCATTCACTCTACAAAATTAGAATTTTAGCATTAAGAAAAGTAGTATTTTGTAGACTTTACAGAGATAATGATAAAGACCAAAATTAAACAGCATTTTTAGAGTGTCACTGGAATGACAGGAGCTTGCTTTAACGTAAAATAACACCTGTTTAACATAAACTCTGTGGCGCATCCACCGGGAGACAACGCCGCAGTGCCAGCACTGCGAGGATCCTGGCGAAGACACAGCGCTCCACACGTTGGTGGAGTGGCCTGCGTAGGCGAGTCAACGCCGGGATCTCGTTGGAGACCATGGTGAGGACCGTGGTCTCCGACGGGAGCAAGTGGCACGCCGCCGCCTCTTTCTGCGAGCAGGTAATGCACGCGAAAGAGACGGCGGAGAGGGAGCGGGAGAGAATCCTGCCCCCCGAGTTTCGCAGTCTGCGGCGAGGAAGCCGCAGACTCATCTACGCCCGGGACTACCTCCATGATTGGGGCCTGAGCACGGCAGTTGGCCGACTCGCCGTCCTTACAGAAGCAGGCCGTGGCGGAGGCGTGCCGTGTGTGCTCCACACACGCCTGCCAACTCACCGAAGCGGGATAAAACCCGACCCCACCAGGCAAGGCCGCGGTGGCGGCCAAAGTCCGCCGGTAACCCTGGGGTTATCCTTTCGAGGGCTTACCCAGGTGCCCGGCAACGGACACTTGGGGAGGACACCATGCAGTTTTAGTCGATTCACGACATACCACCCCCGCTGGCCGGCGGGGGGGTATCCGAAGGGATTACCGCACGTAAAAAAAATACGTCCCCAACAATATTTTTCTTTTATTGTATTCATTATTGAAACTTATCCAAAATATTTTACCATATCCATTTAATTATAAATTATCTTACTAAATCTGAAATGCCTATCCCTGATAAGGTCAGCCGAAGGGATCAATGATTTATAACCATTACGCACTTCCATTTTGATTCCTTCTCATCTAAATATGGAAATTTGCTATACTGGTGGTAGAAATTTGATGACACAAAATTGTCACAAAATTCGGCCGGGTAGGTACCGCCCCCGCTGGCTGGCGGGGGTGTATCCGAAGGGATTTCCGCACGAAAAAAAAAAAAAAAGGTACAACCGTGCACGATTGCGAAAAACCCTCTATATAGTAATCCAAGTTCAGGGGTCAGCAAGTGCATAGCCGGGCAGAGGGATTGTCGTCGCACGGTGTGAGTCACGCGGTGCTGCGAAGTGCGACGACAATCCTCTTCTGATGAGGCCGTCAAGCTGAGTGCCACCATTGTTAACATGATACGTGTATGTAATGGTGACCCTCTTTCCTGAGACTTTACCTTCAGCTTACCATCAGGTGAGGTGAAGTCAAATTGACGTATCCCAAATATATATAAAAAAAAAGATCTATAATGTCTAAAATATAGAAATCTGTTCAGTTTCAGGCGCTATGATGATGATCATCATCAGGATCCCTGTGGTTACCCTGATTGTCGTCTGCCGTGTCAAGAAACGGAATCCATACTATAGATACCAATATTATAAATGCGAAATTAATTCTGTCTGTCTGTCAGTTACGCTTTCACGCTTAAAGCACTGAATCCAATTTGATGAAATTTGGTACAGAGATAGACCAGAGTTTGAGATAGGACATAGGCTACCTTTATAGCGAGAATAAGGCTTGAAGAGATTTAAACAGGGGATGATTGACGACATCAGTGGCGTAGCGGTAGTGCATTCGACTGCTACGATAAGTGGCGCGGGTTCTATTTCCGCTCAATGCAAATATTTTTATGCATAAATATGTATATTTGAATTGTTTTGGGTGTTTTATGTATAATATGTATGTATTTACAAAAAAAAGGATGTAAATATGTTTATCTGCATTCTAGAACCCATAACACAAGCTAGTTAAACTCTGCTTACTTTGGGTCTAGACAGCGCTGTGTAGAATGTCGAATATTTATTTGTGGTTCGCGATAACCGATATCCACTAGTGTATAATATTAACAAGTTACAGGCGGCGGTTATGTCGGGCTTGAACCGACTAAAACCGCACGCCGTCTCGGGTCTACAGACGCCGGGGTGTAAGGTTGCCCATAGAGCATATCCCTCGCAATGTTCTTATGTACCTAGGCTACATGCACTTATGGTGAAAAAAAAACATACAGTCAAAGCTATGCAGCTCGAATCTTAAACACTTAATTTATTGTTCTGTTCAGTTACCAAGTTTATAAAAAGTAAAAAGACCTCAGCGTTTGCAAAAAAATATGATCGCAATCTTTTTGGTTTCAATCCTAGTATAAGGCGAACTGTTTTATTTTGAGGCGCTTGCGAAGTGGAAAAGAAATTGTTCTTTGCTTTATTTTTAAGCTCCTGCATTGAAACGGTATATACGTTAGATTTATAGGACACTAGTTTTTGCTCCACCCTCGTGGAATTCTGATCCCATTCCCGCTTCTCATCGGAACCTATTCCAAGGATAAAAGTAGCCTACGTGTTATCCCTGTATCAAATTTCACCCAGATCTGTTTAGCCATTTTTGCATGAAAGAGTGACAAACATCCATACATCCTTGCAAACTTTCGCGTTTATAATAGTACTAGCTATTGCTTGCGAGGAATTTTGATCCCATTCCCGCTTCCTATGGGAATCTATTCCCGGGATAAAAAGTAGTCTATGTGTTATTCCAGACTATAATCTTTTCCTGTTCCAAATTTCAGCCAGATCTGTTCAGCCGTTTTTGCATGAAAAAGTAACAAACATCTTCCTTGCAAACTTTCGCATTTTTAGTAGGATGGAATCAAGGAAGTGTAGTGTACTTATCGCTCTTTCTACTAATATTATATACGCGAAAGTTTGTAAGTATGGATTGATGGATGGATGCATGTTTGTAACTCTTTCATGCAAAAATGGCTAAACAGATCTGGGTGAAATTTGGTACAGGGATAACACGTAGACTACTTTTATCCTTGGAAAAGGCTCCGAGGTAAAACCAAACGGGAGGAGGAGTAAGTGGACCCTGGGCGTCGAGGTAAAACCAAACGGGAGGAGGAGTAAGTGGACCCTGGGCTCCGAGGTAAAACCAAACGGGAGGAGGAGTAAGTGGACCCTGAGCTCCGAGGTAAAACCAAACGGGAGGAGGAGTAAGTGCACCCTGGGCTCCGAGGTAAAACCAAGCGGGAGAAGGAGTATGTAGACCCTGGGCTCCGAGGTAAATCCAAACGGGAGGAGGAGTAAGTGGAGCCTGGGCTCCGAGGTAAAACCAAACGGGAGGAGAAGTAAGTGAACCCTGGGCTCCGAGGTAAAATCAAACGGGAGGAGGAGTAAGTGGACCCTGGGCTCCAAGGTAAAACCAAACGGGAGGCGGAGTAAGTAGAGCCTGGGCTCCGAGGTAAAATCATACGGGAGGAGGAGTAAGTGGACCCTGGGCTCCGAGGTAAAACCAAACGGGAGGAGGAGTAAGTGGACCCCGGGGTCCGAGGTAAAAACAAACGGGAGGAGGAGTAAGTGGAGCCTGGGCTCCGAGGTAAAACCAAACGGGAGGAGGAGTAAGTGGACCCTGGGCTCCGAGGTAAAACCAAACGGGAGGAGGAGTAAGTGGACCCTGGGCTCCGAGGTAAAATCAAACGGGAGGAGGAGTAAGTGGACCCTGGGCTCCAAGGTAAAACCAAACGGGAGGAGGAGTAAGTAGAGCCTGGGCTCCGAGGTAAAATCATACGGGAGGAGGAGTAAGTGGACCCTGGGCTCCGAGGTAAAACCAAACGGGAGGAGGAGTAATTGGACCCTGGGCTCCGAGGTTAAACCAAACGGGAGGAGGATTAAGTGGACCCTGGGCTCCGAGGTAAAACCAAACGGGAGGAGGAGTAAGTGGACCCTGGGCTCCGAGGTAAAAGCCTCGGATATGATCAGGAAGCGGCTCCTAGCTAGTGATAACAGAGACTACCATATTGCAAAGTAAAGCAACACTAATTCAATGTAATTTTTAAACATTTATGTATGTATAATGTATGCTTACTTTTTCTAAAGATTTAAAAAAATTAATTGAATTAATTAGCCGAAGTCATCAAAAAACAATGTTTAAAAATGACTATGAAGTTATTCATTGTTTTCGTAGTTCGCAAGAATTACGATAGATGGCTCCAGCGTCGCCTTAAGACGTATATATAATGTATCGGAGAATTTCGAATATCTGGGACGGGACTAGATAGCTCAGCTGGTCAGAGCATTCCCCCTGTAAGGGACAGGTCGCGGGGTCAAGTCCCGTTCTAGATGTTCTCTATTTCCGATCTAAATCTTTAGGAAAAGCAAGGCTAGTGCCTAGGAAGTCTAAGAATGGGTGACGATTTTTAACACATGCAGATCCCTCCACGCCTCGGAGAGCATATTAAGCCGTCGATTTAAGGTGCCATGCGAATATCTATGACAGTCGTTACGGGTGGTTGAAGGCCTATAAAGTCCGTCAACTGGTCTAACTATAGAGCTTTGATATCGCCTTTCGGTTGTGGTGGTCAGAAGGCAGTAGTTTCAGGGAATATGAATATTTTTAGACTTAAAAGCCCACCCCAGAGGAGTTAGGTAATGGATCGGAGGATGATGATGACCAGAAACAATAAATTATTACATATAACACACATAACATAACATAACTTCACGCCTCGTGCCTGTATCCCCGAAGGGGTAGGCACCTTAAACACCTTATTACACACCCACGATTCGCCAGTTATGTTTAGGTCCCAAAGTAATAGGGGGCGAGCATATTGCCATCTACCGGGCACATTACTAAGCTAGCGATAATCAACATTTTTAATACACACACATAACTACGAAAAGTCAGAGGTGTGTGCCCGGGGCGACTGGGGATCGAACTCGAGACCTCGTCTTGGTGGTACGGTGGTACTTTTTTCACATCTAGCAGGTTATACTCGTGAAAACTACATCACGCTTCGCTTGTTGTCAGTTGAAACGGTAATGCATTTAAGTTGTTCCACGTCTCGTTCATTGCAGCGTAACTATCGCGTTAATGAACAAACTCGGTTCATCGATAGTCTGTCGTGACGTTTTCTTGCAAATCTTGTTTAAGTTTCGTAACTAAGACATAAATATTCATGAACGCAAATACTGTCAGCGGTTTGGTCTAGCTTGTTTTGTGGTAAACAGGGGTAGTATTTTACTGTGAATCTTTGAAAATATTTATAGCAGAGAATATTTCTCTTGTTATTCTTGATACTACGGTATGCAAACAATCCTAGAATTGTTAGTAGTGAGTTTAATTTTCTCGTTGCTTTTTTTTACATAGAACTTCCGCTACATTGTTTGCAGATATATTTATTTTAACCAAAGAAGTCAGTAAATATACTATCTTTATTAATTTAAGTCCCCAAGTTACATTTACGAACAACTTGTCCTCACATGTAGCAGAAGGAGCAGGTTGTATAGTGACCAAGATAGAGAAAGGGATGCTTAGACGACCTCTGTGGCGTAGCGGTAGAGCCTTCGACTGCTAAGTCAGAGATCGCTGCTTTGATTCCCTCTCATTGCAAATATGTATATTTGCATTAGTCTGGTTATTCCTATGCAAAATATGTGCATTCGCATTCTAGAACCCACATGACAAGCTCTGCTTCGTTTGCGTCTAGATAGCGTTGTGTAATATGTGCTACAATATTTATTATTAGATGTTTCGGTCACCTAAAGAGGATGGACAATAGAAGATTGGCGAAACAGATGTATGAGGCCAGGGTGAATGGTCAACTTGGTAAAGGTCGACTTAAACGTACGTTTGTTATTAAGACCAAGGGTGTTTTAAGGAAAAGTCAGGTTAAGAAAACCCGCAACCGGCGTGCATGTATGAAATTAATTATGAAAGTAGAAAAAGTGAAAGGCGTATACCAGAAACTCAGCAAGTGGATAGATTTTATCTCAGCCTACCTCAACGGTAAAGTAGTAGCCTTTATGTATAATATGTAAGATTATTGAGCGAAGCTCGTCAGAGCTTTGCTCTCTTTTAGACGACTCATGTATTTCGTTAGACCATCTTCTCCTCCCAAACGGCTAAACCAATTCCAATGAAATTTCACACAAGCAAAGATGTTACTGATGGGAAGGACATGGGCATGTAATTAAAAACGGAAGGAAATACGAAATATAAACTTGGAGGAATAATCATTAAAAAAAAAAAGAAAAAGACCTAGTTACTGGCACATATATTTTTACAGCCATATATACAAACCAATAGGTGAAGCAAGTGAAAAAAGATTTTGACAAAAAAAAACACGGCTGCTCTTTTTGAACGTTCATATCACCACAATTACAATGAATTACTAACTTTATCGATTTACTGATATATAACGTCGTAAATAAATGAAAATTTAGTATTTTCTTGGGGGCTAACCGGAACCACTTAACAGCAATTCAATTGCAGGCCTAAACTGAATAGTTTCGTGCTCATGCCATGACGTCGTATTAAGACGTTCAGTTTCACGTTACAAATGTCAACAAACGAACCAAATGCGAACGCGTTTCTGTTTAAGCATGTACGGATCATAGCAATTCGGTTTACAAACTGATATTGAATTACTCCGAAACTGAACTGTTTATAAGTCATCTGGGTAAGGCTTGTAACGATTACCATCGTAAAATATAGACAATTAATTGTTATTTAGAATTAATTGTGGTTAGCGCCATCTGTCTGACCCGGCTGCGCAACAAAAGTTGCAATCGGTGCGGCGGTCGGTAGTGGTAGTAAGTTATGCGGTCGAATTTCATTCAAGGTTAGTTTTTTGGTATATAGAATATTCGAGTTCGAAGTTCATCACCAGTATTATTCTCCAAAGATCTAGAAATATTTGGGTATATAAGAGTGACCGCAGTGACAGTATTTTTTATTTGTTGTTTAAGAGGTAATTAGTCCTCTACTCTGAGATTTTGTTTTTCGAAGTACTTACAGGGATTCGAAAGTCATATTGAATTTGAAGGTTATAATTTGTGTGTGTGAGGTCCCAGATTTGATCTGGTAAGTTGTCCTTCTTGATTGCTGTTAATCTGTTAGCATAATTGAGATGTCTTGTTGATAAATGCTGTGTATATTTAAACAGGGTCGTTAGTTTTGGGAGAAAGCCCGTATACAATTTAAAGCGAGAACAGATACTCTGAGGTGTCGTTGAGCTGTCGTGGAGGCTGAGACCTTGGGCGAGCTGATCAATAGAGAGGCTCCGGAATCAGCTTTGCCGGAACCCTACCACTGACGGTCAACAGAAAACTGCTTTGCCGGAACCCTACCACTGACGGTCAACAGAAAACTATATCGGAATAAGGTCACGTATCAATTGCTATAATTATTATTGCATATTTTGAACTGTGCTAATAAGTAGGTGATGCTGCCTTGTGGAGAAGAGTGTTTCATGTGTTGAAAACTTAACTGTATGTGTAAATGTCACTGTAGATCTTCTAAACTAACTTCTTCTGTTTCTATCTATGTCTATTTTTCATGTGTAAAACTTCTGTGTAACCCTCTGTGTCTCTGTGTTTCTGTGTGTACAAATATATGTTTGTACAACTGTGAGTATTGTGTTTCATTGGAGATCAGCTGATCTATGCACCACCAAGAACCTCTGTGAAAGGCGCCCTGGGATTGGGATACTCTGTTGCTCACCTGGACTAGCCGGTGAGTAACACTAACAGGAATTAGTGTTATAGGCTGCTTATCTAAAAATATTAAATATTATTTATATTAACTTTAAGCATAGCTACGTCCCTTAACGACTCGCTAGCTTCTTAAGATTGGTCCAAACCTAACACAGTCACATTTAATTCTCATGAACCCACATATATTTTCAGAAAAACAAACATAATATAAGATACTGTCTCGAAATATCATTTGTCAGTCTTCCCTGTTCATGTTTTATTCATTGTGTGGCCGAAGAGGGACCAAGATGACGTCGAAAAAGGGACTCAAGTAGGTGAGTTAGATCTCCACGAGATTATAATAAAACAGAGGAACACGTATTTCTGTATGCGTTACACTTGCTCCTCAGGTTTAAAGATGTTCAGAAGCGTCATATGAAAATATGCAACATTGAGCCGTCTCAATGGGAAGGTTTGGCAGCACAACGTCCAGAATGGCGCAGGGTGGTGCAAAGACGAGTAAGCGATTTCGAGGAATAGCGAAAGGCAGACCTCGACGCTAAACGCGATGAGCTGAAAGTCCGCCCACCCGCTGTCATTCAGTACCATTACGTAGGTGGTGTTCTCACGTGCCCTCAGTGTACACGACAGTTCACCGCGACGATCGGCTATGTTAGCCATCTTCGAGCGCATCAGCGCCGAGCCGACTAAGTGGTCACCATGGCCGAAATCGGTCGGAGGCATCATAAGTATTTTTATTTTATTTATTTACTAGCTAATGTCCGCGTCCTGAGGATGGCAGTTGGCCGAGTCGCCGTCCTTACAGAAGCAGGCCAAGACGGAGGCGTATCGTGTGTGTCCTACACACGCCCGCCAACTCACCGACGCGGGATACAACCCGACCCCACCAGGCGAGGCCGCGGTGGCGGCCAAAGTCCGCCGGTAACCCTGGGGTTATCCTTTCGAGAGTTAACCCGGGGTTCCCGGCAATGGACACTTGGGGAGGACAAAGTGTGATTTTAGTCGGTACGATTCTGAAATGAGCACCCCTTCGTTGGCACCGATGGGGTGAAGCCCGTGGGGGTTTCCACAGGTAAAAAAAAAATCTATTGTCCGCGTCTAAGCCCGCTTGGAATTCTGATCCCGTTGCCGTAACTCATAGAAACTTACTCCACAGATAAAAAGTAGACTATTTCTTATTTCAATTTATAATCTATCCATGTACCAAATTTCAGTTAGATGCAATCAGACGTTTGAGCGTTTGAGAATCAAAAATCTATGGAGATTTTTGATCCTCAATCATGCTCAGATTGACAATCTGGATCGTTGCTTGGTCGCGCCCCGCTTAAAGTACACGTAATTGTAGGTTTTTTTTTCATAGTGGTCACGTCAATATGACTTTATCTCGCCTGATGGTAACCAATGTAGGGAGGAAGGGAGGCAGGGAGGAATGTATTGTATTTATATATATGTATTGTATGAATGTAATGTATATGTACGACGATTAAAAAGATACATACGTAATAGTTCAAGTTTTAACTTCTATCGGCACTTGTTTTTTTTTATTTCACACACTCAAAATTATTATATGGGTAGAAGAACCCAAAGATTAAGAAGGGTTAAGTTATTGCTTCCCAAACTAGAGCCTTAGAGCCAGTGTTATGGAGTAAGCAGCGCCATTTCCTCCGTATTTGTATCACAATATCAAAAACATTTTACACATTGTGAGGCATTACTTTAAAACCATTCGTTATTTAACAAATTAACCGCCAATTACTTACCGATTAAAAAGATGGATAATTATTACATTTTAATTGCGTATAAAATTTAATTGGCGTCTATTAATACAATAGCTATACATTTATTTAGTACTTACGACGCCGCAGTTTGAGTGTTAGGGCTGTCAGCGAAATAAACCAAAACAGTAGTTTTTACAGAATATTTCAGTAAAAATTACCCGTAAAATTAGTAAGCAAGTATAGTAGTTATAGATTAGTTTGATACCAACAGACATCGGAGCGGGAGGCCTCACGCTGCAGACCCTGATGCTGGCCATGGTTGACAGCGAGAGTGTGTGGAACGCCAACGCCTTCTTTTGCGAGGCAATGATGCGTGCAAAAGACGCGGCAGAAAAGGTACAGCAGAGGTCTACCACTCTCCCGTATCGTAGAAAGCGCACCGTGAGTTAGAGAACGCAGAACGATCTCCGTCCTCTATGAGTGCGGGCCTGGGGGTGACGATCGAGGCTAGTCGTCACCCTAGCAGGCTCAGGGTGGCGGCGCGTCGTGTGTGCGCGCGCGCCTCTCTTTAGGGGAGGGGGATCAAATCGCCAACACGTCGAGGTCAAAAGCGCTGGGGTTTCCGCGCGTAAAAAAAGAAAAGGATAGTAAAATAAAACAAAATACGAAACATTTTGTGTGAATATTACAGTGCCTGTAAAACTTAGTTGCTGTTTAGTTGTTAGCTCGTTAATAAAGTGAAATAATAAAATATTCACAATAATAATCACACATTAATAATTTAGGTAGTACTTACCGACGCCATAGCTCAACAATAAGGTTGTTAGTAAAATAAAATAAAATATCTTCCCCTTCACCCCTTCATAGGGTTGGCATTGATCGTCGGCCGGTGCCCAACGTGGCGGGAACACATCGCTCTCCGTACTCCTCTGTTTTCGGAGGGGACGGGATGGGCGATGCTGTTGGTGGTGAGATGGCTCAGGGTCAGTCGGGGTGCGAGGGATATGCTCTATGGGCAACCTTACACCCCGGCGTCTGTAGACCCGAGACGGCGTGCGGTTTTAGTCGGTTCAAGCCCGACATAACCGCCCCCGCTGGCACGCGGGGGGGTATCCGAAGGGATTTACGCACGATAAAAAGAAAAAAAAAGGTATATTTTTGTGTAGAAAATTATATACTTTTTACAAAGTGTCCATATTTTTCTTTACTTTAATTTAGTGTTTGATTGATATACTTACTACAATGGACTATCTTATCCAGCCTAGTAACCATTAAAAAGATATACAGGTGAATTTTTCAAGTGGGCGTGTTATTAACAACACTTGATTGTAGAATATACTGCTTCCGGGCTGTTTGGCCGTGGTCCATCGGAAACTTGTATTCCAGACGTTTCGTCGATCACTGCGGTCGACATCTTCAGTGGTACACGTCGGGACGCCGTCGAGTGCGGAGAACCTTCCTCGGCGGCGAACTCGGTGCGACTGAAAACCGATAGCAAGGAACACTTGATTCCTTGCTATCGGTTTTCAAAAACCAATCGGGCCCGAGACTCCTCTGAATACTTTTCGGTATTCGTCATAGTTTCAGACGTGGCCATCGACGCGCACTTGAAAAATTACCCTATATACACATGAATAATAATATTCCTATATCCACCTAACAAACTCAAGAATTTCAGCTAAACAGGACAGGTTCAGGTAGCTTAGTTCGGGGAGTATTCCACCTAAAATGAGACTACTGCTACAAAACTATTTTACATACTGATGCATTTGATTGATATCTTGAATATTTACAACAATGACTTAAAATTATTATCTACAACTAATTATAAATAAATGTAAAGAAAACTAAACCTTAAAGATAGAAAAATATTTACATACATGCGTCATAAAATAGGTACATTAAGTTTCATCCTAGACATTCACTTTTGCCAATTAATTTTTTTAAGAAAATACTTCATGATTCCATGAATAATGCCGTGTACACAACATGATTAATACTTTATACATTTGCCAATAAAAAATTTGAAGATTTCATGATTTCATGAATGCCGTGTACACAATATGATATCTACATAACGAGTTGTAATAACTCGAATAAAAATTAGAAAATTATAGATAAAAAGTCATTACGGCTGGCAATTATATGTGAATATGATTGGTATGACATATATTTAGATTAAATACTTTAATCAATGGATTTGACTAAAATTATAGTTAGGGGGCCATCTCGTAACCGGAGATAGCCCAGGGTCAGTTGGGGTGCGAGGGATATGCTCTATGGGCAACCTTACACCCCGGTGTCTGTAGACCCGAGACGGCGGCGTGCGGTTTTAGTCGGTTCAAGCCCTAAATAACCGTCCCGTTTGCCGGCGGGGGGGTATCCGAAGGGATTTCCGCACGAAAAAAAAAAGGTATTAATTCCCAATATTATGCTAGATTTCAAGATAGAATTCCCAATATAATAAGATAATGGTCAAACACTAGCCTATTGCCAATAAAAAGAGGGTTATATATCGGAGAATTTCGAATATCTGGGACGTGTCTAGATAGCTTAGTCGGTTAGAGCATTCCCCCTGTAAGGGACTGGTCGTGGGTTCATGTCCCGTCGTAGATGTTCTCTTTTTCCGATCTAAATCTATAGGGTTGTTCTCACTAGTTCCAGTGTAAATTTGTCCCATGGAACTAAAGACCAATCCGTCATTCAGCAGTTTTACCGACTGGCAGTTGAGGTTGGTTTGAGTCCCATAGATTTGACGGCGGAGAGGGAGCGAGAGAGAAAACTGTCCCGCGAGTTCCACAGTCTGCGGCGAGGACGCCACAGACTCGTCTACGCCCGGAACTACCGACCTCCATGATCGGGGCCTGAGGACGGCAGTTGGCCGACTCGCCGTTCTTACGTAAGTCCGCCGGTAACCCTGTGGTTATCCTTTCGAAGGCTTACCCGGGGTGCCCGGCAATGGACACTTAGGGAGGACACCGTGTGGGGTGCTTGGTTGGGGACCTCCTCGCGGTGCACCCCCCGCGGTGCGGGCAACGGAGACGGCAGCGCCTCTCTCCTAGGGTGGGAGAGACGCTGCCGCCTACGGACAACTCCGATCGAGGCGAGGACGGCCCTGTTGGGGGCAAAGAGGGCAAGAGGGGAAGCTTTCCACGTGTCCCTCTGATTAGCAGATGGCACAGTGGAGAGCAAGTAAGGGGGCCATCTCGAAACCGGAGATGGCCCAGGGTCAGTCGGGGTGCGAGGCATATGCACTATTTTTTTTATTTTTATTTTTTATATATATTACTGGCACCTCCGATTTTAAAGTTTCAGAGACTTTCTCAGTCTTATTACTTTCATAACAATTTTGTCTTGTGTACATATTTATATCATTCATCCACAATCATTCCAATACGTGCGGACACCCTATGCTTCTAGTTTTAATTTTTCGTTATTCCAGTAATAAACTTGTAGGTATCTAATTTTATTTAAGGTATTAGCATATCTTTTTGTATATCTTTGTTTGTATTTCTATTATACACATATATATTTTCATAGTGTCATTTGTGTTAACCTTATTTCTATATTTTAAAGATTATTTACTATTTATCGTCTAGTTTACTCTTGTAATATTTTGACACTGTCTATTTTTTACTTAAGGTATAACATACCTGGGGTGTGTGTTGGGTAAGGGGTGTGTGTTGGGTAACCTCCTCGAGTGTCGCTCCGATTCCGATCCCGCTGCAGTCCGGGGGGAACGGAATCGGAGCGGCCGATACACCCTGGGCGGCGGTCAATGGCTTCCCCTTCACTCCTTCATAGGGTTGGCATTGGTTGGATACATATTTTCTTATATTCCTATTTGTTTTAGCCTTATTCTATATTTTAAAGACTATCTGTTCATTTACAACCTGTTGGCTTCTTATTTGTCTAGGGGAGTGGGTTCTTGTTTCTAATATGTTTTGTTTCCCATATAACCATATAACTATCAATCATACTTTCTATTACGTATATTTACTATATATTTACTATAATCTCGTCTTCTGAGCCAGTTCCAGTATGTACTTAGTTCTTTCAACATTTTAATTATTGCGTTATTTTAATTGCTGTTTAATATAGGGGATAACCTCATGTTATTCCTTTTATTAATGTGTTATTATACCTTCTTTCTGTTCTTGACTGCTTTTATAATTCTAACACAATAATCTATAAACATTTTCCTATCTGTACCAATTAATATATGACTCAAATTGTCTCTTGTGATGTTAATTTGCAATTTTTGTTCCAGGTCATACCGCTGCCTTGCGAAGACCGGGCATTCGACAATAAGGTGGGGAACATCCTCATCTTTATCCGGATCGCAGGTGCACGATGGATTCTCCTTGCACTTGAACCTTGTCAAGTACGCGGAGAACCCACCGTGCCCCGTCAGCAACTGCGTGGTGTATTTAGTTGGTTCGAACTTTCGTATAATGCCGTATGCATCCACCGCGCTCGGGAAGAAGAGCCTTGTCACTGAAGCGGTCTCGCTAGACACATACCTCCGGTTCCATTCGCCAAGCGAGTCCTAACGGATGGTTCGCTTGACGAAGGAAACCGGACAAAGGTCGTAGTCCGGAGCCCGCCTCAGTCCCAAGACTCTCAAGGAACTCCAGGCGTATATGCCGCAGGGTGAGGGTTCTCCAGAGCTGAGGCCGGTCGCTCGACCTCCCTCCCCCCAAGGCCTGGCTGTGGATCCCCCCTCCTGGCCCCGTACAGCAAAGCTACTTCACGGACACGGAGGTCAAGAGGGAGTATCCCAGCCAATAGCAAAGCTGAGTGGAGGGAGACCGTGCGATAACCTTTGCAAATTTTTTGGGCGAAACCTCTCTGGATAAAATTTGGCCTCTTTTGGACTCCCAGTTTCCCAACCGCCCCGGCCCACGCGGCGGCTGCATACAGCACTATAGGTTCGACTGTCGCTGTGTAGATAGTGTGAACGATTTCTGGATGGAGACCCCAACTGGCCTTCGCCGCCCTGGTCAACTGCTTGTAGATGTTGGTAACTTTTTTGCAAACGTTATCTACGTGCGGGTTAAAAGTTAGCTTGCTATCAATAGTGAGGCCAAGAATTTTGACCTCGTTAAACGTGCCAATGTCTATCCCGCCCATGCTCAGACGTGGTGTGTCATACTTCAATTTCCGCGTCAGGACCATTGCGTTGGTCTTATGGGGCGCGAACTTGAGTTTGTTTTTGTCACCCCACGTCTGAACATGGTCGAGAGCGGCATTGGCACGTCTTTCTATTGTAGCAGCTGTGTTACCGTGGAAGACCAGGACGACGTCGTCTGCGAAGGCCTGTACGTACTCGCCCATTCCCTCCAGGCTTTTTAGCAGCGGGTTTAGCAGCAGGTTCCAGAGGATTGGACCACCAATAGAGCCCTGGACGCAACCCTTTCTTGTGCTTTTGCTGTATTCCCTCCCAGCATACTTCACCCGGACCCGTCTATCTTCCAGGTAGCTATTTATCAGCCTTCTAAGGCCCTCCGGACACCCCTCCTCCACGAGTCGAACTTTAATCGCCGGCCACCAGGCGCTGTCGAAGGCGCCCTCTATATCCAAGGAGACCAACACAACGATCTGCTTGTCATCAAGCTTAGATCTAATGTGCTGGACCAGGGTACAGAGAGCGTCCTCACAGCTCCTCTGTGGCATGAACCCGTATTGGTGGGCGCTGATATTTGGGTGGAGATGGTGTCGCAATCTTGCCAGGAGCATCTTCTCAAATATCTTGCCCAAGACTGGGAGCAGTCCTATGGGCCTATATGATTTGGGAAGACAATAGCTTTCTTTTCCTGGCTTGCGAAGCGCGATGACGGTTGCCTCTTTCCAGGTCTTCAGAAAGTGGTGAAGCATTAAGCATTTGTTTGCTAGACTGAGGTACAGCTCGGGATCGTTGCTGATGGCGCGGCTGCAGATGTCGGCCGTGAAGCCATCCGCCCCCGGTGCCTTCTTGGAGTTGAAGGATTTGGCCGCCATTTCAAGTTCAAAGAGGGTAAACGGGAGGTCCAGCGGTTCTCCGCAGGGCTCCTCGATCACCCTCCTTGCCCTTTCCCTCAAGCAGGCCTGCTCATGCGTATCCTCCTCCTCCAAGTCTTCCGGGAAAAACACCTCGGCTAGGAGCTTCACGGACTGCTCTGCGTTCAAGGCCGCGCCATTCAGTTCCAGAGGTACGTCCTCGGCTCTCTTGGCGGTTCTTCCAATCACTCTGTAGATACCCTCCCACATCCCCTCACGGTCCTGCTTGCAGCAGAACTGCTTCCAGCTAGCGATCTGAGCCTTCTTGGCCTCCGTCTCGTACTTTTCCTTAGCCAGTAGGTAATCACCCACGACTTTCTCGCGGCGTATCGGTGCGGCGCACTTGATACGGCGCCTCCTGGTGACTACCTCCCTTTTTAACTGGGCAATTTCCTCGGACCACCATGGAATCCTTAACTTTGGGTTTTGGGTCGTTTTCGGCATAGAGACTGTACAGGCTTTGGTAATTATATCGGAGTACTTATCTACCATGTTGTCCAACTCGGACCGGCTCCCAACTTTGTTCACCTCTGAAGCTGATAGGTTTCCCTGACTTCTCAGCTGTGTGAACTCCGTTCGGAACCGGTCCCAGTTGGCATTTCTGGTCTTGTACAGTCTCGTGGTTCGTTGGATATCGATGCCTTTAGATTTTTGTAGCCTAATCCCAAAGGTGATTCCATTGTGGTCCGAGCTCGTGAGGCCCTCCTCAACTGCCCAGTTCTCCACCAGGTTTAGCGCATTTTCCGTACATACAGTTATATCCACATGGCTGTGGAATCGCTGGCCGCCTCTGATGGTATCAAATGTCGAGGTGTCACCTACGTTAAGTACCTGGAGGCCCAGCTCATCGATCACTGCCAGAAGCTCCTCTCCTCGGGAGTCCACCAATACGCTACCCCACCACGTGTTCCAGGCATTACTGTCTCCCCCTATGATGAGTTTACCCATCTCGGGGTTCGCGACAATAGCTCTCAGTTGGCGAATGTATGAACCCATAGGTTGGTCCGGCTCGAAGTAAAAGGAAACCAATGAGATCTTCCATGCACTTGTTGCGAGCCCCACCACTACGATGTTTTTCGTGGTGAGGTGGGGGTATTGGACAACATCAATGTTGCTGTCAAAGACGGCTATTGCCGCCTTGACGATGCCCTCCCCCTGTGCATTATTTTGGAAGACCCTTACTCCGGTATAATTCCGCATACTTCGAGCCGCCCCTACGAAGGGTTCCTGTATGAGTGCAGCAGCGACCTTTCGCTTGGTTGCCTCAATCATGTGTCGCCAGCTTTTTTCATGCCTGGAACACACGGTACGCCGAGTCCCCCGTCACCACCTTAGCAATATGCTACTGTGGATCGGGCTATCGACTCCCAGCGTTTGCGGACGGGACAATCGTCGCTGAAGGCGTTGTGGTCTGTCCGAGCCATTTTAACCCTGGTACAGTTTTTGCACTTTGGCGAGACGTTTAGCGACCACAGCTCGCACTTCGCCTTAAGATGAGGGCCCCCACAGTGGCTACAGGTGTCTGTCTCCCCGGTGTAGTATCTCCTGGTGTGGCCGTACGCCAGACACCGGGAGCACTGCACCAGGGGAGACTGGTCCATTACCCGGACTCTCTGCAGGTCCACGTGAAGTGCACCTTGCCCTGTCGCTTTTCTCCATATAACTGGAGATACCGACAGGACAAGGTGGTGCGTGTGGGGGTTCCTCGTCTTCTTCTTGTATTTGACCTGGATCCTATCGTCCCCCTTGTCGAGGCCGCCAAAAACATCCTTATTCTGTTTTCGGAGCGCCTGGAGCACTTCCTCATCTGAGTTAACGCTCAAGACATCCTTGAGGATGACAAGAGGATCTTTGTTTTTAACGTCCTCGACAATGAGGCGCTCGGTTTCCAGTTTCTGTCTGGCCTTGTCCCTATCCATTGGCGTTGGGCACCCGAGGATGATTTTTCGGTCTTTTGCCCGACGCACCCTTTCCACCTTAATCCATCCTTCTTTGGCGTCCACCGAGTTGCGCACCCGCTCGAGGACCTCCTCTCCCGTCTCATCCTCCTTCTCCGACGAGATAATAATTGAGTGCAGAGAGGGCCTGTCCGGGTTCTGCGCGGATGGTAAATTTGCGGCTACTGACGCATAGGTGGGACTTTGTTGCGCCACTGCGTTCTCTTGCATCGCCAGCTGGATGTTTTTCATCATATCAGTGTTTTGATTGAGGAGCCTTGTCTGCTCCTCAATTTGTGACGAGAGTCTGGCGTAATCATTTTGCTGAGGGGTCGGGCTGATGGTCTGCTCGCTCGTGGACCCTTTCCCGCTGGAATTCCCATCCAGCTCCTTCACTAATTCATAAAGGCGTCTTATTGCCCTTTGTACCCCGAGTTTGATTTGAGTCTTGAGGTTGCGCGAACCCTCTAAGTTTCATGCCACTTTGGGTGTAAGCTTTGGCCTCTTCCCCTATAGACGTGTACGTCTTCGTACTTGGGTCCTCAAAGCTCGCGTTTAAGTCCGCTTGGTAACCTTACACCCTGGCGTGTTATAAGACCCGAGACGGCGTGCGGTTTTAGTCGGTGCAAGCCCGACATAACCGCCCCCGCTGGCCGGCGGGGGGTTATCCGAAGGGATTTCCGCACGAAAAAAAAAAGGGAGGACACCGTGTGGTTTTAGTCGGTCCGATTCCGACAGGCCCACCCCATCGTCGGCACCGATGGGGAGAAGCTGGTTTCCACACGTATAAAAAAAAAGTCCCATAGATTTTAATAGGAACCGAAAAATACCCCATTCTCGAATATTTATAATAATAATTTCAAAACCATATTACTAACGGATACCATCAGTAAACAGTCCTCGTAATACCCTCGGCAAAAACCGTAACTCCAATCACCTTTACTCTTCTGAGCGTTTATGGCCCTCGTAAAACCCCTCCACATTACTAAGTCAATAACGTATACGGTACACTCCACAAGGTTGTATCGAGTTAAAAGTAAGAGACATATTTTATGAAGTCACACGGCCCATACAGTTAAAATGTCATATCTGCCAATATGACGGTCTACAACGACTGCGTTATTATATATACGACGGCCACCGTGGCGTGGCGAAAGTGCATTCGACTTCTACGACAGGCGGCGCGGGTTCGATTACCGCTCAGTGCAAATATTTGTATGCATGAAAATGTCTATTTGCATTGGTCTGTGTGTTTCTACGTATAATCTGTATGTATTTACAAAAAAAAAAGTATATATAAGTATTTTTATCCGTATTCTGGAACGCATAACACAAGCTAAACTATGCTTACTTTGGGACTAGAAAGCGCTGTGTAGAATGTCGTAGAATATTTATTTATTTATTATTAAATACTATATGTTGCCCGCGGCTTCACCCGCGTGAAATTCTTATGCCGTTCCTGCTATCCATGGGATCCTGTTCCACCACCACAACCTATATAAGACATACAATTCCACAATTTACATTATTTTCGTTGAAAGCTCCCAGACGGCTTATTTTTTTCGACTCCTCCAAAAAATATCATTATATTTTAGCCAATGTATACAAAAACCGGACAAATTATAATACTCAAACTCGAGAATGAATTTATTTATTAGTGAAAACATTATTCATCGGTGCAGTAGTTTTTGGGTATATCGCGAACAGACAAGCAGACGTGGCGGAGGACTGTTTTATAATATGTATTGTAGTGATTATAACATTTTACTCAGTGTATATCATGCGTAAATTATCTATATGTGTATATGTATGTATGTATGTATATGTATATGTATATTATACACCTAAAAAGTATCCACTGTGTTATTTTATATCTATCTCTGTGCTCAATTTTATTAAGATCCTTTCAGCCGTTCTGGCGTAATTGAGTAACAAAATATTCCTTCATTAAAACTATTGCATTTTATTGAGCTGAGAGTGAGACGAAGTCGAGCGAAAAGCTCTCTACACTCCACTTAGTGTATTTCGGTTGTGACGCTACTTCTCCTAAACTAATCGACCAATTTTGACGAAACTTGGCATGTAAATACAACTTGATACCCGGAAGGTTTAGAAAAAATAAAATTGAAAATCGAACATACCATGGAGTAATAATCACCCTTCAAAAATTTGAAAATCGGATTTGTTCAAAATTATCAATATTGAGACCACGATTTTGACACCAAAATGTGCAACTTAACTATTGACTTAAGACAGAAAAATATAATTTAAAATCTGTCTAGTAACGGAGTAATAATCACCGAAAAACAATTCAAGTAGTCCAATTCAAGTAGCCCAACAACTACCCTTGTTGTAGGGCAGGTTTTGTAGGTAATCACGTACTGCACTCTCAGCTCAACATTGCAACAGCAGAATGCATTGCGCCCCTAGTAATATTAGTATAGCCACCATTATTGCGTTATTCTCGTAGTTATAGGCAGGTAGTGCATTCGACTGCTACGACAGGGGGCGCGGGTTCGATTCCCGCTCATTGCAAATATTTGTATGCATGAATATGTCTATTTGCATTGATCTGGGTGTTTCTATGTATAATATTTATGTATTTATAAAAAAAGTATATAAGTATGTTTATCCGCGTTCTAGAACCCATAACACAAGCTAGTTAAACTATGCTTACTTTGGGTCTAGAAAGCGCTGTGTAGAATGTCGTAGAATATTTATTTATTATTTATTATTATTATTATCACGGGAACGTATAACAACGGGCAGGTATTGAACTTGGTCCTCCTTAGACCGATTTCTCAACTCAGCTGGTATCGGCTTTCAATCTAACTACGAAACGGCTGAACTTCGATAATTTCCGTGAAACGACTGCCCCCTAGGAGCCTAGGAGTCTACCTAATCGGGGTTAACCCGTTTTCTCCAAGCTCGCTTAGTAATGTGCCCGGTAGATGGCAATAGGCTCGCTCTCTATTACATTGGGACCTAAACATAACTAGCGAATCGTGGATGTGTAATACACTCTGCCTACCCCTTTGGGGATACAGGCGTGAAGTTATGTTATTAACATTAACGAATGGCGATATTCCTTCTACACTAAGGAAATATCTTGCGACTAGGCAGGGTGGCACGATTCAAGTCAGGATATTGTATTAGGTTAACTAGTGCGAATACTTTTAATGCGCAGTGCAGGATTGTTTGTTCCCTAGAAGACATTGTGTACATATTAAATACTAGCTGTTGCCAGCGGCTCCGCTTCTTCCAACTTCCGCCCTTCGGGGATACAGGCGTGAAGTTATGTTATGGTCTGAATTGAAGTTCAATCAGATGTACTCCCTTTAAGGTAGTAAAAATCGCAACAGAGGACCGACTGACCTCGAAGTTCTGTAATTAAACCAGGTTATTGGATTTTTTATGTCAAATATGTTCATTGGTGTGATATAAAGCAGTCCTCACTGAAGGAAGCAAAATCAAAGATCGTGGGATGGCTAACCTCTTTGACCTACGATTGTACTGACGACATTTTCTTGCACTTGTTGTGATCAAGGAAAAAAGTAGGAAGACTAAATTAACAATTGGGCACACCACTTCTCATACTTATGTTTATTATTATTTTGTTCATTTTTCAATATGCATGTTTAGTTAAGCACTTTATTTATATTTCTATTTGTTTTGTATTTGTATGATCAGCCGTTAGACAGTGTTGTTAATTTTTGATTATCGTAAATCGGACTAGGTACCCACAGGCTTTTTTAATTTGTAAAAATATGTTATGGAAATAAACTAATTTTATTTATATTTAATTTTATTCGTATGGAAAACAAGGACTGCTTAATTGCCTCTTCCAGACACGGAGGGGTCTATATGTGTTAATAACGGTCACCCATCCTGAGACTGACCTGGCTAGTGTTTGAGATGGCCAGGTATTGCAGATACTTATTCACCATTTATAATACAAAAATAGATTACGTTTCATTGCCAAAAACAAACCCTATTTTTTTCTCTTATCGCCTAACAACATCTGCTTCAAATAAAGTTGGCACCGGACATTCCAGAACTATTTTAAATGTCAGTGCAAAACTTGAGAGGAATAAGTAATGACCTCAAATCCTAGGAAATTTGATGGGTTCAACACTTAAAAACCGTCATAAATTTGTAAAAGGGAGACATTTCGTAAGAGTCTTAAAATGCACATCCGAGGTCATAAATCAACACGCACAAAAAATTGTTATCGTGGAGACTTTGCCGCCAAATTCCGTGGCGGGTAAAGCACACAACGACGCGACGCTACAACATAAACCAATCACGGACAATTGACTGGCTTTGATTTTTTCCATTGGCAGAATGCAGAATGCAGGGCGGAGCCAGGAGAATCTGGTTTGCGCTGGCGACGCTCGAGGAACGACGACAGAGAGGCAGAACGGTTTCAACCCTAGGTAAAGAGACATATCTGCTACATATAGCTCCCTAGTGGATGAATAGAAAGATTTGACTAGTTAATGCTAGTCCGGTTTTAGATAATTTTATTTGTATTGTGTGAACTAGTTTATTCACTTGTAATAAATAAATTTAAATAATAATTGTATAAGAGTTAGTCGGGAATAATAATAACCGTGTGGGAGCAGAAAGCTGATTTTGGTAAAGTATACTAAATTGCATAATTTTAGTGTTCAAAACTTTGTACATAGAATTTTATAATTGACTGACTTTATTAGCTATACATAATCAAACGAGTTATTAATAATGGACCTAATGACCTATAAGGAATACGAGCTATTGTCTAAATACAGATCGTATTGGGATCCAACAATTTCATACATATGTATTATAATAATCATTTTAATCATTATTATACTGATAATGTGGAAATGTCTCAGGACAGCACAGACGAGAGTGATGGCGATTTCATTAAATCCCATGCAAGTATCTAATTAAATATAATGAATTGATCAGCCCATACAATTCATGAAAATTGCATTAAATTAAGAACATATATATTATGAATAAAGTGTTTTGTATAAAATAATAATAAACTACTAAATAAAATAATAAACTGTTTTAAATTGTGTCTGTGTAAGAATAAATTTATGAAAGATATTTAAGATCAAGTTATAAATCCTGAAAGTAAATTGCTTTTATAATGTGCTTAATAACTAAATTAATTGCACAATCATGTTATTATGTTCTAAACAAAACCATTCTTGTGTTTGTAAGTCACTACTGAAATGATTTCAATGAAATCGACACACATATACATCATTGTGTATTGGGTCAGACATAAACCCAGACAAATTATCCGGCATTAGATTAAAGGATAACTAACAAGTAAATAACATTTCATCGAGCACACAATAACCATGAAAATTATTGTGCATGTAATTTTATCATAGATAGATTTAAGTCTTGTGTAAATATTTGTGTTATAATTAAGTATTAATGGCATACAAGGGTTTTTTCCTTTGAGTTTTCGTTTTTCCCTGTAATTTTTGGCCATAGGAACAGAAAGCTCGGTCTAGATGTGACTCTAATCGGTCACATCTGATCTAAATAATCCACCCAGATTCTATTAACTTCATTTATGAAATAAATATACTTAATTTCTTATATCCGCTATTTCAATGATTTAGATTAATTCCCTTCCCCATTTTGGCGATAGTAAAATGGAGTCTTAAAGGATGATAATTATTCAGTTAATAAGGTCACGCTGAACGAGACTTACATTGTAAATGATATGTATAAAGTACGAGTCTTATCCGCAAAACACCATCATACATGTCTAGGCTTATTTTATGAATTATACACGAAGCTATGAATGAGTTTGAAAGATTGATAAGTCAAGCTACTATCTGATCTAACGGAATGAAGTTAATTCTATATACGATTCAAGTAATAACTCAAGCTATACTCAGACACTGTATGACTTCTAGTAATCCACAGTCTTGGAATTAATTTCAAATATGTAAATGCATAATATATATCTGACCTTTGAGCTGATGGTCTCAAGTGAACTCAAAAGGGCACGCCAGAGTCAGAAAGATCGAGCTATTTGTAAGTAATTAATCTATTTAATAACAAGAATTGGAGATGATAGCTTATCACAGAGTCTGGAGACTAAATTAATTTAGTCTATTTATTAAACTGCAAGACAGTGGTTATTTCAATGCTTAAAGTCAAGGATAGCACATTTTATATGAATTAAAACTTGCAACTAGTGTGGGACTTTAATACCACTAGGGCGCTGACGGGGTAACGTTCCCTAGCGGGGATTCTGGTGGATATCTATACAATAAAAGGATTTTCATTATGAACCCCTAGCCATAGCGGAATCTCAGATCGGCCTGAAATTAATAGCAGTTCTGGGTCAGAACTGAACTGTGCAGAAGTAGTCGGAGTTAGCATCAAATCTGGGCATAAGCAAACACATTCCTCTTTTACCGAATCAACTCCGACCTCTATTCGGCCGAATAGAACCCTAACTGATATATATATATAATATAAAAATTATACCATGGTCACGGGGCTAGGCGGCTTTATGCGCCATAAAAAAGAATATTCCACGTCTTAGGACGTGTTGATTGACCGCTTCTCAGCGATGAAAAGGAGTTGAATTCGAGGCCCCATAATCCTATGCGTAGGAGCCTTGAGCCAGGCCGTAGGGTGATCCCGTAAATGCCAGAGTGATTTGAGCAACGAAATGACATTGTCATTGACTCAATTAACAGACATATACACTCTTCAGGAACACTTACTAGACCTAATTTGTCATAAAATATTACTAACTCTAGACAATCTACTCATGAAGGTCTTAACGACTTCTTTCTGTTAATTACCTAAGGGTCCATTAAAAGTAAGCTGAAGTGAATATATGACTTGTTATTTTGGGAATACCATCACTACACTGCACACTTGCATAATCCGACGCGATTGAATTAATTTCATTTGCCACAAAGACTATCCTCACACTCATAAGCATCGAAGTTATCCTGAAATGAAGCAACTAAGTTCTTTATACATAGATTCAACTATATAGACGATCACATAACTGGGCATGAACCACCACATGTTGTTTAACCTAGCATTTTTTTAAGAGAATATTAGTAACCGAAATTACAAATATTCCCCCTAACCTTTCAACCTAAGCTTAATTGCTTGTGTTAGGAGTGGGTTCACGTCAGTAGTGTAATGGCCAGGATTCGAACCCGGGACCTCTCGATCGTAGGGTCGACTCCTTAACCACTAAGCTACCGACGCTTTGACTTAACTTTTAGGAATGTGCTAAACTACTCATTTAATACTTAGCTATAAGCTCCTCTTTAATTGTCACTACATAGTATAAAACAAATTCGGTTATCTGTCTGTCCCTATGTATGCTTAAATCTTTAAAACTACGCAACGGATTTTGATGCGGTTTTTTTAATTGATAGCGTGATTCAAGAGGAAAGTTTATATGTATAATACATGCATGATAAAGCAGAGAAACACTGATAATTTTAGAAATTTCTAATGTGATGTGGTAAATACGAGTAAACACTTTTTTGCGCTTACATTGCAAATGCTGGCTGAACCCTACGAGTTAGATCAAAATAATGTACTACAGTATTGTAGACCTTAAAAAGTTCTACAAAACACTCCTTAATGTTATATGTCTATCTATTAGGGATAACCCACAATAACCATTTTGTATCCTTTACTTTTTACGAGAAATAATGGTTTATTTACAAAGCGATTTTAAGCAGTACAGCATTAACCTCATCCAATTAAGTACCTTAATTACATTGTGCATTTAATATAGATCTATGTATTATGTAGTGTATTTATGTATACATATATTTATATATATAAATATGTCTGTATGTATGTAATTTAATATGTATGGTATGTGTGTTCTTAGTACTTTTGTATTCTATTATTATGTATGTTCTCTGCAATTGTACACTTGCACTTACTACCCTTTTGTTGCTGTTTCTCCTTTATCCCCCAAAGGTTTGCTGGGAGAAAACTCAATACTGAGTTAAGCTCGCCTTTGTACATCTAAATATAATTATGCCTGTTACTCTACTATTTTATGTGTGTACAATAAAGAATTAATAATAATAATGATAATACAAGTTAATATTGTTAGAATCTATAAAGTGACATAACATATAAATTAGTGGGGAGTTGACATACGTCAGGAGGCTGTTAATGTTGGAGTGAAGAGGGATGTCGTTTGAGGGTAGGAGATCATACAGGGAACCATTAATCCTTGTACAAGAAAAGAACATGTGATCAGGAGTTCCTTCGTCCAAACCGCATTCACACAGAGAGTTATCCCTAATCCGTATCTTTGCAAGAAAAACATTTGTACAGGCATGGCCTAAACGGAGACGACAAACAACAGAGGTTGACCTCTTAGAAGCCTCGCGGAATTTGAAAAACCAAGGTTTATGGGGTATACCATTTTGGATGGAAGCATAATGACAACCCTTAGTTGCGCTGGACTGGGACCAATCAACGTTCCATTGGGATGTTAAACATGTTTTAGCGAGGGGCAGTAAGTCCTGCGAGAAGGATCTAAATTGGTCACGAGAACCACTAGTGGAAGCAGCCCTGGCCAATGAGTCAACCATTGTATTACCTATGATTCCGCAGTGTCCTGGTATCCATACTTATATACTTATTGTGATACGAAATCTTTAGAACGGCCCATCTCACACTTGACTGGTTTTATCTACTTGATTTATGGAACGGTCCTTAAAGAGTGTTCATTTAATTTAGGAACACTATATTGTCTAACTTTATCACGAGATATATAAAGTACCTCCCCTCTCGTAATGTATCGGTGAGCTTTATACAAAAACTTTTTAAAGGCTTTTGGCTCAAGATGATGAATATTATCAATGATAAAAAGATGCTGCAACGATAGAATTTTCAATAGAGTATTAGTGTATTATGTAGATACACGTACGCAAAACGATTTTTATGGAGTCTTTGTTGACAATGACGGCCTCTGTGGGGTAACGGTACTGCATTCGACTGCTACGATTATCGTAGCAGTCGCCGCGCCCCCTATCTAGGGGGCGCGGGTTCGATTCCCGCTCAGTGCAAGTATTTTAATGCATAAATATGTCTATTTGCATTGGTGTTTCTATGTATAATATGTACGTAACCAAAAATCCGCTTTCTAGAAGCCATAACACAAGCTAGTTAAACTATGCTTACTTTGGGTCTAGAAAGCGCTGTGTAGAATGTCGTAGAATATTTATTATTATTATTATTCATTATTATAACACTTTTTATGAAGAAAAGTAGTAAATATGTTTCTTATTTATTAACTACTAGCTGATTCCCGCGGCTCCGCCCGCGCGGAGGTCGGTTATCGTTTTTTGGTCATACCGCCGGTTCTACTTAACCAATTGCAATCAAACGTACGGTAGATTTTAAGTCTGGCCAAGACCCATCTAATAGAGAAAACCGCATCAGAATCCGTTAAGTCGTTCTTGGGTCCATTCCGGACAAACAGACAATATACCTTTTTTTTTCGTGCGGAAATCCCTCCGGATACCCCCCCGCCGGCCAGCGGGGGCGGTTATGTCGGGCTTGAACCGACTAAAACCGCACGCCGTCTTGGGTCTACAGACGCCGGGGTGTAAGGCTACCCATAGAGCATATCCCTCGCACTCCGACTGACCCTGGGCCATTCGCAGTGTCCCCTCTGATAACAACAGAGGGGTACCTGGAGCGACCACCCCCCCGCGGGTCTTGCAGGCCCGCCATACCCCGACCCCCTCGTGCAATGGGGTCAGCTGGCCCTGAAAAGGACCGGTTGGTCAGACTCTTGGCCGTTGACGGTGACGCCAGCTACTCCAGAGGAGCAATCAATGATGCGTCATCGCCCACGTTACCCAGGGTGCACCAAACTTGGAGGTGATCCAACCAGTCGCACCCCACAGACAATATACCTACGTGAAGGTTTTTCATGTATAAGTTTCGCTCGACATTTTGTTTTTGTGTTTGATGCCATTTTGTAGAAAATTGAGCCCAACATAACCAGCCCCACTGGCTGGCGAGGGGGAATATGAGGGAATTAAAAAAAAAGTTACGCTTTGCTCCCGAGGGACCACCTCAAAGCCGTAAATGAACCAGAATCAGCCGGGTTCCGAGGGAATTGCCTTACTGGGTCACGTTACACCTGGCATATGAGACCGTGCGGTTGTATCGGTTCGAATCCGACATGGTACGCTATGCTAACATCTTATCTATATAAAAAAAGTGTATGTGTGTATGTACACCCGTAAGAAGTTATACTTCTTGAAACCAACGTTTATGAAATTTTTAATAAACGAATAGCAGTTATCTTAGTCGGAACGGAACGTAGCCACTATGTCAAAATATTTGGAAACGTTTCATTACAAGTAAATAAAAATATATGACCGACCCACTTCAAAAAGGAGGAGGATTACTGGTGGTAGAAATTTGATGATACAAATTTGTCACAAATTTCGGCCGGTTCACGATTGCGAAAAACCCTTCATAGTAATCCAATTTCGGTTTGATTGCGTTCAGGGGTCAGCAAGTTCATAGCCGGGCAGGGGGGTTGTGGTCGCAACACTAGTGGGACCGGTGGGTGTCACGCGGTGCTGCGACGACAATCCTCTTCTAATGAGGCCGTCAAGCTGAGTGCCAGCTTTGTTAACATGGTACGTGTATGTAATGGTGACCCTCTTTCCTGAGACTTTACCTTCAGCTTACCATCAGGCGAGGTGAAGTCAAATTGACGTGTCCTAAATATTAAAAAAAAAAAAAAGGTTTTACGTTTTGATAGTACTGTTCATAAAACAAAATAATGACAGATTGTCATCGATGTCAGTGTCTGTCATTGTTTGTTTATATACTGCCAGTGGGGACGCCGTTTGACCAGCCGGGTGATCAGCCCTTCTATGTGGGGCCATTTCACCCATTTCCCCTATAACGACTGTCATACATATTCGTATGGCAACCGGGACCGACATCTTAACGTGCTCTCCGAGGCACGACCAGACCAATGCAAATACTCATATTCATGCATACAAATATTTGCACTGAGCGGGGATCGAACCCGCGCCTCCTGCGTAGCGGCCGCATTCAATACCGCCACGCCACGGAGGCTGTCATTGTTTGTTTAAGTCGTACGTATAATTTTAAATGAATGAATATAATGAACTAGTTATCAATCAAGTCTCTAGGTCATATGGAAGTGGGTTAGATTTTAGGGTATCGGTTTTTCGTGACGGTGTGCACCGCAAGACATTATTCTCATCATTTTTCCCTAACGCGCCAAAAAAAGTATAACTTCAAAAATCATCCATTTAATTTCAACGGATTAAACAAGTTCTGATCCATATTGTCCATTAAATTTCCAAAGTAAACCAAATCCCGCAATGTATAAGTTTTTAAAAAGATCCCATAATGTACTTAACTTCATTATTATTCATTACACAACACACACGACCCTGGGGTTATCCTTTCGAGGGCTTACCTGGGTAGCCCGGCAATGGACACTTGGGCAGCACCGTGCGGTTTTAGTCGATGATGGACATAAACCTCCGCTGGCCGGCGGAAGGGTATCCGAAGGGATTTCCGCAGGTAAAAAAAAATAAAAAAACACAACACACACGTTGCTGCTTAATTCCCGTCTTTAGTTAACTGTAACCAACACGTCGAGGGTTCAGTTATAATGAGAATATCACTGTTTACACGTGTTTTATCTATTATAAGGGAAAACTTACTAAGAATAACTTCTGTTTCCACAATACGGAATAACTTTCTAACGAAGATGGTGGCTCTGAAAGAGTGAAGCTCTCTCTTAGACGACTCATGTATTTCGGTTGTTCGCTAACTCCTTTTAAATCACTCAACCGATTTAGATATCCTAGTGGTTATAGGCTAGGAAAATTATAAATGAAAAGTACACACACGGAGGAATATACACCGAAAAAAAAAAAGATTTCTCAATGAAGAAACAAGCCATTCACGCGATTGGTATTAAATTAAGTAATTTGTTCATATACACTCGTACACAGGATAAAAAAGAAAATTGAACTAGCCATTGAGGAATTATCACCGTTAGAAAAAGTCAGGCGGTTAGGTAAGGTCAGGTAAGGTCAGGCGGTCAGGTTAGGTCAGGTTAGGCCCAGTGGTCACATTATGTCTGGTTGACAGTTCAGGTCAAATTACACTTCGCTCAATTTTTGCAACAGCAGAAGCTCATTATTGTACTGTACTAGACTTGGACTGTACTAGGCAGTTTTTCATGGGCTGTATACATATTTATATTGTTGGATGTAGAACAATTCCATGGACTATGCCTTAGTTCACCTTGCATAATACCCGCCGGGAGACATGTAATAGATTAAATATTTTAGTCCATTGGAACCACTAAGCAAATGGGTTTCACCACAATCAAATTTTATCAAAAGGTAATAATCTAAATTTAATATTTATTTGAGGCAAGAAACCTACCACTCACCCTCCCGTCAAACTTCACAATGAGCCACAAATAATTGTGTTAGGAAGACATATAAAATTACATTTAAAAAAACTAAAACAAGGCTGCTACCCCCTAAACTTGTAACTTGAAATTTTCCAATAGTAGGAAAGAAACTTTGAAACATTTTTCGCCTCGTCACGAGGCATACTTAGAAGCCTTAAGCTGGCTACTGACTCGTGCTACACGACGCAATGTAATATGTGAAAGAAGCGAACGAGCATTCGTGCAGTTAGCACCGGGCGAAGATGATGGGACTACCGACCTCCATGATCGGGGGAGGACGGCAGACGGCCGGCTAGCCGTCTTTACAGAAGCAGGCCAAGACGGAGGCGTGTCGTGTGTGTCCTACACATGCCTGCCAACTCACAGACGTGGCATCAAACCCGACCCCAGTGGTGAGGCCGCGACGGCGGCCGAAGTCCATCGGGGAACCTTGGGTTATCCTTTCGAGGGTGCCCGGGGTGCCTGGCAATGGGCCTTTGTGAAGGCCGCCGTGTGGTTTTAGTCGGTTTTATCGCTGGCACCGGTGAGGTGAAACACGTGGGGGTTTCCACACGTAAAAAAAAGGGCGAAGATAATTCAATTGCTCGTTTGTTTTCTCATACAACAGAAGCAATGCTTATGTATTTGCACTGAGTGGGAATCGAATACACGACCTACGATGTGGCAGTCGAACGCTCTACGGCCCGCTATTGATGTCATTGAATGCTATGGTAACATGTTAATGTTAATTCTCGCTTGTTTCCTCGTACTGTCTATAAGAATACTCGCTTTATTTATAATTATTATTTTTATAATAGGTCTTTACCTATGAAATTGCCGAAATTTTCTTACACATTCATGAGTTCGTTATTTCTATAATTTAATAGCTATTACCATTATTTATATTTTGTTTGAAAGTTGATTTCAAGATTTTACAATTCTGTATTAAATTTTGATTTTATTGGCCGCTTGATAAATTAATTCGATCTTCAAAAACCGTACTTCCTAAATGCTATCCAATTTGATGATAAATTTCGTATTACTTAACAGCTGTCACTTTTCAAAAATGTAATAAAGGTTGCTGTTTGTTAGCTTAATGTTGTCTCATTCATATACAAAAAAAAACATAAAATTTGAAATTGTCATTCCTAAAAAAAATGCAAGAATGTTAGTACTGAAAATTGAATTTCCTCCAATTTCTTCAAGAAAAACGGCAATTTCAAATGTAACGACCTAACATAAGTTAAAAAATTTCAGTACAAAAAAAAAAATGCTGTGTATAAAATGTTACATTACATCCCGTAAGACGTATCAGTCGCCAGCTTTAGACCTCTGTGTCACGTGAATATTATGGGGTTAATAAACCAAGGGTGTGTTTTGACCTTCAATTTTTTCCCCGTACAATTCTAAAACATATCACCTAACCTAATTTTATAGCACCAAACTTATATTTACTGAATCAGTTTTGTATATAATCCCTTCTATATACAAATAGACACACATACTGAATTAAAATTCAAATGCATGTGGACATCGTTAGTGAGAGTGAGACGGAAAACACTGCCAAGTCGTACCATACCCTTTAACACGTAACCGAACCTAAAATGAACTCTATAGTGGTATGAATTGAAGTATATTTTAGCATAAACTCGTGAAAAGTTGAGTTCATTACAAAATGAAATGTAGGTATTGGGTGTAGGTGTAACAGCGCATGCGCGAAACATACAGAGACTTCAGTGTGTAGAGAACCGCAGTTCGAGACGCACGTCAGCGCCCCCTGTCGGTTTCATGGGAAACTAAACATGAAATGCGAAATTAATGTGTAGATAACATTGTGTATGCAGTGAACATGTGAAGTGGCTAGTATGATTTTTGTATGTGATTTTTTTTTGTTTGCATGAATTTTTTATGTGAATTCAGCAGTGCGGCAGTGCCTCGGCATAGAGCCTCTGCGTTCTGAACCCAGGTTCGTAAATTAAATTACTTTGTTGCGTGTGCAAACTCAGAAATTGTAATGTAATATTTTTAAGTACTACTTTACCCCAACCGACACTTTGCCGGTTTTTAATTTTAATATAATTTACGTATACATTGTCATGATACGTGAAAAAGGTACCGGTGCTGAATTTTTTCTTTATTCTGATTTCCTTGTGCATTGTAACCAAAGATGTAAATATGTTTTTTATATCTTTGCGATATTTATTACACTGTCTTTTTGTATTGTGCTTAAGTTTGAATTTATATCAGCATACAATCGTAAGATACTGGATTTGAAAGCTACGGTGAGCAAACTTTTATTGGTTTGTTTATCTTAAATGACTATACTGGCTTACTGTAGCAGCACGTAAGCCGGTAGACGGCAACGGGTTCGTCTTGACAAAAAAAAAGTTTTAGATTATAATAAGGACTTATAAAACCTTTCCGTATCCCTTAGGCATAAATACGTAGATTATCTGTAGTGTGCCTCACGGGTACTACGAGACCGGGGCTAATGCTTGACGGCCTCTGTGGCGTAGCGGTAGTGCATGCGACTGCTACGACAGGGGGCGTGGGTTCGATTCCTGCTCAGTGCAAATATTTGTATGCATGAATATGTCTATTTGCATTGGTCTGGGTGTTTCTATGTATAATATGTATGTATTTACAAAAAAAAGTATTTAAGTATGTTTATCCGCATTCTGGAACCCATAACACAAGCTAGTTGAACTATGCTTACTTTGGGTCTAGAAAGCGCTGTGTAGAATGTCATAGAATATTTATTTATTTATTTATATAATGATGAAAGGCCTTCATAGCCATATCATCATCATCATCACCACCATCAAAGTGTTGGTCCCGGTTGCATTCAAAGATTGCATTTTTGAGAAAGAGGTGCATTCTTCTACTCTTCCTCTTGATGTGGGTTACCTTGGCTTTTGCGGGAGCGCCTCTAAGTGAGAAGCTTGCCTCGGCTGTTATTCAGGTGTAGCAGCTAGCACGTGAGGTTGGCTTGCGCTTGATCTTAGTGGGTACACCCAGGCTATAACAGAATCGAACCGACTAACACCAAACAATGTTCTGTCATTACAACCTGTTTATTGCCTGGGAGTATCCAAGAAAGAAGTCATCAGGAATCCATTATCAGTCCATCCACAGTCCGTTCGGAATGTATATTCATTTAATAACAACATTCTATATCAAATTATGGTTTTTAACCTACATTGAAAATGAAAAGGTTCTGATTTCGTTAGAACATTTTTATACTTACATAAACATACATACAATACGTGGGACACTCAGAAAGTATTGCGAAAAAAAGTATTTATATATGAGAGACTGGTCAGTTATAATCTATTTCTAAAATATGATTATTTATGAGTAAAAATAAGTACGTTCCAATTTCAAAATTTCTCTCTGCATTTTTTGCAAGATAATTTCAATTATTGTGTCTCATTGAAAAATGGATCTGCGTCGGGAACATTTTCGCGCTATGATTTTCTACGATTTCAAGTGTCGCCTGAAACCAGACGAATCGTACGATAGACTTCAAATGGCATTCATGGATGAAGGACCTTCCAAGGCGACCGTGTATCTTTGGTATAACGAATTCAAGCGCGGTCGACTGACTTTGGAGGATGAAGAAAGAAGTGGTCGCCCTTTGACGGCTGTTACGGAAGAAAACGTGCTAGCAGAACTAAGAACTTTGGGGTTAACCCCAAAGTTCTTAGTGAACGCCTATGTCTTCTGCAAGCCGGTATAGCATCCTAACGTTGTTAAAGGTTGCATCGAAGGTTAGGTTTATACAGCTTTTATGGGAGCAACTGTCATCTGACCCCCTGACTTCAAAATGAAAGTCTACTCTAGCATCTCTTCCTTTAAATAGCAGGTTTTTGGCTTGCATCTCTTGTCCTTGCTTCAAGAGCAATCAATAACTAGAAATATAAAGAAATAATCAAACTACATCAACAAAATGTCAATATGCTGCTACTTCAAATCCAAAATGATGATTTTTAGAAAAGTATTTAAATGACAAATTAAACAAATTAAAAGAAATAATGTTCCAATAATAACATGTACCAATCCATGAAATCCTGTTGCTATAAAAAAAGTTGATCCATAAATTCTATCTGCAATGGTAAATGCTCTTGCTCGAATCGAAAGACCTCGGGGTGCTCCCATACACCAATAAAAAAACTAAACTTTACAAAATAAGGGTCTCACACAACGTCATAAACAAGCCTTATACCAAACTCTGTTCATGAAATGTGTGGACCGTCGATATTCCTTGAATAAGACATCGACGGCTTACTCAGCACTATCTCGCAAGATGTGCGGGTATATACAATATACACATGTATATATTGACCACTTCGCAGAAGTACCGCTACGGGTGAAGGGCAAACCCCGTCCCTTGAGTCATTAAAACCTTTTTGTACCTTTTTGACCAACTGTAGGTCTCTTGGGGAACCTCGGTAGGCAGGTCATTCGATAATGAACATGTACGCTGGAGGGAAATCCACAAGCATTTTTATAATTCAAGTGGTAGGGTAAATGGGTGGGGTGGTAAATTACACTTTTGTCTGACAAGAGAAACATCGGTAGCTCAGTGGTTAAGAAGTCGGCTTTACGATCGAAAGGTCCCGGTTAGAATCCTGATCATTACACGTGAACGTACTCCTAACACAAGCAATTTAGCATAGCTCGAAAGGTTGATGGGAATAGTAGTCATTTTGGTTACTGCTATCAAAAAAAAGTTATCGACCGTTTTGGAAATCATTTCAGACTTTAGAAATTCACGGCTCACCCATAGTTTCGGTACATCATTTTTAGGGTAAGAACCTATTACTAAGACTCCGCTGACCGTCCTTCTGTCTGTCTGTCCGTCTGTCACCCGGCTGTGATAGTTAGATATTTGAAATTTTCATAGAGGATGTATTTTCATAGAGGTGGGTTCCCATGCAACCAAAGGTGTTTTTTTGCTCGTTATTACTGGATATTTATAACGGCAACAGGTATACGCTTGAAATATTCACAGAATATTCAGTTATATATTAATTATTTTTGCCGTTTTTATAGATAATGATCCGACTCGCACTTGCTGGTTTTTCATCATGCCATCCGACTCGCACTTGGCCGGTTTTTCATCATGCCAAAATTTATATTTCACCGCAGGAAATTCTTTTTGTACCGTGTAGTATATGTCTGGTCAAGTTTTAACAAAATGCACGTAATTTTTGAAGCATGTATCATGCTTTGCAACAAAATACAACTTTATCGACAATAAAGTGGACAGATTTTGGATCGTATTCTCAGATATTTGGTATCAGCAGACAATAAAAAACAACTTAACTACGTAGTACTCAATGAAGTATTTAATAATGAAGAACTTAACTACGAAGTACATAACGCTGAAAATAGAAATCCAGATACAAATGTTGTAAGTTCTCTGGCTGATATTTTTTATATACGCGCTCATACACATCGTTGAACGGGTAGGCAGTGGTCTACAGACGCCCACATTTTACCGTACATTTTCGGTTACACTTACTACGATATTTAATTTCAATTTTTTATTGAAAGGAGGTTTACCTATTTCTCTCAATTGTCCCGTGGTTGTGAGGTTAGCCGGCAGTCGCAACCATAAAAGTTAAAACAAACCAATTAAAGGAGAAGAGTGCACTTCGGGCTCAAAAAAAGTACCAGTACAGTACACGCGACTGGAATTGGCACTTCGATGAAGACGAAGGGGTATCTACTTGTACCGGAGGTCCACAAGTAGACGAGTTTTCCCGGGCATAAAAGTGCAAGTGTTGTATTGGTATTAGATAAACGGTTGTGTTTATCTGTGGATAGTTTTATGAACAACACTCACAAAAGCTTTCGATAATGATAAGGCACGATAAACTGAAGGGCAACGTCATCTATTTTATAATAAAATTGTAATATATTTGTGTCTGTTCATTGGAGCTATTTGAAAAAAAAAACTATGTACCAACCCTCTACCTACATTTGCAAACTGAATGAATAAATAAATAAATGAAAAAAAAACTTGGGTTCTGAATACCAAAATTTTTTTAAATACCTTTTAATAACCAAAAATGTTAACATTACATTATATATTCAGACCAACAGAAGCACTCACATAAATTCGTATTCATAGAAATGTTTCACAGATTGCAAAAGTCAAATAATTTTGGACCATATATTTGTTTGTAAAAACAATTATGTTTATGGCAATCGCTGAAAAAACGTGTCAACTCCAGCCCTTCCTCGCCGTTACTCCTAACTCCGAAGGCAGAAACCAAGAACAGACAGATCGTTTAGCAATCTATGGTCTTGTTTGGGGATTCTGTGGCCCGGACCGGCTGTTTAACTTCTGGCTTCCAGGGTATGACTGAGTGAGCCTACTATACGGTGGCATTCTGCACATATGGCCCACCCAATACCATTTCAGCTTAATGGCTTTTTCTTTCTTACTGCTACCTGTTATAATTGCCAGAGCTTGTATGGATGTATGGATGTACGGATGTTTGTTACTCCGATCTTGAACTTTTTTTTTACTGGTGGTAGAAATTTGATGACACAATTTTGTCACAGAATTTTCGATTCTCTAATCACGATTGCGAAAAACCCTCCATAGTAATCCAACTTCGGTTTGATTGCGTTCAGGGGTCAGAAAGTGCATAGCAGGGCAGGGGGATTGTGGTCGCAGCAGTGGGACCAGTGGGTGTCACGCGGTGGTGAGACGACAATCCTATTCTGATGAGGCCGTCAAGCTGAGTGCCACCATTATTAACATGGTACGTGTATGTAATGGTGACCCTCTTTCCTGAGACTTTACCTTCAGCTTACCATCAGGCGAGGTGAAGTCAAATTGACGTGTCCTAAATATAAAAAAATAAATAAAAAAATATACACTAACTCAAAATGAAACCAATGGTAAAATTTTCTTAACCTAATAACCTTAGCTGAATTTTCTGTTTATCTGTAATTATTCATAAAATTACCCGTCGAGTTTGTTAGGGACTAAAGCCTACTGCGCAGGTAGCTCTCAATCCTCTCATAATCTTATAATCACCTTGTCCCTGCAGCTTAACAGGGTAATATTAATAATGTTTGGTTGAGAACTTATATCGGATTATATTATAAATCGTATTTGTAATGGACACTATAAGTAAATCTTCTTTTACATCATCTTTATATTTCACTAGCTGGTGCCCGCGGCTTCAACCACCTGGAATTCTGATCCCGTCTCCGCTACTAATGGAACCCTATTCCACCACCACAACCTTTATAAGATACAAAATTCCACCATACATCATTCTGTTATAACCAAAAGCTCCCAGATGGCTGATTTTTTTCCCGATAGCTCTAACAACTATCATTATATTTTAGTCAAAGTATACAAAAACTTTTCAAGTTATAAACAAAAACCTTAATCGAGAACCACTCTATCCATTATTGTACAAGATTATAAGATAAAAAACATGTATTTATATGAATAAAAAAAATCGGTACAGTTGATTTTGAGTATATCGCGTCTGTTCACGAGACGCGGCGGAGGACTTTGTTTTTGGGGTTATCCTTTCGAGGGCTAACCCGGGGTGCCCGGCAATGGACACTTGGGGAGGACACCGTGTGGTTTTAGTCGATCTGATTCCGACACGCCCACCCCATCATCGGCACCGATTTGTTGAAGCCCGTGGGGGTATCCACACGCTAACAATAAAAAATAAAAATAAAAATGTACTGATAGTGATACAATTATAGATTACATAAAGAGTCATAATTTAAAGAACATAAAAATAACCGTATATACGATTTCCCCTACGGAGATGCGAATGTTAGGATTGTTGGGGTGTGAAGAGGATGGACAGAATAAGGAATGATATTTCAACTTTGTTTAATTTTCGGGTGTACGTACTTATGGGGTCGGGGTGCGAGGGATATGCTCTATGGGCAACCTTACACCCCGGCGTCTGAAGTCCCGAGACGGCGTGCGGTTTTAGTCGGTTCAAGCCCGACATAACCGCCCCCGCTGGCCGGCGGGGGGTAATCCGAGGGGATTTCGGCTAGGAAAAAAAAGTACTAAAAATTTTATCAATCCCAAAACTTCATTATGTACTATATATCTATTCTGTGACGTCACCTAGGCACCTTTTTTTTTTTGTTATTTTGTTCTATATTTATTTAACAATACATCAGACAAGACAAGGAAGAAAGATTTTGACGCTTAAAATCAGTACTTTATGCTGAGTGTCCATCCCTTATTGCGGACATAGCTTACATAATGTTAATACTGTTTCCATTCTAATATTGAGAGATTTAATATTGCTATAACTTGCCACGTAACATGACACTTTGTCGAGTTATCAATGTTGCCATAATTGTCAATTTTGTCATACGTCTATATTGATATGCGCACTATGCTCAGACGGCAGCGCCCACAGATAAATAATATATTTAACAGGCCTCTTGGTCAATGTTGTGTACGAGCATTCGCCGCCAGAGTAGCTTTGTTTTTATTTTTATTTTATTAATAATTTTATCTATAATATAATAAAAAGCGGCCAAGTGCGAGTCGGACTCGCCCATGAAGGAATGAAAGGTAAATTGCGTTTTACGATTTATGACTTATTAAAAAAAACTACTTACTAGATCTTGTTCAACCCAATTTTCTGTGGAAGTTTACATGCACATCATATATTTTTTTTAGTGTTATCAGTTTCTTATTTTAAAAGTTACAGGGGGGGACGAACACACATTTTACCACTTCGGAAGTGTCTCTCGCGCAAACTATTCAGTTTAGAGAAAAATTATAATAGAAACCTCAAAAGCCCTACCCATAGATAACTTACACGTTTGGGTTAAACGAAAAAAAATAATTGAGTTTCAGTTCTAAGTATTTGGGAGCCCCCCAAATTTATTGTTTTTTTTCTATTTTTAAGTGAACATCTTAATGCGGTTCACAGAATACATATACTTACCAAGTTTCAATAGCATAGTTCTTATAGTTTCAGAAAAAAGTGGCTGTGACATAGGGACGGACAGACAGACATACATGACGAATCTATAAGGGTTCCGTTTTTTGCCATTTGGCAACGGAACCCTAAAAATGAATCGCTGAATGTGTTACTAAGCGCAAAGCTCGAGAGCAGATGAACCGATTTCGCTATTTCAATTTAAAATATTCCTCGAAGTACGAGGATGGTTCACGACAGGACGACGGACAGAAAAATTATAAAAATTGCCTGAAAAAAATAAGGAAAAGAAGGGCGCAGGCATGTTTGGGATAAATAGGTGCCACGGGGCGAAGTACTTTTCTTTTTTTATAACACTCAAGTGGCAGACAAGCTCACGGCCCACCTGATGGAAAGTGGTTTCCGTGGCCTATGAACGCGTGCAACACCAGGGGCGTCACACTCGCGCTGCGGACCCTGCAAAAACCTTCTAATGTAAGTAAATATATATGTAAGTATGCCACGGGCGAAGCCGCGGGGGACAGCTAGTTGTAAATATACCTTTTTTTTTTTTTTTTATCGTGCGGAAATCCCTTCACTAATCAGCAATAAAAAAACATGTTTTCTTTCTTCTTCTTCTTCTCATACTGATTTCCTAGTGGCATCCAAAGTTTACCCGGTTTTGATTTATATGTCAGCTTTTCTGCGACTGCCGTTAGACCCTGACCCCGAACCTTGAGAGGCAAGCCTATGCCAGAGCCTCATGTTTAGTACCCGAGGGGGCCATCTCGTAACCGGAGATGGCCCAGGGTCAGTCGGGGTGCGAGGGATATGCTCTATGGGCAACCTGACACCCTGGCGTCTGTAGACCCGAGACGGCGTGTGGTTTTAGTCGGTTCAAGCCCGACAGAACCGCCCTGACCCCGCGCTGGCTGGCGGGGGGGTATCCGAAGGGATTTCTGCACGAAAAAAAAAAGTTGCACCGACTTCTAGGTGAAGTTGGTTTGGACTCACAGGTATGGGTAAAGTTCTCTACATTCCATCGAAGTCTCTCGAAATCTATTGTTTATAGATCTACTAGTCTAATAACGTTTTATTTCTTTTTACATCAGTATTTATGTGCCTAAGTGTTTCGATGAAATATTGAAACCTATCCGTTATTGTAGGTATTAATAGTTTTGTTTGATACTAAAATAAACAACGTTGAAAATAGAAGAGCTAATTTTAACAACGGATTTGTTACACTTTAACTGCGCTGAGGATCTAATAACCAATATTAAATCATTGTTACATATTGGTTATTGGTGATTACATCATTGTTTTTGGCTTTATAGGGCTCCAGTTAGAACTTAGTGGACTTAACCTTATCTGCGCAACCGTATACCTCTGGAGTGATGGACGAGGATCTGGTGAAGTTTTTTCACTCGGGGTTGGGGGACCAGATAGCAATTGTTTCCTTAAAAGCTCTGAAGTTCAAGTTTTCGATATACCTGGGATTTTTTTTAAAGAAAATTAGTAACCGAAATTACTAATATTCCCCTTAACCCCTCCAGCTAAGCTTAATTGCTTGTGTTAGGAGTGGGTTCACGTCGGTAGTGTAATGGCCAGGATTCGAACCCAGGACCTCTCGATCGGAGGGTCGACTCCACTACCCACTAAGCTACCGACGCCGACGGGATTGGTGCTAACTGATACTCATATCCACCCAATTCATCATCATCATCTTAGAATGGTTCCCGATTGTATACGAGGTTATCACCTCGAGGCCCGGGTTCCATTGTTCCTTCCCCTCTTTTAGACTTGGCTTATACGGCCTTTATGGGAGTGACTGATATCTGACCTCACATCACCGAAAAGAAAACCAGCGCCAGAACCTCGTCTGTCAATCAGCAGGCTTGCAGGTGACTTTTCTCGGGCTGTTTAACCCGAAAATAAATATATATTTCTCTCTACGATCTTCGAAAACACACAAATTCAAAAAAAAATCGCTCGACTGCTAAGTCAGAGGTCGCGGGTTCGATTCCCGCTCAGTGCAAAAACGTATATTTGCATTGGTCTGGGTGTTTCTATGTATAATATGTATTTATTTACAAAAAAAGTATTTAAGTATGTTTATCCGCAATCTCGAACCCATATGACAAGCTCTGCTTAGTTTGGGTCTAGATGGAGTTGTGTACTTTGTCCTACAATATTTATTTATTTATTATTATTGTTTATCATTTTAGTCGACAAAATTTTGTGCATGACTAAATCAAAAATGGAGTCTAAATTTAAATAAGACGCAGGCAACATTACTCAAATTCACATCGCAAAAGCGCAAACGAAAGAGCCTCGAAACATCTGCTCTCGAATATTTCGCCAGCATCTTCCAGCCAATTACTTACAATTTCATCAACCGTAACATGCTAACCTAAATCTCTCAGATATCCAAGTGGTGACGTCACAACAGCACAATAGTCCACCATTCAGCGCGATAACTTTTATTCTTGTTTACGAGGTGTGCTTGTTTGTGGTTGAATGTTAAATTTCCTCCGAGAATATTTAAATTTTTGATCGTATGATTATTTTGTTAAAGCATTAAACTGAATTTTAATTGGAAATGCCCGATGTTACTCGAGCCTGCAAAAGCCTTAATATCTCTGGAAGGCTCTGCTTACAGAGCTACTTAAGACCCATCACGGTTCATTGAAATTTTCCTAAACGTTTACAATTTCGTAGAGAAAATTAAAACGCATCAGAATTCAAAAGAATTTTAAACCGTTCTTGATAGAAGTATGTAGTTAAATATAAAATAATGTTTCTGAACTGCCGTTTTGACCAGGTTGCACTGGACATGGTCACAGATTATTGCAGCCTGTGACCATGCTCAATGCGTGATCAACCTGGTTGGAACATAAAACAATTTCAACGTATTATATTTAAATCATACACACACACAATATTATTTTTAGGGTTTGGTACCTCAAACGATAAAAAGGTACCCTTATAATCCTCCGTGAGCGCAGGCCTGGGGGTGGCAGGTGAGGCCGCCTGTCACCCCGGCAGAAGCAGGCCGGGACGGTGGGGCGACTAGCGCCCGTCCCCCAAACCGGGGCAAGACGGGGACACCGTGGTTCCCAAACCCGAGGGGGCTATCTCGAAACCGGAGATGGCCCAGGGTCAGTCGGGGTGCGAGGGATATGCTCTATGGGCCCGAGACGGCGTGTGGTTTTAGTCGGTTCAAGCCCGCTGGCCGGCGGGGGGGTATCCGAAAGGGAAGAATCCACGAAAAAAAAAAAGGTACCCTTATAATAAGATTGCTCTCTTGTCCGTCTGTCCGTGTGTCACCACCGATTTTCTCAGGAATATGTGTATAAAAATCAAAGTGCTGAGTCAACAAGATAAGATATGGCAAAGTTAGATTTTTGCGAAAACTTGTAACTACGAAAATTTAACTTAACTTTCAACTTTTCAAAAAAAAAGAAAATATTTATTGCGATAGGTAGCAATTTTATTAGGTAGTTTTTACAAATTTTAAAATGGGTAGGTACGGAACCCTCGGCGCACGAGTTCGACTCCCACCTCTCCGTTTTTTTATCATTGATCTCTCCTTCTTATTATGGTTATCATTATACTTGGTTATGTTATCATTATAGTTATGTAACTCTGACTTAGAATAGTACCAATCTATAGATAGGCTCCAAAAAAATATAGGTATATGTGATATTGCCGGAAGTTTACGCGAATGTCACACATTGAAATAAAACTATTTTTAACGGATTCTATCGCGACCCCCGTGACCACCGGCCGCTGAAAAGCAACCGAAACGTCGGGATCAATGTAAAATATAAAATAACATCAAATAAATCGCGATAGAATCCGTTAAAAATAGTTTTATTTCAATAGGTATATGTTTTTATGAATATACATATGTATGTATAATATATAATACACATACAGCCTTTCACTACGTCGACAGTGGTGACTTCGGCACCCGCGAAGACAAGATCAACGAGCTCCTCAGAAGAATGGTCTAAATTAAAAAAAAAAGATTATACATACACACACACACACTAAAATGTTTTTATGAAACTAACTACGCAACTATGATATAAGATTGAAGATTGAATCCTTAATCCCAGTCTTTTTATTTTAAAGGAGCTCCTCAGAAGAATGGTCTAAATTAAACAAAAAGATTATACATACACACACACACTAAAATGTTTTTATGAAACTAACTACGCAACTATGATATAAGATTGAAGATTGAATCCATAATCCCAGTCTATTTATTTTAAAGGAGCTCCTCAGAAGAATGGTCTAAATTAAACAAAAAGATTATACATACACACACACACTAAAATGTTTTTATGAAACTAACTACGCAACTATGATATAAGATTGAAGATTGAATCCATAATCCCAGTCTATTTATTTTAAAGGAGCTCCTCAGAAGAATGGTCTAAATTAAACAAAAAGATTATACATACACACACACACTAAAATGTTTTTATGAAACTAACTACGCAACTATGATATAAGATTGAAGATTGAATCCACAATCCCCGTCTATTAATTTTAAAGGAATTTTAGTAACCGAAATTATCAATATTTCCGTTAATCCCCCCAGTTAAGCTAAATTGCTTGTATTAGGAGTGGGTTCACGCCGGTAGTGTAATTGCCAGGATTCTAACCCGGGACCTTTCGATCGTCTTCTGAACGACTAAGCTACCGATCGCTTTATTCTTGGTATTTATAGAACTTATACCTGTAATAACTTTTTTAGACGTAGTGTTGACACATATGTATAATGATGAGTTTAAAGAATTGGATATATTCAGTAATAGTTTGGCTGCTTACAAAATAAAATTACGCAAGCAACTCCTAACCACAAATTATTATATTTGTTATTTAGTACTTAATTGTGACGGTTGTCTTCATTCGGTGTTTTGTATGTAACTTTCTTTTTTTTTTTTTCGTGCGGAAATCCCTTCGGAAACCCCGCTCCCCGCCTGGCAGCGGGGGTGGTTATGTCGACTCTTGTTTTTCTTTTTTGTATGTATTAATATTAATTGTAATGTACCGTATACTACCTTAAACTATTATGGAACTCTAAGTATATAATAGGTATTTACCTATGAAATTGCCGAAATTTTCTTACAAATTCATGAGTTCCTTATTCCTGTAATTTAATAGCAATTTCCATTATTTATATTAGCTATTTTCATTATTTATTATTTTGTTTGAAAGTTGATTTCAAGATTTTACTACTTTGTATTATATTTTGTTCGTATTGGCCGCTTGATAAATTAATTCGATCTTCAAAAACAGTACTTCCTAAATACTATCCATTTTGAAGATAAATTTCGTATTACTTAACAGCTGTCACTTTTCAAAAATGTAATAAAAGTTGCTGTTTATTAGCTTGATGTTGTCTCATTCATACACAAATATAAAAATTGGATTTGTCATTACTAAAAAAAATTCAAAGATGTTAGTACAAAAAATTGGGTTTCCTCCAGTGTCTTCAAGAAAACCGGCAATTTCATATGTAACGACCTAATATTTTTTCTTCTTGATGTAAAAACTTTATTATGACTGTCTGTTTCCTAAATAAAATGGAATTAAGAAAATATACACTGATCCAAATCTATAGGAAAACTAACCATACTAATTGCTAAAAAATTCAATTCAAATAAATATACCACCAAAATACGACAGGCATCTACGTCACGAGTGAGTTCATAAATTATAATAGACCTGACATTGTCCCCGACTGCATCCCCTGGGCATTCCCTTGGTCGTTATATAAGATATTCATAGTTCTATTCATAGACATAAACTACATGTATTATGTTCTAGGACAGTCTTGTTACTTGTTAGGACGTCGATGTCTAGTGCCACAGAATAGATACTACCGTACTAGTATCTCATATAGCAAAGGGCAATTAATTTTAAAAAATCGGCCAAGTGAGAGTTGGACTCGCTCATGAAGGGTTCCGCAGCAGCAAGTAACATAATAGTTCTTTTTTTCGGCGATCGCCGTAAATATGGTTTGTTTTTGTTGTTAGGTTTTTTGTTTTGTTTTTTTTTTGTGTCTATTGATGTTTTTGTGTTCCTTTTCTTTTTTGTATATTTAAAATTTTAAAACTTATATGTTTGTCGGATGTACTCCACATAGGAGTCAGTTGAAAACCAGCGCTAACCGAGGGGGCCATATCGAAACCGGAGATGGCCCAGGGTCAGTCGGGGTGCGAGAGATATGCTCTATGGGCAACCTTACACCCCGGCGTCTGCAGACCCGACACGACGTGCGGTTTTAGTCGGTTCAAGCCCGACATAACCACCCCGCTGGCCGGCGGGGGAGGTATCCGAAGGGATTTCCGCACGAAAAAAAAAAAAGGTACTGAAATGCCTGGCATTATGCTGAACTGACTGCTTTTTTGGTGCAATGTGGAGTATATGCTTTGTGACTTAACTAGTTATGTAAATTGTGTTGCACCAAAATAAAGTGATTTTTCTTTCTTTCAATAATGTGTTTATTTAATTTTTATATTTGATTTGATTGAATGAAAAGTAATTTGCGGTTTACGATTTATGACGTATTAAAAAAAACTGTTTACTAGATCTCATTCAAACCAATTTTCGATGGAAGTTTACATGGTAATGTACATCATATATATTTTTTAGTTTTATCATTGTCTTATTTTAGAAGTTACAGAGGAGAGGACACACATTTTACCACTCTTGAAGTGTCTCTCGCGCAAACTATTGAAGGCCTATCCATAGATATGCATGTTTGGTGAAAAAAAAAATTGAGTTTCAGTTCTAAGTATGGAATCCCCAAAATTTATTGTTTTATTTTTCTATTTTTGTGTGAAAATCTTAATGCGGTTCACAGAATACATCTACTTACCAAGTTTCAACAGCATAGTTCTTATAGTTTCGGAAAAACAGTGGCTGTGACATACGGACGGACAGACAGACAGACAGACATGACGAATCTATAAGGGTTCCATTTTTTGCTATTTGGCTACGAAACCCGAAAAATGGAATCTTTTTATTGATTGATGTTAAAAATCTGGACAAATGTTATTTGATCCCGCGTGGTGAAGGTTCTGTATTTGCGTATTATTATTGTTTGTACATGTGGAAACCCCCAACGGGTAGCAACCTCATCAGGTCTAGTGAAGTGGTTAGGTCAGGATAGATTGGACGTCGCCCTAACGAGAGTTTCAAAGGTGTGGTGCCCACCTTAGTGGGCACGCGCCTAGGGGGGGCCTCCTTAGATGTATTCTCGCATAATTTCAGGCCCCCCCGACAAGGCGCAGAGCATGGCGCACCATGGGGTTTAGTGGGTATGCTCATCCGCCTGGATGGGAGAGTCCCACACATGATCTCCGGCTATTGCCCCGTAGCCGGAGGTGCCGCGCGTAATAGCATTCCCCACGTAAAAAAAAAAGGATCGAACCGACTACAACCTGATGGTGTTCCGTCCACATAAGTCGTTTACCATGGACCCCAGGTATACCCTAGGAAATAACTCTCCAAGAACCCTCCCAGACTTGATTGATTGGAAAAGGGGGAGCCCTTGTTCCTCCGGCTAATATTCTGCTGATGTGGGAGTAGCCCATGTTTTAGGTTACTCGGTTTCTGAACGTATCTCTCTGATTAGTAGAGGACGCTGTGACGATTAAGTGAGGGGGTGGGGAAGTTCATATTATTACCATACAGCGGTGGGTGTCATGTGATGTGGTCCTGCATGAACCTGGGCCTGGTTAAGCCCATACCCTGACCGGCAAAGGACAGGAACGGTGATTTTGCGGGGCTGTGAGTAAGAAAATCAAAACTAGAACTTTTGATATAAAAATTAATGAAACATTTTAAAATCTATACTTATCAAAATTACGTCTAAGTTCGTTTAAATTTCACTACGAAACAAATAATAATCTCTTTGTCGATTACCTATCTGTGTATTGCATCCAAATTCCTAGAGTTTGCTCATTCGAATAATTGGAATCGATTCAGCTCCGTTTGCCACTTGGTTCTGATCAAACTCCTTTGAAGTTCCGCCTTTAATTCATTAACACCTTGTATTTATATTTATCTACTGTTGGCGGGGTTTGCGTTAATTTAGATCATGTTTTCACAGTTTCAGTTGTTAATTGACATCTATAGAAGAGCGAGATGAAAATTAGATTAGAAAGAGAGAGAGAGAGAGACAAAAAATAGATGAAGAATCTCTGTTACACATTTTAAAAGCTTATTTTTAACCCCCAACTCAAATACGACGGGGTGCTATAAGCTTGACGTGTCTCTGTGTGTGTTTGTCTGTGGAATCGAAGCTCCCGTACGAATGAAACGATTTTAATGCGGATTTTTTTTTGTTAAAAACCGATATGCTCGAGATGGTTCTTAGCTATGAATAAATTTGTGTCCCGACAAGTCTTGATGATTTGGCCATCCACGCCCAGTTGAAAAAATCATCCTGTTCACTGAATTGTGTAAACCATAAATTTATTATGAATTGAAGAAGCCATTTGATTTAAACGCTGTACAAACCAACACCGTTTTAAGATTGTTTTATTAAACTGACCTGTTACCGAATTATTACTACGCTTATAATATATTATTAAACTAGGAATTCAGTGCAGGGTGCGACTGAAATAAATTGAGCTGAGCGAGCAGGACTCTTACTTGAAAATAAGACACCTTACTACGGTCGCGCGCTTAGCTAAGGCCGCGCGCTCGTGAAACGGTTTTTCGGTGATTATTCCTCAATGGTACATCGAACATGAACCATCTCGCTTCAAAACACTCCTCGGTGTACACACTATCACCGTGGTAAATTTGGTGAAGATCGCGCAAGAGGTTACGGAGGAGTTCAGCAACCAACAAACGGCTATGCCGGGTATAAACTTTTAATTATAATGAATAAATGTGCTACATGAATGACCTTCATATATACTCACGCCTTTCTCCTACAGGGGTAGGCAAAGTTAACAGCCCGCCATCTGTTTCTATCTTTACATACCTTAGACATGAATTATACAGAAATGTATGGTACGCATATGGCACGTGTAAGCTTCTATATAAATTTACTTACAATACTATTAAAATGTATGATATTACTTCCGGTTGTTACTGTTTAAATTCATATGATATTAAAATAATAATTAGAATAATATAATTAAAATATAAGAATAAAGTATAGTTACTTATTCAATTGTCGCACTGGCCGGAAGGAACAATTCTTTAAAATATTAATAAAATATGACGCAACTTCTGTTCTACCGACATTTATAAAAACGACCACCGGCCAGTGTGACGGGAATTCGCGTTTTAGAAATTGGAGTGTACGGACGATTAATATATAAGGGAAGGATCATAAGATTCATAAGTGAAGAGTAAATTGAATGTAAAAGTGTTGAGTTATAATAATAAACAGAAATTGTGAGTGCAACAGACTTTAATTACCTGACCTCTTTAAAAGGTCAGAAGTGGGATAACTTCGAGGCTCCTTGCCTTGAAGCATACCTGGACGTCCACAACGAAAGGTAATGTTTTATTTTAATCACAGATTAAACCTAATCAAAGTTTAAAACTATAATTATTTAAAAACAGGTAGTTATAATAAGTCATCTAGTTGTATTGAATTTTGATAGTATAAGCAGTATAATAAGTAGTATAATAATTAACACTAATTGAAATAAAGCTACTTTTTTTAACGGATTTTATTGCGGTGAATTTTGTTTTACGTAAACTTTAGAAAATAATAATGAACACCAATGTTATAACTAGCTTTTCTCTTTCTTTGCTTTTACCCTCACATGTTTTTTTTATTATTTAATATTTTGAATTATGTTAACAGCTTGTGCAAACTCTTTGTTTGTTACATTTTAATCCTTCTAAATCCTAGCCGGATCTCATATACATATTTTAAAAGTAAGAGTTCAATGAAAAGAAAATATGAATGGAACTACTAGCTATCCATAACTGTGATAATATTAGTATTCAGAAATACTGGTTACATTTTTTTTTTTTTTTAATTTAAATTGCTAACGGCTACTGCCAAAGTTTTTCTATTTTATTTTGAAGGTATTTAAACAACAGTTACTGGTTGTATTGTATATGTTTTCAGTGTACAATTCTAACATTGTGATGGAGAAAGAACGAGGTAGACGTAGACGCCGAGGAAACTCAAACGATACAAGCAGCAGTGAGTCTCAAACATCTTCTGAAAGATCAACCAGAAGATCCAAGACGCGGCATAAAGGTTCTCGGTCCCGAAGAAGACTACGCCATCATAAAAGGTCTAGGCGAACAAGATCTCCTAAAAACCTCACACCGATTGTCATCCCTGTTGATAATACTGCTAGTCAAGGCACTTCACGGAATAGTACCGCTGCTGATCCCGGAATGGTATCTCGACAGACGAATGTACCAGATACTGCAACTATACCTGCTGGTGCTTCAAGCCGACGCGCATCGACCAGTGAAGGTGACACTTGCGTACCACCCCTACAAGTAAGCTCACAACCCGATCCTAATAATTTCGTAGACATATTTAAAGATTTAGTACAATTACTTCGTAGTGATGGGAGAGCCGATCGTTATCCTGCCATGAACGTTATACCAGAGTTTGACCCTAGCAAACGTAATCAGACTATAGACATGTGGATTACGAAAGTTAACGAATGTGCAAAGATTTATAGTTGGTCTCAGAGACAAACAATACATTATGCTCTTCCGAAATTAGTCGGATTAGCACAAAAATGGTCTGCCAAGCTTACTTTTTACATGGAGTGAATGGCAGGATAAATTAAGGCTGGCTTTCCCTAGCGACGAAAATTATGGGCAATTGTTGACGGAAATGCTTGCGTGCAAAGCTCGATTTGGTGAACCTTTCGAAGAGTATTATTACCAGAAAATGGTACTCTTGAATCGGTGCAATATTAGCGGTAAAAATGCTATCGATTGCATTCTATTTGGTATTGAAGATAGATCAATACGGACAAGTGCAGAAGCAGCTCAGTTTACCGAGCCTGATAAATTACTTGTGTATCTTAGAAACGTCAAAGTTTCTAGGCGCACAGAACGGTTTAATGGGCCACATCGATCTAATGAGTCGCACGCGAGCAATTCTGACAACAAGCGATCGAGGTTTATTAAAGGTAATAGCAATGAAACCAATAATACTACCATCAAATGTTTTAACTGTGGTGAAGAAGGACATTCATACTACAAATGTAAGCAAGCAATCAAACGATGTGATAATTGTCGTAAGGTTGGCCATTTAAGTAATGAGTGTAATGGTAAACAGGAATCCGCGGTGAAAAATAAAATTCTACAAATATCAGCAGAACAAGGCAATTGTGACTCTAAGTTCTTTAAGAAAGCTAAACTAAATGGGATAGCCATTGACTCTTACATAGATTTCGGCAGTCAGTGTACTATGATTCGAGAATCTAATGCTAAGCAATTAGTTCAGACTGTTACATACGATGATTTACCAGTGTTAAAAGGTTTTGGAAATTCAGTTGTAGGTTGTTTGGGTAAATGTACACTTGAACTTCAAGTAGATTCGGCTAAAGCACACGTAAATGTATTAATAGTATCTGACCAATACTTGCAAGTACCTTTGATGATAGGTCAGACATTTACAGAACAAAAACACATTGTAGTATATAAAACTGTAGATAAATTATACATTACTCAGAAGGTTACAAATATAGACAACGTATCGTTATTCACTAACGAACCCATAGTTATTAAAGGTTATACAGAAGTTTGTGTCTATTCCAATCCCATTTATGATGGAAATATATTTATAGACTCTAGTATTTGCCAGAGACCCCTTAAGGGATATGAAATAATACCAATTGTCACGAGATTAACCGAAGGTAAAGGAAAACTATTAGTAAAAACTATAAATGATCAAGATGTTGAGATTGATAAAGATGTCTTGATATCTCGCGCCATTACATTAGTTGATATAAAACCTCATCTAATAAATAGAATCACAAAATCTGATTCGTCCAATGTCAGCATTATTGAGACAAATATGGTTAATATGAATAATAATATGTCTGATAATGATGTAGTTAAATTAATCGATCTACTAAATGAATATCGCGATTGTTTCTCATTCTCAACCAAAGAATTAGGTTGTATGATCGGAACTGAGATGGACATAAAACTAAATGATAGTACTCCTGTTGTATATAGGCCCTATAGGATGCCTCTAAAGGAACGTGAAGTAGTTCGCGAAATGGTCCAAGAGCTTGAACATTCTGGGATTATTAGACAATCTTCTTCTGAATACGCATCACCTATAATTCTAGTAAAGAAGAAAACGGGTGATTATCGCTTATGCATTGATTACCGAGCCTTAAATAAGAAAACCATCAAGGTACATTATCCTCTTCCTAGAATAGATGACCAGTTAGATAGTTTGTCAGGGTTTAAATACTATACTTCATTAGATCTGGCATCTGGGTACTATCAATTGCAAATGTCAGAGTCATCCAGACACTTGACAGCATTTGTCACACCAGACGGGCATTACGAATTCAATCGTATGCCTTTTGGTTTAGTTAATGCACCATCTAATTTTCAAAAAGCCATTAATAATATATTGGGCAATGCAAGGTTCAAAGAAGCTTTCGCGTACATGGATGATATTATAATTCCATCTAAAACTGTAGAATCTGGCTTGAAAACACTAAAAGATATTTTTGAATTATTTCGTCGTTCTGGATTAACGCTTAAATTATCAAAGTGTAATTTTTTGATGGAGTCTATCGATTATCTGGGATTTGAAGTTAGCGAAAATGGTATTAGACCTGGTAGATCGAAAATACAAGCAGTTGAAGCCTTTCCACGGCCAACTGACCAACATAGAATAAGACAGTTTATAGGTCTAGCTAGTTTTTTTAGAAGATTTATAAGAGGGTTCTCTGCTATCGCCAGACCTCTTACAAGTTTGCTAAGAAAAGATGCTCAATGGCACTGGAGTCAGGTTGAGGAGGATTCTTTTGTAACTTTAAAAAAAGAACTAATAAAGCGTCCTATCCTGGCATTCTACAATTCCTCATATGAAACTCAATTACATACCGATGCATCCAAAATAGGTATTGCTGGGATTCTCTTACAAAGGCCTAGTAAAGATTTTCCATTTAATGCTGTCGCTTATTATAGCAGACAAACTTCTCCAGAAGAAGGTCTGTTTTCATCGTATGATTTAGAGACATTAGCTGTAGTCGCCTCCCTGCATAGGTTCAGAGTGTATCTTATAGGTATACCTTTTACCATCGTTACTGACTGCAACTCCCTAAGAGCAACTTTTGAAAAGAGGGATGTTTTACCTAGAGTTGCCCGATGGTGGAATGTAATGCAGGAATACGACTTTAATATTCAATACAAACCTGGCACAGCTATGTCGCATGTCGACGCTCTTAGTCGAAATCCGCTGATCACCGAACCCATTTCATTAGAAGTAAACGTTGTTGATACAAATTGGGTAATCACCGTACAACAAAACGATCCCGAAGTTCAGCGAATTATGAATATATTAAATAACGATGACACAAACAATATTGTAGAGATTAAGAATAATTTTGTCATTAAGAGGGGTTTATTATATAGAAAAACTAATGAAGGGGAACGTTGGGTTGTACCAAAAGGGGTTCGATGGCAGATTTTAAAGTCCAATCATGATGATTTAGGGCATTTTGCGTTCGATAAAACATATAACAAGATTAAGTCTCAGTTTTGGTTTGCTAAAATGAGAAAATTTATAAAGAAGTATGTGCAGTCGTGCTTAGAATGTGCATACACTAAAGTACCAGCAGGTAAAAGAGCAGGTGAACTTCACCCCATTCCAAAATCTGATCGCCCCTTTCACACAGTACACATAGACCATTTGGGTCCGTTTGTTCGTAGTAGGAAGAAAAATTGTTACATTCTTGTAATTGTAGAAGCTTTCACAAAATTTATTATTCTTGTACCTGTAAAAAGCACAAAGTCTATACATTCCATAGCTGTTATGAAAAATTACTTTCATACTTTTGGCGTTCCTATTAGAGTGATATCGGATAGAGGAACCTCGTTTACATCTCATGAATTCAAAAACTACTTACATTCTTTGGGAGTTAAACATATCATGAATGCTGTTGCCACACCTCGCGCCAATGGCCAGGTAGAGCGCTATAATCGAACAATTTTAACGGCTTTATCGGCCACCAATCATGGGAAGCCTGAAAATATCTGGGATGAAAGTGTTTCAGAGATTCAATGGGCACTTAACAATACTTTAAACAAGGGAACTGGTAAAACACCTGTCCAAGGTCTCTTTGGAGTTAACCCTGTAGGTACGTCAAATTCCATCCTTAATTTAAATTTAGAAGAAGAGTCATCAGAGTCAAACAAAAGTATTGAGGAAATTAGAGCAGAAATAACTGAACATATAGAACAAAGGCAGCTGGAACAAAAGGCGAGATATGACAAAAGTAGGAAGAAAGTAGTATATAAAGTAGGAGATTTAGTTCGTGTAGAAAGAGAGGTTCCTTCAACTGGAAGTAGCCGAAAACTAATTCCTAAAATTCGTGGTCCATACAGGATAGTAGAAGTTTTAGAAAACGATAGGTACAAAATTATTGATACACCATTATCGCGTAAAGGTAGCAGAAATTTTTCAGGTATATTCTCAGTTGACAAAATTCATCCCTGGTTAGTGTTTAATAGAAATAGTGACGATGAATCAGAATCAAATATTGAAGAAGAAAATAATGAATGACCTATGTTTGATTGCTTGGACTATAATCTGTATCGTTATGTAAATTAAGAAAATATTGTGCATGCAAATTAAGTAGGCAATTATTAGTAAGAGAAAATATGAAATTATTAATATTGTATACATCATACATAGCGATTTTGATTTATATATTAATTACAGGATTATATATATAATTATTTGTAAGCAATTAGACCAGCTGTGGATATGAATGAGGCCACAATGGTTCAGTATATTTATTTCATGGTTGATTAAGTCTGGCATGCCGGATTAGCTGTGGATATGATGAGGCCACAATAATCATGTGGCGTGTCAGATCAGATATAATTATGTTGACAAACTAGACTAGCTGTGGATATGAGTGAGGCCACAATGGTTCAATATATATATGTAATTGTTGATTAATTCTGGCATGCCGGATTAGCTGTGGATATGATGAGGCCACAATAATCATGTGGCGTGTCAGATCAGATATAATTATGTTGACAAACTAGACTAGCTGTGGATATGAGTGAGGCCACAATGGTTCAATATATATATGTAATTGTTGATTAATTCTGACAAGCTGGATTAGCTGTGGATATGATGAGGCCACAATAATCATGCGGCGTGTCAGATATAATTATGTTGACAAACTAGACTAGCTGTGGATATGAGTGAGGCCACAATGGTTCAATATATATATGTAATTGTTGATTAATTCTGACAAGCTGGATTAGCTGTGGATATGATGAGGCCACAATAATCATGCGGCGTGTCAGATATAATTATGTTGACAAACTAGACTAGCTGTGGATATGAGTGAGGCCACAATGGTTCAATACATTTATGTAATTGTTGATTAATTCTGACAGGCTGGATCAGCTGTGGATATGATGAGGCCACAATGGTTCAATATATTTATGAAATTGTTGATTTAACTCAGTTGATTAGCTGTATCTCGATTTGGTTGATCAAGTGTGGTTGTGAGAGCGAAACAACTAAATATTTGCATTAATGTTTGAGTATTATTCATTTATTATTGTATTCGACGATTATTATTGAATAAGTTATTGGGCCTGATTTCCTTGAGTTAATTTATCTTTATTCACGAGACGTGAAAACACCAGGAAAGGCCGACTGTAAGCTTCTATATAAATTTACTTACAATACTATTAAAATGTATGATATTACTTCCGGTTGTTACTGTTTAAATTCATATGATATTAAAATAATAATTAGAATAATATAATTAAAATATAAGAATAAAGTATAGTTACTTATTCAATTGTCGCACTGGCCGGAAGGAACAATTCTTTAAAATATTAATAAAATATGACGCAACTTCTGTTCTACCGACATTTATAAAAACGACCACCGGCCAGTGTGACGGGGATTCGCGTTTTAGAAATTGGAGTGTACGGACGATTAATATATAAGGGAAGGATCATAAGATTCATAAGTGAAGAGTAAATTGAATGTAAAAGTGTTGAGTTATAATAATAAACGGAAATTGTGAGTGCAACAGACTTTAATTACCTGACCTCTTTAAAACACGGATAAGGTGCGGATGCGATTAAAATTATATAGAAGAGGTGAAGAGGTGAACCGATAAGCTGTGTGCCTTATCCGAGCCATATCCGTGCCGTAACGTTTCTGTATAATTCATCTTTAAGGTATGTACAAATAGAAGCAGATGGCGGGCTATTTTTACCCAACCCGGTAGGAGAAAGGTATTAGTATTTATGAATATAACATAACATTACTTCACACCTGTATGCTTGAAGGGGTAGGCAGAGGTGTATTACACACCCACGATTCGCCAGTTATGTTTAGGTCCCAATGTAATAGGGGGCGAGCCTATTGCCATCTACCGGGATCATTACTAAGCGAGCGATAATTAACATTTTTAATACACACTCATAACTACGAATAGTCAGAGGTGTGTGCCCGGGGCGACTGGGGATCGAACTCGAGACCTCGTCTCGGCAGTCCGTTATGTTCGCCAGTGGGCTATTTATGAATATATCGTGGGTATAATGGCAGAACTTAATAACTCAATATTTCAAGTTTCGAGATAATCGCGATTTACTGTTTTTTTGGCACTTTTTTTGACATCATTAACAAATGGAGAACAATTTTACTGTCGGCAATTTTATATGTTATAAGCATGTTTGCTGTCGATTCAATGCTTAATCAAACTAATTTCTTTCGTGAACAAAAAAAAAAAATCAAAAACCAAGTTATCCAATTTTGCCACACCAAGATGTTGCAAACATACCGTAGTTAGCTAATTCTTTATGGTAGTTATTCAGTTTTCTCACACATAAGATGGATGTTAATACATGAAATTGGGCAACAAGTTCACTTGTCGAGTTCTGAACCTAATGAAATATTTAAACATGAAAGTTGGGCATTCTTAGTGAAAGTTAATTTATTTAATTTTATCACCTAATTATTGATCTCACATGAAATAAAAAATCTGGGTTGGAAGAACTCGAATTGTTTAGTTTTCCTTCAACATGCCTGCTTTCATTAGAATATTTTCGTTCGTGGAAGAACTAAACAACTCAATTTAGCTAATTCATTTCATACTCAAGTGATCAGAAGTCACAGTTGTTCATTTATTTATAGAGTTAGTCATTTTTTCTAATAATATTTAGTGTTCAATTAAACATATCTATTTCTTCAATTGAAACACGAAAATGGATTTATTTTTGGATTGGATTGAGATATAGGAATGTTTGTTAGACCAAAAGATGCGGCACATTTTAGGGTTCTCGAAAATGGTGAAAGGTCAATTTGGCCAAAATCGGAGTTATTTAATTCTGCCATTATACCGACGATATGTAGGTAAATGAATCCGCAGTATCGTTTCTGTATAATTCACGCCTTAGAGTACTTCAGGTGGGTACCAGTGTACCCGGAGAATCCTCCCTTGTCCTGTTTACAGGAGGAGGCAGCTGTCACAGAATAATTCCTACGAGTGAAAAAAGTTCTTTTACCAAAATTTGATGCAATGCGGAGTTCCACATTCACCATTGATATAATCAATACCCATTAATACTAATGCTTTGCTAACTGTTACTTTGTGCCAATATCCATTAGTGTCGTAGGTAGGTACATAACTTCATAACTTCACGCCTGTGACCACGAAGGGGTAGGCAGAGGTATATTACACACCCACGATTCACCAGTTATGGTAAGGTTCCAATGTAATAACGGGTGAGCCTATTGCCATCTACCGGGCGCATTATTAAGCGAGCGATAATTAACTTTAATTAATACACACATAACTATGAAAAGTCAGAGGTGTGTGCCCGGGGCGACTGGGATCGAACTCGAGGCGTCGTCACAGCAGTCCGTTACATACGCCGCTGGGCTATCGCCGCTTTTGCTAACTTTTACCTTGTGCCAAAATTAGTGTCGTAGAAAGGTAGGTATTCCGCGCGCGGGTGTGTGTTGGGTAACCTCCTCGAGTGTCGCTCCGATTCCGATCCCGCTGCAGTCCGGGGGGAACGGAATCGGAGCGGCCGGTACACCCTGGGCGGCGGTCAATGGCTTCCCCTTCACCCCTTTGGCATTGATCGTCGGCCAATACCCAACGTGGCGGGAACACATCGCTCTCCGTACTCCTCTGCTTTCAGAGGAGACAGGATGAGCGATACTGTTAGTGGTGAGATGGCCCAGGGTCAGCCGGGGTGCGAGGGGTATGCTCCATGGGTAACCTTACACCCCGGCGTCTGAAGACCCGAGACGGCGTGCGGTTTTAGTCGGTGCAAGCCCGACATAACCGCCCCCGCTGGTCGGCGGGGGGGTATCCGAAGGGATTTCCGCACGATAAAGGTATTCCGCGCGCAAAAGTTTAATTTCAATTTAGAGATATAAAAAATTAAAATTTAATCGCAAAAACCTACATTTGCAAACTGAATGAATAAATAAATAAATAAATAAATAAATATAATATTTAAATATCCTCCTACTTAGCTAAGAACTCTCCCGACTAATTCACCTTTGAAACACAAAAAAAAGTCGTTTCATTTGCTCGGGAGCTACGATGGCACAGACAGACACACACACAGACACGTGAAACTTATAACACCCCCGTGGGGGTTAAAAATGAGTTTAGTAATGTAAGAAATGTAAATCTACAAAACTACACTCGAGTTACAATTTAAATCGATGGAGCCGGCTGCACGCACGAAAAAACATGACGTATGCGGCGTTATCACTTGACGTATGCGGCGTTACCGACGTATGCGGCGTTACTTCATGACGTATGCGGCGTTACTTCGCGTTCTTATGACGTTGTCACGTTCAACTATCGTCTGTAAACCGACTTTACAGACAACCGATTTTTTACGATAAGAACGCACACTGTCACGAGAAACCGACACCATGAAGATAGCCAGAAAACCGATACCCTTTTTTTTTTTTTTTTTTATCGTGCGGAAATCCCTTCGGATACCCCCCCGCCGGCCAGCGGGGGCGGTTATGTCGGGCTTGCACCGACTAAAACCGCACGCCGTCTCGGGTCTTCAGACGCCGGGTTACACCCATACCCATTTTACCCATAGAGTTACCCATAGAGCATATCCCTCGCACCCCGGCTGACCCTGGGCCATCTCACCACTAACAGCGTCGCTCATCCTGTCTCCTCTGAAAGCAGAGGAGTACGGAGAGCGATGTGTTCCCGCCACGTTGGGTATTGGCCGACGATCAATGCCAACCCTATGAAGGGGTGAAGGGGAAGCCATTGACCGCCGCCCAGGGTGTACCGGCCGCTCCGATTCCGTTCCCCCCGGACTGCAGCGGGATCGGAATCGGAGTGACACTCGAGGAGGTTACCCAACACACACCCCAGCCAGAAAACCGATACCCTGAAGTTAGTTAGTCAACATTAGAATTTGAAGTTAGTTGACGGTAAATGTTATTTATTTACATCATAAATTAAAATAAACTTTTACATTTCTACAAACGTAGCGTAAACGAGGGATGAAATTTTTATAACGATTTTTACCTTGTTACGCCAAAGAAGTATAACTTCTTACGTGCTGTTACCAGGCCGACCCCGTTTGTCTTTTTAAAAAAAAGACATTTCTCTACTGGAACCACTTTTATTTCTCACAATACAAAAAAAAACAAAGACACAAAGTTTTGGGTACTAATATTAGGTAATGTCCCTCTCAAAGGCTCCGCTATTTGGGCACAAAAGGTCCAGATTCTAACTAACTAAATTAAATAAATTATTTCTGCGCGTTGAGAAAAAATGCAACATCAGTACTTTAGTGTGAGAAAAGTGCACTGTTTGTAAGTAAAAGCTGACTTAGGCTTTATTGCCTTTTATTAAGGGTTCTAACAGTCACCATTGCGGCGGTGAGACCGATCATGAAGGAGTGGTTGGAGAGGGACCAAGGGGACCTCTCCTACCGGATGTGCCAGATGGTTACCGGACACGGGTGTTTCGGTAAGTATCTGTGGCGCATCCACCGGGAGACAACGCCGCAGTGCCAGCACTGCGAGGATCCTGGCGAAGACACGGCGCTCCACACGTTGGTGGAGTGCCCTGCGTGGGCGAGTCAACGCCGGGATCTCGTTGCGGTCCTGGGCGTGGACGTTCTCTCGTTGGAGACCATGGTGAGAGCCGTGGTCTCCGACGGGAGCAAGTGGCACGCCGCCGCCTCTTTCTGCGAGCAGGTAATGCGCGCGAAAGAGACGGCGGAGAGGGAGCGGGAAAGAACCCTGCCCCCCGAGTTTCGCAGTCTGCGGCGAGGACGCCGCAGACTCATCTACGCCCGGGACTACCGACCTCCATGATCGGGGCCTGAGGACGGCAGTTGGCCGACTCGCCGTCCTTACAGAAGCAGGCCGTGGCGGAGGCGTGTCGTGTGTGCCCTACACACGCCTGCCAACTCACCGAAGCGGGATAAAACCCGACCCCACTAGGCGAGGCCGCGTTGGCGGCCAAAGTCCGCCGGCAACCCTGGGGTTATCCTTTCGAGGGCTTACCCGGGGTGCCCGGCAACGGACACTTGGGGAGGACACCGTGCGGTTTTAGTCGAGACACGACATAACCACCCCCGCTGGCCAGCGGGGGGGTATCCGAAGGGATTTCCGTACGTAAAAAAAAAAAAAAAAAAAAAGGGTTATAACAGTGCGTACATAAGTACACACACACACTTTTATTAGATAAGAAGCTTATACAACACTATATATCGTATACATACTTATCAGAGAACAGTTTTTATTTATTCACAGCTCTTTAACACCTTCCCCTGTTTCCTCTGGCCCCTAACACATGGCTACGGAAGTGTGACATATTCGGTGTTGCAAAATTTAAAAAACCGGCCAAGTGCGAGTCGGACTCGCCCATGAAGGGTTCAGCAGCAAGTAACATAATAATGTTTTTTTTTTAAATTTTCATATTTGAGTTGATTTAATGATCTCGTTCAAACCAATTTTCGGTGGAAGTTTACATGTACATCATATTTTTTTTTAGTTTTATCATTCTCTTATTTTACAAGTTACAGGGGGGGGGGCGGGGGCGGGGCACACATTTTACCACTTTGGAAGGTCTCTCGCAAACTATTCAGTTTAGAAAAAAATTATATTAGAAACGTTTCAGGTCTAAGTGTAGGAAACGCCCTAAATTTATTGCTTTTTTTTCTATTTTTGTGTGAAAATCTTAATGCGGTTCACAGAATACGTATACTTACCAAGTTTCAACAGCATACGTCTTATAGTTTCAGAAAAAAGTAGCTGTGACATACGGACGGACAGACAGACATGACGAATCTATGAGGGTTCTGTTTTTTGTCATTTGGCTACGGAACGCTAAAAATCACTTACTCCTTTCACCATTTGATGGTTTGTAAGCTTTAGTGACGTTTAGAAATGGCAATTTGAGTGTACAGGGCCCATTCCAACCACACCTGTTAGTCGGAGCACCTGTTTAATAACGGGCGAGGCCCTGGCCCAGGCTTTCCTCTCAGGGTTTGAAGGTCAGCCAGCAGTCGCTCCAGTGAGATACGACATACCAACCAATAAGGATGATGATGAGAAGTGACTATTTCTTATGTAATAAGCCCCAGCAGAAGCAGGCCGGTGTCCCCGTCTTGCCCCGGTTTGGCGGTGTTCCCAAACCTGAGGGGGCCATCTCGAAACCGGAGATGGCCCAGGGTCAGTCAGGGTGCGAGAGATTATGCTCTATGGGCAACCTTACACCCCTGCGTGTTAAGACCCGAGACGGCTTGCGGGGGGGTATCCGAAGGGATTTCCGCACGAAAAAAAATATTTACGTCTATATAAATATACACCTCACCTTATGGTAGGCTGAATGTGAATCTAGAGAATGAAGGCCAGAATAGATGGCAATAATGATCTATGCTCAAATAGGGTAGCCAGAGCTCACTGGAGAATTTTGTGCTGTCAGAGGGCAGACCAAAGGCTATTCCCGCTTTGTCTTCTATACTGACTGCACAGAAACTCTGTGTTTGCAGGGTCGGCAAGTGTGACTCCCCTGGTGTTGCACACGTCCATAGGCCACGGAAACCACTTTCCATCAGGTGGTCCGTGTGCTAGTCTGCCATCTCAGTAGTATAAAAAAAAATGTCCAGTGTGACGCGTCGTCGGTAGCTTAGTGGTTAAGGAGTCGATACTACGAACGAGAGGTCCCGGGTTTGAATCCTGGTCATTATACTATCGACGTGAACCCACTCCTAACGCAAGCAGTTAAGCAGAGTTTAAGGGGTTAGGGGGAATATTAGAAATTTCACTTGATAATATTCTTTTAAATAAAAAGTATGCTAGGTGCCGTGCTAGGTGCGTTTTCACGCCTCGGTTAAATCTAAATCAAAAATAATTTATTATGTACTATATCTATACACGTTTATATACGTTTGGTAAGAAATGATCTCATTAAAACTGCAAGACCATAATTTTTTTTTTCTTAATCTAAACACATAGTTTTGTTTAAGTAGCATGGTAAACAGTTCATTTTCAAGCTTGTTTTTTTTTTATATCCTGGAATATTGTAATAGCTTTTTTGGCAAAGTTTAGGTTTAATTTAGATATTTCATTATAGTACGTCAATTCAATTTGCAGCTATAAAATCCGTTTATGAAATTTTAACTTCTTGCAATTTATCCTGTTGTTTGTCACGCTTCACGGCTGGTTGTTATTTATGACATTACTTTACGAAGCACGCTTATGTATACTCAGATGTTTCGCGCTATATTCGATAATAGGATATGGCTATAGACATTTTTTTTTTACCTACTAACTTCATAAAAACTGAAGTCGACACAGTTCTTTCATTGTTGCAGGAGTGTAGTTAGGGATTGGCTCAAGACCTTAACCTACGATGAGACCGAAAACGTTCTCCATATAGCTACATAAAAAGCTCACACAGCCGGATACACCGTCCCACACACACTTATCTTCAATCTCACTCGTACACACGCACGCTCGCACACACACACACATACACTAATATTTATTAACTATATGTACATAAAAATTAATATTATTGCTACACTTTTTGATAAAATATGTCATTTCAATTTATTAATTATTTATTCAATTAAATCCAATTTTTGTAATAACTTACCAGATATGAAGGAAGAAAAAGGCACTCGTGACACAGGGTTCACCTAGTACGAGTGCCAAAGCACTCCCTTAATAATATAAATTCTAAGGCAACTATTATTATTATTGTACCACTTTATAGGGAGAATTTTGTACCAATTTTATAGAAATAAATGAATTTATTTATTTATTTTTCAGACTCCAGGAATTTGATTAACATGAGTTAAATCGATAATTCTCCTTCAGACAAATGTTAAATACTGATTTATTTTTAAATTTGAATATACAAGTTAAATACATTTAATACAAAGTTTACTCTTTAAGACCAATATCACTATTTATCCACCTTATCCATCGCCTCTACACTTCAATTGTGGTCAGTTATAGGATCTAACATAGATCACAGACCAGGGCCTCTAGACAAAGTAAAATTCTATTAGCGATGACGCCAGTGGAAATTTTGATTAATCGATAATGTGACCACATAAATTTAATGAAATTTTTAATTTTTTCATTATTTTTCATTAATTGTAATCATCGAAGTATAAAGTGATCCATCAATAGCGAATAGAAACGTGATCACTTCGAAGCGATTCTACTATTAGAATGTCATCTTGTCTACAGGCAATATAATATAAAAGGAACGATAGCTCTTTGGAACTAAATTTCAAGAAGCCATAAGAATTGAGTAATAATCTTTATACCTACCTCTAGAGACAAAACTCTTGATACGCCCTAAATCTTACCGCAGAATAAATCAATAAAAGTAGCGATCGACCGTCGCGTGCTAAACTTAAATAAACCATTCACTTGGAGTCTCATGTGGTTAATATATTCGCTGGTTTCATGTGGGTATCAATATTCCAGACTATAAATCTATACAGATAACTATTGTTATTAGCAGTAACAGTATTTCAGGCATGAGGTAGGGTTGTTTGATATATATACAGAATACCCATTTATTCACTTAACTTTTTTTAGGACAGGTTTCTAATCACGATACTTTCGACAAGCCTTTTGACAAGACTTTCGAAAGGTTGCCTGGTAGAAATTACTGAAGGTAAAATGATAAGGCCCATTGTACTGCTTCCGTAAGTAGATATAACAAATGAATAAAATAAACTAGACATTCAGTGCAGGGTGCGACTGAAATAAATTGAGCTGAGCGAGCAGGACTCTTACTTGAAAATAAGACATCTTACTACGATCGCACACTTAGCTAAGGCCGCGCGCTCGTGAAACTGTTTTTCGGTGATTATTCCTCAATGGTACATCGGACATGAACCATCTCGCTTCAAAAGACTCCTCAGTGTCCACATTATCACCGTGGTAGTTTGGTCAAGATCGCGAGAGTGGTTACGGAAGAGTTCAGCCACCAACGTACGGCTATGCCGCGTATAAGAGCTTCGTTCGCTCAGCTCAATAAAATTATTTTCCTAAATCAATAAACAGATAGCTCCGAACAGGTCAAGCCTACGCTCCATTCTCAAATTAAAAAGCGTCGGTAGCTTAGTGGTTAAGGAGTCGACCTTACGATCGAGAGGTCCCGGGTTCGAATCCTGGCCATTACACTACCGACGTGAACCCACTCCTAACACAAGCAATTTAGCTTAGCTGGAGGGGTTAGGGGGAATATTAGTAATTTCGGTTACTAATATTCTTTTAAAAAAAAAAAAAAAAAAAAAAAAATTTCCTTCTCACACAACTAACTTGTACACTTATTCCTTTTCTGTGCAAGCGGTCAGACTGTGGAATTCACTTCCATCTGACATCCGAGCGAGCAACTAGATAACAGTCTTCAAAAGTAAAGACCGCGAACACTATCTCTCTTCTACCTTGTGACCTGACTACTCATGCCCATATATATATATGCATATTTGCTTATTTATTGTATATGTATTTGTATGTATAATATGTTTAGGTTTATGTATTACATGTTTAGTTTATATTATGTTAATATGTATGTTTGTTTAATTTAAATATGTTTGTAATTTTGTGTGTGTGTTAATGTATTCATTATCGCTATCATACACACGTATATATTACCCCTTTTCTTGTTTTCACAATCTCCACTCGCCGGTCTGCTGGAAGAAATTTCTTGAAGAAATCAGTACCATTGTACTGTTCTTTCCACCGTCCAATTTTTTTAGTATTTTAATAGTGTGCATCAATTTTAAATTAATAAATAATTAGCTTAATTTTTAGAAGTTATGTTATGAAGGTTTCGAACTTCGGAAAGATATAATTGCGAAGCCCATTTCTACAATACCAAATCATCCAAGAGCTATTTAACCAATGGGATTTTTGATGGCCGTGGTCTCCAGCGGGAGCAAGTGGCACGCCGCCGCCTCTTTCTGCGAGCAGGTAATGCTCGCGAAAGAGACGGCGGAGACGGAGCGGGAGAGAACCCTGCCCCTCGAGTTTCACAGTCTGCTGCGAGGACGCCGCAGACTCATCTACGCCCGGGACTACCGACCTCCATGATCGGGGCCTGAGGACGGCAGTTGGCCGACTCACCGTCCTTACAGAAGCAGGCCGTGGCGGAGGCGTGTCGTGTCGTGACGTTGGTTGTCCGCCGGCAACCCTGGGGTTATCCTTTCGTGGGCTTACCCGGGGTGCCCGGCAACGGACACTTGGGGAGGACACCGTATGGTTTTAGTCGATACACGACATAACCACCCCCGCTGGCCGGCGGGGGGGTATTCGAAGGGATTCCTGCACGTAAAAAAAAAATGGGATTTTTGATCAATGGGCCATTTCATGGAATAGTGGCTATTCGTGTATCAAATCCCAGATCACTGATAGTACACCGCGCGCTCCGAAACGGATAGATACTTTATGAAAGAATAGTTCGTTTGTACATGTTGCTATTCGATGAAATGGCCTATCGATCAAACAAATCATCAGTTAAATGGCACTTCGATTATTAGGCGTTGTAGAAATGGACTTCGCAAGATTGTCTTTTGTAAATAAGTACGCTCTAAAAGAACTCCCAATGATAAATAGTTCGATGACCTTTTGACCTACATTTACGTATTTATTGACCTTGAACTGCACCCGAGCAATGTGCAAATATATTAGGGTCAATTTATCTTCCGTGCTTAAGATATAGATTTCTTAATTGATGGTACTCAGGTATTATTATGGTAGCAATAGTCAAATTCTGTCGTAGTAGTGATACTTCCAAAAAATTCAGAAATATATTTAAAAAAATAGAAACAGACGAACTAAAAATGGAAGCCCAGTCAGTGGTACGATCCCTATAGTGACGTCACGTTATCTTTCATAAACAACAAATTTACTCTTTCTATCTGATAACACCTTTACCTGAATTAATATCGAAAATTTGTTGATAGCTTACAGTTAGCTAAGTTTGTTGATAAATTACTTACAGCTAGCTAACTCATGTTAAAACTTGTAATCTTATTAAAAATAAAACAATTTAATCAAAGTCATTCTCAAAAATCTTTTACTCTGTATAGAGTATGAAAACGAAACTTACAAAATGTCAAAAAAGTAAATTTAAGTGAAGGAAGGAATTTTAAACATCAGCCTTATATATCAGCAGATACATTAATTTTGTGACCACTAAATATGGCCTAAATCTGTCCTACATTAGTCCTGGCGTCAAAGTAAAAGTCGTTGTACGCATAAACCACGGAGTGTTTGGTAAACAAAGTTCATGCCAATTATCTGAAACAACGTCCCTAAGCTTAAATCCTTAGACTAACAACAGCTTGAAGCTTAAACTGCGCTAACAATATGTTATGGAACGCCACTTGGCATTGTGAAATTAATTAAAACTATGCACATCAATAACTTCGGTGGTCATATTAGGGAAACAGATTGGCTTGCTTACGATATACCCAGATAGGAACTATGCGATGAGTTTGTAAGTTATCTGTTAGATATATTTGAATTTAGGTAGCTATATTTTACTTATTGACTTTTTCTTTCGATCAAGAAAGAAATAAAGGAAGAAAGAAATAATATTCATTCTAGGAAATACACCAAGTTACAATAACTTTTTTTTCTTTGCTAAACTGTAGGACAGTTTTGTGGCAGATTTTAGCTTCCATTCCGTTACGTTATGTATTCCCATCCCATTACATATATCGTTATTATAGCTCCTTTTCCGTTACATTAGGTATTCCCATCCCATTACATATATCGTTATTAAAGCTCCCATTCCGTTACATTAGGTATTCCCATCCCATTACATATATCGTTATTAAAGCTCCCATTCCGTTACATTAGGTATTCCCACCCCATTACATATATCGTTATTATAGCTCCCATTCCGTTACATTAGGTATTCCCATCCCATTACATAGATCGCTATTAAAGCTCCCATTCCGTTACATTCGGTATTCCCATCCCATTACATATATCGTTATTATAGAGCCCATTCCTTTACATTAGGTGCTTATGGACGTGTGTAACACCAGGGGTGTCACACTCGCTCTGTCAACCCCGTTAAAAACCTTTTTATGCCCTTTTGGAAGAACCCCATATTGTAGTCGCTTGGAAAACCTTGGGGAGCCTTTTCTCAACACAGTTTCCAAATAAAATTTAGTAAAATAAAACAATAAATTATAAAACATGTTCATCTGATGTACAATGCATAAAAATATGAATAAAATAACAAATTGCGTAGATATTTCTCGACGCTGCACCACCCAGATGAAAAGTTTGAAACTTCTGACGGCAATAGGCTCTTCCTTATATATTGCTTAAAAGCATAAGTGGCCTAAAGTTCGTATAATGTATTCATAATTTTGCTACTTTGGCAGTTTCGTGGGATAATGTTGCCTTTTCTTTGTATATTTATGATACGTTGGTTATCTATTATTATTAAACTAATATTATAAAGAGAAAATATTTGTTTGGTTGTAAACGGCAAACTCCGAAACTACGCAACCGATTTCAAAAAATATTTCGCCGTTAGAATGCTACATTATTCCTATAGGCTTCTTATCCCGATATTCCTACGGGATGAGGACTTACCCAGGTGAAACCACGTGGCGATGTTAGTATAATTTTATTTTGTAGTATATTAAATTATCTGTGCTCTGCTTTAATAATAGAATAGAATAATAGAATGATATATAGAATAGTAGTTTATGCAACTGTCATATAAGAAGGGGTATTAAAACACGAGAGTCTGTTTATGTAGATAATAGGTTGACTCGAGTGTTTTAATACCTAAGTTATATGCAGTTTCCTATACTACTTTATCTTCACTCATAGGAAAAATTGAAATTAAACGAAGTAGGTAGGTTACAAGGAAGTAATTTAGCGTGCGCCATTTTTTTCACAGTTCGATCGTGCGCCTTTTTTTCATATTCAGCCTTAGACTAGTTTAATGAATAAAAAAAGATAGCGGTGCTATAATGAGTTTTATGATAGAGTTGGCGGTACTATAATAAGTTTTATTTTTAATTTTATGTATATGCGTTTATAAAGTGCGTATGTGTATAGAATCGTCTTTGAATTCGTAATTCGAATTTTTCGATTTGAGTGTAGATAAAATAATTTATATCACAAGCGTAATTAAAAAAATACATTGAGTCAAAAAAGTATCGGGAATGGATGATTTGTTAATGGTTCCAAATTCAAATTTTTGTTTTTTTTTGTGTTGTAGTTAGATTGACACAACTGTTTTCGATTTTTCTGTTATTTACATTAATACAGTGTTGTTTTTAGTTATATCATATCTAGTGTGTATAGCGAATTTCATTATGGACAAAAACATGGAACAAAGAGTTTGTCTAAAATTTTGCATCGCCAATAGAATTTAGTGTTCAGAGTTACTGAAAATGTTACAGAAAGCTTACGGTGAATCGAGTTTATCAAAAACACGTGCTTATGACTGGTACAAAGCGTTCAAAAGCGGTCGAGATGTGATGGAATATTTGCCTAGTTCTGGTAAGTCATCATCATCATCTGCAACTGAAGCTAACATCGCAAAAGTGATAGAAATAGTGACTGATAATCCTCATTCAACTTTGAGAGAGATAGCCGCCGAATTTTCCGTATCTCACGAGTCGATTCGAACCATTTTAACTAATCCTTTGGGTATGAAACATGTTACTGCTTCGCTAGTCCCAAAAGACCTGAATTTTCTCCAAAAACTCAATCGCATGAGAGTCGCTGAGGACACTGAGAACGAGTCAATTCCGACCCAAAATTCTTGAAACGCATTGTTACTGGTGACAAGACGTGGGTTTACAAGTTTGACATGCAAACTAATCAACAAGCTTCGGAGTGAAAGAAAGAAAGAGAAAGAAAGAAAATTCGACGAAAAAGGCCAGCTTTGTGGAAAGAAAATTCTTGGATTTTGCACCACGATAATGCGCCTTTGCACAAGGCCATCATTGTGAACGAATTTTTGACCAAACACTCAACAATTACCATCGAGAAACCACCATATTTACCAGATATGGCTCCAGCCGACTTCTTTCTTTTTCCTAAACTCAAATTACCACTTCGTGGCACCCGTTTTCAATCGGTAGAAGACATAAAGGAGAAATCGCGGCAAGAACTGAACTCTATTCCGAAAAAAGGCGTTTAAAAATGTTTTGATGATTGGATTATTCGTTGGCGTAAGTGTATCTTTCTGAAGGAATCCTCCTTTATCACCTTCAAAGAATCCACTTTGAAGTTGATAAAATAAATTTGGATGAATACCAAACATATTGATCTTTTCCCGTTACTTTCTTGACAGAGTAGTAAATCTACAAGAAAATCATAGCACAAGGGGTGCATAAGGAAACTGAAAATCCCCCTGAGGGTTTAGTGGGTAAAGCAAGTGGATTGACGGGTCAGGCCCCAAATATCGTAAGATACTCTTTATTGCACACTAAACAAAGGATACAAATCACTAACATACATAAAAATTATTTGCGTAATTGAGGGGTTCTCAGTGTAATTTGCCATCTCTTCCCAACAACCTTTAGATGGCCTTAATTGCTAGACACGAACACACCAAACACATGCAACTTTTATACCTCTCAGAAATGAATAAAGAATGCTATATAGTTATAACTGTGAACAGGAATGTTTGTGACGAATATGCCAACACAACAAAATAAAAAGGTTGAAAATTGAATGTACGTAGCCCGCGAAATTATACTAGCGACACACTATGATGGCCGTTTTGACGTTAAGTTTCATAAAGTTTCGTAAAAATAAATACTAATTTACGACAGAACTTGGCATTTATATTTTTCTAAATTCGAAATTTAAAAAAGCGGTGAAGTGCGTGTTGGACTCGCCCATGAAGGGTTCCGTAGCAGCAAGAAACATAATAATGTTTTTTTTTGTTTATATTTGAGTTGGTTAAATGAAAGGTAAATTGCGGTTTACGATTTATGACGTACAAAAAAAACTACTTACTAGATCTCGTCAAACCATTTTTTGGTGGAAGTTTACATGGTAATGTTCATCATATTAGAAAAGTCAGCTTACTTTTTAAACACACCTCGTATACTTTGCACTCACGGCTTATTCAGTAGAAAAGCAAGAAAAAAATTAAAACTGACAAGTAAAAAAAAATGTGTTAAGAATTACGAACTACTAAGTACTATGGTAAAAGTGCAAATTGTGAACATTATGACGATATTTTTTTAACCTTTTATTATGTAATTTTATAGATTGAGTGATGCAGATTTAATATCAGAAAAACATTAAACAATATCTTTTAAATTGACGGAATAACCATCCACTCTGTTTATAAATAAATAAAAAAATATTTTACTACATTCTATACAGCGCTTTCTAGACCCAAAATAAGCAGTTTAACTAGCTTGTGTTATGGGTTCTAGGTTCTAACTTATACTAACTTTCTCCATTTCTATTTCTTTATACTTCGTATTTTAGTTTTAACTATTTAATTAGATGTAAAGCTGCTAAAAATATTATTTTATCTTAAAATAACAGTAACACAGTGATCGCCTTGCACAAAGTAGGTATGGAGCCGTCGGTCATATTCCAGACACTTTAAAAACTTGGTATCAGCCGTATGTTCGTATATCGTACTATCAATAGATAAACAACACTTCGTCTGTCGAAGATCAGAAAAGATCGGGGCGGCCGCGTGCAGTTAGAACTACAAAGGCTATTAATGCTGTTAAAGCCAGAATTCGTCGAAACCCCATAAGGAAGCAAAAAATCTTAACGCGAGAAATGAAGATTCCCGCTAGGACTCTGTCACGTAACAAGACCTGAAGCTCGGTGCTTATCGTCGATATACAGGACATGCCCTAAACCAATCTTTACAATTGAAGAGAGTGGATCGATCAAAGCGCCTTCTGTCGCGATAAGCAGGTGAAAGGCACAGAAATATCCTCTTTACCGATGAAAAAAATTTCACGATTGAAGAACAATACAATAAGCAAAATGATAAAGTGTACGCTCACAGTTCTAAGGAAGCTGCTCAAGTGGTCGGAAAGGTACAACGTGGTCATCATCCTGCGTCAGTGATGGTTTGGTGGGGCGTGTCTTATAAGCTACCTTTTTGTGAAAAAGGAGTGAAAACTTCAGCCAAAGTGTATGAAGTCTTCACACAGTCACTGTCTTGGATCATGTTGTGAAACATCTCAGCAAAATACCTACACTTTTTAAAAATATACCATGGACTTTCCAGCAGGACTCTGCTCCTGGTCACAAGGCAGGAACTACTCAAGCCTGGCTAGAAACCAACGTTCCGGACTTTATAAGAGCTGAAGACTGGCCCTCATCGAGCCCAGACCTCAACCCTTTAGACTACAAATTAGGGTGAGTTTTAGAGGACATGGCCTGCTCTAAAGGACACGGTGACATTTAGTCTCTTAAAAAATCTTTGGAGCAAGCAGTGGCCAAATTTCCCTTGGAAACAGTGCGTAAATCCATATATTCGTGGCCCAACAGATTAAAGGCCTGTATAAAAGCCAAAGGTGGCCATTTCGAATAAAATATATTTTTCTTTTTTGCTAAGACTTTAATAAATATGTAGGTATAAATTTTAATAATATTACATTACTTCATTTAAAAAAAAATGCATTTTCATTTGTAACAAAAATTATGGCTGGACTAGGTATACCCACATGTGACTATAATATGTAGGAAACGATTATTATTCGTAAACTTACCCCTAACTTGCAAATAAATTAGCATGTTCCTAAAGTAGTATAAGATATTATGAACCTTATATTTGAGTTATCATTTGGGATAATTTTAGCGCTTTGCCGATTTATTATCATATTTTAGCCAAAATTCTATGGAGGCTGCCTGGCAATGGGCGCTTGGGAAGGACACCGTGTGGTTTTAGCCGGTTCGATTCCGACATACCCACTTCATCGCTGGCACCGGTGGGGTGAAGCTGGTGGGGGTTTCCACACGTAAAAAAAACATGCTTGAATAGTTCGAATAAAAAGAGAAAAATCAAAATCGATCCTTTTAGTAAACTATTTATTGATGTCCTATGAAATTTTAAAGCAATTAGTCTGCTAACATTTTCAATAGATTTAGTTCGGAAAAAGTGAACATCTAGGACGGGACTTGAAGTCGCTATCAGTCCCTTACAGGGTTCCCCCTGTAAAGGACTGGTATATTCGCTGGACACCTAGGAAGTGTCCAGGAAGCTCAGTTGATCAGAGTATTCCCTCTGTGATGGATTAGTCACGGGGATAACGTCTTGGATGTGTTCTACGCTCAGGTGATTTACGTTCATAAAATCTCCACTCAAGTTTGATTCTAGAACACTGTGTATTATGTACCTATTATATTTTATTACAATTATTAGTACGCCAAACAACTACCGCGCTATCCTACCAACACATTACCATCCTAAGGTTGCCTGGTAGAAATCGCTTCAAGCGATAAGGGCGGTCTTATCGCTTTCTCTTATTCGCTTATTGTACTGCTTCCTCCTCTAATTTTATAACACTTGTAATAATGTATATTATGTTCACCTGGTGTACAATAAAGTGTATAATAAATAAGCAAATAAAATAAATCTGTACTTAAAACCAGTCTCAAGTCTCGACTTAATACCAATTTAAGTACACTCTAAGGCCTGTATTCTAAAACGATCCTGATATGACAATAGGCTCGCCCCCTATTACATTGGAACCTTAACATAACTGGCGAATCGTGGGTGCGTATATACCTCTGCCTACCCGTTCGGGGATATAGGCGTAAAGTTATGTTAGGTTATGAGTTCCGACTAATAACTGGGATAGTTCAAGAACTGTATTCTTGAACTATCCCAGTTATACCCTTAGAATGAAAATCGCTAATCGGCAAACATAAGTTCAACCGTAACCAAGGCTCCATGGACTGACAATCCGAAAAATGTAGTTGGGAAAGATAGGATGAGGAAGGTGGAAAACCAGGTGCTAAGGCGCACATTGGGACAGTCCTATATCCAGCAGTGAACTGCAATGGGCTGATTGATTGATTGATGCATAATCACAGGGTATACAGGCCCCTGCTAACCTCATCTGCCAGTCGTTGCACCTGCTAAGCAACTAACGAGGGTCAGGTGTAGGCTTCCTCTTGGCGTTGGGATGTCAGACGGTAGTCGCTCCCAGAAAAGCCGACATACCAAGCAAAAACAATTAGTGGACCTCAAACTTTGAAGTGCAAATTTTGAACCTAACTGAGAACTCGACGGCGTCCGGACTAGTACCACTGAAGATGTCGACCGCAGCGATCGACGAAACGTCTGGAATACAAGTTTCCAATGGACCACGGCCAAACAGCCCGGAAGCAGTATATTCTACATGCAACGCCGACCTTAAAACTTATATTCTAACTGAGAAATTGTTATGAGGATGACAACGATGATTAAAAAAATACCCTGACAATCGGAACCCTCTTTTTTTGAAATAGGTTAAAAGCGAAACCTCGTTTAGCATAGGCTATGAATGATCGTCTCTATGAAAAGCGTTTCGTCATTCAAATTGTGTTACAATAATAAATATTTGCAAAGGTTTCGCATTAACACCTATTTCATTATGATGGATGATAAGTAGTCGTGACAAAAGTGTTGGTGGATTTGAAAACATTATTAGGGCAGTGATTAATCAAAATATATATACAGTCAGGTTATACATATATATAAAAAGGTGTTTTTAGTGACCTACAGAGGCCAAGATAACATAACCTACAAGCCGGGAATCCTGCTGATTGACGGATTTTGCTTTGACGTGGACTTTTCTTTCGGAGCAGATGGCATTTGCTCTCACAAAAGTCAAAACAGCCATGCTTAAAGAATAGGTTTAAGCGGCCCCGGAGTCCGAGAGCCTCGAATGCGATTAGGACTTTTTTTTTTCACGTGCGGAAATCCCTTCGGATACCCCCCCGCTGACCAGCGGGGGTGGTTATGTCGTGTCTCGACTAAAACCGCACGGTGTCCTCCCCATGTGTCCGTTGCCGGGCACCCCGGGTAAGCCCTCGAAAGGATAACCCCAGGACTAACACAACTATTGACGATATCAAAGTTCTGTAGTTGGACCACATGTTAGACTTTTAAGAGTTCAAACTACCCATAAATACCGCCATAGATGTTCGTATGGTTACCGAGACCAGCGGCTCAGCGCACGGACGGGTCTCAATAAGTTAAGAATGGTTACCCATCCATTACCAACCCATGAAGTACTTTGCAGTGTGTTAACCTTATCGGATATCAATAAGCCACCAGCAAATACGCAATGTATTATACTTAATTGTTGATGTATAAAAAGTACATTGAGGCTTTTAAAACGAATTCAACTACATCACACTTATTTATTTGCTTTTACTTTTTTCTAGGAATAACAACTTTTTCACTGTGGGTGCCTCCCGGCCGGGAGCGTACCGTAATAGCCGAACCCATGCCTATTATGTGAAGACATAAAAGAAATGTCAGACAACACTAGTATTTTCACTTCCAGCTAAGTTAGACCACTTTTCTTAGGTCATTTTTACGTGTGGCTTCACCCCACCAGTGCCAGCGCTGAGGTGGGAATGTCTGAATCGGATCAACTAAAACCACACGATGTCCTTCCCAAGCGTCCATTGCCGGGAACCCCGGGGACGCCCTCGAAAGGATAACCCCTGAGTTCCCGGCGGATCTCGACCGCCATCGTGGCCTCGCCCTTGGGTCGGGTTTGATCCCGCGTCAGTGAGTTGGCAGGCGTGTGTAGGACACACACGGGATGCTTCCTTCTTGACCTAATTCTGTAAGGACGGCGAGTCGGCCGACTGCCACCCTCAGGCCCCAATTATGGAGGTCAGTAATTACTTCTCTTAGGTCTGGGTTAACGTTGCTATACTGGGTGGGGTTTGAACACACAACCGCTTAATCACAATTCCAACGCTTTTAAGCCACTACCGTCATTCTATGGTTATTCTTATCCTGAGTCTTGTTGAATATTCCCAAAATTAATATAAGTTTGACATTGTAAACTACATTGTAAATTTCTTGAAAGATATTGAAGCAGCCATCTAGTGTTAATATACTGAGTGGATCAATATACAGCACCTAGTTAAATAAATACTCTACGACGTTCTACACAGCGCTTTCTAGACCCAAAGTAAGCATAGTTTAACTAGCTTATATTACGAGTTCCAAAATGCGGACAAACATACTTATACACTTTTTTTTTGTAAATACATACATAATATACATAGAAACACCCAGACCAATGCAAATAGACATATTTATGCATACAAATATTTGCACTGAGCGGGAATCGAACGAATACGCCACCTAGTTTGAAAAACTATATTCAATTGACCACACGCCTATAGTTCTGTGCTAAAGTATTGTAGCAGGAAAATGAAATTAAAACAGTTTCCAATTGCAATATTAAACATAGACTAAGAGGGCATAAGGACGCGGAAAGGTGCGACGATCTGATGCGCAGCACTTATTTGGCGATATGTGGGGACATGGCTTATTCTGATATTCTCAATCGAAACTGGTGCTGTTAAATCTGTTCTCTAAAATGCATATAGGTACATGATGGACACTTAACGACCTCCGTCCTCCATGAGCGCAGGCCTGGGGGTGGCGGGTGAGGCCGCCTGTCACCCCAGCAGAAACAGGCCGGGACAGTGGGGCGACTAGCGCCCCTCCTCCAAACCGGGGCAAGACGGGGACACCGTGGTTCCCAAACCCGAGGGGGCCATCTTGAAACCGGAGATGGCCCAGGGTCAGTCGGGGTGCAAGGGATATGCTCTATGGGCAATCTTACACCCCGGCGTCTGTAGACCCGAGACGGCGTGCGGTTTTAGTCGGTTCAAGCCCGACATAACCGCCCCCGATGGCCGGCGGGGAGTATCCGAAGGGATTGCCGCACAAAAAAAAAGGTACATGATGGAAACGTTAAGGGTGACCAGACGATTATTTCGTCAATTTTAAACATGAAATCTTCTTCACTTAACGTATAAAATTACATAAAAATGTGACATAAGTTTAAAAAAATATCATAATGTGTTCAGAATTTTTCTGCATTAAGCGATGCAGATTAAATATTAGTTTAAAGTTTTCCAATAGCTTCAAAAATTAAGAAATAATTGTGTGGACACACTTAACATTTCCACCCTATATGCATTTTTTTACGTGCGGAATTCCCTTCGGATACCCCCCCGCTGGCCAGCGGGGGTGGTTATGTCGTGTCTCGACTAAAACCGCACGGTGTCCTCCCCAAGTGTCCGTTGCCGGGCACCCCGGGTAAGCCCTCGAAAGGATAACCCCAGGGTTGCCGGCGGACTTTGGCCGCCACCGCGGCCTCGCCTGGTGGGGTCGGGTTTTATCCCGCTTCGGTGAGTTGGCAGGCGAGTGTAGGGCATACACGACACGCCTCCGCCACGGCCTGCTTCTGTAAGGACGGCGAGTCGGCCAACTGCCGTCCTCAGGCCCCGATCATGGAGGTCGGTAGTCCCGGGCGTTTCGCAGTCTCGGACGCCGCAGACTGCGAAACTCGGGGGGCAGGGTTCTCTCCCGCTCCCTCTCCGCCGTCTCTTTCGCGTATATGCAAACCCTATCTAATAAAGAATGTATAGAAAATATATATGTAATATATAAAACATTAATATAGTCTTATTTAATAAAACTGTCGGTGCATCAACTTCAGGATTTTAATCAAGAAATTATACGACTTATGTAACTCTAATGTCAGTTTCAAAGAATCAAATTTCAATTAAACTAGAAATACTGCTACAAACTAAAACTGGGTCATACGAAGAATTAAATTGCAAAACCATTTAACATCGATGGAACTGAGTCAATACGTTTGTTGCGATGTCGACACAAGTATTATTAACTTGATTTACTCCATGCTCAGATAGAAGAATAGATTATTTGGACAAGTTGGGTGTACTGGGGCCCCGCTAAGTTTTTAGCGACCCAAAAAAACGTCACGTGCTAGCCTGTAACTACCTTCTGATTGACGGATGAGGCACTGGCGCAGGTATTCCTCTAGGGGTTGGGAGGTCAGACGGCAGTCGCTTTCACAAATGCCAAAATAAACCAAATCCTGAAGAAAGAAAGAGTAGGATACCGGACCTTTTTGCTTATTTTATGGGCTTTAGGTCGACATTCCGTTCTATTGCTACGCAGTAAGGTTTATTTTTAATGTTGCTATCCTGAGCCTGATAAACCAAGGGACCTAAGAGGCGTAGCGGTAGTGCATTCGACTGCTAAGCCAAAGGTCGCGGGTTCGATTCGATGCAAATAGGTATATTTGCATTGGTCTGGATGTTTCTATGTATGATATGTATTTATTTGCAAAAAAGAAAAGTATTTAAGTATGTTTATCCGCATTCTAGAACCCATATGACAAGCTCTGCTTAGTTTGGGTCTAGATGGCGTTGTGTACTTTGTCGTACAATATTTATGGTTGGTTCCTCTTCAATTATTTTTTCAATGGATTGCCGTAAAATTAATGCCAAATTTCAATATTTTATCTGCTTGATCCAGTTCACGGGATTGTTTTACTGTGTCAGCTCTTGGCTGTAATACATGTATCGCTACTGATCATTGTAAAAGAAATAAATAATTTATTTATTGTTTGTGTTTCCCAATATATGTTCTGGCTGTCATTTTTTATACCACTTAGGTGGCAGACAAGAGCGTGCTCTTGTTGTTGCCCACCTGTTGGGAAGCGGTTACCGCGGCCTATGGACGTGTGCAACATCGGGGGCGTCACACTCGCACTGCCGACCCTATCATATTTTTTGATTTGACACTTTTTGTTTATAACTAACTTGTATGAGGTGACGGCAAACGGTATAACGTTATCTAATACTGTGATATTTTTACATCTTTTAGACGTATCTTGATGGCCCATATATTTATTGAACCCCTTCAACATTTGGAGGAGTTCCGAACGACACGAAAAGTTGGACTCAGACAGGGAGTGACCCGGTTTAATCACCTGGTGATATCACTCGAGTAAACAGAGTTGAATTTAATCTCTTTATTTCACCTTAGAACCATTTCACCTAGGAACCATTTCACCTACGAACCATTTCACCAAGGAACCATTTCACCTAGCATGCCCTATGCGAGTTTTGTCAAGTGTTAATTATTAACTTTGTATTTAAATAGTGCCGGTGAACGACACCAAATTTAATACCTATATGTATGTAATAAACTTTAGAATATTCACACACTAATCGATAGGGAATTTTATAAGGAATACAAATATATATAAATTAGTAAGCATTCATACAAAATCTTCGAGAAATCGTCGAAAGAATGGTACACCAGACAAAGGGTTAAGTGAGCATGTTGATAATTGCACGTAAAACTGAAAAGCAGAAAACAAAATACAGCAACATGTTCCAATGAAAACAGAAGCGAAATCTTGGAGAAACAGTAAATGAGATAGCTGTTTTCCCAACAAACCACATGGCGATGCGACTAAACTACGGCAAAAAGAGCTACTCCATAAAACAAACCCAGATACTTCTACGCAAATGTTTGAGAACGAGGCAAATATTTACGCTATGATGTTATTACAAGATTACGAACAGTGTTGCGGTATTGCGTTGCTGGGCTGTTTTATTGAGTACGGAATGAATTAATGTGGTTTGTTATTGCGTACTTTTTAAAAAAAGTGAAGAGGAAACACTCTTTAAGCAACTACTAGGTTGAAATAAAAGTGTTTTTAACGGATTCTATGGAGATTTTGTTGGTGTTATTTTATTACTACCGCGGTAGCCTAGTGGTATGGGTAAAGGACTGCTGAGACGAGGTCTCGTTTTCGATCCCAGGTTTTACCATGGCACACACCAATGACTTTTCGATGCTTTTCGAAGTTATGTGTGTATTTATCGCAGGTTTATAAGTGCCCGGTTAATGGCAATAGGCTCGCCACCTATTACATTGGGACCTAAACATAAACTGGCGAAATGTGGGTGCTAGCACCTCTGCCTACCCCTTCGGGGATATAGGCGTGAGTTTATAAAAAATAAAAATAATAAATATTTTATTACTTACATTGATACCGACTGACCGATTGACCAACAATTCACTATGAACAGTATGTATGTATATGAAGAGTATGTATATTTCTATATATTTTAACATATATGACATTATGTAAACGTGTGGTATCTGCTTACTAACATATTCTATCTTAAAATCATATCATATAATTTTATATTTTACAGGTTACTATGTTCCTGAATTAATAAGTAGTTTAAGAAGTTTATTGGCACGAGCATAATAAACATAGTCAGTTACACAAGCTATCTATCAATAGACTTTACATAATTATCATTTATACGATTACTTTAAAATAATATTAGTAACCGAAATTACTAATATTCATAATAACCCCTCCAGCTAAGCTAAATTGCTTGCGTTAGGAGTGGGTTCACGTCGGTAGTGTAATGGCCAGGATTCGACACGGGGACCTCTCGATCGTAGGGTCGACGCCTTAACCAAATTTATAAACTGTCTAATCATATGTATTGTTTTTTACGTGTGTAAGCCCGCACTGGCTCCCCATCGATATCTTTTGAAGTCGGTTAAAAACGAAGTTCATAAAAAATATAAAGTATCGAGCAAATATTAAATATCAATGTGTAAAATCGATGGCAATTTCTTCAGAAATAAAGTCGATTATGGTGTGAAATCGAATAGGTCACGCATTAGGACATAACTATATGATGAAAAATTGAGACACACACAGCAGTTTAGTTGCTTAGGAGGAGTTCAGTGAAATAGACACATACAGGAGGTCAAAAATCTTATATATTACCTTACTTATACTTATTTACCTTAGTTATATATAACCCTAACCTTTAAAAAAAAATATTAACCTTAGAAGTCTGCTCCTATAACGTGTTTGAGAGAAATGAGGCTGAAAATTGAATTCAAAAACTTCGAAACAAAAAATAAAAACAGAAAATTTCGTATACAAATAGCTTTCTCAAAGTAAGTAAGTATTTAAAGTTATTCTTAAACTCTGAAGTACGAGGTCGATTTGAGTCTGAATATTGACTTAAAAATTGGCGTAGAAGAGGTTCCTCACTCTGTGACCGCAAGGCAGTAGAAATTGCACGAATAACTGAAGATATATTGTATATAGACACACACAATACATCTTTAGTTGTAGAGTTGCTCGGTCAACCAACGACTGAAGAAATCTTAGTTTATAATCGATGTATATCAAAATAACTCATTTATACATTTTTATATTTTTTTTTTTTTTAAAGAATATTTATTTAAAAGAATCCTGGCCATTACTATTATTTTTTTTATTAGCTGGAGGGGTTAGGGGGAATATTAGTAATTTCGGTTACTAATATTCTTTAAAAAAAAAAATACATATACAAATCAAATAAAATTGAGCTGTATATTGTAATATTTAAAACACTTCTTTATATTTATGCACATAAATGTATACACGACACCTTTTTTATTAAAAAAAATTAAATGTTTGCTATGTGTCTGTTTGCTCCAACTAATCTCTGAAGTGTCTGGGCGGATTTTGAAAGAATTTTTATTGCAGATAACTAGTGTAATAAAGCGTAAGTTACGCTACTTTTACTTTAGAAAAAGTATTAGGGTTCCGTGCAAAATAATTAAAACCCATATCTAAGTCCACGTGGACGAAATAGCGGAGATAGTAATGATAATATAATTACAACTGTATTTCACCAAAAACTGTTTAGTATTCGTATTTCTCAAGTTCCCATCTCACGTATTAGGAGAAGACACATTTTTATAACGTCGTACCTTTTTTTTTCATGCTGACATCCTCTCAGATAGCCCCCCCCCCACCGGTCAGCGGGGGTTGTTATGTCGAACTTGGACCGACTAAAAACGCACGCTGTCTCGGGTCTTCAGACGCCAGGGTGTAAGGTGGCCCATAAGGCATTTCCCTCGCACCCCGACTATAACGTCGTTCCTATGGAAATCCCTACGGGGCTAGCATTGAAGTGGCTATGTCGGGATCAAACAGATTATAAAGCGGCGGTAGCTTAGTGGTTAAGGAGTCTACCCTATGATCGAGTGGTCCCAGGTTCGAATCCTGGCCATTACACTACCAACGTGAACTCCTACGCTAACACGCTGACGGAGTGTCCGACATGGTAGGCGCTGAAGCGATACCGGAGATGGGCCTGGGTCAGCCGGGGTGCGAGGGAAATGCCTTATGGGATGAAGACCCGGTTTTAGTCTGTCCGAATCCGATATAACCACCTCCGCTGGCCGGCGGTTAAAATCCAGGGGGATTTCTGTACTGGTGGTAGAAATTTGATGACACAAATTTGTCACAAAATTCGGCTGGATATAGGTACCACCGTGCACGATTGCGAAAAAAACCCTCCATAGTAATCCAATTTTGATTTGATTGCGTTCAGGGGTCAGCAAGTGCATAGCCGGGCAGGGGGATTGTGATCGCAGCACCAGTGGGACCGGTGGGTGTCACGCGGTGCTGCGACGACAATCCTCTTCTGATGAGGCCGTCAAGCTGAGTGCCACCATTGTGAACATGGTACGTGTATGTAATGGTGACCCTCTTTCCCGAGACTTTACCTTCAGCTTACCATCAGGCGAGGTGAAGTCAAATTGACGTGTCCTAAATATATTAAAAAAAAAAGCATTGCGTCCCGATTGCACCCAGGCTTTCACCTGGTAGCCGGCTGGTTTCCGGCTTTTCCCACTCCACTGCGCACAGTTTCGTTCGCGTCACAGTGATGACACTCAGACGTTGGCTCCTTCCTGATCCTATGCAGGTGGTCCCCGAAGCTCCACTGAATAATCTTTTGCTTACATGAAACAATAGGCATTTTGACTATATTTAAAATATTGTACGAATTGTTGTCATCCTAATAAAATGTACCGTAAAAACATATTTTATTAATTTTCAATATAAAATAAGTTTCTTTTTTGTTAAAAAATCACGATTAAAATCTCACTTTTTTTGAGATTTGATCACGTGCTTATAAACGCTCTGTGACGTCACACATAAGTAAACAGAGTTTTTCAATACAGGCTGTCTGCATTTCCTAGTGTTAATCGACTGGTTCAATTATTAATTACTAATAAAGTTTCTCTTTTATCTTATATATCTCAAAATAAACCATTATTTTTGCAACTAATTTCAATAATTATAATATATAAACGTGCTTTAAGTCGCTTACTGTTAACTTTGGTGTGACGTCGCATGTCACGGGATCCGTTATGGCGCGTACTTTTTTTAAATCAAACTTTAATATCGATTTTTATCGTAAATAAAACAGTTCTCAAAAAATATTGATGCCATCTGCATTTTTATGTTGTAATACATAATACAGAACTATTTTTTAGCAGTAGTCAAATACCCTATTTCAAAAAAAAAAGTATAAACTAAATAAACTAAATAAGAATATAACTATTTTTTGCTATGTAGGCATAATGCCAGCCGGCTAGGCGACAAACCACTACACCCTACCTTATTTCTGTTTGTTAAGACTCTGCTGTTGTTAGCCATATGTTTAAACACACTATAGCCAAAACACATATAAAAATCGTTTCATTTATTAGATGGTTATGAAAATTCGGTCTACGCAGTTACACGGGCTGGACCCTCAATATTCAAATTGGATGTTCTGTTTGTAATGGATATGGAAATAGCAAAAATGAATTCAAATGAATGGTAAACAAAACTGGTCGAATCCATTTGGTTTTTCTGTCTCATAAAATACTCTAGTTAATGAAATTTGTTAGTAAGATTGTATTCATATTTTGTTAGTAATATTAGGGTGGGCAGGGTCAGTTAAACCCACACAAGATGTTTTTGTATGATTAAGTAACAAACAAACTCACTATTGCATTTTGTAATATTATTAAGGATATTAATTGGTTATAAATCTTTAGGCTGTCACGGCCGGCGTTGTATGTAGAATATACTGCTACCGGGATGTTTGGCCGTGGTCCATATGAAAATTGCGTTCCAAACATTTCGTCGATCACTGCGGTTGACATCTTCAGTGGCAGAGGTCCGGGCGCCGACGAGTGCGTAGAACTCTCCTCGACGGCGACTTCTCTGCGACTGATGTAAAACCCGAGTCACTGGCGTATTTATAGGCGCGGTTGGAGGAGGCAAACGATGTAATAGATCCTGATTGGTCGAGAGCTATTATTATATGATATTAATTGACGTTTGGAGGCTCCACCTGCATCTTCCAGGGCCCAAACCAACCTCATCTGTTAGCCGGTACACCTGCTGATTAAAGAACGAAGCTCTGGTGCAGACTTTCAGATCAGATTACAGTCGCTCCCAAAAATCAAGAGAGCCAAATTGTGGAGCCAGCTGCGGCCTGCTGAAAATAATGCGTATGATACATGCATATAAATCTATAATACTTATATGGTATGTATCAGGTATACATACCATATAAGTAAGCTTATAAATAATTAAATATTCTACGACATGCTACACAGCGCTTTCTAGACCCAAAGTAAGGATTTTTTTTTACGTGCGGAAAACCCTTCGGATATTCCCCCGCTGGCCAGCGGGGGTGGTTATGTCGTGTCTCGACTAATACCGCACGGTGTCCTCCCCAAGTGTCCGTTGCCGGGCACCCCGCGTAAGCCCTCGAAAGGATAACACCAGGGTTGCCGGAAGTTTAACTAGTTTGTGTTATGGGCTCCAGAATTCGGATAAACAGACTTATATACTTTTTTTTGTAAATACATACAGATTATACATAGAAACACCCAGACCAATGCCAAAAAACATATGCATGCTTACAAATATTTGCACTGAGCGGGAATCGAACCCGCGCCCCCTGTCGTAGCAGTCGAATGCACTACTGCTACGCCACAGAGGCAGTCAATATATAAATAGTATTATATTCTCGTTAAGTTGATTAGTAGCTTGGGTAATTAAAAATAATCCCTGGTGCATTTTAATAAAAGCACATACTAAAATGAATTTAAAACGTGGACGAGCAACAAATACGAGATGGTTCTCATTAAGACCGGTCTGTGTAATGTAAACTTGTGCGGCAAACACTGAAGCGAATATTATGTGATGCATATATGGAAATACTGAAAAGTTTTTGAATTCAAATATTATACTGCTTTAAAGCGCCTGAGAATGGAAGCTGTATTCCTGCATAAAGAGACCGGTTAGAACTAATACTCCTTTCGTGTTATAATAGTTTTTTTTAGATAACATAACTTCACGCCTGTATCCCCGAAGGGGTAAGCAGAGGTGTATTACACACCCACGATTCGCCAGGTATGTGAAGGTCCCAATGTAATAGGGGGTGGGGAATTGCCATCTACTGGGCACATTATTAAGCGAACGATAATTAACATTTATTAATGCACACATAACTACGAAAAGTTAGAGGTGTGTGCCTGGGGCGACTGGGGATCGAACCAGAGACTTCGTCTCAGCAGTCCATTACATACGCCACTGGGCTATCGCCGCTATAATTATAAGTTTTAATTTAAATGAAAGAAATACTAATAACTGAAATGACTTGTATTTTCGACGTTGACGTTGACGTGTATTGCTTGTGTTAGGAGTGGTTTCACGTTGGAAGTGTAATGGCCAGGACTCGAACCAGGTACCTCACGACCGTAAGGCTGACTTATATGTTTTTTACTTGACTGCGCCAGAAGGATGTTTTTCGAGAGTATGTATGTATGTATGTATAATTGTTTGGCACGCTCTGCAGTCTGAACGGCTCTATGGATTTTAGTTTGAGAGGTGTTGTTAAATTCGTATTTACTGTGAGAGTGACACTGGGTATATCAAAATAACAAAAAAAATGGTGGAATTGTGGCGCCAAAATGTATATTGTTAAAAATATTTTCACTCAAAACTTATCGAGTAGGATATCAAAATGAAGAGCTTAAAGCTCTTCATGTTGATAAATTTAATAAAATGATAATGATGAATAATGAATGATAATGATGATGAATAATTTTGATAAAATTGTGATTTGAAAAATATGTATACCATAACTAAAAAGTACAATGGCTCCTGATGAAGCCAGTGGAGGTATCTCATGTGTGTCACGCATGCGGCACCCACACGTCATGCAAATCGTATGGATTTCTTTACATATGTTTGTGCAAATCTTATGAATCTTTTGCACGATTTTAGGCAAATTATCGGCATGAAATTAGCTCAGTATTTTTTGCACGAAATATGAGCCTGCATGAGTGCACACGTACGATGCAGCGCGGGCCCTAAAAGTTTTGAAACCCTTTTTTTTTACGTGCGGAAATCCCTGACGTAAATATATGACTGGTAGTAGCCTTCACTCATCATTGCCAGAGAGGAATATAATTATATATATCTACACTCAAATCGAAAAATTCGAATTACGAATTCAAAGACGATTCTATACATACGCACTTTATAAACGCATTTACATAAAATTAAAAATAAAACTTATTATAGTACCGCCAACTGTATCATAATAGTTATTTATCTACACCCATGCTTTAAATCCTCTATAAAAGATTCTGAAACAGTTAGCTTATTGCCAACATTAATACATCCATGTCCTAATAACCATAATATCATCCAAACGGGTGTTATAATGTTGTATGAAATTTTATAATAACACTCCTTTCGCTTTTTCAATGTCTTCCGCGCAAAGGGTTACTCATCAGACAGCCAAATTCTTACCGCCCGATGCGTGGAATCTCCATATGAGTTTCAAAAAAAAAACTGTCATTCACGCGCGTTGCATTGCACTACCACAGCGGCGGCGCGCCGTAAAAAAAAATTAAAGCTTATTCGTTCGAATTCGAATTCCCGCTATTTTTCTTCGCTATTATTTTTGCAAATTGTTTTGTTTACTTACGAAAATGAGCGTTTCAAGTTTTGATAACACACCTCCAGACATTTCGAATGCAGCAAAGGACACTTTGTTTAATTTCAATTTTTCCTATGAGTGAAGATAAAGTAGTGTATGAAACTGCATATAACTCTATAACGTTATTAACGCACTGCAAGTAAACCTTTAATTTTATTATAATTATAAAAAAGCGGCCAAGTGCGAGTCGGACTCGCCCATGAAGGGTTCCGAAGCAGCAGGAACACAAAAATGTTTTTATTAATATTCATACAATTTGAGTTGATTGAATGAAAGGTAAATTGCGGTTTACGATTTATGACGTATTAAAAAAAACTACTTACTAAATCTCGTTCAAACTAATTTTCGTTGGGAGTTTCCATGGTAATGTACGTCATATATTTTTCAAAGATTTATCATTCTTATATTTTAGAAAATAAAATTGAGTTTCAGTTCTAAGTACTTACCCCATACTTAGAACTGAAATTGAAATTTTTTTTTTCATCAAACCATGCACGTATGCATGCGATGCACAACCCATACGACCCCAAACCCATGCGAGCGTGCTTCATGGATAGGTCTTCAAAAATGATATTGAGGTTTCTAATATCATTTTATTCTAAACTGAATAGTTTGCGCGAGAGACACTTCCAAAGTGGTAAAATATGTAACTTCTAAAATAAGAGAATTGACCCTCAAAATTTTTTGTTTTTTTTTTAAATTTTTGTGCGAAAATCTTAATGCGGTTCACAGAATACATCTACTTACCAAGTTTCAACAGCATAGTTCTTATAGTTTCGGAAAAAGTGGCTGTGACATACGGACGGACAGACAGACAGACATGACGAATCTATAAGGGTTCCGTTTTTTACCATTTGGCAACGGAACCCTAAATAGGAATCGGCATAAAACTTGACAATGTACTCTAGATGCGTTTTTTTTTAAAGAATACTAGTAACCGAAATTACTAATATTCCCCCTAACCCGTCCAGCTAAGCTAAATTGCTTGTGTTAGGAGTGGGTTCACGTCGATAGTTTAATGGCCAAGATTCGAACCCGGGACCTCTCGATCGTAAGGTCGACTCCTTAACTCTTTGGCGGCGGAGGCGCGCCAATCAGCCAATCACAGATATTTAAAACTAATCTCGGGCTCAAAGGGCTGACATCATTGGTTGATCAGTCCTTTTATTGGTTTTTTGATTGGTCAGTTAGTGCACATGCGTGAACTTTTTGACGTTTGCTCACGATTTTTGCCTCGAAGCATACCCGTCTTAGGTCTTGTAACGTAATATCACAAAGACTGCCACGGAGCAACACGCGAGCGGGCTATTGCAAATAGTTGTGTCTCAGCACGCGACTTTAAAAATTGATTACTTAAGGACCGGACAAACAAAATGGACGCGGGTGCGGCGCCCTTTCAATGACTTTCATACAAAATGTATAGAAGCGTCGCGACACAGAACAAACAGACAAGACAGGGTGCGGGCGAGATGCGGACACGATGCTTTCGACGACTGCGCGCTATCCTGAAACATTCAGCAGAGACGCGTCGCGGACAAGACGTGGCCATGTTGTGTGAGCGGAGGGGTTAAGGGGTGCGCGGGGTGTTACTTTGAATACGTGGCACCAGCCCGCGTACCCGCGCAGCAAAGCTAAATGTGAGAAACAGCTTCGTGACCTGTCTGCGCCCCGTCTCTTTGGTATATTTTAAGCGCTGGCACGTCTTAGATGCGTCTTGGCCGAGTCTTTGCCTTACGTCCGTTCTGTTTGTCATGCGCCTAACAGGGAGTTCATACTTTTTTCTATGGTTTTCTGTTATTTAAATTAGTTACAGTTGTATTTCAACAAGCAGCTTTGATAGTAGATTGCTAGCAGGGACCGCATAATTTTTGCTTTGATTTTTTGGTATCTTAATCTAAACAAATAAATGAAATTGAATTAATGACTTGAGTACCTATCTATTTGTAATATTAGAATAACAGTGATGTTTGTCTTTGTAGAATAGAAAAGAAATAAACTTTATTGTAAACCAATCAGAGTATGCATAAGTACTTGGAATACACAGTCAACATAATATGTACAATTGGCGGGCTTATCGATCAAAGCAAAATTTGTAGATAATCACAGATTACCTGATTCAAACAGATGTTTGAATCAAGTAATCTCTGGGCCGATTTTGACGAGACTTCCACTGACAAATAGGTAACATTATAAGGTTAGCCTACTTTTTTTTAGAAAAACAATTAGGGTCCCAAGTAAAAGAACTAAAACCCAAAAAATCTAAATCCACGCGGACGAAGTCGTGGGCACAGTTAACAGACCAGTCTCAAAAATATTTTAATTTTTCCTGCCCACCACTATAGTTTTACAAATTGGTGTACAAATTTATTTTTTAAACATCGTACATAATAATATTCAAATGTCTGCACAATGTTTTCTTATCCATCAATCCATCGGACGAATATAAATAAATTTGGCGCTTTTTCTCAGAGTCGTTTATTTCAGACCGCGCACTGTGTATTGCATAATTTATTGCGTCACTGTCGTTTTATCTCGCAATTCCACCAAGTCTCACTTACCACACATACACCCTCTTAAACACACACAAACACAGTGGGACACACATGCCACCACAAGTAACGCTCCCAAGGCTACGATTAATTTTAAAGGTATCCCCTTGAATAGTTGCATGTTGAATTTCAAACATTTGTGGAAAGGCATACGTAACCATTCAACACGTGTAGACGATTAGATTCAACTGGAATATTAAAAATAATAGATATATAATCTCTGAAATGGCTGGGCTAAAAATACTTCAATATTATATTAAAATAATTTCAGAGATTAGCCTAAAGAAACAGACAGAAGGACGAACAAATTAAAAAAAAGTTTTAATGATAAGTAGCGTGTGTACATTCATATTATGTAGAAATAAAAAAAATGCTATGGTAGTTCAGTTAGTTATTATCCCCCTTTTTATCTGTCGAAACCCCCATCGGTGTCGGCATCGAACCGATTAATCCACACGGTGTTCTTCTCAACTGTCCATTGCCGGGCACCCCGGGTGCGCCCTGGAAATGATTAGCCCAGGGTTACCGGTGGACTTCGACCACCATTGCAGCCTCGCCTTTGGGGTTGTATCCATCTTGGCCTGCTTCTGTAAGAACGGAGAGTCCGACTGCCATCCTCAGGCCTCGATGTTGTGGTTAGATGTTGACTTTTCATATACAAAGTTTTAGGCTTTTGGCGTTGCATGTAGAATTTACTGCTTCCGAGATGTTTGGCCGTGGTCGCCTATATCAGTCGCAGAGAAGTCACTGCCGAGGAGTTCTACGCACTCGTCGCAACCCGGACCTGTACCACTGAAGATGTCGAACGCAGTGAAGAAAGGAAGAAAGAAAACACGTTTAATAACAAAGCACAACGCACATTACAATCATTGTTAAAACTTAAATCTATGGGCACGCAAAATTATTTTTAAAACTTACAACACAGAATAAATATAGTGACGTAAATGATTCTCCTATATCTATGCGTAAATGACGTCTGTGACACTTGACGTTGACGTGTCACAAACGCCCGAACGCCATTTAGACAGTAGGTATACGTGGCACCTGAGTGTCATCACTGCGACGCGAGCGAGGACTCAGGGCTGCACACGCTGGCGGACTGCCCGGCGTGGGAGGCGCCGAGGCGTGAACTCGTGGCAGCCATCGGGGTGGGAGTCCTCTCGCTCGGCAGCATGATTGCGGCAATGGTGCGGAGCGCGAGCGCGTGGGCCGCCGCCGCCTCCTTCTGCGAGCATGTAATGCTCGCGAAGGAGGTGGCGGAGCGCGCCCGGGAGAGACTTAGAACTCTCCCGGTCCGCCGAGCCCGCAACTTGCTCGCCGCGCGTCGCAGGCAACTCAGGCGCCGGAGGTCGCTTAACGACCTCCGTCCTCCATGAGCGCAGGCCTGGGGGTGGCGGGTGAGGCCACCTGTCACCCCAGCAGAAGCAGGCCGGGACGGTGGGGCGACTAGCGCCCCTCCCCCAAACCGGGGCAAGACGGGGACACCGTGGTTCCCAAACCCGAGGGGGCCATCTCGAAACCGGAGATGGCCCAGGGTCAGTCGGGGTGCGAGGGATATGCTCTATGGGCAACCTTACACCCCGGCGTCTGTAGACCCGAGACGGCGTGCGGTTTTAGTCGGTTCAAGCCCGACATAACCGCCCCCGCTGGCACGCGGGGGGGTATCCGAAGGGATTTCCGCACGAAAAAAAAAAAAAAAAAAAAAAAAAAAAGTATACGTGGCAAATCGTAACACGTGTTTTGTCGACTGCCCTTATCCATATTACAATAAAATTATACCATGTACGCTGTGTTTGCAATATACTTTCCCGGCGGTGATCGACGAAACGTTTGGAACACAAGTTTCGTATGGAAAATATACTCTTATATAAACTTTGGAATATAACATATATGATTTTATGAAAGTTACAAAATAAGTCACTAGCCTTTTGTGCCAAATCTATTCTATTTATAGTATCATCACTTATTCCAAGACAGCTCTACTCAACAAAATTTTCAGCGGTGAGTTTTATTCCACATATCTCTATTTCGAATCCAGTATTTGACCCATTTTTCTCTCTAGGGAATGTGTATGTAAGCAAACTTAGAATTATATACACTTCTTCGCTTCCCACATATTCCTCAGGGACAGATAACGGCAAATGCTTTTGCACGCCGAGTATTGCAATTTACCCAGCAATTTTAAATAATGTTTTTGGTAAGATAAATGTTTTTATTGAAGTGAAAACTTTTTTGAGCTGCGTTGAGCACTTTCCTAAGCACATTTTTGGTTTTTTTTACGTGTAAAAACTTCCACGGGCTTCACCCCATCGGTGCCGACGATGGGGTGGGCGTATCGGAATCGGACCGACTAAAACCACACGGTGTCCTCCCCAAGTGTCCCTTGCTGGATACCCCGGGTAAGCCCTCGAAAGGATAACCCCAGGGTTAAGTACTTTTTTGGGTGAAGAAAAATATAAATCCCTTTTTTACGCCTACGTCACTGAGACGTTTTCCATATATTTTTTTAACAACGTCATCTTTGTTGTAGCTGGATGGATGGATAGATGGAGTGTCCGAGGGAGGGCGGAGAGAGGGATGAACTAGGGACGGAGGCAGGGAGGTACGGATGGAGAAACAGACTAAGGGAGGAAGGCACGGAGGGGCAGGAAGAGGGAGAGACGGAGGGAAAGACTAAGGGAGGAAGGGAGGCAGGGATGAATGTCGACGATTTAATAAATACACACGATATTGTTCTAGTTTTCACTTCAGTCGGCACTCCTGGAGTGCCACTGCCTTTGTTTTGTAATAGTCAGGCCGTAGTTTCACAAGACGGTAGAGCGGTAAAGCCAGGGGTAGGTCATTTACGCTTTGATGATGATGATCTCCATCGTCGGTTAGTCTCTGCTATAATACTGCAGCTAATTACTCCCTTGGTGATTTTGTGCGATATTGGGATCCAGGGCTCCGGCCCCACCAAGGTTTTATCGGCAGCGTCTCTGGCAAGTTTGTCAGCTGTCTCGTTGCCCATGTTGCCCTCATGTCCGGGCACCCAGGCAACTGTTGAGTCGATTTTTCTTGCCAGTTTATCTAGTGACTCTTTACATTCCTTTACGATTGCTGAGGTCGTTTCCGCTTTGCTGAGTGCCTTCAGTGCCGCCTGGCTGTCGCTGTAGATGGTCACCCTGTGGATGTCGGTCAGGTGTTCGACCAGCTCAGCACATTCCTTTATGGCGTATACTTCAGCTTGAAAGACACTTGCGTATCTGCCTAAGGATATTGATCTATTTATCTCTGATCCGTCAGCGCACTTAATGTGTATTCCAGATCCTGATAGCTTTGTTGTTTCCTTTCTTGAGCCGTCTGTGTAGCAGACCGTGCCACCGGCATCTGTCCTCCAGTCGTCTCTTGGTCCTATGTGTACTCTGTACTTCTTGTCGAAGATTCTCTCTTTCCTGATCAAGTCATTGTTAGAGAGGATCATCGACAGCCTCTCTTCGTAGTCCTTGCTGATACTGGCATGGCCTTTGTCCATAATGGTTCCGGTCCATTGGCCAGTGCTTCTAAGTTTGAACCATTGTTCGGTTGCTTTTCTTTTTATTTCTAAGTCCAAGGGGTTAAGCCCCAATATGATTTCGAGCGCGGCTGTGGGAGTTGTCCTCATCGCGCCCGTGGTCATCAGAGCTGCTAACCTTTGTACTTTGTCTAGTTCGGCTTTATTTCTCCCAATAGCAGTTTTATGCCACCATACAAGGGCACCATGTAGGATTCTTGGCAGGATAATTGCTTTGTAGATCCAAAGCACTATCGCTGGTTTCATCCCCCACGTTCTTTCTATTGCACTTTTGCACTGCATCATAGCCATTTTGGCTTTTAGGCATGTGTTGCTGATGTGAGTCTTGAAGGTGAGCTTGCTATCCAGAGTTACCCCTAGATATTTTACTTCCTTGACAGTTTCCAAGGTTTGGTTATCCAGGCGCACTGGCGCAGTTCTTCCTATTTTTCTTTTATTGGTGAACAAGACTATCTTGGTTTTATCAGGGTTGAGGTTTAGACCTTTGCTCCTGCACCATACTAGTGTTTCTTTTATGCCTCTGTTCATGATGTCACACATGACGCTGAGAACTTTGCCTGTGATCAGGAGCACTCCATCGTCAGAGTACACTTGTGTGTATATGTGCATCCTGTTAATCTTGTTTACTAGTTCGTCTATTAACAGGCACCACAGTAGTGGCGATAGACATCCTCCTTGTGGGAAGCCTCTTCTCGCTATCACCATGTGTGTTGTTCCTGCAATCTCCGCTTTAACAGTCGGTGTCTTAGCATAGCTTTCACCCATTCTGATATGTCTTTGTCGATTCCTTCTCGATCTAATGCGGCCTCTATCGAATCGGGGGTGGCTCTGTCAAAAGCGCCCTCTACATCAAAGAAGCAGCCCAGTGCGTATTCTGTGTTGTCTATTGATCTCTGCACTCTTGTCACCAGATTATGGAGGGCCGTTTCGGTGGACTTGCCCTCCATATATGCATGTTGATTTTGGTGGAGTGGAGATCCATTCTTGTTTATTTGTTCTCTTATTAGTCTGTCCAGGATTTTCTCTAATGTCTTAAGAAGGAATGAGGAGAGGCTGATGCACCTGAAAGATTTGGCCTCTTGATATGATGTCTTCCTGGGTTTCGGGATGAACACTGCTCTTACCTCTTTCCATTTTCTTGGGATATATCCAGCTCTGATACTACTGTTGTAGAGAGCCAGTATATCTTTGCTTATGTACTTGCTGGCTTCTTGTAACATTTTAGGGAAGATTTCGTCCGGTCCAGCCGCCTTGTATGGCTGGAATGATCGTATACTCCACTGTAAATGTTCTTCTGTGATAAGGGCCTTCGACTGTGAGTCCTCTATGGGGTTTGAGTCTATCGGCGTGTTATCGTCCTCATATTCTTCGCATTCTGGGAAGTGTGTTTCCAGCATGACCTCAAGTATCCTCTTGGGGTCCGTTAGTAACTCTTTCCCTTTCTTGATACTTCCTAGTTTACATGTGTTCACTTTGGAGAATGTTTTCACAAGTCGTGCCGCGTCAGGTTGTTTTTCAACTCCTGTGCAGAACGCCTTCCAACTTGTTCTGTTCTCCTTTCTGCATTCTTTCTTGTAAATATTTCTTTCCTCTCTGTACGCGCGCCAGCTCTCGTCATCGTCCTTCTTCAGAGCGTGTTTGAGAGCTCACCGTGTTCTTTTCCTTTGTTTGCCTAGTGCTTTAGTCCACCAGGGTTGCCCTTTGCCTGGTTTTATCTCCTTGAGTGGGCATGCCTTGTGGTATGCTTCCCTAAGAGCTTCGTCCAGTCTGTTAGCTTCTTCTTCTATTTCTTTTTTATCCATTAGTAAGGTTTCACCTCCCGGGTTCCATTTCTTTATGTGGTGTTCGTATGTCGCCCAGTTGGTCTTCCTCGCATTTCTTATCATAATCTTGTCTATCTTGGTCTCTAGGCTGAAGGTGACTCTTCGGTGATCCGACATTGAGTCACTTTCGTCTGTTTTCCAGTCCTTGATGTACTGGCTTATACTGTTCGTGGCGATAGTAATATCCAGCACTTCTCTTCTAGATTTGGTGACAAACGTAGGCGTATTGCCCACATTTAGAATCTCCATTCCTGTAGTACTAATGAAATCCAGGAGTAAGTCCCCCTTTTTATTGCAGTCTGTGCTGCCCCATACCACGTGATGGGCGTTGGCATCACAACCTAGAATAATAGGAATGTTCTTACCTTGGTATTTTCTTGTTATTTCCTCCATTTCCTGGGATGGTGGCTCGAAGTCCCTTTCGCTGGGTAGGTACGCAGAGACAAAGAGCACCCTTACTTTATTTCCTGCTTCCGCTTGTACTGTCACTGCAATACTAGCGAGGTCACTGTAACAATCTGCTTTTATTAGTTCTAACGATCTCACTCTGCTGCTGGCGTAGATGCATGCCCTTGGTTTTGACTCACCATCAGCATGATAGAAGATATCTCCTCCAAGAGAGCCCAGCCCAGTCACGCGTCCGTTATAGACGTGTGGTTCTTGCAGCAGAGCGATATCGATTTTCTTTTCCACCACATATTTGCACAGCTCATTCATGGCATCGTGGCAATGGTGGAGATTTACTTGGACTATTCTTATTTTTTGTGTGTGTTTTTGTGGTGTGTTTCTGGGTGTGTTCATTTGTTTGTGTTGATGTGTGTATGAATGTGTGTGTTATTGTTCCCTCCCTATTTGGTCTTCGCGTTGGGAGACTGCACCCCTTTCCAATGTGGTTGTAGCGATGCTACACTTGGTGGGGGTGTCAGGTCCTTCCGCGTCGTAGGGGGGGGGGTGTGTGGTGGTGGGGTGTGCGGGGCTAGCCTGTCGGTGGGGTCTGCGACATTCAGTGGGGACCTCTTTCTGTGAGGTACCCGTTTGCGATCCGTCTCCCCCGCCTTCGGGCTTTGGCCCCTCTGTGTTTCGTGCTTGTTGTGTGCTGTTGGGTGTTGTGCTCGGTCGACTTGGTCCACTTACTACGGTGGAGTTGTCGGCCGGCGCAGCACCCGGTGCCTTTGTTGTGTGGTGCTTGGGACATATGTCTTTGCATATGCATCTTGCTTCGGGCTCAGCAGGTGCTTTGCCGAGAAGCCTGGCATGGACCCTTGTGGCTTGATAGTGGAGCCAGATGGTTTCTTGTGTTGCGACCTCCTGAGGGACCCCCATCACAAGTCGTACACCCAAGGGTAATACTTCCCTGCGAATGAGGGACCATTCAGGAAATCGCAACTCTTCCCTGTAGACGTTTTGCCGTTTTAGGAAGAACAGCTCGTCTACAGGTATCTTGTCAGTGCTGCCTGGGATCCAGATCGACATCCTATGTTTGTCGAGTTTCTTGGATCTCAGGGGTACCCCATCTTGGTCTCCGAAGTCGCATCCGAGTAGCCAGGTCATAGCCTCCTCGGTGGTTGGTGTCACAAGGAAGTATCCTTCTGCCACCAGCCCCGAGGCGTCGAATGCTACGTTTCGGCCGCGTCCATCGGCTTCGTCCTGTAGGGTCTTAAGGATCTTGTTGGTTAGTCTTAACCTGATTTCGGCGGCAGTAGCCTCGTCCATCGCCACCCCGTCCTCCCGCTGGATGATGACGGAGAGATCACTTTGACCCGCTTTGGGTCTTTGTGGTCCCTCATTCCTTGCGGTCTTGGGTTTTTTCGATGGCCGTTGCTGTGTCCTTTCGTCAGGATCGGTGCTTTGGCGTTTGACTTTTTGAGGTCTCGAACCGGCCCCTCCCTGAGTCACAGTCGTTGCCTCTGCGGCTGACGAGCCCCGGGGTTTGACCTGGTTCGATTGCTCACCCTGCTTTTTCCTGCGAGCCCTTAACCTCTTCCACATGGATTTGGTCATGGGCTCCTCCTGGATGGTACTTTGAGCATTGCTCTCTGCAATGCTCATTTGGGTCAGGTCGTCCCCGAGAGTCTCAGATAGAGACCTACCGGGACGTACCACCTGACCACGGGGTTTCTTGGGTTGTTGTTTTGGCGCACGGGTGTCCCCCCCAGAATACGAGGGACTGCCTGAACCTTGGGAAGGTCCAGGAGGGGATTCTCCGGCTTCGCCGGTACCCCCCTGGGGTATATCTTTTGTCTTTTTTTCCATTGCGCATTTTTTTGTTTTCCGGGGCTGCCGGTTTTGCTGGATGGGGAAAGGATGTGTCGACTTCCTGGCACGCGGGTCCCGCAGCCCCACCCGTGATCGAGTGTGGCTGCGGGTCCCGCACACCAATAAGTCGACGTAGAGGATGGGATGTTGGATGGGTGGAATTTTTAGCTGCGATGTTTTGTTGCGTCTGTTTCTTAAGGAACCAGACCAATAACGGGCGGCACCACGTGAAGGTAACCACTAGCCTGGTTCTGGGGATCTTCGCGACCTGCGCTCCTCCCAGGCCTTAGCCAGACTCTTCACCGGACAGGTGTTGAGAATAGGGGTTCACCAGCCCAACGCGCATTTCCGTCGGGTGGATCCGCCCCGCCCGTTCCTGATCTAAGGTACAAACATTATTCTTATAATCAAAATTCACTCTCATTCCCAAGCATTGCTTTACCTGTCCAAGATTTTTAATTTGAAACTTGGAACTCAATACTGAAATTAAATTGTCTGTCTCAATCTTAGAATTAGAATACAAGAAAAAATCGTCGACATACAAAGCTATAATAACTTTGATATCACCTTTAAATTTTGTAAAAACACATGGTTCGATATTACTTCTCTTAAAGCCTGACTCTGTCAAACACTGATCAACTTTTATATACCATGATCTAGCTGACTGCTTCAACCCATAAATAGCTTTATTTAATTTCACTATTTTTCTATTATTATTATTATCTAAATCAACTTGTGGATGAGTCATGTAGATATCCTCTTTCAGTATACCATTTAAGAATGCAGTCTTAACATCTAGATGAGTTACATGTAGGTCTAACTGAACAGAAAGTGAAAATAACAATCTTAAAGTACTGTGACGTACTACAGGTGAGAATGTCTCTTCATAGTCTATACCTGGTCTCTGCGTGAAGCCCTTAGCCACCAGACGAGCACGATACCTAATACTGTTATCACTATCTAATTTCCTTTTATAAACCCATTTACATGGTACTAAAGTTTTGTCTCGAGGTATATCACTCACCACTACCCAAGCATCATTTTCTTCAAATGCCTGAAGTTCCTCTTCCATCGCAGCAATCCAATTATCTTTTTCTGGACCTTGTAAAGCTTGTTGAACACTAACTGGATCACTTTGATTCTCAGCATTCGACTGCACGCATAAGCTTGAATGACCATAACGCTGTGGTGGTTTCCTAATCCTCTTTGATTCTCGTGGGGAAGGAATTTCGTCTACATTCTGCAATATAGAGTTATTAGCCTGGTTAGTATTATCTGTCTGGTTGACATCATTTACAGGTTCTGTACTAATGACCACATCAACAGGCCCATCTAATTCACTCTTGACTTGTTGCGTTTCTGAAATTTCCCCCACTGGAACTGATACCTTATCCTCAACATTACTTTTCAAGTTTTCTTGGATTATGACATCCCTGCTAACAGATACACACTTCTTATATGGGTCATAAATCCTATAACCTTTCACGTTTTCAGCATAACCAACCAAAATATGAGGTTTAGACTTAGTATCCCACTTAAGTCGTTTTTCCTTAGGAATGTGTGCCATGACCTGACTCCCAAATATCCGGATGTGACTAAGATCCGGTTTACTATTGGTCCAAAGCTCAAATGGTGTGGTATTCTGTAATCCAGATGCTGGTGACCTATTCCTGAGGTAAACAGCTGTATTTACAGCTTCAGCCCAAAATCTTTTGTCTAATTCAGCATCAAACAGCATACAGCGAGCCCTTTCAACTAAGGTTCTGTTCATACGTTCACTTATTGCATTTTGCTCTGGTGTATATGTGTTGGTCTTTTGATGTACAATACCGGCTTCAGTCAGGTAACTATCAAACAACACATTGCAAAATTTAAGACCATTATCAGACCGAACATTTTTAATTTTCTTATTCTGATGGTTCTCAACTAAAGCTTTGAACTCTTTAAAAAATTTAAACACTTGGCTCTTAGCCTTCAAAAAATAAACATAGGTCATACGTGTGTAATCATCTACAAGAATGAGAAAATACCTGCTGCCACCAATGGAAGTCACCTCCATAGGCCCGCAAACATTCGCATGAATGATATTGAGTGCTTCACTGCTTCTCGTGCTCACATGATTGAACGGTAACCGTGACTGCTTCCCTTGACAGCACACAACGCATGTACTTTTATCAATAACTGCCTTATCCTTGAAGTCAATGCCCACAACTGCACCTTCCTTCATTTTATTAAGATCACTGCTATTCAAATGTCCCATTCTTCTATGCCATAACTCACTATTCATATCAGTTAATGTAAACAAACAGTTATGTTTCTCTTCTATGTTAAGTTTATAGACACCATCAACTAGTATGGCTTCTCCTACCAGTTGATTTGTACTGTTATAAATATAACAACAATTTTTCTGAAACTTCACTCTATTTCCATTCTGGATCAATTTACTTACAGATATCAAGTTCGTAGCAACACTGGGTACACATAGCACATTCTTAACAGTAATAGGATTTCTTCCCTTCGACGTGATTGTAACAATATCAACATCACCCGAGCATAACACAGGCATCACTCCTCGGTTAGCTGCTGTGATTTCCTTAATACTCGTGTTTTCTGATGTGTTCCGAATATTGTTTGAGTTCGATGTGATATGCACACTTGCACCAGAATCCAAATACCAATCACTGTTTCTGAAGTTTCCGCTTAAAAACACGGCTGAAAATGCATTTGTATCACTTGTTTTCGTATCTGTAGCTTGCGGGCATTTATTTTTGTAGTGCCCAAAATGTTTACAGCGATAACATTTCACTTTGTTTTTGTTGTTGACATTCATGACAGATGACGTTCCACCATCTTTGGCTGAGCTTACTTTTCTATTGGACGACGTAGATTTCTGATTGCCATGCTGGCGCCCTCTAGTGTACAACGCTGTTTCCGTCGAATCTTCACTTCCGGTCATGTCTAAAAGTTTTGATTTTACAACATCCGCCGTAATGGCGATCCCCGAATGTTCGATTGCCATAAGCATCGGAAAATATTTTTCAGGTAATCCAGCGAGCATCAGACAGCCAATCCACTTATCGTTCACTAAGAATCCTGTTCTAAACAATTTCTGGCCCGTCTCAATTATTTGAGTAATGTAACTTGTCATGGAGTTTGAACTTTCAAAACGTATTGAAATTAATGTTCTCAACAACATAATCCTTCTTGAAAAACCGCAGTCGTCAAACATCTTTTGTAATTTCTGCCATAGTTCTTTAGTACTCTTAGCATCCTTTATATGTACATATAATGACGGATCTATAGTAAGGATTAATTTTGCCTTAGTCATGGCGTCGTCTCCAATGGCGGCGTCAACTCCTTCGGTTTTTAGAAATTTTAATTTCCCTTCTAGAACTAGGAGATTTTCGGCCGCGAACGCCCATTCGCTATAATTTTCTCTTCCTTTTAATTTGGGCACATTTGCAATAAAGGAATTCGTACTAGATGCCATGTTCTGTCCGCGATAGGTACATACACGTGCTACACAAAAAAAAACTTTTTCACTGTGCACTCTAGCTTTATCTTCCTGGTCTTACTAATTACAATCACTGAACTATGACTACAACAATTGACTGGGTCTGGGCCCAAAACCTATTAATTAAATAAAACAGCGTGTTAACTTTACCAGATCTATTTTCAAGAAGGAAAGTGATCATGTGACATAAGCCATAGATTACAAACTACAGATTATACAGATATTTTTGGAACGTTAGTATTACAGATTATATCACTAATTAGTATTATCAGTTTCATCTGATGTACTATACTGAACTGTAAATTTCAACAATTTCGTTAGTGCCATAGAATCAATCAAATGATATTAAACCGTAACAACCTACAAAAGGGCTTATTTTCCTTCCTGAGCTATGGTTCGGCTAAGATTGATGAGCTATAAAAGAGTTCCTTTTTCTCCTTTCTGGATAGTTTCCGATTAATGTCGCCCAAACAATATTGAAGCTAAATATTGTTTTATGATACTATACCTAGACGTGATATTTGATAGACTGTTAAATGTCTACTGATTTTATGAACAACTAGTAGTAGCCTGCGCCTCCGTCTGCGTGAATTACTGATCCCGTTCCCGATACTCATAGGAAGCCATTCCCCGTATATAAAGTAGAGCCCAATTTCATTCAGATACGTTTAGCCGTTCTGGCGAGAATTGGGAACAAACATTCGCATTCAGCTTTCCACAGCAGCAGTTGGATATATAAGGTGTCACAAAATTAGGTCTCTGAATTTGGTGAGATGACTTGGTATCGACAAAATTATGTATTTGAAACAAAAAAAAAAATATCGGGTAAATAAAAAAAATAAACACATAAAAATACATAACTTCACGCCTGTATCCCCGAAGGGGTAGGCAGAGGTGTATCACACACCCACGCTTCGCCAGTTATGTTTCGGTCCCAATGTAATAGAGGGCGAGCCTATTGCCATCTACCGGGCACATTCTTAAGCGAGCGATAATTATCATTTATTAATGCACACATAACTACGAAAATACGGTATGTGCCCGGAGCGACTGGGGATCGAACTCGAGACCTCTTCCGTTACGTACGCCACTGGGCTATCGCCGCTATAAAAAAAAAAAAGAAAAAAAAGAAAAAAAGAACACCACCAGCGACCAGTGTCACGTGACGCACGTGGTAGGCGTGCAGTCCTCACGTGTGCTCGTCGCGTCACGTGACGCTGATCGCTGGTGGTTTTTTTTTCTTTTCTTTTTTTTTTTGTTTTAAATACAAATTTTGTCGATACCAAGTCATCTCACCAAATTCACACCTGATAGTAAGTTAAAGGTAAAGTCTCAGGAATGAGGGTCACCATCACAGACACCGATAATATTACAATGGTGGCCCTCAGCTCGACGGTCTCATTGGAGGCTTTTTCACGCCCCGCTTAAAGGAGTTTATCGTGATATTACACTTCTTTTTGGTTCTCCGGTATTTTGATCCTATCGAAGTGGCATTTTATTGATGGAAAAGTAATAGTTTTACTACCGTTTTTTTTTATTATTTGTTTATGTCGGGCTTGGCTTAGCTTCGAAGCTCCCCTTACCAGAGATCACCTGCATCAGATGCGTTGTATTGTAGAACTACCTAATTCATTTCAAGCATGTTTGGGAGAAATGGGTGCCACGGGGGTGAAGTATACCACGGGTGAAGCGGCGGGGCACAGATAGCTGCTGGTAATACGTAAATTTTATATTTGGTACTTTTGGTAATAAATATACCTTTGGTAATAAATATCATCACGCCATTATATTGGGGAACCGGGTAAAATTTATTTCGATGTTACATGTAAATATTTATTTCTAAAATTGAAAATATAACGATGAAATAGGTAGTCTAATACATGCTGGATTCGAAACTGCAGAAGTAAACATACCTTGATGTATTCCGAATTTAACACGGTCAAAGTTGCGGGCAACTGCTAGTAATATTATAAAAGTAAAGATTTTATAACCTTCACATTTTTAGAGCATCTTCTAAAAACGAAAGCGTAGAATTAAATTTCAGATATTTTCAACCGCGGTAGCCTAGTGGTATGGGTAAAGGACTGCTGAGACGAAGTCTCGGGTTCGATCCCAGGTATTACCATGGCACACACCAATGACTTTTCGATGCTTTTCGAAGTTATGTGTGTATTTATCGCAGGTTTATAAGTGCCCGGTTAATGGCAATAGGCTCGCCACCTATTACATTGGGACCTAAACATAAACTGGCGAAATGTGGGTGCTAGCACCTCTGCCTACCCCTTCGGGGATATAGGCGTGAGTTTATATATGTTATGTTCAAGAGTATTTTACAACTAACTTTCCTATTTCTTTATGTAAGGGTTTCTAATTAGTCCTAGACGAAAAGGCGAACAGGATTTCTGGAAAATTTATCCTTTAGAGTGAAAATGTCTAGTTAATTTCAATGAGTTATTTTTATAAAGAACCCATTATGTTTTAATTAAAAACTGCCATTAAAACTGTGCAATATTTTACTCGTTTCAACTACTCTTTGTAAGTCTTTTCTTCTTCCATTTCAATAGTAAGGTTTAAAAACAAACTATAGACTTGAAATATTTTTGTAATATGACTTTTATTTTATTATATTTTATATTCCTATACGCGGCATAGCCGTTTGTTGGTGACTGAACTCCTCCGTAACCACTCGCGCGATCTTGACCAAATTTACCACGGTGATAGTGTGGACTCTGAGTGTTTTGAAGCGAGATGGTTCATGTCCGATGTACCATTGAGGAATAATCACCGAAAAACAGTTTCACGAGCACGCAGCCTAAGCTAAGCGCGCGACCGTAGTAAGATGTCTTATTTTCAAGTAAGAGTCCTGCTCGCTCAATTAATTCAGTCGCACCCTGTACTGAGTTCCTAATATTATATTATTCTTGAATTAGAACATTACGGAAGAACATTGTGGTCTCCATAATGTTTTTTTTATTTATTTTTTTATACCACTCAGGTGGCAGACAAGCTCACGGCCCACCTGAAGGGAAGCGGTTACTTTTTATGTAGCAGTGTGACCTAAAGTACCCTTTCCTTTCCCTTTTACACGAATACGCATGTGAGATCACGCTTGTATTCTTTTATTGGACCAAATCCTCCTAATATTAGGTCGTTACATATGAAATTGACGTCTTTCTTGAAAAAATTGGAGGAAACCCAATTTTCATTACTAACATTTTTGCATTTATTTTAGGAATGACAAATCCAAATTTTATGATTGTTTTTGTGTATGAATGAGACAACATTAAGCTAACAAACAACAACTTTTATTACATTTTTGAAAAAAGACAGCTGTTAAGTAATACGAAATTTATCATCAAAATGGATAGACCTATTATAAGCGTGAAAGTTTGTGAAAATGTTGGGATGTTTGAATGTTTGTTACTCATTTACACTCAAACTGCTGGACGGATCTGTCTGAAGTTTGATACAGAGTTCGATCATAGTATGGAATAACACATATGTCATTGCCGCACCATAAAGACTTTGAATTCTTCACCAGCACACGTGTTTCCTTCTTCCTACATTTCAAGATCCTTTATGCGGAGCGTGAAAACTGGTGACCACCACACATACCATTATCGGTGTGTGTAATGGTGACCCCCATTCCTGAGACTTTACCTTCAGGTTACCATCAGGCGAGGTAAAATTTTATTGACGTGACAATGATAAAAAGCGGCCAAGTGTGAGTCGGTCTCGTTTATCATTAATGGGTTCCGTAGCAGCAAGTAACATGATAATGTTTTTTTTGAATTTTTATATTTGAGTTGATTGAATGAAAGGTAAATTGCGGTTTATGATTTAATGACGTATTAAAAAAAACTACTTGCTAGATCTCGCTCAAACCAATTTTCGTTGGCAGTTTGCAAGGTAATGTACATCAAATATTTTTTTGGGGACCCCCAAAATTTAACGATTTTTTTTTTCTATTTTTGTATGAAAATCTTAATGCGGTTCACAGAATACATCTACTTACCAAGTTTCAACAGCATAGTTCTAATAGTTTCGGACAAAAGTGGCTGTGACATACGGACGGACAGACAGACAGACATGACGAATCTATAAGGGTTTTGTTTTTTGCCATTTGGCAACGGAACTCTAAAAAGGCAACTTTTTAAGATAAGATAAAATGTTCTTTATTGTACACCATAAAAGTAGTTCTATATAAATAATATTCGACTTAAGTTTGATGTATAATGGATGGCCTTATCGCTAACAGCGATCTCTTCCAGGCAACCTTTGGATGGATAGAAAATAAAAGGGATGATAAGGGCCGTGTAAAATGAATAGTAAAAAGAACAATTTTTATCCCTGGAATAGGTTACCATGAGTTGCGGGAACTAAATCAGGATTTAAAAAGCTGGCAACATCTAATTATGTAGTGTCACCTAGCAGCCCTCCTCCTTCGCCCTGAAACGGTCATTTTTTCATGTTCCAATGTTTACTATTGAATGGAGGACCGCCCAACACACGGAAAAAAAGTTCCAGGAACCCTTTTACACACAAATATCTATAGTCATAGTATTATTGAAACTAAGATTAACCCTACAGGTCTGCATCTAATTAATTGGCAAACATTGTAATGAACACACTGGCAGCGCAAACATACTAATTAATCAATTTGATAGCTGACTAAACAGCTCGATAGCAGTCGACGGGCGTTGAATGCAATTAGCAATTATTCAGCAGCAACACTGCACGAAGTTATAAAGCATTTAGGTGCTATGATAAGTTTTATAAACATCGTACAGATTGCTTTTGAATGATTGATGGACGAGACTCTAGTTCAGAATTTTCTCTCGGGGTTTGGAGGGCAGATAGTATTCACGCCCGTAAAAGTCGTATAACTCAAACCTAAAGGACAGAAGGAGTTAGTTAGTGTGAAAGCCTGGATGCAACCGCGATTAATGCTGAAACGATGGTGATGATACTGTACGACACTTATAGGAATAGATGAGGTATCCTTATTGAGCTGAGTGAGACGAAGTCGAGCGAAAGCTCCTCATACCAGACTTCAGGATTTTCTTTGTCACAGGTCTCCTCCTAAACTACTAATCCAATCAGAACCAATTTGGCATGATTAAAGAGGTCAATTAGAGGAAGGTTTATGGATATATTTTGAAAAAATTAATGCTACCACAGAGGAATGATCACCGTTAAAAAAAAAACCAGATGGAATTACATAATAACCGCTCGAGACACTGTGACCAAACTTTACACGCTCAGAAAGCATGTCCAGAGTTGTGACTTTTCAAAATCGGATTTGCGACGGAGGAATGATCACTGTTAAAAATTTTCAAAATCTGATTCCGCAATAGCGGTCAAATCTACTGGACAAGAATCACGATGTCCCACTCAGCTCAAAATTGCAAGCAGCGATTTGCCTTGCAGACCTAGTATTCTACTTCGCCCGAATATTAGGGGTATTTCTATGTAAAATATGTATGATATTATCGGAAGTTTACGCGAATGTCACACATTGAAATAAAAGCCATGGTCACGGGGAGTCTCCCAGTGCTGCTGAAAAGTAACCGAAAAGTCGGGATCAATATAAAATAACATCAAATAAATCGCGATATAATCCGTTAAAATAGTTTTATTTCAATGTATAATATGTATCTATTTATAATAGAGAGTGTATTTGAGTATATTTATTCGCATTCTAGAACCCATAACATAAGCTAGTTAAGCTATGCTTACATTATGTCTAGATACCGCTGTGTAGAATGTAGCAGAATATTTATTATATTATTTGTTATTATTAACACGGAAAGCCTTAGTTCTCTTGCAAAACTGAAACATAAAACTTTATTAATTTGAATTCATACAACTGTTGTTACTAACCCTTTGGACTGGAAGCGCTTCTTATCACTCAGACATAACACTTTAAGTGTTGATAAGAAACATTACAACGGAGAATAAAAGGCTTGTTTTGTCTACTTCATCTTATTAAATGAGCCACTTGGAACCCGAGTCTTGAAATAAAGAAATATTGTCTTTGAATGTTCAAAGGTGTTTGATGGGAAAACCTAGGTACATTATTGTTAAGGTTACTTATGTGGATGGGGTGTTTGAGACACTCGTAGCTAAGTTATAACCGAGAAGGGTAACACATGCACAGTTAAGCAGTTAGGTCAGTCTAAGATGGGTGACCATTCTTACAACATTGAAACTCCTCCGTGCCTCGGAGAGCAGTTTAAGCCAACAGTTTCCGTTGCCAACAACGAACATCTATTGCAGCCGTAACGGGTAGTTGGAGCCCTAAAAAGTTTGATAACTGGTCTAACTACAGAACTTTGCTATCGCCAATGGGTCATCGTCACATTTTTTTTTTTTTTTTTATATTTAGGACACGTCAATTTGACTTCACCTCGCCTGATGGCAAGCTGAAGGTAAAGTCTCAGGAAAGAGGGTCACCATTACATACACGTATCATGTTAACAATGGTGACACTCAGCTTGACGGCCTCATCAGAAGAGGATTGTCGTCTCAGCACCGCGTGACACCCACCGGTCCCACTAGTGCTGCGACCACCATCCCCCTGCCCGGCTATGCACTTGCTGACCCCTGAACGCAATCAAACCGAAATTGGATTACTATGGAGGGTTTTTCGCAATCGTGCACGGTGGTACCTACCCGGCCGAATTTTGTGACAAATTTGTGTCATCAAATTTCTACCAGATAGAGGTCAAACGTGAGCCTATCATCCATTAAAAAAAATACAGTTTTTAAAACACACAAATCCGAACTGATTCAAAACAAAATAAATAAACTTTTTTTTTTACTAACTCACATATCTAACTCGTACTATTTACATAATCATCTTACATTTTATTAATTAATTTCCAGTATATCTACAGTGTTTTAATATTAATTCCTAACTATATATAATACACTATATATATATATACTATTTCTAAAAATATATATTACGTTTTCATACAAACTTATACAATGCAGGTATTAAAGCCGGGGGTGCTTGGTTGGGGACCTCCACGCGGTGCACCCTGGGCAACGGAGACGGCAGCGCCTCTCTCCTAGGGCGGGAGAGACGCTGCCGCTTACGGCCAACTCCGACCGAGGCGAGGACGGCCCTGTTGAGGGCTGTTCGGAAGCTTTCCACGTGTCCCTCTGATTAACAGATGGCACAGTGGAGAGCAAGTAAGGGGGCCATCTCGAAACCGGAGATGGCCCAGGGTCAGTCGGGGTGCGAGGGATATGCTCTATGGGTAACCTTACACCCCGACGTCTTAAGACCCGAGACGGCGTGCGGTTTTAGTCGGTTCAAGCCCGACATAACCGCCCCCGCTGGAGACCCCCCGCTCTCCAGCGGGGGCGGCATCCGAAGGTATTTCCGCACGAAAAAAAAAAAGGTATTCAACCCGAATTACGATTATTTTCTTTAATAAGTGGGTAGGTAAATATAATAATACGAGTATACCAATATGTGAGTTTTTACCGCAAAGCAACGAATCTGCCGGTAACTTTACGTCACCACGTTCACATTCGCATCTTTGCATGCGCATTGTGTAGCCATTAGTTGTAAATAAAATAGCGATATTCGAATACAGCGTGTTCTGAGTTGTGTTGACTTAATATTTATAAATAATAAAAAATGCACATGTAATCTCATAGATAGAATAGAATAAATATAAGTATGTCAATATTAATAAATGTGTGATACGTAATTGTTTGTAATGTAGATTGGAATTAGAATGGAATTGCACAACTTGATACCTCCAAGCCCTTTCCACCAACGAACGACCAGACGCACAGCGACGCGCCACCGCTACATGGTGAATATTCCACTCATACGCACGAAACGTTTCGGCAACACATTTATTATGCGTACAGTTAAGAAGTGAAATTGCCTGCGTGAGTCTGTAATTCCGGAAAGCTATAACCTCGGAATCTTCAAGTCTCGAGTGAATAAGTTCCTTCTAGGCAAACGTGATCCATCGTAGACCACATGGTCACTTACGACCAGGTGAGATAGAGGTCAAACGTGAGCCTATCATCCATAAAAAAAGAAAATATATATATATTATGTAGGTGTATTTATATTGTGCGTGCTAAACGCATTTTTTATAATTTTGTATATCGTCGTTGCGCGTGCAAAAGTCGCTATGTGTTATTTAGCCTTTTTGCGGTTTTTGATGCATTACAATCGTTATTACAATACACACATACTGTAAAAAGAGTTATGTGATAAAGCCAATATTTAAAGAGTTACCGAATGTAGCTATGTGACTTTCATACATCGAAAGTTCCATATAAACACGCTAAGTATTATAATTCACATAGCTAAAATAAATTTACTTAAAGTGGAAGCAAAAATTGCGCCCGACATGTGCTTCACATGCACATAGCGAGTTTTTTAGTCAAGAACAGACTCGTACGATCACGAAACGCACAGGTCAAGCGTCACATAGATAGTTTTGTCGATGTGATTGCTCATTATAATACTAACAACGAAGGAGAACGTAGTAAAAAATATTTATGCTATACTAAATATTCGTAAAAAATAAAAGAAGTTGTTTGTAACTGTGTAACGTGCTAGTGTATTTACCGCAATTTTAAACCGATAATAATGTAAGTAAATTTTACAGAGTTAAAGTTTTGTTTTAATCAGGAAAAAAAGAGCGTGGCTCGGTGGCCTAGTGGTTAAGGCTAATTAAGGGGAATACCCTGTAAGGGAAAGATCGCGGGTTCGAGTCCCACCCGAGCGCTTCATGTTTCCTGATGTATTCGCTTTGTAAAATTATATCTACCGTTTATATTGTTTGTAATTAATACTTGACAATGTTAATACTAATATAATTGTGATGCTTTATATTTTTGTTTATTTTTAACACTACTGAAATATGTTGCTAATCACTAACGTAATAGTTAATTATTGGTGGTGGTGTGGATAGTGGCTCTTTATAAAACTATTGTGTACGGTTACAGCACGCATATCTCTAAAGGCTCTTTTGCTTTAGGTACGTTTATTTATCTGGGTATTATGTGGTGAGTTCTAACGATTTTTATTTTGCTACCTCTTTCAGATATATCGTAATGTCAAGATTTTATAGAAGCAAAAAATTAATATCTTTATGTAGGGAAGATGATCGTCAAGAATCAATTAATCAGTTAGCCAGAGAGCTCGAAAAAGAAACAGCTTCACTCTTTCAATCAACTGAAATGTTACCATCCAACAGTGAGGACCAAGATACAATGGACACTACCAGTGTGTATACTGAACATCCAAATAATATTTTAACGGCTGGAGTAGAAATTGCTACAGTTAATACAGGTACTACGCAATCTATAATAACTACAACATCCAGCAATAGAATCCTAAGTTCAGGTGATTTGAATGAAGTATCTTATCAGTTAAATGATCAAACTGGTTGCTTAGAGCCTATAGTACTCGAAAAAGAGAATATTTCTGATAATGTACCTGAGGAAGAGGTATTTACAAGTGAGACAAGAAAGAGAAAGAAAAATCAGCAGATGAGGCTTTTGGGAAAACATTACACAGGACATAAGGTTAACAAAGTTGATAGCGTTACAAAACTAGAAGAAATTTCAAAAAGCGATAGGCAATTGAGAGAAACCCCATGTACTCACGGGGCAGAGAAGAAATCAGACAGGAGTTATTTATGTGCTGCAATAAGTGATGAAATCAGAATAGATTGTTTTAGATACTTTTGGCAACTACCAACATGGGACGCTAAAAAATCCTACATAAACGGATTGATTCAGGCAAGAAAGATATTACGCCGACGAAAATCTTCTACAGATGTAAGAAAATCTTTTGGGTTTGATTGCTATTTACCAAACTCTAATGGTGGCAAGACTCGAGTTTGTAAAGAATTGTTTCTGGCGACGTTTGATTTGAAAAAAGATATGTTTCAGCTTTGGATTAGATCTAATATAAATATTTCAGAAAGTAGTGAAGGAACTCCTGTTCGAAGAATAGATAAGGTCCCTAAGACATTAGGAACTACAACTAGGGCGCTCAAATCTGAATCTGTTCATAAGTGGCTTGAATATGTTCCTAAAGTTCCAAGCCACTACTGCCGAGCAAACAGTTCCAGAATATATGTTGAAGACTCATTCGAATCTTTTAGCCACATGCATTCTGTGTATACTTCTTGGTGCCAGATTAATAATATAGATGCAGTGAAGAGAAAAAAGTTTCATGATATTTTAAAAGAGAAGAAAATTTCCATTTTTAAGCCGCGCAAAGATCAATGTGACATTTGTGTTGGCCACAAACAAGGGAACATTCCTGATGACGTATATCAGCTTCATATTATAAAAAAAGACGAAGCTCGAGCAGCTAAAACAGAAGCTATTAACCAAATCTCGGACGATGTGATTGTAGTGTCAATGGATATGCAGAGTGTTTTACTATGTCCTAAGCTACTTGTTTCAGAGCAGTACTATAAAATGAAACTAGGGCTACATAATTATACTTTTCATATTAAAAACAATAAAAACGTATATTTATATGTGTGGCATGAAGGCGCCGGAGGAGTAACCGCAAACAATGTCACTAGTTGTATAATTGATTTCATAGAAAAATATTGTAGTCAATACAAAAAAGTGATTTTGATCTCTGACGGATGTGCCTATCAAAATAAAAATAAAACACTTTGCAATTCATTATCTAATCTTAGCACTGCAAAAGGCATTACGATAGAGCAAATTATCCTAGAAAAAGGACACACGATGATGGAGGTGGACAGCGTACATTCAACTTTAGAAAAAAAGTTTAAAGGCCCCATCTACTCTCCATCTGACTATATATCGCGGATGAGAGATGCCAGACCATCACAACCTTACATTGTCCATCACCTAGACTACACATTTTTTTAAAATTATGAAGATATACCCGGAGGTTTTTCAAGTATAAGACCTGGAAGAAAAACCGGTGATCCAACGGTAACAGACATTAGAAGACTTATTTATTTCAATGGTGATGTCCATTACAAACTACGCCACACACATGAGTGGAATAATTTGCCGCAGAGGAGGACAAACACGGCACGCACAACTGAACCTACAAGTCTTTATGATGGCCCGCTAAAAATTGATTCTACCAAATTTACTCACTTACAAAGCCTAAAGCAATACATGCACCGCGATTACCACCTATTCTACGATAATTTGAACCATTAATATTGTTCCACATTTTGATCTCATTATAAATTGAATTTGTGTGATTATTAAAATAACAATATAACTTGAAATATAAAATTGATTGGGTTTTATTTACTTCCTTATTAATTATTGCTTTCTAAAAAATAGCTATGTGTCATTATGCTGCCAGTTTCTTCAATATTGCATAGAAATTTAAAGTAGTTATGTGCTCTAAATGCACATAGCTTGTATTTACGACTCAAATAAATAACTCTATGTGTCAAATTTGCCTGGTATGATCAATTTTGCCATTATTAATAATGTAATCTATCTAAAAGTAATCTAAAACTACGCACATTTGTTATATGTATTAAAGAAATAATAAAATATTAGAATATTTTAGGTATTTTTCGAGAAAATCAGTTTTTTGCGTCTCCTGTAAAATAGGTAAAAAACACATTGCGACTTTTGCACGCGCAGCGACGATATAGTATCTCTTTAGTTTTAATTTAGAATTTTTTTCGTTGAGTGTTTCCCTGAAGGCTGCATGTAGCCGGTTGTACAGTCTAGGAGTGAGATAATCACATGTTTGTCGGCCATAATAATTAGTGCTCCGGCACGTAGTGACCATATTTTTCCTGCTTATTTGTCTAGTTTGAATTTTTCCTTAACTGGGAACAAAAAATTGCTGTGGACGAAGATATTGTTCACTAAGCAAAACTGATTCTACCTGTTCATGCACCGGTACTACCTCGCAGAATCCAAAGAGACCTTCCAAATCCAATCCAAAGACATCTTCAGTGGTTCAAGTCCGGGCGCCGACAAGTGTGGAGAACTCTCCTCGGCGGCGACTTCTCTGCGACTGATCTATATCAGTCGCAGAGAAGTCGCCACCGAGGACACTGGCGTATTTATAGGCGCAGTTGGAGGGACGAAACGACGTGATCGATCCTGATTGGTTGAGAGCTGACGAACCGGAGCGCTTGATCCTGATTGGTCGAGGCTAAGCATATAAAACGTCTGGAACACTAGTTTCCTATGGACCACGGCCAAACAGCCTGAAAGCAGTATATTCTACAAAGCTGTGTATGTTTGCATAAAGCCCATGAATCATGATCCGCTTACTCCTGACATTCTTTTGTTTGACGTCTTTGATGGGAGCGACTGACGTATGATCTCCCATCCCCGATAGGAAAGCCTGCGCCAGAACTTCGAGCGTTAATCAGCAGGTGTACTGGTAGGTGACTATGGTTTGACCTTAAAGGTTTTGGTGGGTATTCAAGGTGTCGTACAAAGTGAATAAGAGAAAAGGATACTCTCAATTCGACAGTAAACACAGCCATACAGACCATGAGAAAGTGTCTGAAAACGACAATAGGCTTGTTTCCTATTACGTAAGATTGAAATCGGTATTTTGTTTAAGAATATTAGGAACCGAAATTACTAATTTTCCCCTAACCCCTCCAGTTTAATTGCTTGTGTTAGGAGTGGATTCACGTTGGTATTGTAATGGCCAGGATTCGAATCCGGGACCTCTCGATCATAGGGTCGACTCCTTAACCACTAAGCTACCGACGCTTGTATTTGGTGAAATATGAATGTTGATACATCTCTGCTTACCCGTTCAGTGATATACGTGTTTGAATATAATGTATAAGAAAATAGCATTGTACAGTATCTGTGGTGGTTTGAAGAACCTTTACTTTTAACAACCACGGTAGCTAAATGGGGTTATCCTTTCGAGGGCTTACCCGCGGTGCCCGGCAACGGACACATGGGGAGGACACCGTGCGATTTTAGTCGAGACACGACATAACCACCCCCGCTAGCTAGCGGGGGGGTATCCGAAGGGATTTCGGCACGAAAAAAAAAAATAATCCTTGTGAGCTTTACGTTTTTCAGTAACATTTAGTTCATGTAGAAGTAAGTACCAAATTTTCCGGTAAATTACTATAAACCTTTCCACCTTTTAGTCTAAGTACGAAATTTAATGTGAACTTGAAGTAAGTACCACTATAAAATTTTCCACTTTTTATTCTCTTGATCCTCATTTTGGTTTTATTCATTAAATAGGGACACCGTGGTTACCAAACCCGAGGGGGCCATCTCGAAACCGGAGATGGCCCAGGGTCTGTCGGGATGCGAGGGATATGCTCTATGGGCAACCTTACACCCCGGCGTACGGTTTTAGTCGGTTCAAGCCCGACATAACCGCCCCCGCTGGTCGGCGGGGGGGTATCCGAAGGGATTTCCGCACGAAAAAAAAAGGTACCTACCTAACTGAGGAATACTTACTTAATATTATCAGTATTAACAAAAAGCAAAAAAGCGGCCAAGTGCGAGTCGGATTCGCCCATGAAGGGTTCCGTAGCAGCAAGTAACATAATAATGTTTTTTTTTTCTTATATTTGAGTTGATTGAATGAAAGGTAAATTGCGGTTTACGATTTATGTCGTATTAAAAAATAAAGTACTTACTAAATCTCGTTCCAACCAATTTTTGGTGGAAGTTTACATGATAATGTACATCATATATTTTTTTAGTTTATTTTTTTATTTTTTATCTTTTTCTTATTTTAGAAGTTACAGGGGGGGGGGGACATTTTACCACTTTGGAAGTGCCTCTCTTGCAAACTATTCAGTTTAGACAAAAATTATATTAGAAACCTCAATATCATTTATAAAAACCTATCCATAGATACCACACACGTATAGGTTTGATGAAAAAAAAATGTTTGAGTTTCAGTTCTAAGTATGGGGAACCCCCAAAATTTAATGTTTTTTTCTATTTTTGTGTGAAAATCTTAATGCGGTTCACAGAATACATCTACTTACCAAGTTTCAACAGCATAGTTCTTATAGTTTCGGAGAAAAGTGGCTGTGACATACGGACGGACACAGACAGACAGACATGACGAATCTATAAGGGTTCCGTTTTTTGCCATTTGCCAACGGAACCCTAAAAATAGCGTTGAATAGTATCCGTGGTGGTTTGAAGAACCTTTTATTTTAACAACCACGGTAGCTATCCTTGTGAGTTTTACGTTTTTCAGTAACATTTAGTTCATGTAGAATTAAGTACCGAATTTTCCGGTAAATTACTCAATGTCAAAGTCAAAGTCAAAGTCTTTATTTTTCAAAATAGTGCAACGTAATTGCATCTTTTTGACGTCAAAATCTGCTTAAAACTAAGTTTACCACCGCTTCCTAGGCCCTAGTGGAGAAGAAACGGCGCAACAAACTCCACTGCGGCATTTTCGAGACGTCATAATACAAATAATGATTTCTTAAGCCTAAATATGGACGAATGTGCATTTTTGTCTCGTGTCAAACTATAAACCTTTGCACCTTTTAGTCTAAGTACGATATTTAATGTGAACTTGAAGTAAGTACCACTATAAAATTTTCCACTTTTCACTCTCTTGATCCTCATTTTGGTTTAATTTTCACAATATTTAGTTCATCACAAACATTAAATAGGTACCTACATAACTAAGGAATACTAACTAAATATTATCAGTATTAACAGAAAGCAAAAAACGCCCTATTTGGTTTTCTTATTCACAAGAAATTTTATTCTGAATTTAGTAGGTAATAGATATAGACAGTCTATAGATCTGACGGCTTACCATAATATGTGTTAAAGCGTTCATATTCTGTGCGAGAAAGTAGGATATGGCTATACACCCAATATAGCTCCATCCCTCTTTCTCGCACAGAACACGAACGCTTTAAAACGTCACGGTAAGTTTGATGGTGATGCAGTAAACTTCTACCTTCCTTAGTGTAACTCCCCAATCAGAAATCACCGTTAATTAAAAAAGGAACCATTGAAAAGAACGACCTGTTACTAGTACAAACAGACAGACAGATGAAATCAAAAATTGAAACTCTGAAATGGAACTCAATTCGTCTAAAACATAGATTGGAAAAACACTACCTATTTTTTTTTTTTCGTGCGGACATCCCTTCGGATACCCTCCGCCGGCCAGCGGGGGCGGTTATGTCGGGCTTGAACCGACTAAAACCGCACGCCGTCTCGGGTCTACAGACGGAAAAACACTACCTATGCTCCAACAGTATATAATCTTGTTTTATCGAGTATCTTCAACAAAAATTTAAATTCTATATTCAACCAAGTATATACCTATTATATGTGGCTATGTAACCTTGTATGTCAGTTATTTTCTCAAAAATCATGGAATATTTTTATGATGCTGTCGGAAGTTTTCGCAAATGTCACACATTGAAATAAAACTATTTTTAACGGATTCTATCGCTATTTATTTTATGTTATTTTATTATTAACGTTGAACCCGACGTTTCGGTTGCTTTTCGGCAGCCATGGTCACGGGGAGGCCCTCACCCCGCACATCAAATAAATCGCGATAGAATCCGTTAAAAATAGTTTTATTTCAATATTTTTATGATTCGTTTCAAATACGAACACAAATCTTTCAAATTGACGACCTAAACAATTAGAATTACTTATTGTATAAGTCTCAACATTAATCCATTAAAAAGGAAACTTTACACAACCGGCTTAATAAAGAAAGATCGTATTTTTTTTTATTAGCACCCTACACTTTTACGGGGTCATTCATAACATACGTTCTCAAACCCAGTTTGTGCTGCTGTACCCTCTCTTCCTTGGAATCGTGGCCGTATTTTTGAATTACGGTAAGCGTAGCGTGACTTTATGAAGTATAGTGAGTCCAAGTGAGGGGTAAAAATGGGTTATATGAATCGTACCTATATAGATATTGTAACTTACGTGGGACACTCATTTTATTTTGGTTGTGTCACAAATCTTGTGACACAACAGAAAATAAATCTTGTGGATAAACTACAGATTGTGTCAGATTATTCATTTTATATCTTTGGACCAATGGACCGACAACCCTGTTGTCCATCAAATCCATATATAACTTCACACCCGTATCCCCAAAGGGGTAGGCAGAGGTGTATTACACACCCACTATTCGCCAATTAGATCCCAATGTAATAGGAGGTGAGCCTATTGCCATCTACCGGGCATATTACTAAGCGAGCCATAATTAAATTTTTTTAATACACACATAACTACGAAAAGTCAGAGGTGTGCCCGGGAGCGACTGGGGATCGAACTCAAGACCTCGTCTCGGTATTCCCTTCTGAAGACTCGAGACGGCGTGCGGTTTTAGTCGGTTCAAGCCCGACATAACCGCCCCCGGGGGTATCCGAAGGGATTTCAGCACGAAAAAAAAAAAGTTACGTAAGCCACAAAACAACAAACTGGGCTATCGCCATTTTTTCCATCAAATCTAAGATATAATAAACTGAATAATATACGCATATAGAAATATTAATAGAAGGAATTTAATTTTTTATTTTAATTTAATGATACATGAGAAATCATTGGTGGTGAATTTTACAGATATCATATGCTAGAATGCGATAAATTAAGTTCACTCAGTCCATCATTTATCGTCTGTTAAGTCTCCGCCGACATACAGGACATATCTTTAAAAACTGCTGAACGAATAATCAACCCAATTTCCCAACTTGCCCCAGTTTTGATCATATTCCATATTCTGTAGCTCTCTGTGAAATGGTTCACATTCTATAATACACGTCGGATTGAAAATGCTAGTTGCATACAAATTCAGTGGTGAATCTAAACTAGGTCTGCAAAACATTCTGCTGTTGCAAAAATTGAGCGAAGCAATTTTACCAGGACTTTTTCTAACGGTTATAATTCCTCAATAGCTAGTCCGATTTTTGTTTTTCTTTTTTTGTCTTATGTATATGAACAAATTACTTATAAATACCAATCGCGTGAATGAGGCTTTTTTGTTCATTGAGAAATCAGACTTTAATTCTTTTTCCGGTAATTATTCCTCTGTGGTACACATGAATTTTTAATAACATAGCCTATGTCCTTTCCATTAGTAACATCTTTGCTTGTATGAAATTTTCTTAGAATCGGTTCAGCCGTTTGGGAGGAGAAGATGGTCTAACGAAATACATGAGTCGTCTAAAAGAGAGCAAAGCTCTGACGAGCTTCGCTCAATTAACAATTTATATCCGAGGAGGTGGGGCATCATGTGAATTGAAATATTTTTGGAAGTGCATCTTTGCCACTGTTCTCTTAATCCTTGTTTCGTTTGTTTACATCAAGGGACATCTACGCCCGGGACTACCACCCTCCATGATCGGGTCCAGAGGACGGCAGTTGGCCGACTCGCCGTCCTTACAGAAGCAGGCCGTGGCGGAGGCGTGTCACGTGTGCCCTCACACGCCTGCCAACTCACCGAAGCGGGATAAAACCCGACCCCACCAGACGAGGCCGCAGTGGCGGCCAAAGTCCGCCGGCAACCCTGGGGTTATCCTTTCAAGGGCTTACTCGTGGTGCCCGGCAACGGACACTAGGTTTAATATTTATATTTCACAGTTTACGCAATGTTGGCAGTTCTCTTTCACACTCATTTGTATGCATGTGTATAGTCGTATGACGGTCTCTGTGGCGTAGCGGTAGTGCATTTGACTTCCCACTCAGTGCAAATATTTTTATGAATATATCTATTTGCGTTGGTCTGGGTGTTTTATGTATAAAATGTATGTTTTTACAAAAAAAAAGGATTTAAGTATGTTTATCTGTATTCTGGAACCCATAACAAAAGTTAGCTAACCTATGCTTACTTTGGGTCTGGTGGTGACTAAGGAGCACTGGCGTCGCAAGCATTTATGAGCCTCAGTAATCCTGTACCAATATTTAGATTAGGTGTTGTTTGCGTTTAATACAAACAAATTAAACAGAAATATTACCATCGGCAGAGTTTCGGTGCAGATGTTAGTGCCGTATATTATTCGTAAACTCGAAACGCACACCACTAGCTTCGCAAATTGTTAATGACTGTTACCAAACCCACGAAATGACTAATAGTATTCTATACAGAAGTTTCACTTCAGACAGCACGATTATAAACAGCGAATTTAGCAACCGTGCAATGAATTGTTAATAACATAACCTATCATAACTTCACGCCTGTATCCCCGAAGGGGTAGGCAGAGGTGTATTACACACCCACGATTCGCCAGTTATGTTTAGGTCCCAATGTAATGGGGGGCGAGCCTATTGTCATCTACCGGGCATACTACTAAGCGAGCGATAATTAACCTTTTAATACACACATAACTACGAAAAGTCAGAGGTGTGTGCCCGGGGCGACTGGGGATCGAACTCGAGACCTCGTCTCGGCAGTCCCTTACGTACACCACTGGGCTATCGCCGCTTAATAAAGCATGTTATATTCCATATTTGGGATGCATATTCTTCTTGTCTTGCCTTAGGACATGGCAAGGAAAGGAGTAAGTGAGGCAATAAAGAGTGACAGAAAAGTATTTATTTATTAGAAAGCTTACAGGATAATGAACATTTTGATTTAATAAATATCAACAAATCGCTATTTACAAGCCTCAACATTTAGTTTTACGGAATATAGGTATTAGCGACGACACCAATACTTGCAATTTGTAAATAGTTCATAAGGTTATGTAATAAGTTTTGTAATTAGATTTAAGTGAATAAAAGTCCCAAATGAGTCTCCAATCATTTCCGCTTGGCGGCGCCACCTACGCAGAACGCGCCACAAGCTTAGCTACTGTAGAACTTACCATAACGAGAGCCGATAGCTATTTTTATAGTTTTTAAGGTCTAAACTAATGTTTTTATTGTTAAATTTATGTTATTAAGTAAATATAAGGTATTATCTATTAGATAAAATTGTAAAATATAGAATTCGTGAGGAAAAATAAAATAGGCAATGTAAACAAAGCCGCTGATTGGCTAAAGCAGTTTGTAGGTAGAATCTAAAGGGCTCTGATTGGTCAGAGTACCCTATATAAACCGGTCATTTTTCCTCCCGAATTCAGTCCGGAACCAGCAGCCCTAGAGAAAACACCTCTAATAAACAAGAAGTAAGAAATCGCTGTTTCACTGGAAAGACCCTTGAAATTGAAGTACCCTTCTGCAGATCATCATTCATCAAGCCGCAAGCATTTCAGAATCCACGCTCCCATCGGCACCTTCGTCCACCCGCCAGCATCAAGATCTTCATACAGTCCACTCGCCGCCCGACAGAAGCACCAGCGGTATAAAAGTCATTAGGCCGCCATATACCTCTTGGCCATCTATCCCGTTTCTGTCGTACCCAACAATAGGTATAACATTAAGTATTTTGAGTTAAAGATATTTATTTAACTCCCAAGTCACAGGAACACCTAGTTTGGGGGTTAGAGTTTATCCTATCTGTGTAACCTTAACACCAATATAGATGTAACTTTGTTGTATCAATAAAGATTATTATTATTATTGAGCTGAGTGAGACGAAGTCGAGCGAAAGCTCCTCATACCAGACTTCAGGATTTTCTTTGTCACAGGTCTCCTCCTAAACTACTAATCCAATCAGAACCAAATTTGGCAGGATTAAAGAGGTCAATCAGAGGAAGGTTTATGGATATATTTTGAAAAAATTAATGCTACCACAGAGGAATGATCACCGTTAAAAAAAATCATGATGGAATTACATAATAACCGCTCGAGACACTGTGACCAAACTTTACACGCTCAGAAAGCATGTCCAGAGTTGTGACTTTCAAAAAGAATTTTCAAAATCGGACCTGCCACGGAGGAATGATCACTGTTCAAAATTTTCAAAATCTGATTTTCAAATCACGATGTCTCACTCAGCTCAACATTGCAAGCAGCGATTCGCCTTGCAGACCTAGTTATATTATTTTCAAAAAGATTATTATATTGCCACTTACATGGAAACATAAATTACAATAAATATAGGCTATTTGCTGTCGAACATCTCGTGTAGACTAAGTACAACACTTAGCGCTAAGATTACAAGTTAATAGTTTTCAGATATGAATAGGGATAATCGTGATTTAAAGACATTGACTTTATTTTTTTGGTGTTTAGCGGTAGCTTGTTATAAAGCTGTGCTCTTTCGAAAGTGATGCTTTTTTTCCCGTGGTCGGTACGTACTTTTGGTAGTACGGCAGCGGTGCGCTTCGTGCCCCCCTCACCCCTTTTTCCGGGGGCAAAACCGTGGTTCCCAAACCCGAGGGGGCCATCTCGAAACCGAAGATGGCCCTAAGTCAAACGGGGTGCGAGGGAAATGCCTTACGGGCCCCTACACCCCGGCGTCTAAAGACCCGAGACGGCGTGCGATTCCAGGGCAGTATCTGGAATGATATCTACATGAAAAAAAAGGTGCTTTTACCTGGAAAACAATGCGAGAGTTCGGAAATGGATGTTTCAACATGCTTTTTTTTTCGAATTTCAACATTACCAATTCGTACCTTTTTTTTGTCTTTTCTTGCGGAAATCCCCTTGGATACCCCCCCGCCGGAGAGCGGGGGTGGTTATGTCGGGCTTGAACCGATGAAAACCGCAAGCCGTCTCGGGTCTTCAGACGCCGGGGTGTAAGGTTGCCCATAAGGCATTTCCCTAGCACCCCGACTGACCCTGGGCCATCCCCGGTTTCGAGTTGGCCCCCTCAGGTGCTACTTCGTACCGTTTTTTTTCTTTTTTTCGTGCGGAAATTTGCTATAATTAACGTTGCTTATGGATTTTTTTTTGTTCCAGGTCTCAAAGAAATGTAATATATAGAAGACTCTCGAGCACTGTCAGAGTGCTCTTTTAACCATTGGTAAGTAATTCTGTCTTCTTGCAAGGCTTTTTCCAGCACAAACCCTCTACTATCAACTTGCCCTCGGTTGAATTGATTTCTTTTTTAACTCAAGCCATTGTAATTTACACATAATATCAGGGATAGTGTTTTAAATGGTTTAAGAATTTTACCAATAACTGCAGTAGTTCCGAAGATTACCCCACATATAATGTTGACTAGCTGTCCCCTAAGGCTTCGCCCGTGGCATACTTCTCCCCGTGGCACCTATTTATCCCAAACATACCTGTCACTATCGTTCATTTAACGTAACCTAAGTTTTTTTTAAATATCTCCGAAGTACAGACAGCTAATTTACAATTTTATTATTATATTTATTTATTATTATATATTATATTTATTATTTTAACAGTAAATAGAATACATCTCGATTCGAAGTGTAACTATAACATTACGTTTATTTTTTTTTATTTATTTGTTCAAAAACTTAACTGCTATGATACATATCTCTTGGGTAAATTAAGAATAACATTGGACTCTTAGCCAGTAACAAAGTTTCCCGAGAAGTAAAAATCACCACTTATCTAAGTAATATCTATGTATTTATAAAATATTCTTACTATCTTATTCTAACTTATTCTAACTTATTCTAACTTATTCTAAGTTATTCTAACTTATTCTAACTTATTCTAACTTACTCTAACAGTTCTTATACAATCTTTCTTTGGGCAAGTCAGATTTTCAATATTAGTTCAATGGCCGAGCCCGCTACCGACCCCTTTCGTCCCACTATCAAAGAGTCTTCCCCTAGATATGACCTCCCTTACACCCAAATGGAGTTCCTTAAACAGACTTCCAACTAAGATCTACCGATTAAGAAAATTGGTCTAGGTGGGGTTTCTCGGGTGATGCAGACCTGCGGTGTGAATGTGGAGTTGACTATACACATGTAAGACGAATCATGAGAGCCTCTGAGATCGCAATCCAGGTAGCAGCACACTGGGAATACCAAATTTAAGAGTCGTAATGCCATCGATACGACAGAAGAAAAATTACTTAAATCGATCGGCAATTCAGAATACGTTACAGGTGTTTATGTAAATATAAATAAATACATATTCTACGACATTCTACATAGCGCTTTCTAGACCCAAAGTAAGCATAGTTTAACTAGCACATACTTATTACTTAAACATACTTATATACTTTTTCTTTTGTAAATACATAGAAACACCCAGACATATTCCTGCTTACAAATATTTGCACTGAGCGGGAATCGAACCCACGCTCCCTGTCGCAGCAGTCGAATGCACTACCGCTATGCCACAGAGGCCCTCAATTGAAATTGAATATTAGTTAAGACCTACGTTCAGAAACACAATTACCAGCTTTTTTTTTTTACGTGCGGAAATCCCTTCGGATACCCCCCCGCCGGCCAGCGGGGGTGGTTATGTCGTGTCTCGACTAAAACCGCACGGTGTCCTCCCCAAGTGTCCGTTGCCGGGCACCCCGGGTAAGCCCTCGAACACAATTACCAGCTAATGCAATATCGGCGTATTAACTAGACATCCAGAGAGAGAGGTACTTAAAGTTAATGGAAATCTCTACACACCTCCTTAGCTAATACACGTACTTACAATAGGCAGACGATAATGAACCTTACGTCGTTATCAATAATATTTCAAGTCTATAGTTTCTTTTCCAACCCTACTACTGAAATGGAAAAAGAAAAGATTTACAAAGAGTAGTTGAAACGAGTAAAATATTGCACAGTTTTCAAGGCAGTTTTTAATTCAAGCATAATGGGTTCTTTAAAAAAATAACCCATTGAAATTAACCAGACATTTTCATTCTAAAGGATACATTTTCGAGAAACCCTGGTCGCCTTTTCGTCTAGGTCTAATTAGAAACCCTTACATAAAGAAATAGGAAAGTTAGTTGTAAAATACTCTTGAATATATCTGAAATTTAATTCTACGCTTTCGTTTTAGAAGATGCTCTAAGAAATATAAAAATTATAAAATCTTTACTATTAATATATTTCTGTCTTTTCGACACCAAGTGACTGTGATAGCACATAATTTAACGACGTCTTATATTTAAGTTGCGTGTAAGTATTCGAATATAACTTTGAAAAGCGGCGATAGCTCAGTGGCATACGTAACGGACTGCCGAGACGAGGTTTCGAGTTCGATTTCCAGTCGCCCCGGGCACACACCTCAGACTTTTCGTAGTTATGTGTTATGTGTGTATTAAAAATGATAATTATCGCTCGCGTAGTAATGTGCCCGGTGGATGGCAATAGGCTCGGCCCGCGGTATGTTATGTTATAACTTTTAAGAAGTTAGAATTCTAAATTTAAATTGCAAAAAATCAACGTACAGGATGCCATTTGACTTTATCTCTCTATTGAAATAAAATTATTTTATCTACACTCAAATCGAAAAATTCGAATTATGAATTCAAAGACGATTCTATACATACGCACTTTATAAACGCATATATAAAAAAATTAAAATAAAACTTATTATAGTACTGCCAACTGTATCATAAAACTCATTATAGTATCGCTATCTTTTTTTATTCATTAAACTAGTCTAAGGTTTTAGGTTGAAAAAAGGCGCACGCATGCGCAGTTCGAACTGTGAAAAAAATGGCGTCCTTGTAACCTTTAAATTTTTCCTATGAGTGTATTAAAACACTCGAGTCCACCTATTATCGTAAACAGACTCTCGTGTTTTAATTTTAATACCCCTTCTTATATGACAGTTGCATAAACTACTATTACGATTTATTAGGTGTGCGATTTATTTATTATAGAAATAGTTAGTTAACTAGTTACTTATTATCTAATGACACATTTATAATGATTAAAAATCATTGTAACATCTTTCATTGTATTTGTTAACTGGTAAGTATTTTCAGTAGATGCCTGCCATGCTCCTGCGTCGCCCTAAAATGACGAGTATTTCAGGTATCCAGGACGGGTTCAGGAAACATGTATCTGCTTACCACATTGCGAAATACGTGTAGACGTTTGTGTATGTATGAGTTCTACTAAGTACATAATTTTGAATACTTAGTTATTTTGAAGTGAAAACTTCTTTAGGCGCGGCGAGCATAACCACCCCCGCTGGCCGGCGGGGGGGTATCCGAAGGGATTTCCGCAAGTAAAAAAAAAAAAAAGAAAAAAAAGGCGCGTCGAGCACTTTTTGGGTGAACAAAAATCATGGAACTGGCGTCATCGTCACCATGGCGTGACGCTTTACGTATTTTTATAACAACGCCATCTTTGTTGTAGCTGATGAACTACTTTGTTCTGACCTTGATGAAATTTCGAAATGATAATTAATGAACATAGAAGGCTCTGTAATTTTTTTTATTTTGCGGAAATCCCTTCGGATACACCCCCGCTGGCCGACTAAAACCGCATGCCGTCTCGGGTCTACAGACGCCGGGGTGTAAGGTTACCCATAGAGCATATCCCTCGCACTCCAACTGACCCTGGGCCATTCGCAGTGTCCCCTCTGATAACAGCAGAGGGTACACCCCTTTTCAGGGCCAGCCCTTTTCAGGCCGGTTGGTCAGACTCTTGGCCGTTGACGTTGACGCCAGCTACTCCAGAGGAGCAATCAATGATGCGTCATCGCCCACGTTGCCCAGGGTGCACCAAACTTGGAGGTGATCCAACCAGTCGCACCCCGCATTAAAGGTACCTATAGAGAAGAAGCAGGCCGGGACGGTGGGGCGACTAGCGCCCCTCCCCTAAACCGGGGCAAGACGGGGACACCGTGGTTCCCAAACGGAGATGGCCCAGGGTCAGTCGGGGTGCGAGGGATATGCTCTATGGGCAACCTTACACCCCGGCGTCTGTAGACCCGAGACGGCGTGCGGTTTTAGTCGGTTCAAGCCCGACATAACCGCCCCCGCTGGCCGGCGGGGGGTATCCTAAGGGATTTCCGCACGATAAAAAAAAAAGGTACCTATAGAGAATTGAAAATTGAAAAGTAAAAATACATACCAAGTTACTCAAAGCGTATTAAAGAGAACATTTTATATCGTAACATATAATAGCCTGCTATCTATTACTTTCATAACAATCGGACAAACACTCGATTAAATTTTCATATTATCCTAATTAATTCCCTTTTAAAATACTCCATTACACCATGAAACGGTATCAAATATAAAAATTCCTTTGTAAATGGATGATGTGCCAGTCCGTAAATGGTCGCTGTGCCAGTCCGTAATTGGAAATTTAATATTGCATCCGCTTATCCTTTTTGTTTTTTGTAGTCATCTTTTATTCCGGAGCCTTTAGTAAATACAACGTCATGCTCCAACCATCTGTTGGTTGCTGTATTTTCATGTTTTTGAATGATATTTGAAGTGAAAACTACTTTAGGCGCGTTTTTTTTAACGTGTGGAAACCCCCACGGGCATCACCCCATCGGTGCCGACGATGGGGTGGTCGTGTCGGAATCGGACCGACTAAAACCACACGGTGTCCTCCCCAAGTGTCCATAGCCGGGCACCCCGAGTAAGCCCTCGAAAGGATAACCTCAGGGTTACCGGCAGGACATTGGCCGCTAACGCGGCCTCCCCTGTTGGGGTCGGGTTTTATCCCGCGTCGGTGAGTTGGCAGGTGTGCGTTGCTCAAGTCGTGGGTCGAATACGGCGGCTGGGACTTTAGGTCCGTTGATTAATTTAATCTCACCATTCGTCACCGAGACGCCTACGTTCAAAAAGTACACACCCTGCCCTGGCTTGGTTATGAGCCCATAACCTGAGGGCTAAACTCAAGAACGGTTGGACTGATTATAATTATCTATCATTTTTAAAATTCGTCTCCGCTTGTAATATACCATTTTGTGGTACAGTGGTACAGGGTTACTTCCCCCCTGCCGGCTAGCGGGGGTGGTTATGTTAACCGATAAAAATTCTCACACCGTGTCGGGTCTTTAATGCCGGGCTACAAGGAGAAAATTCACGAAATAAATTCAACTGATAAGGTAACCAACATAACTTGATTCTAAGGCAGAACGAAGTTTGCCGTGTCAGCTAGTTTATCATGAATTAATGACTGAATTATTTAACTAGCCGCCCGGGAAAATTCGTTCCGCCTTAGAATGGGGATTCTATTTATAATTGTATGTGTTTACAACAAAAAAAATGTATCTGAGTATATTTATCCACACTCCAGAACCTTTATTATAGGATATGTTTGATTTGGGTCTAGATAGCGCTATATAGTAAAAACCCATAACATTTAGCCCTGATTCATGTATATGTTACTAGTAACCAAGGTAGTCAGAAAATATGAAACAAAAATGCCATCTAAACAATTTAAATACCTTGCCTGGCTGATTCATCAACGCGGGGTCTAAGCCGCTGAAACTTTATATTTGAAATTTTAGCAGCTGATGTATTTCATGTTGTAAGGCAAGATTAGTGGAAATTTCATCTCTAAATTTGTGCTAAAGAAGACGCTAAGATAATCTTACGATTCAAAATGACTATCGTGATCATTCTATTGTGTCGATAGGTATTAATCAACAAGATTTAATAATCCGTAAATCTTCAGAAACAATCTATAGCAACAATAGATAACGTTCTTAAATGGAATTAGAGGAATATAACTTAGAGTTAAAATGTAAAATGGCTTTATGAAATTAATGAAAACAAATTCATTCTAACAGAAGCAACAGGCTTTCTTGTTTTTTACGTGCGGAAATCCCTTCGGATACCCCCCCCCCCCCCGCCGGCCAGCGGGGTGGTTATGTCGGGCATGGACCGACTAATAAGTTTAGCAAAAATATTTGAGCACTTTAGAAGATGAATCTTTGAAAAATTTCTCGTACACATAAAATATTATCGCTATAGTTGTAGTGTTATAACTCAAATTTATAATTAATCAAAGTTAAATTCAATTCAATTCATTTTTTTTGGTGTGGGGAGCTATGCCGATATCGTCGACAAATTCAGCCAATAACAGACGTGCGATGGAGTTGTGTCTATTAAAGAAGAGAGTATAGACTTTCGAATTTTGACAATTACTTAAACTGATTGTGAAAAGTAAAATTAATTTGTTATATATAGACCTTTAAAACGTCACTTACAAAAGGTAAAAAAAACTAGACTAATGTTTAGCAAATGAACCACAGAAACGCGCCCCCGTCCTGAGAAGACTCCGTCAAGAAACTCAACGGGCTATTTTTTTTCGTCTATTTACAAAATGGTTTTCTATACATTTTGATTACATTACGTTTTGTTTAGTAGTATCACTTAGCTAGGCCAAGCTATTTTGCGAGGGCGAGTCAACGCCGGGATCTCGTTGCGGTCCTGGGCGTGGACGTTCTCTCGCTGGAGACCATGGTGAGGGCCGTGGTCTCCGACGGGAGCAAGTGGCACGCCGCCGCCTCTTTCTGCAAGCAGGTAATGCGCGCGAAAGAGACGGCGGAGAGGGAGCGGGACAGAACTACTATATTATATTGAACTAAAGCGGACGCCGCAGACTCGTGTGTCGTGTGTGTCCGTCCTACACACGCCTGCCAACTCCCCAACGCGGGATAAAAACCGACCCCACCCGGAGAGGCCACGGTGGCGGCCAAGGTCCGCTGGTAACCCTGGGGTTATCCTTTCGAGAGCTTAACCGGGGTGCCCGGCAATGGACACTTGGGGAGGACACCGTGTGGTTTTTGTCGGTCCGATTCCGACACGCCCACCCCGTCGTTGGCACCGATGGGGTGAAGCCCGAGGGGGTTTCCCCACGTAAAAAAAACGGCCAAGATATTTACAAAATTTTTATTTGTTTGCCGAAATTACATCATGATATAATATGTAGACTTTGTGTAGAACAGCAGAGAAATAAACTAAGAAGAATCCAAAAGAAACTAAACTCCTAGTGCCCTTAAAAAGAAAAGTTACAAATAAATAAATCTGTTCTATTGAAAGTCACTTAAAATAACTATAAAAAACAATTCTTCACAACTATGTGAAGTATTGTCAAAGTTAATAGATATAATTGAATAATTAGGATGTTGGGTGTTTTTAGGACCGTTTTCTACACTACGTGTCTACACACACGCCTGTCGACTCACCGTCGCGGGATCAAACCCGACCCCATAGGCGAGGCTGCGACGTCGGCCAAAGTACCCCGGTAACCCGGTTATCCGTTCGAAGCCTTGGGTTCTAGTCGGTCCGATTCCGACACGCCCATCCCATAGTAGGCACCCATGGGGTGAAGCCCGAATATAATCTAGGACGGTTAGCAGCTTCGCAATCAACCCAAACTTAAGCGTAGCGAGATTTGCCTATCCAACAATAGGTCAACATGACCGGTCGACTTTTTCCATTGATTTGGTTTTTCGGTGATTATTCCTCGATGGTAAGACCGATCTGGACATTCGACCCCTTACGACACTCGGTAATGGCACCGTGGCAAATTTGGTCGAGATCCGTCAAACGGTCTCGGAAGAGTAGGTATCAATTGTTTGAAATGCAACTTTGAAACCAAAGACGCTTCGCTCTCCTTCGGCTCGCTACGCTTAATAAATAAGTAATTATCTATTATTATCTTTTGAATGCAATGACCGATATCAATAATTCAAAAAGTAATCAACTGGTATTTAAACAGTCTTTAATACAAAATTATTTATTTGGATAAGAATTAATACAAAATGGATAACATGGTCTGATTTTGATCGATATTTCTATCAACTTTAAAAATGTAAAAAGGTAGTTATGTTGACATAACTACAATTGTTGGACATAATACAAGATATTGATAGGTTCTATAATACTATAGAACATTTTTTGTCCTATCATCAATACTTTCCGCAGCGCATGCGATGAAAACATTTTAAGACTATTTTTTTTACATCTTGGGTTGGTTTTAGTAGGGATTTCTAAGGAATTCTATTTTTTTCTAGTTTTAATTATAGCCTATGTTACTCAGTGATAATGTAGGTTTATAACGGGAAAAGAATTTTTGAAATCGGCCCAATAGTTTTTAAGTTCATACGTTACATACAAAAATTAAAAAATACAAAAATACAATTCTTTCCTCTTTATAATATTAGTGTAGATGTATATTGTGTAGATATACTAGCTTAAGTGAAGAGCTTAATGTGATTTACATGCATCAAAAAGATTTTTTCTTTTCTTTCTTAGTCACTCCCACAAAAGTCAAATCAGTCGAATCAAGAGAAAGAGTCAGAGAGCAACTCCTAAGTGCAAGCTTTGGATACAACTGGAGCTAATGTTGTGATGAATAACAAGAAAGTATTTTTCCCTCACACCAAACTCTTACTTAATTATTTCAAACTATACCTCTTTATCATTAAGTTCATCAAATGATGCTATAAATTAAGTAAGGTGTCGCTCACCACCAAATCCCTTATTACTTTACATGCCCACAACTTAAATGAGGGATATTCAACCATCCGTAAATGACAGTAAAATTTAAATCAAAGTTACTTCACGAGAGGAACTCAAATTTAAATGAACACATTAGGTATTTTAATACATTCAGTCTGTGAGATCTGTTCGAACAGAATGCGGACGTGATCAAAGGCATAACCGAGGTTAGCTGGAACACATTTATAACTTGAGAATACCCCAAGGCAATTTCGAGTACCTGTTACAAAACTAGGGCCAGATGAGAATTTCGCTATACAGAAACTTTGTCAGATTTATTGAGTGAAAATTTTACTTTTCAAAAAGTTTTTGTGGTTATTTTCTCATGAGCGGTTTCAGTAATTTGATACGGTTGATTACACAGAATGCCCTCGGCAAAATGTGGGACTACAGTGTCATACGTTACTTTGTACAATGGACGTCATGTTTCGATGGAATTAACTTCGTAATATAAATTTATAACCCTTGATAATTTTATTTGTTTTATTTTGATTGTCTTTTGTGTTTTCAGCAACAAAAATAAATTCCAGGTATGAGACATTTTTATTCGCTGTAATTTGATTTATAATAACCATTAGTTTGGTATATCATTGCTATTTTATTAAATACAGTTGATATTTAGTTACATTTTCAGTAGTTAGGTTTGTAGAAGTCAATGATTCTTACGATTTACAAGAATGTGATTCTGAATTCTTAGAGTATTGGTTTAACACTACCAAATTCTTCTGTAAACATCTCTTTTCATATAATATCTTTCACTTCTTTTTAGGGTTCCGTAGCCAAATGGCAAAAAAACGGAACCCTTATAGATTCTTCATGTATTGTCATGTCTTTCTGTCCGTCCGTATGTCATGGCTACTTTTTTCCGAAACTATAAGAACTATGCTGTTGAAACTTGGTAAGTTGATGTATTCTGTGAACCGCAGTAAGATTTTCACACAAAAGTAGAAAAAAAACCAATAAATATTGGGGGTTCCCCATACTTAGAACTGAAAACTCAAATATTTTTGTTCATCAAACCCGCGGATAGGTCTTCAAAAATATAAAGATCTTGGTATGGTATGGTATGGTTTCGCGAGCTGGTATCCGCAACTCCAGGACAAGGCGCGGTTTTTGCGTGAGGGTGGGCATTTCACTCGATCCACCCCAACTCATTGAAGAACGCCAGCAGGCTATTCACGCTGCTGGCGATCTCCCGGAGCGTACCTGTATTTCCGAAGTACTTTACCCTGTATGTGGCGGTTACAGGGCAGTGTAGGAGCACGTGTGCCGCTGTTTCTTCCTCTTTCATGCAGGCTCTGCAGAGAGGGCTGTCGGTGATTCCTAAAATATAAAGGTGTTTATTGAAGGAGCCGTGCCCCGTGATGGCAGCTGTGGCCGTGCGCAGTTGCTGTTTGGTCAGTTGTCGAAGACGCCTGGTCAGTCTATTTTCAAGCACGGGGAGTGCTTCCCTCGCCTGTCTGCAAACTTCCAGATTTATCCAATAGCTGTTGTGTTGATCTCTCGTTCGTTTGTTTACCATGGTTCGTAGGTATGCAAAGGGGATCGGTATTATGGGCTCGGGTCCCATTACCACCATGTCAGATCCTCTCCTGGCAAGCTCATCTGCTGCATCATTGCCGCGCGAGCTGCTGTGGCCCTTAATCCATTGCAAGGTTATGTTATTGAAATGGCCTATTTGGTTCAGTTTACGATGGCACTCCAATATTAGTCCCGAGTTTATAGTGTGGCTGTTTAAAGCTTGCAGCACGGCCATGCTGTCGGAGAGTATGCGTATTGAGTGGCCTTCCACTCTCCTGGCCATTACCGCTGAAGCTGCCAGGGTAATCCCCATGCATTCAGCTGGAAATACTGTGTTGTGGGTCCCCAGCGGTGTTGAAATGGATACATTAAGGTCCTCCGAGAAAACGCCGGCCCCGGTGCCTGTACCAGTCTTTGATCCATCTGTGAAGATGCGTAGTTCCGTTGGGCATAAAGCCTCACAGCGGTGGTCCTCATGAAGTTGGATCTTGTATTTTTTGTCGAATACGTGTTGTTTGGGCACACGATCATTCATTGCTCCTATCATGGGTATCTCCTTTATGAGATCTGTGAGCAGTGAGGTGTGTCGCGTGATTCTCTCGCTCCATAGGTTGAGTACCCTTAGGCGTATAGCCGCAGCTGTTGCTTCTTGGCGGATGAACAGATCCAAGGGTGGGAGTCCGAGCATGGCTTCCATTGCCGCGGTGGGGGTAGATTTCATGCATCCAGTGGTTGCCATGCAGGCTAGTCTTTGGGTCCGTTGTAGTTTAGCCGCTACTGTGCTGTTTTCGGTCCTTGGCCACCTGACGATAGCACCATACGCTATCATGGGGCGGATTACTGTTTCGTAAAGCCACAGGATGATTTTCGGTGATAGCCCCCATTTTTTACCAATCATTCTTCTGCACTGCCAGAAGGTAATCCCAGCCTTTTGTAATTTATTGTCTAGGTGGCTACTCCATTTTAACTTGCTGTCAAGAATAACGCCAAGGTATTTGACCTCTTTCGACAGTTGGAGTTCCGTGTCAAAGAGTTTGGGTAATCGGTATTCGCCTAATACCTCTTTTTTTTTTTTTTTTCGTGCGGAAATCCCTTCGGATACCCCCCCGCCGGCCAGCGGGGGTGGTTATGTCGGGCTCGAACCGACTAAAACCGCACGCCGTCTCGGGTCTTTAGACGCCGGGGTGTAAGGTTACCCATAGAGCACATCCCTCGCACCCCGACCGACCCTGGGCCATCTCACCACTAACAGCATCGCTCATCCTGTCTCCTCTGAAAGCAGAGGAGTACGGAGAGCGATGTGTTCCCGCCACGTTGGGTATTGGCCGACGATCAATGCCAACCCTATGAAGGGGAAGCCATTGACAGCCGCCCAGGGTGTACCGGCCGCTACGATTCCGTTCCCCCCGGACTGCAGCGGGATCGGAATCGGAGCGACACTCGAGGAGGTTACCCAACACACACCCCCGCCTAATACCCCTAATAAAGATCTTATTCATCTTGAAAGATATTGAGGTTTTTAAAATGATTATTTTCTAAAATGAATACTTTGAGCGAGAGACACTTCCAAAGTGGTAAAATGTGTCCCCCCCCCCTGTAACTTATAAAGTAAGTGAATCATCAAACTAAAAAAAAAATATTATGTACATTACCACGTAAACTTCCACCGAAAATTGGTTTGAACGAGATCTAGTAAGTAGTTTTTTTAGTGAATCGCAATTACCTTTCATTCAATCAACTCAAATAAATAAATTAAAAAAAAACATTTATTTTCATTAACTACAACAACTTTTATATTATGTTACTTGCTGCTACGGAACCCTTTACGGGCGATTCCGACTCGCACTTGGCCGTTTTTTTTTCGAATGTATCTGCGATCATACCGCTATCGCTAGCAATGGAGTCGAATCAAAACTCACAATAAAGAATATTACAATTTATGAACTGTTTAGATATTAGTTTTAGTTCATGAAACTTGTAATCAACGATTTTCAATGGCACTTGGTTCATAATATAAACAGAGAGAAACCCCTATGGGGTAGCTATTGGTAGCTTGTCTGAAACAGGCGGTACTAAATTAAACCGCAAAGAGTATATACATTGGGCGCAGCTGTCGTATAATACCACATGAGGTCACAGACATTAGATGCTTATATGATAATATATCTTTCACAAATCTGGATGTTTATTTTTCAGAAGGGAACTCACCCATACGATTTTTTTAAAGATATTACTTATTAAATCTTTTTTTCTTCTTTTTCGTGCGGAAATCTTCCCATATACCCTCCGCCGGCCAGCGGGGGTGTTTATGTACGCACGCTGTCTTGGGTCTTCAGACGCCCATAAGGTATTTCCTTCGCACCCCGGCTGACCCAGGGCCATCTCCGGTTTCGAGATGACCTCCCTTGTGTCAATGTAGATTGTACGTGAATGATATTTTGTTAATATTTTTGTGAAAGATATTACAATTAATTTAGGAAGACTAAGCTGTAGTTTGTTATTTGCTGTACAAGGATAACTTATCGAGGTCCTCCTGCAATAGTGAACAGTCGTTATGTTCTTGCAGGACTTGTATATTTTAATGTCATCTGCATACATTAAAAACTGAGAATTAATAAAGCAATCTTTAATATATTTTACATACAGGATAAAGAGGAAAGGGCCGATAATGGACCCCTGAGGAATTCCAGAAGTGGCCGTAACGGCATCCGGTTCGATACCATTGATAACCACTTTTTGAGTTCTATGCGAGACATAGGCCATAAACCACCGCTACAAGTTTCCACGAATGCCATTGTAGGTTATTTTATCCAGGAGTAATTTATGGTCAACCTTATCAGATGTTTTCCGGAAGTCCGTGTACACAGTTTCAACTTGAATTTGATTGTCTATATTCTCAAACAAATAATTAGTGAATAACATGAGATTTTTAAGCTGTTCAGGTAAGATGATGTGGTGACCTGCTGTGTACCAGACACTCGAAAAGTTTCGACAAGGCGGCAAGGCGGACAGTAAGAAAATAGGATGGTAGTTCTGTACATTGGACTTATCGCCACTTATATGTATGGGCGTGTTGAAAGCCTGCTTCCATATACTTGAAAAACTTCCTTCACGCAGACATTTATTAAATACTAGCTTTTGCCCGCGGCTCCGCCCGCGTAGATGTCGGTTATCGCGACAAAACATAGCCTATGTCCTCTCCCGAGCCCTTGTTTACGCCTAACTTCTTTATAGCACAAGCTATTGAGTCAATTGGCAACTGCATATCAGAGATACATATTGCGTCATCGGCGTACGCGCTAGGGGGCTCCCAGTGAGCAGGACTAAAAGAAGAAGGATCATAAACAGATTTGAAAACAAAATTATATAAACTAAAACATCTTACACATTGAAAACATTTTTATATATTTTTCACATTTAAGCAGGAAAATAAAGTGAAATAGTGGATAAATACAAGGATTATATCCATGTATAACAATCCATATATATATATATAATATGTATAACATAACAATGCCGCGGTAGCCTTTTTTTTTTTTTTTATCGTGCGGAAATCCCTTCGGATACCCCCCCGCCGGCCAGCGGGGGTGGTTATGTCGGGCTTGCACCGACTAAAACCGCACGCCGTCTCGGGTCTTCAGACGCCGGGGTGTAAGGTTACCCATAGAGAATATCCCTCGCACCCCGGCTGACCCTGGGCCATCTCACCACTAACAGCATCCTGTCTCCTCTGAAAGCAGAGGAGTACGGAGAGCTATGTGTTCCCGCCACGTTGGGTATTGGCCGACGATCCAACCCAACCCTATGAAGGGGTGAAGGGGAAGCCATTGACCGCCGCCCAGAGTGTACCGGCCGCTCCGATCCCGTTCCCCCCGGACTGCAGCGGGATCGGAATCGGAGCGACACTCGAGGAGGTTACCCAAAACACACCCCAATGCCGCGGTAGCCTAGTGGTATGGGTAAAGGACTGCTGAGACGAGGTCTCGGGTTCGATCCCAGGTATTACCATGGCACACCAATGACTTTTCGAAGTTATGTGTGTATTTATCGCAGGTTTATAAGTGCCCGGTTAATGGCAATAGGCTCACCACCTATTACATTGGAACCTAAAACATAAACTGGCGAAATGTGGGTGCTAGCACCTCTGCCTACCCCTTCGGGGATATAGGCGAGAGTTTATGTTATGTTTTACCGCAATTCTTGTTTAAATTTATTCTTGCATGAAAGGTTTAAAGACAGTGAAGGAAGCTCGTGAACTATGTAAGGAGAGAAGCAGATGGCGGGCTGTTGTCTCTGCCAACACCGGAGGGAAAAAGGCGTGAGTATATGTATGCAGTAGCCCACCGCCTTACTGCTTACTCCATTGGCATAGTTCTTCAGCCTTCATGGATATCTCATTACTGGTTTAAATTTTGAAGATAAGCAGAATATTCCGCAAAATATGATCTATTCGACGGTCTCTATGTACCGTCCTATGTATGGGGTAACGATTTGACTATCCGTCAAAGACATGCCTTAAACAGCAAGGACACTGAATTATGAAATTACTAGTTGTTGCCCGCGGCTCTACCCTTTATGGAATTCTGATCCCATTCCCGCAACCCATAGAAACTACTATTCAAGGGTAGAAAAGTAGCCTATGAGCTATCCCTGTACCGAATACTAGATGCGATCGGTCGTTTGAGTTTGATTGAGTAACAAACATACAAACATCTTTACAAACTTTCACATTTATAATATTAATAGAATTCATACATTCTTATGCGAATTCCTGTTGTAAAGAAGAACCATACATATAACCAATTAAACAAAATTCGACATAACCGCCCCCGCTGGCCGGCGGGGGGGTATCCGAGGGGATTTCCGCACGAAAAAAAAAAAAAAAAAAGGTATTTTGAGATAGTTTTATACTTCACGACAATTCAATATTATGTCGAAAAAAACGTCGCGCGTCGTCGTGATTTTTTTTTATAACTCTCAAGTGGCAGTCAAGCTCAGAGCCCACCTGATGGGAAGCGGTTACCGCGGCCTATGGACGTGTGCAACACCAGGGGCGTCACACTCGCGCAATAAAGTAAACAAATTAAATAATACAAACCAATTGTCGCAATTATTCCTTAAAATTAGTTTTATTTCAACTATTAACTGATTTCGTAAATAAATAAAAATACTAATAAAACTACAACCTGTTCTATTAACACTAGAAACCCCAACATTACTTTCGAAACGTTAAACTAGCTTTTCTTTTACACGTTTAAAAAAAGATACCCTTTTAAGTAAAAAGAAGTATGGTACAAGAATGTTCCATCATTTTCGTTACCTGTACATTTTGTACCGAAAGCACTCATTTTAATAACACTTTCGAAGGAACTGCTTCAGACGTTTAATAAAACATCTACAGTTCGTTTGATCTCAATATTGTTTACTAATTCAAGTCTGAGTTTGTAGAATATTTATTTATTTTGGTGCTGACAAGTATAAAATAAATAAATAATATAGCCTGAACAACGTAACTTCACGCCAGTATCCCCGAAGGGGTAGGCAGAGGTGTATTACACACCCACGATTCGCCAGTAATGCATAGGTCCCAATTTAATAGGGGGCGAGCCGATTGACACCTACCAGACACATTACTAAGCGAGTGATAATCAACATTCTTAATACACACATAACTACGAAAAGTCAGCGGTGTGTGCCCGGGGCGACTGGGGATCGAACTCGAGACCTCGTTTCGGCAGTCCGTTACATACACCACTGGGCTATCGCCGCTTATAGCCTGAACTAACAGTGTTGAAAGGACACAGCCACAGAAATTAATGTAAACATGTTGCTAGGATTTGGTAATTATGCTTTGGTAGACTGAACTTTTGCAAAAACAAAAAGCGGCCAAGTGCGAGTCGGACTCGCCCATTAAGGGTTCCGTAGCAGCAAGTAACATAATAATGTTTTTTTTGAATTTTTATATTTGAGTTGATTGAATGTAAGGTAAATTGCGGTTTACAATTTATGACGGTTTAAAAAAAACTACTTACTTGATATCGTTCAAACCAATTATCGTTGGAAGTTTACATGGTAATGTACATCATATATATTTTTTTAGTTTTATCATTCTCTGATTTTAGAAGTTACAGGGGGGGGGGGGCACATTTTACCACTTTGGGAGTGTCTCCCGCGCAAACTATTCAGTTCAGAAAAAAATTATATTAGGAACCTCAATATCATTTTTGAAGAGCTATCCATAGATAACTCACACATATGGGTTCGATGAAAAATACATTTTTGAATTTCAGTTCTAAGTATGGGGACCCCCAAAATTTATTAAGTTTTTTCTATTTCTGTGTGAAAATCTTAATGCGGTTCACAGAATACATCTATTTACCAAGTTTCAACAGCATAGTTCTTATAGTTTCGGAAAAAAGTGACTGTGACATACGGACGGACAGACAGACATGACGAATCTATAAGGGTTCCGTTTTTTGCCATTTGGCAACGGAACCCTAAAAATGCCAAGTTGTGTCGTAAATTAGTACTCTGCACCTCACTATTCATAATAAAGAACAGAAATTTACTCCTTCAAACTTAGCATTTATTTTTACGAAACTTCATGAAACGGACAAACGGCCATCGTAGCGTGTCGCTAGTTTAACAACAAACTGATATCGAGTCTGTGTATATTACTTTATGTAAATAAATACCTTCGATTTTCCATCTACACACATGGGTACTAATATTGCTGCAGTCCGGGGGGAACGGAATCGGAGCGGCCGGTACACCCTGGGCGGCGGTCAATGGCTTCCCCTTCACCCCTTCATAGGGTTGGCATTGATCGTCGGCCAATACCCAACGTGGCGGGAACACATCGCTCTCCGTACTCCTCTGCTTTCAGAGGAGACAGGATGAGCGATGCTGTTAGTGGTGAGATGGCCCAGGGTCAGCCGGGGTGCGAGGGATATGCTCTATGGGTAACCTTACACCCCGGCGTCTGAAGACCCGAGACGGCGTGCGGTTTTAATCGGTGCAAGCCCGACATAACCGCCCCCGCTGGCACGCGGGGGGGTATCCGAAGGGATTTCCGCACGATAAAAAAAAAAAAAAAGGGTACTAATATTCTCTTGAATTTTCGACTCGAAATTGATTGAAAACTATGATATTGACACCAATTGTGGTCATCCGCAATCGGTTTTTAATTGATCGGAGTTCCCTTAAGTTATTATCATCTAACCCTGGGGTTATCCTTTCGAGGGCTTACCCGGGGCGCCCGGCAACGGACACTTGGGGAGTACACCGTGTGGTTTTAGTCTGTCCGATTCCGACACGCCCACCCCATCGTCTGCACCGATGGGGTGAAGCCCGAAAAAAAAAAAAAAAAAACTTACCGTGGCTCCCAGTCACATCTCGGAGCTTGGAGTCTGCTTCTTTAGATTTGACTTATATTGCTTTTACGGGAGCGGCTGCCGTCTGGCGTCCTAACCCCGAGAGGAAAACCTGCGCACGAGCCTCGCCCGTCAATCAGCAGGTGTACTGGTTTTTAGGTGATGCTGACTTGGTCTCCGAAGATCTTGGTGATTCGATTTTAATCGATTGAATTTGAAAAAAAAAGGTATTCATTACTTCCCGCCGCTTGTTAATAAGCGGCGATAGCCCAGTGGCATACGTAACGGACTGCTGAAACGAGGTCTCAAGTTCAATCCCCAGTCGCCCTAAGCACACACCTCTGACTTTTCATAGTTGTGTGTATTAAAAATGTTAATTATTGTTTGCTTAGTAATGTGCCCGGTAGATGGCAATAGGCTCGCCCCCTATTACATTGGGACCTTAACATAACTGGCGAATCGTGTATGTGTAAAATACACCTCTGCCTATACAGGCGTGAAGTTATGTTAGTTAAGTTATGACTTCTATGCCTACTAGACTGGCTGTTCAGAACAAAAAAATTGGTATATTTTTGTATTTTACAATAGTCAACTTTGGCGCCTCTTTTTGTTGCTGTCATAGCCACAGAGTATATTAAATTTATTTTATACGATTTTATATGAGATCATCACCTGACATCTGTAAGGTAGTATAAGGGCGACAAAATTATTATTATTTTATTTTTTTTATTTAGGACACGTCAATTTGACTTCACCTCGCCTGATGGTAAGCTAAAGGTAAAGTCTTAGGAAAGAGGGTCACCAATATTATTCATACACGTACCATGTTAACAATGGTGGCACTCAGCTTGCCGGCCTCATCAAAAGAGGATTGTCGTCGCAGCACCGCGTGACACCCACCGGTCCCACTAGTGCTCCGACCACAATCCCCCTGCCCGGCTATGCACTTGCTGACCCTTGAACGCAATCAAACCGAAATTGGATTACTATGGAGGGTTTTTCGCAATCGTGCACGGTGGTACCCACCCGGTCGAATTTTGTGCCAAATTTGTGTCATCAAATTTCTACCACCAGTAATCTATGGTGAGGCGTCCCGTACCACTCCCGTTCCCGCCTCACCCCCAAGTGTGACACACTTTTATTCTGAACTGCTTGTCTAGTGTACATAGAAGTCATTGATTTTTACACAAATAATTGACGACCTCTGTGGCGTAGCGGTAGTGCATTTGACTGCTACGACAGGGGGCGCGGGTTCGATTCCCGCTCAGTGCAAATATTTGGGTGTTTCTATGTATAATATGTATTTACTTATAAAAAAAAAGTATATAAGTATGTTTACCCGCATTCTAACCCACACATAACACAAGCTAGTCCAACTATGCTTACTTTGGGTCTAGAAAGCGCTGTGTAGAATGTCGTAGAATATTTATTTATTAGGTAGATTTCGATGAAATCTTGTGGTTGTGGTTTCTTGACTACTGTCGAATTTAAAAAAAAATCTACATAGGAGGTCTAGTTATGACCCCCTGAGTCCGAAATAACCACTGGTCAAAAAGTTTATGTATATATACACGTATATATGTATGTGGTTCCACTTCCCAAAATTTGCGGCACTCTCGCGGTCGCATTTTTGCCCCGATCGCTTTCAAACTGCGGTCAAAAATTGCTTGGGTGTAAACTTAGTTTAAGTTCGTGAACGGGTGGAATCCGGCCTAAGGGGACCTCACTTTTTGTGAAATCAGTTTTTCCTCAAAATTTCACGTTCCATGAAAGATATTCGAATCGTTCTAATTTTATCCCATAGTATACATGAATACCAACAACTTTTAGTAATAAACCTATAAGATTAAAACTTTAACTAAAAGTGGAGGGGAGAAAAACCAAAATTTTTCGGGAAAAAAATCATAACTTCTAACCGGTGAACATTCTTGCAGTCGGAAACATTTTTAATCGATAGGCCATTTTTAAGTCTAAAATAAATGTCTGAAAAGTTTTTCGCTAAAAGTCGCCGTTTTCGAGAAAAAATAATTAAACTGTTTAAAGTTCTCTTTATAAAATAATATTAATTGCTTCACGAAATCTACCTGTGCGTTCCCCCTGCGGAAACGGATTTTTATTTATTATTATTATTTATAAAAAAGTGTATAAGTATGTTTATCCGCATTCCGGTCCAAATGGAAGGCAATGGGGGAGGCCTATGTTCAGCAGTGGACTTCCTACGGCTGATATGATGCTGATGATGATCCGCATTCTGGAACTCATAACACAAGCTAGTCAAACTATGCCTACGTTGGGTCTAAAAAGCGCTGTGTAGAATGTAGTAGAATATTTATTTAAAAAAAAAATATAAAAATAATTTATGTAATCTCATGCGCTCAGATATTTACTATCAGCTATAGTGATAAAAACACAATACATCTCGCTAGTGTTACCACAGCACTTACGAAGCTCAAATCTTCAATACAAAAATAAGACCACACCAAATGCAACTCATATTACATATTTTAAAGTTCATATTCCCGTGAACAGTTTATGCTGATCCGATTATGTTTGATGAAAATCGTTGAAATCCGATTTTCCAGTCAGTTGGCCTCGTCGTGCACAAAGATGCCTTACATTGGCTTTAAATAAATATATGTACGAGGGTAATAAAGTTATTACATTGAATAAGTTAATACTAGAAAATTGGCAGGTGAGGCCGCCTGTCACCCCAGCAGAAGCAGGCCGGGACGGTGGGGCGACTAACGCCCCTCCCCCTACCGGGGCAAGACGGGGACACCGTGGTTTTCAAACCCGAGGGGGCCATCTCGAAACCGGAGATGGCCCAGGGTCAGTCGGGGTGCGAGGTATATGCTCTATGGGCAATCTTACACCCCGGCGTCTGAAGACCCGAGACGGCGTGCGGTTTTAGTCGGTTCAAGCCCGACATAACCGCCCCCGCTGGCCGGCGGGGGGTATCCGAAGGGATTTCCGCACGAAAAAAGAAAAAAAAGGTATTCTAAATTTGTCGGGGTGCGAGGGAAATGCTTTATGGGCAACCTTACACCCGTAGCCCGGCGTCTGTAGACCCGAAACCCTTTTTTTTATACCACTTAGATGGCAGACATGCACAAGACCCGCCTGATGGGAAGTGGTTACCGTGGCCTATGGACGTGTGCAACACCACGGGCGTCACACTCGCGCTGCCGATCCTGTAGAAACCTTTTAATAATTAAGGAAGTGTGAAGTCTCTGAGGATGATTTTGAAGACTCTATCGTGAAAATGGAGGAGAACAGTAGGCTAAGCTGATCCCACCACCGTATGGGATATATAGCCAGGCAGAGAAAGAAAGCTAAATATAATAATATAGTTAAAAACATAAAACAAAGAAAAAATAAGAAGTTCATGTTGTTTTTTTTTATACCAAGCAAAGATGAAGATCCTCTTCTGATGAGTCCGTCAAGCTGAGTGCCACCATTGTTAACATGGTACGTGTATGTAATAGTGATCCTCTTTCCTGAGACTTTACCTTCAGCTTACCATCAGGCGATGTGAAGTCAAATTGACGTGTCCAAAATATAATATAATACAGTAAATATTTCACAATTATATTAAAATACAAGCTGGATGACGTGAATTATTTTTCGTCATATCTCTGGTTCCATTAAACCAATTGCAATGAAACCTACGGAACTTTGTGATAATTCACGGTCTGACAATTTACAATTTTATGACATACTGTTATTTTTCTATACGAAGTCGATTACTAAATATAAAGTTGTCACAGTGTTATATATCAGATTATGTACCTTTTTTATTTTTTTTTGTGCGGAAATCCCTTCGGATACCCCCCCGCCAGCCAGCGGGGGCGGTTATGTCGGGCTTGAACCGACTAAAACCGCACACCGTCTCGGGTCTACAGACGCCGGTGTAAGGTTACCCATAGAGCATATCCCTCGCACTCCGACTGACCCTGGGCCATTCGCAGTGTCCCCTCTGATAACAGCAGAGGGGTACCTGGAGCGGCCCCCACCCACGCGGTCCTTGCAGGTCCGCCATACCCCGACCCTCTCGTGCAATGGGGTCAGCTGACCCTGAAAAAGGTCGGTTGGTGAGACTCTTGGCCATTGACGTTGACGCCAGCTACTCCAGAGGAGCAATCAATGATGCGTCATCGCCCACGTTGCCCAGGGTGTACCAAACTTGGAGGTGATCCAACCAGTCGCACCCCTCCAACCAGTCGCACCCCGGTTTATCAGATTATGTACCTATGTCAATCATTCCATTTTGATTTCAGTAATTTATTTTGGCCTTCATTTTCCTGCGATATGCCAATTTTGTAAGCGAAATTATAAATCTATCATGTACTACTAATTTGTTTTCTATTTCAAAGTTCAAAGTGAAATTTTATTATTCTATATTTGATAACGCGATCAATATTATCCGCTATATGAGTAAATACAGTTTGAATTATTTAGCACCAGATGTTCACGAGCTCAGCATCATTAAATAAGGTCAGGCGAGCGTGATGAGAGTGTGATTAGTATTGCGTTCTATGCGGCTTATTACCACGCTGTAGGCATTTTAAAGTTTAAATAAAATATAGTACTATAGTAGTTTCTTTATTTATGTTTTGGACCTGAATTATTTAAAAAATATTAACTTTTTTGATACATATTACAATAACTTAAAATGATGATGAAAAAAAGCCGCGGTAGCCTAGAGGTATGGGTAATGGACTGCTGAGACGAGGTGTCGTTTTCGATCCCAGGTTTTACCATGGCATACACCAATGACTTTTCGATGCTTTTCGAAGTTATGTGTGTATTTATCGCAGGTTTATAAGTGCCCGGTTGATGGCAATAGGCTCGCCACCTATTACATTGGGACCTAAACATAAACTGGCGAAATGTGGGTGCTAGCACCTCTGCCTACCCCTTCGGGGATATAGGCGTGAGTTTATGTTATGTTATGTTATGTTGTTAAAATTATTATGTACTTACAACTACTTATAAATAACTCCAAAAAAATTAAACCTAAAAGATATATATTTAGATACATGCGTCATAGAATTCCTCCGCATCATCATCGACTGGTAATGTTCCCAGAAGACTGGCAGCATTGCCACGGTGAATGGCAATGCTAATTCTTTGTGCAAGATAAAGTCTAGCCTTCTGGTCACGTGTAGCGTCGATCAGCCGCTTTGCCAAATTTTTGTAGACAAAACGGGCACTTGGACCCCATGACCCCATCGTTTCAACCCCAAACGGCTCAAAACATAATCATCTACTAGGTTGGAATATTTACGGCGTTTCCGCAGATGCAGCAGCAGCACCGGCACAGCCCGCTGTGCTTGGAAGGGTTAAAGGCGCAAGGGTGTCGACGCACGTTGCGTCCCATACCAAAGGCCTACCCATCTTCCAAGGCAATAACGACATACCATCCGGTATCTTGCCATTGTCGCGTACCAGCCCATTAGGCTAACAATCGTTTTTGTATTGATGGCCTTTGACCACTATGTCACTGGTTGATAAATGATTATGTGATCGTTGGTGGAACATTTGCCTAGAAGTAACATGTTTACTATAGACTATGCTTTTCTCAGCTAAAATAGGCATAGTCTAAGAACCTTTCACCTAGTACCAAGGTTAAGTGGCGGTAAAGGTTAATGTAATTATTGTGTGAGAGTATTTTAGTAGTTTTACGAGGTTTTAGACGAGACTCAGACGCTTAAGAACGGGGGCAGTCTGAAGCTAAACGTGCCGAAGACAGGAACTCTACAGATTCCACACCCGTCGCATAGGCGATGGCTTGGTCGAACGCACGGAACAGGTTAACTACCTGGAATCTGTACTTCAAGCGACTAGTGACCTCGATTGCAACGTCAAGGCATGCATTGCAGCTGCGTGGGCCAAGTGGCGTGAGTTGACAGGTATCATTTTTTGACCTTAAAATGCCGGTTGAAAGGGTAGGCCAATTCCGCCGGACTTAAGAAGTACTAGTGTGACGTCGTAAGGAATGACATGCGTGTGAATGGTCTTACTTACATGAATGCCCAAGGTCGTGTGAAGTGGAGAAAGAAAAAAAAAGTAGACCCCGGTATCTGCGGTGTAGCCTCGGAAGTAATTGGGACACAACGCTACGATGATGACGATACTCAATTCAGAAACCGGCCATTACTGTATTAAATAATTAGAAATTGTTGAACTTTAAAAATTGTTCAACAATTTCTAATTAAACGAGAATACTAAGAAAAATATGGACTTAATATATCGGACGTGTTTACGTATACACCCTTTTTAGCTGATATCGATAATTGTTCCAAACTTAGTTTTGAACGAAACTATTGAAATAAAGTTACAAGTTTGAAGGTATTTTTCGTTCAAAACTAAGTTTGGAATAATTATCGATATCAGCTATCGATTCGAATATTAGTTACAAGTTTGAAGATAAAATTTTCTTCAAAATTAAATTTGGAACAATTATCGATATCAGCTATCGATTCAAATATAAGTTACAATTTTGAAGGTAATATTTTCTTCAAAATTAAATTTGGAACAATTATCGATATCAGCTAAAAAGGTTGTTTGTAATAGATAATCCTGTGAACACGGAACTACTGCGATATACATTTGAGTTGGCACAAACACCGATCATTCCTACAAGTTCTTTTAAAGCTTCTATCAGTTAACTGATTTAATACCTTCGGTTGTTATTGCCTTCAGATTCATCACTTTGACAGATAGCTTTTCACACATCAGTTTTTCATCAAAACAGTTACGAAAACCACACTGTTGCCATAAATATACGTCCAATCTTCAAATATCATAAATATATTCAGTGTTTTGGATCTAAACGATTTCTATCTCAACTTTTAGACTTTTTCATTAGGTAATCGGCAAATACAATAACTTAAATTCAAATACCTATTAAGTTCACGAAATAATATTTAGAATGTGAAGATTATACTTCTAAATTCATTTACATTAGATGTATGGGACCCCACTAAGATCTTTCAGCCTAGTACACAAGGGACGCTTTCGGGTTTGGGGGGTCAGGCATCAGTCTCTCTCGTAAAAGCCAAAATAAACCAACTGCAACCGAAATTGGCACTTAGATTAAAATAATGCTTTTAAATTAATTTACAGCTAGATTCGCAAGTTAATAGATTAAGTCTCTGAGAAGAGAATCGAGAAACAAAGTACTCAAAAGTACTCAATAGCCATGTATTGTCTACAATTGATACGGTTACTAAAAATGTTATGTAAAAAGTGTTGGATCTTTGCCGAAAACTGTCCCTTATAATACAATTTAACCTATTTAGTTTAAGGGACAAGGTTTCTAAGTTTTGTTAACAATCGGAATATTATAAGCTCGCCTTTGTTAACCAAATTCGTATATTACTATACCTGTACTATAATGCTGTAAAGAGAGAGGCCGAATTTTGTGAGTTTGTTTATGTCTGGGATAATCTTCGGTACCAGAACAAAATCTTCGAATAACATAAATCCCTTCTAATCTTCAATAAATGCAATACTTATTGAAAAATTCTTTCACCATTTGAAAGGTATATCATCCACGATGAACATAGGCTACATTATAATGTGTAAACCCACGGGCTTCATTCCATCGGTTCCAACGATGGGGTGGGCGTGTCGGCATCGGACCGACTAAAACCACACGGTGTCCTCCCCAAGAGTCCATGGCCGGGCACGCCGGGTAAGCCATCGAAAGTATAACCCCAGGGTTATCGGCGGACTTTGGCCGCTACCGCGGTCTCGCCTGGTGCGGTCTGGTTTTATCCCGCGACGGTGAGTTGGCAGGCATGTGTAGGACACATACGACACGCCTCCGTCTTGGTCTGCTTCTGTAAGGCCGGCGAGTCGGCCAACTGCCGTCCTCAGGCCCTGATCATGGAGGTCGGTAGTCCCGGGCGTAGACGAGGCGGAACTCTATGGGTAGGGTTCTCTGCCGCTCCCTCTCCGCCGTCTCTTTTGCACGCACTACCTGCTCGCAGAAAGAGGCGGTGGCGTGCCACTTGCTCTCGTCGGAGACCACGGCTCTCACCATGGTCTCCAGTGAGAGAACATCCACGCCCAAGACCGCAACGAAATCCCGGCGTTGACTCGCCCAAGCTAATTACGATGCATTGGTTTAATAATCTCATATAAACCTAAACGAATAGTAGTACGTATTTGATAAAATACTCTGACCGAGCCAAAAACAATTGCTAAAATGAAATTTAGCTAATAGAATCTATCAAAAATATAACATGAAAAAATGGAAGTCGCAACGCAATTCTTTTACTGTAAAAATCTGTAAGATCTAGTGCAAAGCTAATCGGTAAATGTACACAGCAGGTTTGGATCTATAGGAGCAATTATAATATTAACCTTTATTGCATAATATACAGAGTAAATAATACATTACAGTACAGTACAGATATTTTGATAAAAATATGATTACTTTCTATATCGTTGCACTATCAATTACACCTCTCATGAATATTTTAAGACTAAAAAAACAATGAGAAAAAACGCCACGTCATACATAGACAGTATCTATAGCTCTTCCCGATCCCAAAGTTGAACAATTTACTGAAATAAACCATATAACAATATTACTAGAATTCACTTTTATTCCACCTCTATGTTAATTGCTTATATTACGAATGGGGTCAAGTTGGTGGGTCTAGGTGGCGTATAAGTCCAGAGCTTCTTAATTTACAGTTCTTATTTAATTTAATGATTACTAGTTTACTCTTTGTATTTATATCTGACTAGTATTGTATTTATAGTTAGATTTGAATATATGGCCCTTCTGATGGTAGATTGTCGAATTTCAAATATTTATAACCAGCGTTTTGTGTTCGCTTTTCTGCAACCCGTGGGAACCTAATCCAGGGATGAAAAGTAAAGAATGTGTTATGCGATCTATCCCTGTAAAAAAAGTTCAGCCAAATCCATTCAGCCGTTTGAGCGTGATTGAGTAGTAAAAGTCCAAATATCTTTAAAAACGTTCACATTTATAATATTAAGTAGGCCTATAAATGTAAAAGTGAATCTGTCTGTTTGTTACTCTTTCACATAAAAACGGCTCTATGAATTTGGTTGACTTTTTTACACAGGTAGAATACAAGCCGGTATAGGACATAGACCGCTTTTTATCCTGAGAAAAGGTTTCTGTGACTCGCGAATACTCGCGAAATTGCGGAAATTTGCGGCATAGACGGCTGTATCTTTTGATTGCTTTAGCTTAGAAGTTTGATTTTTTCAGAGCTCCAAAGGACAGTAGACCTGAGTATTAGATATAAATTTCAGTTTGATACCTCCACGCGTTGCTGAGAAAAATGGTCTTGACAGACGGACGGACGGACGGACGGACAACGAAGTGATCCTGTAAGGGTTCCGTTTTTTCCTTTTGAGGTTCGGAACCCTAAAAAACGTGAAAAGTATCTCGTTTGGTTTAAGCGGCGATAGCCCAGTGGCGTATGTAACGGACTGCTAAGACGGTCTCGAGTTCGATCCCCAGTCGACCCGGGCAAACACTTCTGACTTTACGTAGTTATGTGTGCATTAATAAATGTTAATTATCGCTCGCTTAATAATGTGCCCGGTAGATGGCAATAGGCTGTGGGACCTAAACATAACTGGCGAATCGTGGGTGTGTAATATATACCTCTGCCTACCCCGGGAATACATTTAATCATCATTTTGATTTTATCATTATTATTTAAGTATAAAAATATTTTTCTTGTTCCACTAGATATATACAAGTTTAATTTGAAAGATGTAAACACTGTAATTTTTTTTCTTTTTATTTACCAAATTAAACAATACAGGTGACTAAAACGCTGGCTTGTTTTTTGCGTAAAAATTGGCATTGCTATCCAACGTGGCAATGCTGTCAACCTTTTGGGTACGTTACCAGTCGACATCGCTGGGGAGGAATTCTTTGACATTTTAGTTGACATTTGATATTTTAGTTTATATACTTATTAGTTAATATCTTTGTTCTTAAATAAATAACAATACAGTAGCATTAATAATTGTAATGTGCGTTGTGTTTCGTAATAAATCGTATTTTCTTTCTATCTTTCTTTATTAATTAGCCACAGCCACTCAAGCGTCTATCCAACCCAGAAGTGCTGTCAATCTGTCACGTAATCGGACAAATGTTTGCAAGGTTTATATTTTCTTATAGTAAATAATAAACCTTTCTTTTTTTTTCGTGCGGAAATCCCTTCGGATACCCAATGTTCGTTTTTCTTATAACTCTTACGAGTATTAAGGGTCTATTCCAATCGAATATTACATTTCTAATATATCTTTTCAGACATATTAATTTTGTGTTAATAACGTAAATACTTTTTCATCTCTCCTGTTCGGAAAGTCTAATTTTCATGGGTAGATAGCCGGGTGGAAAGTAGCTTATTTCATCCCTAGGGTGAAAAGTATAATTTTTTAAATTTTACGTTTTGCCATAGAGTCCATGATAACTAAGTTACGTCATAATGCCTTGATATCATGAAGCTTGTTTTTTACATGGCCGCCTAGATGCACACCTCGTGCCCAACTCGATTATAATGTAACCAATAGATTCGATTTTCAAAACTTTTCTAATGTTGGCAGAATGTAGCAGATGTAGATGTAGCAGTATTAAAAAAAACAATGAAATTTTGCTAAAGAATTAGCGGGAAAAAGAGATTAAATATAAATAAATACTTTGTGTTAATTGTGATTGAAAATGGTATCGGAAAGTGATTCCAGTGACATGGATATTATTTAACTCCCGATGAGATTAAATAACAGGAAAAAGCTGTTGTTAATAATCTAGTTCAAATTGTTCTAATTCTACTTTAAATTTTAGTTGATTATCAATTTATACCTGTTTCGTATATGAGAAGTATTTTAATGTCACGATGTTTTTTTTTAATTTTAAGGTTTGCCATGGAGTCCGTGATAATTAAGTTACCTTGTTAATGCCTTGATATCATGACGCTTTTTTTACATGGCCGCCTAGATGCACATCTCATGACCAACCCGATTACAATGTAACCAATAGATTCGATTTTCAAAACTTTTCTAATGTTGGCAGTATCTACGTTAATTATAACTTTTTTTCAGAATTTAAAAAAAAAACGATTTAAGTTTTCAGATGAGATTAAAGAACAGGCAAAAGCTGTTGTTAATAATGTATTCCCAATTTTTCCGATTTTACTTTAAATTTTAACTGATTATCAATATACCTGTTTCATTAAATGTGTAATGTTTCATTAAATGTAGTATTTTAATTTCCTCACATAGTCGAAATGAAAAGTAGGGTGTCTAACTCGGGTGAATGTCATCCATTTCACCCTCGAACTATTGGCGTTCTCACTTCGTTAGACCGCCAGAAATATCTCGGGTGAAATGGCTGATATTTTTTTTTAACATGTGGATTTCCCACGGGCTTCACCCCATCGGTGCCTACGACGGGTCGGGCGTGTAGGAATTGGACCGACTAAAACCCCGGCAATGGACACTCGGGAGGACACCGTGTGTGTCCTCCCCAAGTGTCCATTGCCGGGCACCCCGGGTTAGCCCTCGAAAGAATAACCCCAGGGTTACCGGCGGACTTTGGCCACCACCGCGGCCTCCCCTGGTGGGGTCGGGCTTTATCCCGCGTTGGTGAGTAGGCAGGCGTGTGTAGGACACACACGACACCCTCCGCCACGGCCTGCTTTTGTAAGGACGACGAGTCGGCCAACTGCTGTCCTCAGGCCCCGATCATGGAGGTCGGTAGTCCCGGGCGTAGACGAGTCTGCGGCGTCCTCGCCGCAGACTGCGGACCTCGGGGGGTAGGGTTCTCTCCCGCTCCTTCTCCGCCGTCTCTTTCGCGCGCATTACCTGCTCGCAGAATGAGGAGGTGGCATGCCACTTGCTCCCGTCGGAGACAACAGCCCTCACCATGGTCTCCAGCGAGAGAACATCCACGCCCAGGACCGCAACGAGATCCCGGCGTTGACTCGCCCACGCAGGGCACTCCACCAACGTGTGTAGCGCCGTGTCTTCGCCAGAATCCTCGCAGTGCTGGCATTGCGGCGTTGTCTCCCGGTGGATGCGCCATAGACACTTACCGAAGCACCCGTGTCCGGTAAATATCTGGCACATCAGGTTTTTTTTATTTTTTTTTATTTTTTTATATTTAGGACACGTCAATTTGACTTCACCTCGCCTGATGGTAAGCTGAAGGTAAGGTCTCAGGAAAGAGGGTCACCATTACATACATGTACCATGTTAACATTGGTGGCACTCAGCTTGACGGCCTCATCAGAAGAGGATTGTCGTCGCAGCACCGCGTGACACCCACCGGTCCCACTAGTGCTGCGACCACAATCCCCCTGCCCGGCTATGCACTTGCTGACCCCTGAACGCAATCAAACCGAAATTGGATTACTATGGAGGGTTTTTCGCAATCGTGCACGGTGGTACCTACCCGGCCGAATTTTGTGACAAATTTGTGTCATCAAATTTCTACCACCAGTAAGTAAGTAAGTCACCGTAAGGTCACCGTGGTGCCTCTCCAACACTCCTCCATAATCGGCCTCACCGCCTCAATGATGGATTCCCCCCACCTTGGATGCTCAAGTCGAACCCTCCATGTCTCCATGAGTTCCCGGCGGAGTTGGGACCGCCGCTCCAGCGTCTCCTTGCGCCATTGATACAACGACGTGACTTTCAACCCTTGTGTAACAGTCTACTATTTCTAACTCCCACTTGCAGAGAGAAAAACTCTATCATTCTCATAAGGCAGATATGAGTATAATTTATGTTTGTATATGTTAGGTAATATATTCTAATGTTCAGGCTGCCTTAGTTTAAGAACATTTAAACAAAAAAAAAATACGTAGAATATATTTACTTAGTTCTCTTAAGATTATAGTATTACTTATAGACGCATCCAAGGACTTAACGGGACAGGGCACACAATAAATAAACATTTAATGCCATATAGTTATCTCATTGGCCATGTGTACATGAATTATTATTTCAATTAATAATGTAAATCGGTAAAAATCAATATTCAGAACGGGAATTGAATGCATGTATAGGGGAATGTCGTATTTCCAGAACTTTCTAAGCGTTGGTAGCTTAGTGGTTAAGGACTCAACCCTACGATCAAGAGGTCGCGGGTTAGAATCCTGGCCATTAAATAAATAAATAAATATTCTACGCCATTCTACACAGCGCTTTCTAGACCCAAGGTAAGCATAGTTTAACTAGCTTGTGTTATGGGTTCCAGAATGCGGATAAACATACTTATATACTTTTTTTTGTAAATACATACATATTATACATAGAAACACCGACGTGAAACCACTCCTAACACAAGCAATTTAGCGTAGCTGGAGGGGTTAGGGGGAATATTAGTAATTTCGGTTACTAATATTCTTTAAAAAAAAACAAAAACGTGTCCATATAGTTCAGTTGATCTGAGTATACCCCCTAGAAAGGGACTATCCGCGGGTTTAAGTCATGTCCCGGATGTTAGCTTTTTCAAATTTAAATTCATAAGAAAATTTAGCATTCTAACACCCATTTTTCCGATCTAAATCTTTATTCTAACACCCAGTTTCCGAAAGGCTGATCAACGCTAAAATTAACTAATTGTTTCAAAATTTAATTAATTTGGCATTTCAATATCACGATCATTTCAACATATTCTGTTAGTATTCAGCAAATTTTGTCACTGTATACCTTTTTAGATATAAAACGGCAATAAAACCACCCCTTAAATGGAATCCTACGTAATTTTGAAGCGTCACGTCACGTTTTGGAGACAATATCCTATTTATCTCGTCAAGTTAATTACAAACCTGTTCATTAATATAATTTCTCGGTTCAGCTTAAATGGTTGTTATAAAGAACGAAATGACGTACTTGTTTAAAATTGTAAGATGAATAGATATTTACGCTGAAACATATTACGTCATACAGATATCAAGATCACGCGTTGGTTTAATACGTTTTTTAATACGTATGTTAGAATTTATCACACATAACACTTTTTTTTACGTTTGGAAACCCCCTCGGGCTTCACCCCATCGGTGCCGGCGATGGGGTGGGCGTGTCGGAATCGAACGGACTAAAACCACACGGTGACTTCCCCAAGTGTCCATTGCCGGGGACCCCGGGTAAGCCCTCGAAAGGATAACCCCAGGGCACACATAACATATAACATAACTTCACGCCTGTATCCCCGAAGGGGTAGGCAGAGGTTATACACACCCACGATTCGCCAGTTATGTTAAGGTCCCAATGTAATAAGGGGCGAGTCTATTGCCATCTACCGGGCACATTATTAAGCGAGCGATAATTAACATTTATTAATGCACACATAACTACGAAAAGTAAGAGATGTGTGCCCGGGGTGGCCGGGGATCGAACTCGAGACCTCGTCGGAATTCTGATCCCGTTCCCGTAACCCATGGGAACCTATTCCTGGCATAAAATTACGTTATTATTTTTCACAGGCAATTTAAAAAAAATCTCCCTAATAACCATTCTGAATTAAAAGAATTAGCGAAATCGGTGCAGCTACTCTCGAGTATTGCGGTCAGTAACACATTCAGCGATTCATTTTTATATTATAGATTCGTACTATAATATTTTTGATTCTTTTACGGGTTCACAGGGCCCAACCGAGATCCTTGAAGCCCAAAACATCGATAGCTGCAAGTTAGTGCCCCTACTAAACACTGGACCAGGTTCTGGTACCTACAGGCTTTGCTCTCAGGGTTGGGAGATCAGACGGCAGTCGCTCCTGGAAAAGCCAACATACCAAGTTAAAGGTACTCTAGGCGTATGTATTGTATAATATGTTAATTAGATCGATTTCATACAATAATTTAATGAGAATTAACGCGATCATGTATAGGTATATACATACCGGAGATGGCCCAGGGTCAGTCGGGGTGCGAGGGATATGCTCTATGGGCAACCTTACACCCCGGCGTCTGTAGACCCGAGACGGCGTGCGGTTTTAGTCGGTTCAAGCCCGACATAACCGCCCCCGCTGGCACGCGGGGGGGTATCCGAAGGGATTTCCGCACGGAAAAAAAAAAAAAAAAAAAAAAAAAGGTATATACATACCAGTGCACGCCGCAATAGCGGCGGTAAGGCCCATCATGGAGGATTGGCTAGAGAGGCGACACGGAAGCCTCTCGTACCGACTGACGCAGGTGATCTCCGGTAAGGGGTGCTTCGGGGACCACCTGCATCGGATCAGGAAGGAGCCAACGCCTGAGAGTCATCATTGTGACGCGAGCGAGGACTCAGGGCTGCACACGCTGGCGGACTGCCCGGCGCGGGAGGCGCCGAGGCGTGACCTCGTGGCAGCCATCGGGGTGGGAGTCCTCTCGCTCGGCAGCATGATTGCGGCAATGATGAGGAGCGCGAGCGCGTGGGCCGCCGCCACCTCCTTCTGCGAGCATGTAATGCTCCCAAATGAGATGGCGTATCGCGCCCGGGAGAAATTTAGAACTCTCCCGGCCCGCCGAGCCCGCAACTTGCTCGCCGCGCGTCGCAGGCGACTCAGGCGCCGGAGGTCGCTTAACGACCTCCGTCCTCCATGAGCGCAGGCCTGGGGGTGGCAGGTAAGGCCGCCTGTCACCCCAGCAGAAGCAGGCCGGGGACACCGTGGTTCCCAAACCCGAGGGGGCCATCTGGAAACCGGAGATGGCCCAGGGTCAGTCGGTGTGCGAAGAATATGCTCTATAGGCAACCTTACACCCCGGCGTCTGTAGACCCGAGACGTCGTGCAGTTTTAGTCGGTTCAAGCCCGACATAACCGCCCCCGCTGGCCGGCGGGGGGGTATCCGAAGGGATTTCCGCACGAAAAATAAAGGTATGTACATACCTTTGGATTGCCTGACGTTTCGACCAGGTCACACTGGCCGTGGTCACAGGCTGACTAAAATTACCGTTAAATTATTGTATGTCATGGAACGCGAAAGTTTAAAAATTAGTAGGTAGATCGATTTCGTTTCAAGAAAAGGGCAGATCAAGAGTTTCGGGGGTGCATATTTGAAAACATGTGTGGAAGTAGTAATTGAAGTCCTTGTTCCGCAGGGATAACAAGAACCTTATTATTCCAGACGATCTCTGTGGCGTAGCGGTAGTGCGTTCGACTGCTAAGCCAGGGGTCGCGGGTTCGATTCCCGCTCAATACAAATATGTATACTTGCATTGGTCTGGGTGTTTTTATGTATAATATATATTTATTCACAAAAAATGTTTTATCATTATTGTTTATTTAAGAATGTTTATCTGCATTCTAGAACCCATATGACAAGCTCTGCTTAGTTTGAGTCTAGATAGCGTTGCGTGCTTTTTCCTACAATATTTATTTAAAAAAATATAGACTATAATCAATTCCTGTATAAAATTTTAGACAGATCGGTTCAGCCGTTTGAGTTAAATTGCGTAACAGACATCCAAACATCTTCACAAACTTTCACATTTATCTTATTAGTTGGATTCTATCAGAAGAACAGTGATTTATTATTCCTCCAAATGCCTATGGAAACCAGTGACCTAGTGACCTAAATTTCTATCAATGAGATGTAAGTATTTAGATTAGATTCCAACTGCTCTCAATCAATTGATATTTCAAAGCACTCTGTTTCCTCAGATACCACAAAATGTGTATCTTCATTACGCACGGTATGTTTAGAAAGACGATACATTTTTGCTTTTTTTAAATAAGATAAATATTTTATATGAGATGAGTGGTTTTTGATGTGAATACATTACTTTGATATTAAAATACAAATACATCTATAAATAAAAGTGAGAAGCATAGAGATAAGTAAATAATAAATAAATAAATATTCTGCGACATTCTACACAGCGCTTTCTAGACCCAAAGTAAGCATAGTTTAACTAGCTTGTGTTATGGATTCCAGAATGTGGATAAACATAGTTATATACTTATATACTATATATATTATATACTATATATAGCTATATACTATATAACTATGTTTAAACTATGTATAAACATAGTTCTCCGCACTCATCGGCGCCCGGACTTGAACCACTGATGATGTCGACCGCAGTGATCGACGAAACGTTTGGAACACAAGTTTCCGATGGACCACGGCCAAACAGCCCGGAAGCAGTATATTTTATTTATTTTTATTCATTTACAATTTATGCACACTCAATAATATTATTACAATATATGGATGGTGGAAAGTATAGTACAATGGTACTGCTTATTTCTTTAAGAAATTTCTTCCAGCAGACCGGCGAGAGGAGATCGTGAAGAATAAGAAAAGGTGCACTGACGTGTGTATGAAGAACAGTGTTTTCACACACATACATAAAATTACAAAAAATATACATATAAATACACAAATATATATTTCAGTATAATATTCAATATAAATAGTTTTTTTTTTTTTTATTAAAAAATAAACAATAAATAAGCAAATATGCATACAGGCAAAGTAGTTTCGACATCATACAGAAGAAAGATAGTGTTTATGGACTTTACTTTTGAAGGCAGATAACGTATTGCTGGCTCTGATGTCAGATGGAAGGGAGTTTCACAGTCTAACTGCTTGCACAGAGAAGGAGTAAGAGGAGAAATTAGTTTTGTGTGAATAGAATTTAAGTATAGAGCGAAGGCTTGACCTGCACGGAGCATCAGGAGTGCGGACAAATGAGAATCACTCCCTTTTTTTTTTTTTTTTTTTACGTGCGGAAATCCCTTCGGATACCCCCCCGCTGGCCAGCGGGGGTAGTTATGTCGTGTCTCGACTAAAACCGCACGGTGTCCTCCTCAAGTGTCCGTTGCCGGGCACCCCGGGTAAGCCCTCGAAAGGATAACCCCAGGGTTGCCGGCGGAGGGGTGTGTGTTGGGTAACCTCCTCGAGTGTCGCTCCGATTCCAATCCCGTTGCAGTCCGAGGGGAACGGAATCGGAGCGGCCGGTACACCCTGGGCGGCGGTCAATGGCTTCCCCTTCACCCCTTCATAGGGTTGGCTTTGATCGTCGGCCAATACCCAACGTGGCGGGAACACATCGCTCTCCGTACTCCTCTGCTTTCAGAGGAGACAGGATGAGCGATGCTGTTAGTGGTGAGAATGGCCCAGGCTCAGCCGGGGTGCGAGGGATATGCTCTATGGGTAACCTTACACCCCGGCGTCTGAAGACCCGAGACGGCGTGCGGTTTTAGTCGGTGCAAGCCCGACATCCCCGCTGGCCGGCGGGGGGGTATCCGAAGGGATTTCCGCACGATAAAAAGAAAAAAGGGTTGTCGGCTTACTTTGGCCGCCACCGCGGCCTCGCCTGGTGGGGTCGGGTTTTATCCCGCTTCAGTGAGTTGGCAGGCGTGTGTAGGGCACACACGACACGCCTCCGCCACGGCCTGCTTCTGTAAGGATGGCGAGTCGGCCAACTGCCGTCCTCAGGCCCCGATCATGGAGGTCGGTAGTTCCGGGCGTAGATGAGTCTTCGGCGTCCTCGCCGCAGACTGTGAAACTCGGGGGGCAGGATTCTCTCCCGCTCCCTCAGGTAAGACGGCGCTGAAGGATTATACAGAATATTAAAGAGAAGACAGAGTATTCGAGTGTTCCTGCGAAGGCGGATTGGGAGCCACTTGAGTTCATTTCGAAAATGTGAAACGTGATCGTACTTTCTGAGATTAAATATGAAGCGAATGCACAAGTTTTGCTATCTCTTAAGTTTATTTAGGAGCTCCTCAGTGGCATTTAAATTGCAGGCGTCAGCGTAGTCAATAATGGGTTGGATAAGGGTTTGGGCAAGGCTAATTTTAAGTCTGAAGACATTTTTTTTACAAAGTTATATAGGTACTTTTTTTTGTAAATACATACATACTATACAAAGAAACATAGATATAATGGAAATATGTCTTCTTCAATTAATCACGGTCTCGGTAGCATCCAAAGCTTGCATCTTGGAGCCCGAGGTCCTTTCCATGGTGTGGTTAACTTTTACGGAAGCGACTGCCGTTTGACCTCCCAACTCCGTAATGAAAGCCTGCGCCAGAGCCTTATCCGCAAGTCAGCCAGTGTACCGGCTCCCAGGTGAGGCCCTTTTCTTTACGTGTGGAAACCCCCACGGGCTTCACTACACCGTTGAGTAAATGGGTAAGTTGGAATCGAATCTACTAAAACCACACGGTGTCCTTCCCAAGTGTCCATAGCTGAGAACCCCGGGTACGTTCTCGGAAGGATAACCCCAGGATACCAGGCGGACTTCGGCCGTCATCGCGGCCCCGTCTTTGAGGTCGGATTTGATCCCGCGTCGGTGAGTTGGCAGGCGTGTGTAGGAAACACACGACACGCCTCCGTCTTGGCCTGCTTCTGTAAGGACGGTGAGTCGGCAGACTGCCGTCCTCAGGCTCCAATCATGGAGGTTGGTAGTCCTGGGCGTAGACATTCAGACTGCGGAAATCGGGGGGGCCGGGTCACCCTTAAAAATTTGATCCCGTTGCCGTTCCTGATGTCTGTGCCAAATTTCATTCAAAATTTGGTCAGCAGCTTTTGCATGATGGCGGCACCACACTTCGCTATGTTTTCTTTGTATTTCGCCTTATACAGCCGCATACGACGAAGTGTGGCTCATTCGTGTGGATAGGTCTTCAAAAATGATATTGAGGTTTCTAATATATTTTTTTTCTAAACTGAATATTTTGCGCGAGAGACACTTCCAAAGTGGTTATACCCTGTAACTTCTAAAATAAGAGAATGATAAAACTAAAAAGAAATATATGATGTATTACCATGAAAACTTCCACCGAAAATTGGTTTGAACGAAGTCTAGTAAGTAGTTTTTTTAATACATCATAAATCGTAAACCGCATTTACCCTTCATTTAATCTACTCAAATATAAAAATTTTACTTGCTGCTACGGAACCCTTCGTGGGCGAGGCCGACTCGCACTTGAACGGTTTTTTGCAAGATACCCGCGTTACAAATTTTATCCTTCAAAGAAACTCCTAGCTCCCATAATATTTAGTTAATCTTAAAAACAAATTATATATAATCTTTAAACCGGTTTCCGAGATAGTATCTAATATATAAATATATATAAAAGAATTGCTCGTTCAATAGTATTATTATATAAATGCCGGATAAATAGAATTTTGTACGACAACATCTATCATCAGAAACGGTAAAAGAAATATGAAATAAATTAAGTTCTTGTTTAGACATGCCGTTTACGTTTCATACAAAATTACCTCCCTCCCAAAATAAACACGCATCAATCAAATACGAGAATCGTTCATCAGACGATTTAGAAATTTCATACAACAGCTTTCATAATCCAAACTCGGATGAACTGGACTTATTTAAAACTTTTTTTTTATACCCCTAAGGTGGCAGACAGGCACACGGCCCACCTGATGGGAAGCGGTTACCGCGGCCTATGGACGTGTGCAACACCAGTGGCGTCACACTCGCGCTGCCGACCCTGTAAAGGAAAGGGGATGGGAAAGGAGTTTGGAGTATCAGCGATATCGAGGCTCACTCGAACGATGGAGCTGATTCCATCGTTTGAGTGTGCCTCGATATCGAATAAACTATCAGTATTATTGACTCACATCAAATATATTACAGTTTTACATAACTTTAGTTCATAGCTGAATTCAGCTAACTTATGGGATTCATCCCATTCAAATGCCTATTAGTGTGACTCTTGTACACCAGAATCCATAGCATTGACCCTCAGAAACACAGAACAATAACTTATGACACTCGGAAAGCCTTAGAGTAAGATAAAATATCTTGGAGCCCGCATTGAAATTAATCAGAAGTAAATTGGAGGAGTTGGTATTATAATAAATGAATTTAGCTAGCTTAGCAATCACAAAGGTCATTGTCCCGGAGCAACCAGTTTGGGCCATAGGAGGCTAATAGTGCTTAAAGCGAGCTTCACGAAATACCCAAAGTGAACTTTATTGTCTAAGTGAAATTCGACATCAAATTCGTATATTATAGCAGTTATCATTACAATAGGTCTTGGTTAAAGAGGGCTGTACCAAGATCTTCGGGGTCCAAGACAACCTAACCTACAAGCCAGCGGACGAGGCTCTGGCTCAGGCTATTCTCTTGCAGTCAGATGGCTGTCACTCCCATAAAAGCGACATCTAAAGCAGTAAGCGTACCCTGGGCTATGCCACTTATACCAGGTTGCCCATTCACTCTCGTCTTATAAATCTGTTCTCCGAGAAAGTTCAGTAATGCCAGTGACAAAAGTAGCTTAACACATTTCAATTTACATATGATTTTTTCAACGGTGAGGTGTTGACGGGGTAACCGTGACAAAATTTATCCAAAACCAGATTCTTAACAGAGTACAAACTTCTCAAGTGGCTCACGAAACATGTATGTTGAAGAATCTCTTTGGGAAAACAACGGAAAATGCTGCTCGCGTTAACTCTATTTATAAGCTTTTATTCTTGAATACGTTCATAGGAAAGGCTTACTAGCCCATTTGAATATAGCAGGATATTGTATTCTGAGTTACGTTCTTGCCAAATACCTCTTAACCAAAAGTTGAACATTTTTTTTTTTCATTTCATTTCATGAACATTTCATTGAACAAAAATGCGGAATAAATACGGCTTATTGACATGTCATTACAGACATCTTCCTACTACTATTATTATTAATTGGCTGATGTTTTGATGTTCGGATATTCGGATGTTTGGATTTTCGGATGTTCAGATGCTCGGATGTTCGGATTTTCAGATGTTTGGATGTTCGGATGCTCGGATGTTCGAATGTTCGGTTGTTAGCATGTTCGGATGATCGGTTGTTCGGATGTTCGGATGTTCGGATGTTCGGATGTTCGGATGTTCGGATGTTCGGATGTTCGGATGTTCGGATGTTGGATTTTCGGATGTTCATATGTTCGGATGATCGGATGTTCGGATGTTCGGATGTTCGGATGTTCGTATGTTCGGATGTTCGGAAGTTCGGATGTTCGGATGTTCGAATGTTCGGATGTTCGGATGTTCGGATGTTCGGAAATTCGGATGTTCGGATGTTCGGATATTCGAATGTTCGAATGTTCGAATGTTCGAATGTTCGAATGTTCGAATGTTCGAATGTTCGAATGTTCGAATGTTCGAATGTTCGATGTTCGAATGTTCCGATGTTTGAATGTTCAAATAGTCGGATGTTGATATAAATGAAATAGGTACCCATGAGTCACGGGAACGTAATAGAATTCCACGCGGGTGGAGTCGAGGACACCTGCTGGCAAATTATAAATGCAACATTTTTGTTTGTTTGAATTAGTTACTACTTTATACTTTGAAACGGCTGTATAAAATTGCGTATGTAATTCATAATGGAGCTCATTCGAACACTGATCATTATAGCCGTATCCCATTAAGCTCTTTCAATGAATCCCACCCTCTCCCTTCTTATTCATACAACACGTGCAGGACTGAAGTGTCACCCTCATACGGTGCAAACAATAATTTCAAAGCGAACGAACCGGTTCAGTGCCTCCTATCTTTGTCGCACGATAAAGAACTGGAATGCTTTACCCACACACGTGTTTCCTTCCTCCCATAATTCCGTTCTCTATATGCAGGGCTTGAAAAAGTGTCTATCGAGATCATCAAACTAAAGGCTCATCATTATCATCAACGTAGCATTAAGTTAAATTGCGTCTGAGGATCGCTTCCCTTTTTGGGTCCTTTAATTTGACGGCCCCTACCTAATCCTTAACTATGGTGAAGTCCAGAAAGTTAAACACATCATTCCCAAAGCTATCTACTAATTTTAAAATTTGTAAATGTTAGTTTGTAGAATATACTGCTTCCGGGCTGTTTGGCCGTGATCCATATGAAACTTGTGTTGCAAACGTTTCGTCGATCACTGCGGTCGACATCTTCAGTGGTCCGGGCGCCAACAAGCTCAAGAAAAATTCAAGATTATAAGACAAAATTCCCCCATCAACTTTAAACCAGGAGGAGCTGCTATATTAGAAGGTATTAACAAAAATCACCATAAGCTTATTAAAGGCATAAAATTTATTATTCCTTTATTAATATATAATCTTCAACTATGTAACCGTTCATAGCTAATATTAACTATCTTTAGTTTAAAGAATATACTGCTTCCGGACTGTTTAGCCGTGGTCCATATAAAACTTGTGTTCCAAACGTTTCGTCGATCACTGCGGTTGACATCTTCAGTGTTACAGGTCCGGGCGCCAACAAAATCAAGATAAATTCAAGACCAACTTATTGATCTATTAGTCAATCTAATTTCCCCCATCAAATTTAAAGGAGGAGGAGCTGCTACATTAGAAGATATTAACAAAAATCACAACAATCTTATTGAAGGCATCAAATTTATTATTCCCTTATTAATATATACTATACTAATTATTAATATAACTATGTAATCAATCGTAGCTTTCAAATCATAGCTAATATTAGCAATTTTTTAGGCTGGCCAAACAGCCCTTAAGCAGTATATTCTACTTGCAATGCCGGCCATGAAAGCCTAAAGATTCATAATCTTTAGTTTGATACCAATGAGCACGTTCAATAAAAAATTGCAAAAAAGATAAGACTACTATCGTTGACTTACACATGACTTACACTAGATCAGTTGTGTAGAAAAAAAAATTGGAATGGAACACAGAAACTATAATAAAAAGCGGCCAAGTGCGAGTTGGACTCGCCCATTAAGGGTTCCGTAGCAGCAAGTAACATAATAATGTTTTTTTTTTAATTTTTATATTTGTTGAGTTGTTGAATGAAAGGTGAATTGCAGTTTACGATTTATGACGTATTAAAAAAAAACTACTTACTAGATCTCGTTCAAACCAATTATCGTTACATAGTAATATACATCATATATTTTTTTTAGTTTTATCATTCTCTTATTTTAGAAGTTACAGGGGGGGGGGGCACATTTTACCACTTTGGAAGTGTCTCTCGCGCAAACTATTCAGTTTAGAAAAAAATTAAACTAGAAACCTCAATATCATTTTTGAAGCCCTATCCATAGATATACCACACACGTATGGGTTTGATGAAAAAAAATTTTTTGAGTTTCAGTTCCAAGTATGGGGACCCCCAAAATTTATTGTTTTTTTTTCTAGTTTTGTATAAAAATCTTAATGCGGTTCACAGAATACATCTACTTACCAAGTTTCAACAGCATAGATCTTATAGTTTAGGAAAAAGTGACTGTGACATACGAACGGACAGACAGACCGACATGACGAATCTATAAGGGTCCTGTTGTTTGCCATTTGGCAACGGAACCCTAAAAATAAGGTAATGAATTTTTACACCTATCTGTATAGACATAGCGTGCCTTTTCGTAACGTCATCTGTATGACAGCAACAAAATGTTCCGCATTCGTGGTCCATTAGAGGGCTTTCTTAATATTTTTTGTTCCTTACAACCAGTCGTGTTATAAAAATTTGATGAAATAATTATTTTAACTAACACCGTAGTAAATTAACATAATATTTATTGAATAATTGGGATTAAACTATTCGAAATTTCGGTTTGATTGCGTTCAGGGGTCAGCAAGTGCATAGCCGGGCAGGAGGATTGTTACCGCGTGGGACCCACCGGTCCCACTAGTGCTACGACGACAATCCTCTTCTGATGAGGCCGTCAAGCTGAGTGCCACCATTGTTAACATGGTACGTGTATGTAATGGTGACCCTCTTTCTGAGACTTTACCTTCAGCTTACCATCAGGCGAGGTGAAGTCAAATTGACGTCTCCTAAATATAAAAAAAAAACTAAATTGAACCTAAATATAATAAATAATTTTAAAGAAACCTAAATCTAAAATGCATCGTGTAATTCCTCCGCATCGCATGCCTCCTGTGGTAACGTGCCCAGAAGACTAGCAGCATTGCCACGTTGTATGGCAATACTTATTCTTTGCGCTAAAAAGAAGCCAGCTTTCTGGTCATGGGAAACATCGATCATACGTGTCGCAATCTCCCTGAAGAGATTTGTAAAATAAATTTAAATATTCTATGACATTCTACACAGCGCTTTCTAGACCCAAAGTAAGCATCTAGCTTGTGTTATGGGTTCCAGAATGTGTATAAACATATTTATATACTTTTTTTGTAAATACATACATATTTTACATAGAAGCACCCAGAGAGAATGCAAATAGACATATTCATTCATACAAATATTTGCACTGAGCGGAAATCGAACCCGCGCCCCCTGTTGTGGCAGTCGAATGCACTACCACTACGCCACAGAGGCCGTGCGAGCACTCGGACCCCATGCTCCTAACATTTAGACTCACGGCACAAATTCATAATCTCCAATTAGATTCGAGTATTTGCGTCGTTTGAGAGTCTCCGCTGAAGCAGCAGCAGCAGTTTAGTAGTATACAGTCTCAAGTCATTGGCTACAATCCATTATACTTAGAAACAGAAAGCTCTTATGTGTATACGAGTCTATTATTCCATTTACCTTATTATTGGCTTATTTCTGCATGACTATACTGTACTACCAGAACCACTACGTGCTCATAATATAATACGTGCTCATAATAATACAATACGTGCCCATAATAATATGTTCGTTACGTGCCGGTATACACTTATAGTTTGTACTGAGAAGAATAGTAAGTGTCGTTCGAAAGTTCTTTGTCAGGCTTATAATCTACCGTATAGTTGATTGCATTAGGTTAAGTAGAACCGGAGATATATCCAAAATACGATAACCGACCTCTGACGGCAGTCGACCGCTTTACCGCTACACCACAGAGGTCGTCATTTGTTTTCATATTAAGAACAAGACCCAAATCAATGAAAAAAGCAATTTCACCAAGGATTTTATCCCATTCGTATAATTCGACTCGTCAATAAACCAAGCCGTCCATTTACGACCTGGAATTAATAGCTCCATAACGAAGAATATATCATTGCGATCGTAATAATTTAGCGCTCTATAAATCTTATCCGTTCCTATCCAGAACAACACGTGAAAGGATGAGGGGTCACCCTCATATGGTGCAAACAATTCCATCTAGGGCCAAACGGTTTGGCACCTCTTTTCTTTGCCGCACCATAAAATGTCCCACATACAATCCCGGATCCTTTAAGCGAGACGTGAAAAAGTATCTGAAGAGGTCGTCAAGCAGAAAGCCACAATGTAGCATCATTAACATATATAACGATATAGCCATAATATAATAATTTCCTATACTTACCTATTGTTATTTTCGTTCAATTATTCAATTATAAGTCACAACGACTGCTAAATGTTTAATCTGTGGTAAACGGTGTTGGTGGTAAATTTAATTCTACACTGTAATTTATCACTGTTTGTTTATCCAAATGAAAAAAAAAACGGTGACCTTAATTCCTGAGACTTCACCTTTAGCCTGCCATCAGGCGATGTGAAGTTATATTAGGGTGAAAAAAAAACCAGCCAAGTGCGTGTGGGGCCTCGCGCACTTAAAGGTTACGGAGTCGCTTATTTATAGGAAAAGTTTACTTTTCCTAATACATTTTATTATGTTGGTCGACGATTACTCGTTAACTTACTAAAACTGCGAATTTTTCACATTACGAACCATTTGGCTGGCAACACCGTCCTTTAACAAAAATGGACACTTAAAAGCTTAATATTTATTTCACTTGGATCCCTTTAGATTTGGGATTTAAGCTGCAGACGGACAGCCAGACATACCGAAACTATAAAGGTGCCGAGATGGCTACGGAACCCTGAAAAAGGTCCGAAACTATAGTCAGTGTCGTATTTGCCAACATTTCTATTCATCTGGATATCCTGAGAAATATAGTAGGCAGTGAATGACTTACGCAAGCTACCTGTCACTATTTTATTACTTAGGGAAGTTCTGTGTTTGCGTACGGGTAAAAATAGGCCGTGGGAATCTATAGATAGAGTTATTGTTGGGATTGTTCGTGTGAGCGAATAAAATTATACTACAAGGAGAGTGGTAAAGTTATTTATGGTTTACGTTTTTTACTTCACAATGGATTCCAGGTGTTTGTTATTGGAATACGTAACGATTTGGTTTTTTCTTTTTGGAATTTTTTATGTGTATTTTAGAGACAAATAAATAAATATAAATATTCTACGACATTCTACACAGCGCTCTCTAGACCCAAAGTAAGCATAGTTTAACTAGCTTGTGTTATGGGTTCCAGAATGCGGATAAACATACTTATATACTTTTTTTTTTTGTAAATACATACATATTATACATATAAACACCTAGACCAATGCAAATAGACATATTCATGCATACAAATATTTGCACTGAGCGGGAATCGAACCCGCGCCCCCTGTCGTAGCAGTCGAATGCACTACCGCTACGCCACAGAGACATATGGCAACTGTTGGCTACTTACGGCGAGTCACACAGCAATAACGCTGTAGGTCATTATTGGCTTTATTTCTAAAATATAATTAATTAGCTGTTATTGTGGAATTCTTTCTGTGTGTTATCCCAGACTATAAACTATCCCTGTACCAAATTTCAGTCAGATCCATTCAGCTGTTTAAGCGTGATTGAGTAGAAAACATCCAAACAACCAAATTTACAAACAAATTTACAAACTATCACATTTATTAGTAGGATACCTGACATATTTCTTTATTCGAAAACGATAAAATATGTGGTCCTTGTGGACCTTACTGTACCGTGGGAAACAAATATACCGAAGGACCACACAATAAAGAAAAATAAATACTATGATCTCACAAACGAATTAATCAAAAACGGTTACGTGGTTTATTTGTATCCAGTGGAAGTGGGAGTGAGAGGTATACCAGCAAAATCTCTCTATAATCTACTAAAAGATCTAGGCCAATCGAGAGCTACAATAACCTGATTACTAGGACGAATGTCTAAAGCGGCACTAGTAGGTTCGCATCAAATTTGCTTAGGCAGGGAGGGGAACTTGGATAGTGAAGGTGAGTGTTGATGTACATCAACAAAAGAGGCCCCTTCTAAACCTACACTTGAGTCGCAAGACCCAAACACTGTCCCGAGATCCCAACTCAGCAACGCGATGGACCCGGCACCCGCACGAAGAATCCATGGATTGCTAAGAATATCGGTCTCACGATAGTAGGATTAGTAGCAGGCAGGATAGAAGAAAATAGTAAGTAAGATATAGTAGGCAGTGGTATAGGATGTTAGCTAACACACCTTGAAATGGAACAGGGTTAATAAATAATAACTGAAATATTACCACGATATAATCAAAAAACTATCCAGGTGTGACTTGGACTCGCGCACTAAGGATGCATTTATCTGTAAAACGGCAAAAAAATCACGTTTGGTGTATGGGTGCCCCCCTTAAATATTTGTTTTATTTTAATTTAATTATATATTTTTAAAGTCAATATATATTAGGTCTTTACCTATGAAATTGCCGTTATGTATGAAAAAAATTAAACGATTTTTTTTCATGTGTTTTTTCTTGGTATTCATCGAAGTAGCGTGTAACGCAGCGGTAGTTTGTTGATGCCCTTCTTAAATAAATCAGCTGGACGGGAGGCAACAAATTCTTCAAAGGCATTTTGTACTGCCTCTCGGGTATTGAATTTCTTTCCCGCCAAGAAGTTATCCAAATTCTGGAAAAAGTAGTAGTCTGTAGGCGCAAGGTCTGGTGAGTATGGCGGATGACGGAGAGCTTCCAACCCCAGTTCTTGCAACTTGGAGACCGTCTGCTGTGCAGTCTGAGGTCACGCATTGTCGTGCAGGAGCAGCGGAGACGAGCAATTAACCAATGCTGGTTGGAGATATGCCAGCTTCTCCATCATTGTGTTCAGTTCTTCACAGTACACATTTAATGTAATGTAATGCTCACCCCGTTTGGTAAGAAGCTGTGATGAATCACACCGGCGCTAGACCACCAAACAGTGACCATCACTTTTCTAGGGGTAAGTTTTCGTTTAGGGCATTGTTTAGGTGCTGAACCAGAATCCAACCAACTTGCTGAGGGCTTGCGGTTATCAAACAGAATCCATTTTTCATCACAAGTAACAATGCGTTTCAAAATTCCTTCATTTGTGTGTCTGTTGAGCAATGCAAGGCATGTCTCGACACGTACTTCGCGCTGGCGATCATTGAATTCTTGGGGCACCCATTTGTCAAGTTTTTTTACCTTACCAATTTGACGCGCATGGACCAATATTGTTTTGACGCTAACGTCGAAAGCTGCTGCTAATTCAGCCGTAGATTGTGTATCATCGGCTTCCAAAATCGCCGTTAATTCGTCATTGTCGACCAAAGTCTTTGGACGACCGCGAGGTTCATTTTTCAGGTCGAAATTTCCAGCACGGAAGCAAGCAAACCAATAACAGGCGGTGCGTTGGGTTGTAGTGTTAGCTCCGTAAACGTCGTTGATGTTGCGTGCCGCTTGTGCCGCGTTGCTGCCACGACGATACTCATACTCCATAATTACTCGAATTTTTAACGTATCCATGATGACGAAAAAGATTGAAATGCGATGAAAACGTAACACTAATCAATAAACAAATGACTACTTTTGGAAAATGAATTCCATGTTTTTTAAATAAAATTAATTTGAAATTAGAATTCTTAGCCAAACAAAAATTATTTTGATTTGAAATGGCCAGTACTGCAGAACGGCAATTACATAGGTAAAGACCTATTATATAACTAAATATTCTAATAATATTTCAAGCGTCTACCTTTGCAATATCAATATCGAGCAAAAACGGGCAAAAAAGCATCACGTTTGTTGTATGCGAGCACCTTAAATATTTATTTTATTCTATTTTTAGGGTTCCGTTGTGTTCCGTACGTGTGTGGTATTTTTGGATAGGTCTTCAAAAATGATATTGAGGTTTCTAATATCATTTTTTTCTATACTGAATAGTTTACGCGAGAGACACTTCCAAAGTGGTAAAATGTGTGTAAAACTAAAAAAAATATATGATGTAGGTAGGTACATTACCATGTAAACTTCCACCGAAAATTGGTTTGAACGAGATCTAGTAAGAATATTTTTTAATACGTCATAAATCGTAAACCGCAATTTACCTTTCATTCAATCAATTCAAATATGAAAATTAAAAAAGAAACATTATTATGTTAATTGCTACTACCCCTTAATGGAACCCTTAATGGGCGAGTCCGACTTGCACTTGGCCGCTTTTTTAGTATTTATTGTTATAGCGGCAACAGAAATACATCATCTGTGAAAATTTCAACTGTCTAACTATCACGGTTCCCGCGATTTCTGGTGACAGGCCAACAGTCGGACAGACGGACAGACGACGGACACCTAAAAAGCAAGTTTTTTTCTTTTATTTTTCATAGAAAACGCTCGTATTCTGTGCTCGTTGGTAGCTGCATAATTCATGGCCAATTTAAAACAACAGCGTTGTTTAAAATTGGTCATGAATTGAACCTATTTTTATTCACCCATTTCTTTTTATAATTATAATGTAAAACTACTTACCTAAATTATTCATTTTGACGTTTAAAAAGTGCAGCGATAGTCCAGTGGCATACGTAACGGACTGCTGAGACGAGGCCTTGAGTTCGATCCCAAGTCGCCCTGGACACACACCGCTGACTTTTCGTAGTTATGTGTGCATTAATAAATGTTAATTATCGCACGCTTAATAATGTGCCCGGTAGATGGCAATAGGCTCGCCCCCTATTACATTAGGACCTTAACATAACTGGGGAATCGTGGGTGTGTAATACACCTCTGCCTACCCCTTCGGAGATCCAGGCGAGAAGTTATGTTATGTTACGTTTTTAACCCCTCCAGCTAAAATAAATTGCTTGTGTTAGGTGTGAGTTCACTTCGCTGGCACTGAGTCGAAATCGAATAATTGGCCATCTCCAACATCAGCATATTTCGGGCTGACAGACCAAGGAGCGGGTACATGGATTTCACTATTTGACGCGAGTATAGGGAGGTTAAATTCGCAACACATTAACACGAATCTTTTACACAACACGAGCTCTCTTTAAAAGATATTACGTTACCAGAAGTAAATCATAGCTTCATAAATAAAACAAAACAAACAGTAAACATTGCTATTAAATGTACTTCAAGTCCCGGGTATAGATAAATCTCTAAATAATAGTTTATTTTAGAATCGGCTGTAGGTAGACCCATAAATTTTGCCTCGTACATATACGTACATTGTTTACAGCTGTTATGAAAAAAGAAAAACCACTTATTCCTGAAGTATTATAAATAAGTAGTTGAAGCCCGCGGCTCCGCCCGCGCGAAGGTCGGTTATCGTTTTTTGATCATAACTCCGGTTCTACTTAACCAATTGCAATCAAGCATATGACAGATTTCAAGTATCACCAAGACCTTTCTATTAAAAAAAACCGCATCAAAATTCTTTCAGTGTGTGTGTGTGTGTGTCTGTCTGTGGCATTGTAGCTCTCGAACGGATAAATCGATTTATATTTTGTTTTTAGGGTCAAAAGGAAAAACGGAACCCTTATAGGATCACTTCGTTGTCCGGCCGCCCGTCTGTCAAGACCGTGTTTCTTAGGACCACGTGGAGGTATCAAACTGAAATTTATATCTAATACTCAAGTCTACTGTCCCTTGGAGCTGTGAAAAAATCAAACTTCTAAGCCAAAGCAATCAAAAGATATAGCCGTTTATGCCGCAAATTTCCGCAAATGTTCGAAACTCGCACGGGAATCAAAACCTACAGGGTACTTCCCGTGAAATTAGAATCTTGAAATTTGGTACGAAGTAACGTCTTATAGTACAGATAAAGGAAAAATTGCGAAAACCGTAAACTTTTAATTACATCATATAATAAAAAATATTTCTGAAAGTTTTAAAGTTACTACTACCATAACTATGACTCGATTGTCGTGATGGGTGAACTTTTACATATATACCTACAGATTTGGACTGAACCCTCGGTGTGCGAGTTCGACTCGCACTTGGCCGGTTTTTTATTTGGAACGTAAATTAGTCAGGGCCTGTAGACAAAGTCACATTCTACTAGTGGAATCGCAACGAAGCGAACCTTCAAAAGACCGAAATGTATGGGAGAGACAACATTTGTCGACATGTCACGTGTAACAAATAATGTCACTCCCATACATATTGAACATTTGAAGGTTCGCTTCGAAGCGATTCCAATAGTAGAATGTGACTTTGTCTACAGGCCCAGGAGTGTTCTTAGCTATTTCGGAGGTTTTTAAATTTTTAATTTAATTTTCGGTATACAAAAGAATTATCTACATATCTATTCAACAATTTCGATACCTACCCACTTCCTACTTGTTTTGACCGCCTTTACATTAGCTTCGATCACATTATAAAGATTACATTATTGAAGGCCTCTGTGGCGTAGCGGTAGTGCATTCGACTGCTACGACAGGGGCGTGGGTTCGATTCCCGCTCAGTACAAATGTTTGTATGCATGAATATGTCTATTCGCATTGTTCTGGGTTTTTCTATGTATAATATGTATGTATTTACAAAAAAAAATGTATATAAGTATGTTTATCCGCATTCTGGAAGCCATAACACAAGCTAATTAAACTATGCTTACCTTGGGTCTAGAAAACGCTGTGTAGAATGTCGTAGAATATTTATTTATATTATTTATATTTATAAAAATAGTAAAACCAAACCCAATCTTGAAGCAAAAATAAAATATTTGTTCCCATTCAGTCATCATTCAACTAAAACCTTTCTACCAGTTATTTCCTTGGTCTATTTCTGATAACTCTCGTCATCAATACTTAACATTTCAAGAGATACTTCGATTTTCTGGTAACCTTCAATCTATCTTTCCAACCGTTTATATATTTTTACATTACCATTTGTTTACCGAATTGAATTTATCTTACTATTTTAACCATTTGTATATAACTAAGAGTTCGTGTACTCATTTATTTCCAATTGGCCTTGCACATAGCATGTATTTTTGTTGTATCAATTAGTTTCATTTAAAAAGAAGTAATTTAGGTATAACCTGCAGCTTTGGTATTGTGGGGAAGACCTGTCTCTCCAAACTTTTAGACCAATATCCCCAACCACCAAATGTGACCAACGACATGCCATTGGTCAAAAAGAGTCGCAAGTCTAATATAGGTACTGTGAGGTACCCCCCTCTCCTTTTCCGGAGCAAGATGGGGACACCATCGTTCCCAAACCATTTCGAAACCGGAGATGGCCCTGGGCTGGGCTGGGCTGAAATGCCTTATGAGCCACCTTACACCCCGCCGTCTGAATACCCGAGACGGCGTTCGGTTTTAGTCGGTTCAAGCCCGACATAATCTCCCCCGCTGCATGGCGAGTCATTGAAAAAGCGAAAAAAGGTTCTGCGAGGTACTGTTTTCTATTCTGTGCTACATAGCAGAATGATCCAGGCAATTTTATAACAGTAACTGTTCTATTCATACAATAATTTAGTCGTACAGATAATGTAGCCCAACTATTCATAGTAGCGTGCCTGGTTTGGCCTGGTCCTTGTTGTAAGTGGAACCGTTATTCTTCTTTAAAAGTCTCAAAATACATAAATACCATCACTGGCGTTTCAAAATGAATATTTTTTCCATGGTAATTCATTTACATACCTTCTGGCTGACCCGGCAAACTTGGTTCTGCCTTGGAATCAAGTTATATTGGTTACCTTATCAGCTGAATTTAGCCCTGGGGCAGCAGGGCTGTGAGGGAATTACCTTATTAGGCCACCTTATACTCCAGCGTTTGAGACCCGAGACGGCATGCGGTTTTGATCGGTTCGTGTCCGACACCATCAATCAAAAATCATGAAAATCAGTCCACCCGTTCTCGAGATTCATCACTAACATGATTTTGTTTTATAGATCTATTAATTTTACCTCACTTATATTATACTATTTTTTTATTTTACTTGTTTATAAATAATATACTTATGTAGTATTACATAAGACGAATCAAAAGACAAACTTATAACTTCTTCTATGTCTAACTTCAAGATAACAATTGAACAAAACTTGTATAGAAGTGCATGGTATGTATTTAATAATAGGTCTTTACCTATGAATTTGCCGAAATTTTCTTACAAATTCATGAGTTTGTTATTCCTGTAATTTAATAGCTATTTCCATTATTTATATTTTGTTTGAAAGTTGATTTCAAGATTTCACAACTCTGTATTAAATTTTGTTTTTATTGGCCGCTTGATAAATTAATTGGACCTTCAAAAACTGTACTTCCTAAATGATATCCATTTTGATGATAAATTTCGTATTACTTAACAGCTGTGACTTTTCAAAAATGTAATAGAAGTTGATGTTTGTTAGCTTAATGTTGTCTCATTCATGCACAAAAAAAAACATAAAATTTCGATATGTCATTCCTAAAAAAAATGCAAAAATGTTAGTACCTACTGAAAATTGGGTTTCCTTCAATTTCTTCAAGAAAAACGGCAATTTCATATGTTACGACCTAATATTTTTCTAGCTTCGAAAAAGAATATTTTGTAGTAGTAGTTACTACTTGTAAAATAAAATTGTACTACTGTAAATCTCTTTATTGTATGTACACAAGAATACTCCATACAGAACATAAACTGGTACACATTGAAATAAAACTATTTTTAACGGATTCTATCGCGATTTATTTGATGTTATTTTATATTTTACATTGATCCCCGTGACCATGGCTGCTGAAAAGTAACCGAAACGTCGGGATCAATGTAAAATATATAAAATAACATCAAATAAATCGCGATAGAATCCGTTAAAAATAGTTTTATTACTTCGGGCCACCAACCAGGTGAACACCGAAGTCTTAAAATCACGCAAAAAAAAAAATCAAAATCTTACACCCACTTTTTATCACTTTTCTCGACGTTTCACATGATTCTAAGTCTAATTAAGCAAAAAAAAAAGTTGTGTCGGTCTGTCTGTTGGTCTGGATGTCTGGATGTCTGGATGTCTGTTTACGCAATAACTCAAGAACCACTTATCCGATTTAAAAAAATCTTTCGCCAATCATCTTGTTTGGTTAATGGGAAGAACTGATTAGATTTTGGGGTTTGTACGTTCAAGGTTTCGGGTACCTACCATACAAATTGTCCCTAAAAAACTTTTACAAGTGAGTTTCTTTCGAGTTATCAGAGTAACGCGTATTTGACTTTGACATTTGAGTGACAATGACAATACGTATATTGTATATTTACATAAAACAACCAGACTCTGAAAGAAACTGAAATATAAACGCGTCGAATAATATGCATAAAGCCTAAGGTCTGTAATTTTGAATAAAAATACTGCAACAAAAATATCTAAGTTTGGCCCGAAGTGTGAAGCACTGTGTGATTTCCGTCCCACTAGATTTCAATGTGTGACATTCGCGTAAACTTCCGACAATATCTTAAGCTGGTACAGTTTTGAGGTATATACAATTGGCGGCCTTATCGCGCAGGGCACTTTGAAAACTGACGAATGGAAGAATTTGATTGGCCGTAGCCCAGAGTAGAATAAAATAGGCCAGATGAAAAGTATAACACCAACAGTTTTGTTTATATAATATTTAAATCAATATACACACGGTAAACTCTCGATAATCCATTTGGTGTATGTGTTAAACATAAAATCTGAAACAGAACGTTAGTTTACAAGGTCACGTGCACTTTTTATAGCAAGACATTTAGTTTACAAGATACATACTATGCTGAGATTGTTTACGGAATTAAGAATAAATCTTTCTATCAATTCTATGCATCCGTTATTTGCCGAAACTTGTTTTATTTTTAAACACTTTTTCATTGAGGAAGTCGTGCTAAAATTGTATAAGCCCCTTTAATCATTGAATGATGATCAGACGTACGGCGACACGCAACTGGCTGTAGCTAATAAGGAATGGAGTTCTTTGCCTTTCTGTTTCTGTCCGCTAGCGACATTACCCCGCTGGATAGCAACGGCCAACGTTTGCCCCAGGTACGAGGCGGAGCGAGAGTCACCGGTTTTGTCTCTCAACCTGCGTCCCAATTCGCTCACTAGGTTTTTGGCATCAGTACCCCAACTTCCCATCGTCTCGACTGCAAAGGGTGCAAAAATGTACCGTTCAGCTAAGGCCGCATATTAGCCGCGTGTTTTTTTCCGCCGCGTCTTCGGTAGCGGCTGCTGGAAATAAGACAGTACGGCTCAGGTGGCTAGAGGCAACTGTGCTGACGCACGTGGCATCCCACAAAAGGCATCTGCCATTCCTCTACGGTACCAGAGTCATACCGTCCGGTCTTTTGCCATCGGATCTACTGAGGCCGGGTGGCTCCAGTAGGCACGGGATATCCGCCGATACAAATGCTCTCCGCAATATGTCGTTGAGAGCATGGTGACGCGGAAGCCTACCCGCGCTTCTACGATAACTCAGTGCATGCTGGCCGTCATCCCCCACCATGGAGCCGCAGGTGCATCTATGGGATTCGCACACCATGCAACCCAGGCGGAGGGCCACGACCACCCGCAAAGAATTGTCGTCCAGTAAAGTGCCCATGTGAGGTGAAGGCAGCGAGTGCAGCCATGCTCCCGATTCTGGCTGTGACACCGCCCTAAGCCTCGCCAGATCGGCTCCCGCTACACCCTCTACCAACCGCTCCCTGAGTCCTCTAACCACACACTCGTCCCATGCGCGCAATAAGGCAAATAATAAATTGATATATAATTATTTTCTAATCTTTGAGGACAAATTTATCATGTGTCCATTTTTGGTTATAATTTTATGTAAAGTGTTAGAGCTACGGAGGTCGGTAACTTGGAATGTGTCTAGCTAATACCGATGGCGACTGTACTACGCTGTTTCAAGTTTTTTTGTTCACGCTCCCGCTCAAAATGTTAAATGACCTCTATTCGACATCCAGATTGGATTCTTCAAAGGCGACATAAAAAGGTTTATACACATTATCCCCAACGCGGCTAGCGTTGTTACTAATTTTCCCAACTATAAGCGACTTACGAAATGAGGCTATCAAATAGTAACACTTTTATGGCTAGGCCAGTTGTTAGTCCTCTAGGGGGCCATCTCGAAACCGGAGATGGCTCTGGGTCAACCGGGGTGCGAGGGAAATGCCTTATAAGACCACCTTACACCCCGGCGTCTGAAGACAAGAAACGTTTCGTGCGTATGAGTGGAATATCCACCATGTAGTAGTGGCGCGTCGCTGTGCGTCTGGTCGTTCGTTGGTGGAAAGGGCTTGGAGGTATAAAGTTGTGCAATTCCAACGCACACTCTCCAGTTGTTGTAGTGTCAGAAATTTTTGTCTGTGTGCGTTAGAGACAATATATCAATATAGCTAGCTGTATGTACTCAGCACATACATTGCAAAGTTAAGCAATATTAACCAGGTCAGTCTTGGGATGAGTAACAATTCTTAACACATTGAGGGGTCTCAATGTGTTAAGAATTGTTGTCTGTGCCTCGGACAGCACGTTAAGCCGTCGGTGCTAAATGCCATACAAAGAACATGGTATGGTATAGTATGGTTTCGCGAGCTGGTATCCGCAACTCCACGACAAGGCGCGGTTTTTGCGTGAGGGTGGGCATTTCACTCGATCCACCCCAACTCATTGAAAACGCCAGCAGGCTATTCACGCTTCTGGCGATCTCCCGGAGCGTACCTGTATTTCCGAAGTACTTAACCCTGTATGTGGCGGTTACAGGGCAGTGTAGGAGCACGTGTGCCGCTGTTTCTTCCTCTCTCATGCAGGCTCTGCAGAGAGGACTGTCGGTGATTCCTAAAATATAAAGGTGTTTATTGAAGGAGCCGTGCCCCGTGATGGCAGCTGTGGCCGTGCGCAGTTGCTGTTTCATTGAATGATGATCAGACGTACGGCGACACGCAACTGGCTGTAGCTAATAAGGAATGGAGTTCTTTGCCTTTCTGTTTCTGTCCGCTAGCGACATTACCCCGCTGGATAGCAACGGCCAACGTTTGCCCCAGGTACGAGGCGGAGCGAGAGTCACCGGTTTTGTCTCTCAACCTGCGTCCCAATTCGCTCACTAGGTTTTTGGCATCAGTACCCCAACTTCCCATCGTCTCGACTGCAAAGGGTGCAAAAATGTACCGTTCAGCTAAGGCCGCATATTAGCCGCGTGTTTTTTTCCGCCGCGTCTTCGGTAGCGGCTGCTGGAAATAAGACAGTACGGCTCAGGTGGCTAGAGGCAACTGTGCTGACGCACGTGGCATCCCACAAAAGGCATCTGCCATTCCTCTACGGTACCAGAGTCATACCGTCCGGTCTTTTGCCATCGGATCTACTGAGGCCGGGTGGCTCCAGTAGGCACGGGATATCCGCCGATACAAATGCTCTCCGCAATATGTCGTTGAGAGCATGGTGACGCGGAAGCCTACCCGCGCTTCTACGATAACTCAGTGCATGCTGGCCGTCATCCCCCACCATGGAGCCGCAGGTGCATCTATGGGATTCGCACACCATGCAACCCAGGCGGAGGGCCACGACCACCCGCAAAGAATTGTCGTCCAGTAAAGTGCCCATGTGAGGTGAAGGCAGCGAGTGCAGCCATGCTCCCGATTCTGGCTGTGACACCGCCCTAAGCCTCGCCAGATCGGCTCCCGCTACACCCTCTACCAACCGCTCCCTGAGTCCTCTAACCACACACTCGTCCCATGCGCGCAATAAGGCAAATAATAAATTGATATATAATTATTTTCTAATCTTTGAGGACAAATTTATCATGTGTCCATTTTTGGTTATAATTTTATGTAAAGTGTTAGAGCTACGGAGGTCGGTAACTTGGAATGTGTCTAGCTAATACCGATGGCGACTGTACTACGCTGTTTCAAGTTTTTTTGTTCACGCTCCCGCTCAAAATGTTAAATGACCTCTATTCGACATCCAGATTGGATTCTTCAAAGGCGACATAAAAAGGTTTATACACATTATCCCCAACGCGGCTAGCGTTGTTACTAATTTTCCCAACTATAAGCGACTTACGAAATGAGGCTATCAAATAGTAACACTTTTATGGCTAGGCCAGTTGTTAGTCCTCTAGGGGGCCATCTCGAAACCGGAGATGGCTCTGGGTCAACCGGGGTGCGAGGGAAATGCCTTATAAGACCACCTTACACCCCGGCGTCTGAAGACAAGAAACGTTTCGTGCGTATGAGTGGAATATCCACCATGTAGTAGTGGCGCGTCGCTGTGCGTCTGGTCGTTCGTTGGTGGAAAGGGCTTGGAGGTATAAAGTTGTGCAATTCCAACGCACACTCTCCAGTTGTTGTAGTGTCAGAAATTTTTGTCTGTGTGCGTTAGAGACAATATATCAATATAGCTAGCTGTATGTACTCAGCACATACATTGCAAAGTTAAGCAATATTAACCAGGTCAGTCTTGGGATGAGTAACAATTCTTAACACATTGAGGGGTCTCAATGTGTTAAGAATTGTTGTCTGTGCCTCGGACAGCACGTTAAGCCGTCGGTGCTAAATGCCATACAAAGAACATGGTATGGTATAGTATGGTTTCGCGAGCTGGTATCCGCAACTCCACGACAAGGCGCGGTTTTTGCGTGAGGGTGGGCATTTCACTCGATCCACCCCAACTCATTGAAAACGCCAGCAGGCTATTCACGCTTCTGGCGATCTCCCGGAGCGTACCTGTATTTCCGAAGTACTTAACCCTGTATGTGGCGGTTACAGGGCAGTGTAGGAGCACGTGTGCCGCTGTTTCTTCCTCTCTCATGCAGGCTCTGCAGAGAGGACTGTCGGTGATTCCTAAAATATAAAGGTGTTTATTGAAGGAGTCGTGCCCCGTGATGGTAGCTGTGGCCGTGCGCAGTTGCTGTTTGGTCAGTTGTCGAAGAGGCCTGGTCAGTCTATTTTCAAGCACGGGGAGTGCTTCCCTCGCCTGTCTGCAAACTTCCAGATTTGTTCAATAGCTGTTGTGTTGATCTCTCGTTCGTTTGTTTACCATGGTTCGTAGGTATGCAAAGGGGATCGGTAGTATGGGCCCAGGTCCCACAAAGAACATGGCAGTCAGTACGGGTAGTCCGTCCGAATAAACAAAAGTCCGATAAAAACCAGTATGCTGTGGAAGCGAGATGGTAGTTACTTCACATAAAATTTTGAAATTTAATCTGAAAAGCTGAATCCAACTGAGTTGAAAAAAGGCTCGGCAATTGCTGTGTATACTCTCTTGTGTAGTTGAAGTTTGCCCACCAAACGGTCAGTGAAGCAAAATGCAGAAAAGATACAATGGATGTCACAATGGGTCTTGTAAGTGAACAAAAGCAAGCAATATTCACTGCTGTCAAATTTTACACCCACCAATGTTTTAGTTATTTATTCATCATAGAGATATATTTTATATCAGTGAACTTAATGCCTGTAAGCATTCTCTAATTACCTGAGTGGTAAATCTGCTATCTTTTTTTTTTTTTATATTTAGGACACGTCAATTTGACTTCACCTCGCCTGATGGTAAGCTGAAGGTAAAGTCTCAGGAAAGAGGGTCACCATTACATACACGTACCATGTTAACAATGGTGGCACTCAGCTTGACAGCCTCATCAGAAGAGGATTGTCGTCGCAGCACCGCGTGACACCCACCAGTCCCAGTAGTGCTGCGACCACAACCCCCCTGCCCGGCTATGCACTTGCTGACCCCTGAACGCAATCATACCGAAATTGGATTACTATGGAGGGTTTTTCGCAATCGTGCACGGTGGTACCCACCCGGCCGAATTTTGTGACAAATTTGTATCATCTTTCTACCACCAGTGCTAGTGTTTGTTATATTTTGAACAAAATCTTACCTCATCTTGAGTTCGAAACTGTTGAAGTAAATAAATGCCTTGATCTAATCCAAACTCAACACGAATGAAGTTTCAAGCAACAGCTAGTTTTCGTAACCATTAATCTCAAACAAATTTATTCGTGACTGTACAAATCGATAAAATTTGCCCACGGACCCAGTTGACCTATCCAAAGTTGCATTACGTCAACTGGGTCTGCGGACCGAGTTCGAGTTGACCCAGTAGACTAAAAAGCCTTAGTCACGCAGATATCAGAATAAAAAAAAGTAAAAGTGAAAAGTCTATGCCAAGATATTGTTAGACTCAAAAATGTTTTCTAAGATCCGCAGGTTCATTTGTTGCCATAGAAAGTTACATGGTTGATTGATTCATATATGTTCATTGTACTTTAAGGAACACAGTAAAAATATACACTGACAAATAACTATTCATATAACTGTTTTTATTTGCTAATGAATGAAGAAAGGTAGAAGTGAGATAAAAAATGCATAAGTTTCATAAGCGCACAGTAGAATAAATTCATATCCATACTAATATTATAAATGCGAAAGTAACTCAGTCTGTCTATCTCTTACGCTTTCACACATAAAACACTGAACTTATTAAGATGAAATTTGGTACATAGATGGACTAGAGCTTGGGCAAGGATATAGACTACACTTTATCATGCAAGAAGGCTTGCAGGGTTCGAATAAAGGATGAAAGTTTGTACGGAAGTTTGTCTGAATAAAAAAGAAATGGCCATGTAAATTGACACATTCGATGAATGAAATGATTGCGTTGTTCATGTATTTTTTCCAAATATTGGGTGCAAACATGGGGCCTTAGAATGTCGGTAACAATATTCTGCTTTAATCATTTTTACGAGGAATTGAAAAGTGGTTTTATTTTATATTTAAATTAAAAAAGCCGCGGTAGCCTAGTGGTTTGGGTAATGGACTGCTGAGACGAGGTCTCGGGTTCGATCCCAGGTTTTACCATGGCACACACCAATGACTTTTCGATGCTTTTCGATATTTATCGCAGGTTTATAAGTGCCCGGTTAATGGCAATAGGCTCGCCACCTATTACATTGGGACTTAAACATGAACTGGCGAAATGTGGGTGCTAGCACCTCTGCCTTACCCCTTCGGGGATATAGGCGTGAGTTTATGTTATGTTATGTTATGTAAACAATCGTAAAACCCGACTGCCCTATAAAGACTGAAACAAGTTTGATAGCAGGCGGGACCCGTTAATTTTCTTTCTGTTTATGATTTGCAAATGGGTCCCGCCTGCTATCAAACTTGTTTTGGTCTTTTAAAGGCAGTCGAATTTTTTATTTTTTTAATTATAATTTTATTGTGTATTTTTAGTTTTGATATATTTTATATTGCTTTTGAAATCACCCTTTAAAGCTCTTCATTTTGATATCCTAATCGACGAGTTCGAGTGAAAATATATTTTTAACAACATACATTTTAGCGCCAAAAATCCGCTATTTTGTTTTTTTTATTTTGACATACCCAGCAGTACTCTAGCAGTAAATACGAATCAAAAGACACCTCTCAAGCTAAAATCCATTGAACCGTTCAGGGTACAGAGCGTGCCAAACAATTATACATACATACATACATACACTCGAAAAACATAACCCTCCTTCTGGCGCAGCTTGGTAAAAACCATCAAGCAAACATCAACCCCGCAATTTGATTTTAAATTAACGACTGGGTATTCATGCCGCTGCAGAATAAATTTAAGATGGCGTTGACTTTGCCATTCAAATGTAAGAGATACCAGGCTATGCAAAATCTTGGACATAAAACCGTGCTTTACTTTAGGCTTTAAAGGAGAAAGCTTATTTCGTGTTGCTCTTTATAATGAACAAAGGAAATTTCAGTAATGGTTGATGTTCATAATATCGTTTTTATTTTTGGAGTTCATTTGTATTGAGAGAAGCTTGCTTTTAGGTTATAATTGTTACATCAATACAAAATGAATTATAAACTTTTTGTACATCGTTTTCACAAAATACCACAAACTGACTAACTACTAACTTTTTATAACTGTCATACAGATGATATTACAAGAAGCCTATTAATGCTTAATAGATAGCTTCAAAATTCATTACCATAAAAAAAAACATCGGCTAATTATTTGTCTGGTTTCTGCGTCCGATTCCAAATTTGAAATTCTAAATTCATCCAGTTAAATTTTTAAGTAATTAGTCTGCTTACTTAGTAGCGGCGATGGCCCGGTGGCGTACGTAACGGACTGCTGAGACGAGGTCTCGAGTTCGATCCCCAGTCGTCCCGGGCACAGACCTCTGACTTTTCGTAGTTATGTGTGCATTAATAAATGTAATTATTGCTCGCTTAACAATGTGCCCGGTAGATGGCAACAGGCTCGCCCCCTATTACATTGGGACCTTAACATAACTGGCGAATCGTGGGTGTGTAATACACCTCTGCCTACCCCTTCGGGGATACAGGCGTGAAGTTATGTTATGTATGTGATGTAGTTTGCTTACTTTTCCTATAAATTGACATAGGAAAACAGAACATCTAGGACGCCTTGAGACGTATATAGTATATCGGAGAACTTAGAATATCTGGGACGTATCTAGGTGGCTTAGTTGGTCAGAGCATTCCCCCTCTAAGGGACTGGTCCCGTCCTAGATGTTCTTTTCCGATCTAAATCTATATATAAAATTCATTTTCATCTCTCCTGTTCGGAAAGTTTAATTTTCATCGGTAGATAGCCGGGTGGAAAGTAGCTTATTTCATTCCTAGGGTGGAAAGTATTTTCTTTTAATTTAAATTTTGCCGTGGAGTCCATGATAATTTAATTACGTCATAATGCCTTGATATCATGACGCTTTTTTTTTACATGGCCACCTTAATCCACATCTCGTGACCAACTCGATTACAATGTGACCAATAGATTCGATTTTCAAAACTTTTCTAATGTTGGCAGTATGTACGTGAATTATAACTTTTTTTTCAGTACTTTAAAAAAAAAACAATTTAAGTTTGCTAAAGAATTAGCGGGAAAACGAGATTCAATATAAATAAATACCTTGTGTTAATTGTGGTTAAAAATGGTTTCGGAATTGATTCCAGTGACATGGATATTAATTTAACTACCGATGAGATTTAAGAACTGGCAAAAGCTGTTGTTAATAATCTATTTTCAAATTGTTCTAATTATACTTTAAATTTTAACTGATAATAATCAATATACCTGTTTCATTAAATGTGTGTGTAGTATTTTAATTTCCTCAAATAGTCGAAATGAAAAGTAGAGTATTTACCTCGGGTGAATGTCACCATTTCACCCTCGAACTATTAAAAATATCTCGGGTGAAATGGCTGACTTTCAACCCTTGTGTATGGCCGCCTTAATCCACATCTCGTGATCAACTTGATTACAAAGTAACCAATAGATTCGATTTTCAAAACTTTTCTAATGTCTGCCGACATTAGAAAAGTTTTCGAATCTATCTAATCGTATGTACCTACGTGAATTATAACTTTTTTTTCAGTATTAAAAAAAAACAATTTAAGATTGCTAAACAATTAGCGGGAAAACGAGATTCAATATAAATAAATACCTTGTGTTAATTATGGTTAAAAATGGTTTCGGAAAGTGATTCCAGTGACATGGATATTAATTTAACTCCCGATGAGATTTAAGAACCGGCAAAAGCTGTTGTTAATAATCTATTTTCAAATTGTTCTAATTATACTTTAAATTTTAACTGATAATAATCAATATACCTGTTTCATTAAATGTGTTTGTTGTATTTTAATTTCCTCAAATAGTCGAAATGAAAAGTATAGTGTTTACCTCGGGTGAATGTCACCATTTCACCCTCGAACTATTAAAAATATCTCGGGTGAAATGGCTGACTTTCAACCCTTGTGTAACAATCCACTATTTCACCTCACTCAGGAACCGTGACACAATATTTGTTTTGAACAGCTTATAACATTCAATGTGAACATTGAATTTTATAAGCTGTAACCTACTTAATTTGAAAGAAACAATGTGATACATATGTACTATGTGAATAAAGCCTTTTCATTTTGATTGAATATAATATCATGTCAATCTTGTATGGCGCTTTAGAACATCAATCAATGTCAAATGTCATGTCATTAGTGAAAAATATAATTTTGCCGTGATTAATTGAATATCTGCATAGAACCTTTATCATTAATAAACTATATAAATGTTGCTACAGTAAAAAAGGAAAGCATGCATACCACAAACAATGATTTGTGTGTTGCTTTGTTTTTTTGATCGTGCCGTCCCCTACTGCTGCGTGCTACTTCCAAAACAGGTCAAGCCCCCTTTGGTGCGTAATACTTTTGTTGAGGGCTTAAGAAAACGAGGCGTGCCATAATTAAATCTACATGAAATTAAAAAAGAAGCGAAGCCTTACTTTAATTTATAGGCTTTGTAAACCTTAGTTAAAACAGTGAATTATTATTATCAACATTGCTGCTATAGTAAAAAAAGGCAGTGGCACTCCAGGAGTGCCAACAACTTGAACAATTACGAGTGTATTTTTTGAATCTTCATCATCCGTTCACCATAGTGAATCGACAATGAATTTTGAATTGCGAATTTGAACGTGATGCAAAAACGGATTTGACGACAAAGTTCTTTTAAAGTCCTTTGCTTTATCGGTCTATTTCTTAACCTACCCGCTTCTGGTTGTAACTACTTCTGTTTGACCTATTCTGTATTCGTCGACTTCTGGATTGGTCAACCCTCGGTACAGCCAGCATTGTAAATAAATAAATAAATATCATAAATTCCATCATTATATTTGTTAATCTTCACCATATGTGACGCCCTTTTTGTTATCTACCTTTTTCAAGTGCTCCTGGCCACTTATAAAATGGTTGTTAAATGGAATAATTAAGTTTGACTCCTATTTCTATATGAATAAGCGCGCCTTTTTGTAATGTTTTCTTTATGATAGCTACAAAAAGTTATTGGTCAGTTTGTGGTCTTGTCTTGTCTTGTCATGATGCTAATTTTTTTGTTCCGTACAACCAGTCTAGGAGTCAATAGAAATCTGTACTGCAACGCTTCTGTAATTAAAAAAAACTGAACTGGCTTGATGAGACTCTAAACTCATAATTCGAAATTCAAATCACTAATTTTTATAAATTTTAGCTAAGAGCCATCTCGAGCCATTTAGATTTCAAATAGAAATTCATAGCCCATCCATTTAGGAGCTAAGATGGCACGGAATTGAACCAATATTGCTAAATTCAACTCAATAGGAAAATAATAATATAAATATTTCAAGTTGAATTATAAACAAAAGATTGTAAAAAAGTAACGCTAAATATCTATGGCAAAAGAAACAGCACAATTCAACGTTCACAATTGCTATAATAACGGTTTTGAAACGTTAAAAATCTTAATAACACTAGTGTACCGCAAAAACCCTTTTTATAGCAAACCAATAAAAACATCACACTGTTGTAAGCCCCTAGTGTTGTCAGAAATTAAACGTTTAATTTTAAACGCGCAACGTTAGCATCACCCAAAATAACGACCATTATACGTTATTGTTAAGTACCACTGTGCAAACTGATATCAGTAAAGTAGTGAAGCGCTGTGAGAAAAATTGAGTACGTTCAATAGAAATTTGTTTTTGTGTGGCTGTGCATTTTGAATATTTACGACTAGTTGTATAAATATACTCTGAACTTTGGCGGATTAGTGAAATTTACAATAATTATATAGAATCAGGGGGTTACTGTGAAATATACATCTGAAACTTTGGGTCCGCATAAAACATACCTATACGAAAGACATTTTCATTTTTTTTCATACCACTTAGGTGGCAGACGTCCATAGGCCGCGGTAAACAGTTACCGCGACAACACCAGAGTCGTCACACTCGCGCTACCGACTCGAAACCTTCTAATGCCCTTCTTAAAGAACCCCACATTGTAGTCGCTTGAGAAAACCACAGCAGGGAGATCATTCCACAGCCTGAGGATGCCCGGAATGACTCTCATACCTAAATGTACGCACTGTTACATATCATGAAGCTACATCGAGTTTTTTCGTAGGGTTTAAGGCTAAGCTGAACCATCGTTCAGCTTAGCCTCGTGCTCGAAGAAAGCACGTGACACATCTGTCACGTGCTTTCTTCGAGCACGAATGCGGAATAAATATGTTTCATGGTTCCGATTAGCTGCAACTTTAGTACGTGACTTAGGATGTACTGTTTCGTAAGCGGTTTTTCTTAAGATTTTCCTTCACTGTTAAAGCAAGATATTATTCATTTCTTAGACAAACGAAGTTTGAAGAGTTATTATGACTAAAAATTAAACTTAAACCAGCCAGTTAAGTCTACCATGGGCTAGATCATTTGGCAATCACTGAAAAAAATAATTCCATTTGCCTGTAAGTTTTAACAGACAGATGATATAGATTTTGATCGGAAAAAGAGAACATCTAGGACGGGACTAAAACCCGCGACCAGTCGCTTACAGGGGGAATGATCTGACTAACTAAGCTACCTAGACACGTCCCGCATATTCGAAACTCTCCGATATATTATATCCGTCTCAAGGCGAGCTGGAGCCATCTACCGTAATTCTTGTGAACTAAGGAAACCATGAATGACTTTTCAATCATTTTTAAACATTTTTTTATATTACTCCGCCACATTAATTAAGTAAATGAAAGTTTTAAGCAATTGACAGATGATAGCAGAATTTTAAGGTAATCAAAATAAGTGACCAGCTTGTTGTATCCTACAGCCAGTTTAATAGTACGCGTAGAAATATTTGATACGAACTATTACTATCACTACATATTATACAACTCAGTCCTCCGCCGCGTCTGTCTATTTATCTGTCTGTTCGCGATAAACTCAAAAACTAGTGTACCTATTTTCATGCTGTTTTGTTTTCACCAATGGATAGAGTGGTTCTAGTTTTAGAAGAAGGTTTTAGTTTATAACTTGTTAAGTTTTTGTATGCATTGGCTAAAATATAATGATATTTGTTGAAGTTGTCAGAAAAAAAGTAAGTCGTCTAGGAGCTTCCAACGAAAACGCTGCCTAAACCCTTTGAGATACTAGGTCTGCAAGGCAAATCGCTGCTTGAAATGTTGAGCTGAGTGAGACATCGTGATTCTTGTCCAATAGATTGGACCGCTATTGCGGAATCAGATTTTGAAAATTTTGAACAGTGATCATTCCTCCGTGGCAAGTCCGATTTTGAAAATTCTTTTTGAAAGTCACAAATCTGGACATGCTTTCTGAGCGTGTAAAGTTTGGTCACAGTGTCTCGAGCGGTTATTATGTAATTCCATCTGGAATTTTTTTAACGGTGATCATTCCTCTGTGGTATCATTAATTTTTTCAAAATATATCCATAAACCTTCCTCTGATTGACCTCTTTAATCATGTCAAATTTGGTTCTGATTGGATTAGTAGTTTAGGAGGAGACCAGTGACAAAGAAAATTCTGAAGTCTGGTATGAGGAGCTTTCGCTCTACTTCGTCTCACTCAGCTCAATAACAAAATAATGTATGGTGGAATTATGGATCTTATATAGGTTGTGATGGTGGAATAGGGTCCCATCGGTAGCGGCAACGGAATCAGAATTTCATACGGGCGAAGCCTCGGGCAACAGCTAGTATAAAAGTTAGAAACGCTAGCATGTTACGCTACATTAAAAGCCTACGCTTAAAGGACGTTGCCAGTTAAAAAACGTTGTTTATAAACTGTATCAAGCCATATAAATCAATTTAACTGTATAATTTATACACAAAATGTAAACTTGAAGGAGTTTTTTTTTTATATTTAGGACACGTCAATTTGACTTCACCTCGCCTGATGGTAAGCTGAAGGTAAAGTCTCAGGAAAGAGGGTCACCAATGCGTACACGTACCATGTTAACAATGGTGGCACTCAGCTTGACGGCCTCATCAGAAAAGGATTGTCGTCGCAGCACCGCGTGACACCCACCGGTCCCACTAGTGTTGCGACCCCAATCCCCCTGCCCGGCTATGCACTTGCTGACCCCTGAACGCAATCAAACCGAAATTGGATATTGCTTAGTAACAACAGGATCAAAACACCCTCCGGTGGCGTTAGAGAGGACGGCGTTACCATAGAAACCAACTATAAACAAACCATTTACAAGTTTCGTACCAAGGTGAAGGAAATACGTTCAATACTGTTATTTTTAACATGTTATTTGTATCGGTTTGGTGATAGCCCAGTGGTGTTCGTAACGGACCGCCGAGACGAGGTCTCGAGTTCGATCCCCAGTCGCCCCGGGCACACACCTCTGACTGAGACTACAATTATGTGTGTATTAAAAATGTTGATTATCGCTCGCTTAGTAATGTGCCAGGTAGATGGCAATAGGCTCGGCCCTATTACATTGCGACCTAAACATAAATGGCGAATCGCGGGTGTGTAATACGGGTGTGTTATGGTTGATTATAATAACAAAATCTAACGTTCACTTGACCTTATTTCACTTAATATACTTTTGTTTACTAAAGCGATCAATTGAGATAATGAATTGTTGATATTATTTCATTTTATCTAATTTCTTATGATATAATGAACATTTCCTTTAATGCACATTTGACGTAATATTAATTCAAAATATTATTCATTTACTATAATACTCATAATCTCTAAGGAACATTTAATATATATATATTTTAAATTAAAATGAAAATATTACAACATATTGTAAGGTCCAAATCAATTATGGTTAATATCCCGACTCATAGCAATCCAACTTGGATGGGTTAGGTTAGAAGGTGGTGATTTTTTTTAATAAACCACCCAGAAGTAGGAGCCCCGCGAAACGGGGCTCCGTCGAGCTATAAGGAACATTAGGATTATGATTATGATTAGCTATAAGGAACATTAAATATATATAAAGAACATTAGGTTAAATGAATTTTTATATAAAAATAATATTATACGTATTGAAAATTATATAAAATGAACGTTATACTAAATGTTATTATATTATAGGAATATAAGATGATATAAAACATTAGGTCATATGAATTTAGCATATAAAAATTATATCATATGAACGTTATTTCAAAGCATTTGTTATTATACCAAACATTACACACCCGTGTAATACACCTCTGCGTATCCTTGATACAAGCATGAAGTTATGTTATGTTAGTAGTAGGTACATGGCTCAACCAACACTTATTGGGGCCCAAGTCAACTTCAACTCCTAGTCGGTGCACGGTAAACAGACGAGGCTATCTATCAGGGTAGAGAGGCCAGACAGCAGTCGCTCAAAATGTAAACTGTGCAATTGTGAAAACGAACTATGAGAATGATGATAATTTGTATTGGGTTTTAAAAACTGGACAGAGTTTAGCGGCCTTTGATGAAAATATTTAACTTTCACCACAATACTTTTGGGCCGGAACCTATTTCACCTTCTAACCTGTTGCCCTCTCAAGGTTGGAGGGCCAGACAACAGTCGCACCTACAAAAGTCTAGATAAGTCTAATAAAAGAAACATGTGGCGTAGAAGTAGTGCATTCGACTGCTACGACACGGGGCGCGGGTTCGATTCCCGCTCAGTGCAAATATTTGTATGCATGAATATTTATATTTGTATTGATTTGATGGTTTCTATGTATAATATGTATAGATTTACAAAAAAAAAGTATATGTTTATCCGCATTCGGGAACCCATAACACAAGCTAGTTAAACTATGCTTACTTTGGGTCTAGAAAGCGCTGTGTAGAATGTCGTAGAGTATTTATTTATTATATTGTACAGCCCTCTATTTAATATATTTTTTAAATGATTATTCAATAAAAGAAAACTATATATTTACCTATAAAAACTATATATATATATTATATATATATATATATATATATATATATATATATATTTATATATATAACTATATATATATATCTATACTCGTAGAAGTTATTGTCTTGTATAAAGATTTTAACATACACGTACATTGGTTAGACCGCTTCTAGTGAATTTTATAGAGTTGCACCTAATGAATCAGAAATGAGGACATCCGTAGACGAACTAGAGTTACCAACATAGCAGAGCGAGTCAGCAAGCTGAAGTGGCAGTGGGCAGGAAGGGCACATAGCTCGAAGACCCGGGGCAGAAAGGTTCTTGAGTGAAGACGACGTGACGGCTAGTGCAGCGTAGGAAGGTCAAGGTGGACAGACGGCCTAGCAGAGGCCTAAGAGCGCAGGGACTCGGTGGATGCAGGCCGCTACAGACCGGTCGAAATGGAAGTCAATGGGGGAGGCCTATATTCAGCAGTGGACTTCCTACAGCTGATACGATGATGATGATGAATGGGACAAATTTGAGTTCTTAGCATCAGCACAGATTCAACTAGTCTGTTTCATTTACAAATTAACAGTAATTTCAGAAGTTCGTGTCGTGCGTAGAAAATGAATTTGATGATAGAAAATTTTCGTTCTATATTATTAGTTATTTTGGCCTTAATCATCATGAACAAAGTTTTAATAGACTTAGATCGGAATCGCATGTCGAGACCTCATCAAACCCTCTACTTATATTTAACTAGCTAACCTGGCAAACTGTATTCCGCCTTATAATCAAGTTATGTTGATTACCTTATCAGCTGAGTTTATTTCGTGAATGTCTTCTTGCACCCCGGCATTAAAGATACAAGACGGCGTGAGGTTTTGGTCGGTTCGAGTCTGACATAACCACTCCTGCTAGCCGGTGGGGGTGGGTGAGGGACAGTAACTGTGGTGATTTCTGGTAACAAAAATCGCAAAAATGCACAGTAGAGGTGGAGACAAATATAAAAAACTAAAGATCATAAAAATTTTGTCTAGCTATCATGGTTAATGAGATACAGCCTGGTGGCAGACGTACAGATGGACAGACGGACGGACAGTGGAGTCTTAGTAATAGGAGTCTTAACCTTAGGCTATGGAACCCTAAAAATCAAAATACGCTGCAGTGAAATTATGAATGTAAAAGTTTGTGAAGATTTTTGGATGTTTGTTAATCTCAATCCCACTCCAACGGCTCCTACGGCACCAGTGAAGAACGATTAGAACGTTTGACAGCAGATTTGAACTTCTATTGATTAAAATACGACTAAGTGTAAATTGGACTCGTGCACTAAGGGTTGCGTACCATTACGGCCTCTGTAGCGTAGCGGTGCATTCGAGCGGCGGGTTCGATTCCCGCTCAGTGCGAATGTGTGTACGCATGAATATGTCTATTTGCATTGGTATGGGTATTTCTGTATTTATAATATGTTTGTATTTAGAAAAAAAATTACATAAGTATGTTAATATTTATCCGTATTCTGGAACCCATAACACAAGCTAGTTAACCTAAGCTTAATTTGGATCTAGAAAGCGAAAAATTGTGTTCGTTGTATGGGATCCCATTTTAATAATAATTTTATTTTAATTTAATTATTTACTTTTAAAGCTTACTCAATATTCTGTGAATATTTCAAGCGTTTACCTGTTGCCGTTATCAATATCGAGCAAAACCAAGCAAAAAAAAAGTCACATTTGTTGTATGGGAGTCCCTTAAATATTTATTTACGGTACATGAGATACAGCCTGGTGACAGACGGGCGGACGAACAGCGGACACGTAGTAATAGGTTTTACCCTTTGGGTACGGAACCCTAAAAAAAATATCACCACTATCACCGCTTTGAATTTTCTTTTGGTGGGCTGTTTTTAGACGTCCTGTTTTACTCTTAGGGTACACAACCCTAAAAATAAATCATATCGATGACCTTCGCTGTATACCAGATTAAGTCTGTACGGGAATCTGAGTCTATGTTTCCGGAAAGACCTCTTTTTGAGTGAATAGGTTCCTTTAAGGCAGGGGTGCTTGGTTGGGGGGTGCTTGGTTGGGGACCTCCGCGCGGTGCACCCTGGGCAACGGAGACGGCAGCGCCTCTCTCCTAGGGTGGGAGAGACGCTGCCGCCTACGGCCAACTCCGACCGAGGCGAGGACGGCCCTGTTGAGGGCTGTTCGGAAGCTTTCCACGTGTCCCTCTGATTAGCAGATGGCACAGTGGAGAGCAAGTAAGGGGGCCATCTCGAAACCGGAGATGGCCTAGGGTCAGTCGGGGTGCGAGGGATATGCTCTATGGGTAACCTTACACCGGCGGCGGAGGGGTATCCGAAGGAATTTTCGCACGAAAAGAAAAAAAAAAAAGGGTTCCTTTTAGGCAAATGTGATCCATCGTAGACCACATCATCACCACATCACCAGGTGAGATAAAGGTCAAACGTGAGTCTATCATTCATAAAAAAAGTAAATATTAGCCCCTGCTAAGCTCTCATTGTTAGAGGCATCATCGAGTTAACAAGCGACAAGGTCGGCTGTATTTTTAGGTCGCGGGGCTAATTGCCCCCTAGAAGCGGTGCTTAGTTCTCCAAGTGAGCGAAATGAGAGCGTTTTCGGATGAGCTGAAGTAATGTTGCATGAAAACGAGTAGCGCCTGTCGACATAGAAACATTGACAAAGACAATAGAGGTGTGTTCATACAGTTTTTGAATAAGTACACATTTTGTGGGCTATTTAGGGATGATTGGCTGCCCACCGTAAATCCATCTACTATGAATGTAAATAGTGATACATGAGGATAACAAAACTTTAAATGATTTATCATCGCTACCAACTCCTGATTGATACACATCATCTTTATCTTCACAAATGAATAAAATTAAACTGTTTGTTGTTAAAACAGCTACTTATAGAAAAAAAGCGTTTTTTCTCTCTCTCTATAACGGATGAGCCAATTTTGACGGGATTTTTATTAGTAGATAGCTGACATTATAAAGCGTAACTTAGACCCTTTTTATATTGTAACACTTCAAAAATAATTAGTGTTCCTCCAAAAAAAACGGCTCTAAATGCGCGTAAAGGAAGTCGTGGGTACAAATAGTCATTAAGTAAAAAAGTCATCCTCCAAGCGCGTACTCCAGTTTAATCTAAGACCTCCATCTCGGAGCTTGAGGTCCGCTTTCCGGTTTATTGTTCTCCACTTCGCATGATCTTTATGCGTACAAGTGTACTCATGCGTTTACGACGCCAAGCCTGACTATTCTCCATACTTCTTCAAATTTTTTGTTCAATTTTTTTTGGTCAGGCCTGTGAACAGACCCTAAGAATAATTCATAGTATTACTTATTATTCTTATGCCCCGAGTAAGGTTTGCTACATATGAGTGACACGTCTCGCTGAAATCTTTTACAATTGTAATTATTTTATACACAATCCTTAAAGCTTTCAGCTCGGCGTGTCACTGTGACATGTGTAAATTATATTTAAACTCATGAAATATAAATATTATTTAAATTTATTGTAGCGTTACTTCTCTTATTCTGAAAAACAGAACTATTATTTTGGATGCTGAAGGAGGAGAATTGGGTGCTTTGTCTTGGTTGATTGGGCTGTTTGTTGTGATGTAGATACTACATATTTACGGTTTCCGGACTGTTTACTTTACTTGTGCTATGAGACCTAGAAGTGGTAGAGTCAAGCAACAGTCATTTTGGCCGTTGCATGAATGGGCCGACTCGACCGGGGAAGCACCACCCTCTCAGAAAATATCGACGCCAAGTAACAGTATTTGAACTGTTGCGTTCCGTTTGGTGAGTGAGAGTGCCGGAGCCCAAACTCCTTTCCCATCCCCTTCCAAACTCCTTTCCATCCCCTCCTTAACTCCTTTCCCATCCCCTTTCCTTCACAGGGTCGGCAGCGCGAGTGTGACGCTACTGGTGTTGCACACGTCCATAGGCCGCGGTAACCACTTCCCATCAGGTGGGCCGTGTACTTGTCTGCCACCTTAGTGGTATAAAAAAAAACTAAATTCCTGCTGAATTTCATTATTCCAGCTCAAAGGAAAGTCCCCCTTTTTTCGGAAATCTTCTCGGGTAACCCCCGCCGGCCGGCGGGGGTGGTTATGTCGGGCTTGAGCCAACTAAAACCGCACGCCGTCTCGGGTCTTCAGACTGACCCTGGGCAAGGAAAGCGACGATGAAAAAAAAGAAGAAAAAAGTACCCTTATAGGTTTTGATTCTTTTGCGACTTTTTAAATATGCTACATCTGTTGATTGTGGTGACTTAGAAGTTTGATTTTTTTACACCTGTAGGAAGTTGCAGACTTTCTTATTTTTATATTAATATCAACTTAATACTCCCCGCGTTGCTGAGAAAAATGTCCTGACAGATAGACAGACGGACAACTAAGTGATCCTATAAGGGTTCTATGTTTTCCATTCGAGTTACAGAACCCTAAAATAGTAGAGTAAAAATAGTAAGTTTATTCATAAGAACGAATTGTGCCACGGAACACATTATACACTCGGCCTAAGAAAATAAATAATTCTGAGCTTCAAAAAGTAGACTATTTTTTTAACCCTCCAATGATATACTTAGCTACTGTAACGTCCGAAACGTCCGAGTCATTTCAGGGGTCAAGGTTTTGTTCGTTTGTTTACCTACATTATTTATGGAACCTTTTTTTGGACGTTTACTGTCGAATCCACGGAATATTTGAAAGCTAGTGTCAATTAACTCCCACATTCATATCCAAACACGTTATCCAAAATAGTGCCTTGATTGGTTATATGTTTTTAAATTCTTAACTCATTATTGTACACAAGGAAAGACATAAATTTTTTTAACCCTCCAATGATATACTTAGCTACTGTAACGTCCGAAACGTCCGAGTCATTTCAGGGGTCAAGGTTTTGTTCGTTTGTTTACCTACATTATTTATGGAACCTTTTTTTGGACATTTACTGTCGAATCCACGGAATGTTTGAAAGCTAGTGTCAATTAACTCCCACATTCATATCCAAACACGTTATACAAAATAGTGCCTTGACTGGTTATATGTTTTTAAATTCTTAACTCATTATTGTACACAAGGAAAGACATAAATTTACACATAAAATAAATTAAGTACAATGGCGAGCCTAACTCTGTAAGAATTATCTGTAGTATTATAAATTAAACACGAATGTTGGAGGAACACAACTACTATTTACTAACTTCTTAGCAATATTTTACAACAAGCTCGACGCCATCTTGGGACGCTGACCCCTTGTAAACCCATGTGACTCAGTGCCTTACAAAACCGTCTGTAGCTGTCAACTGTAAGATAGATGACCTCATGTCATTAATTGCAGTCTATACTTAACTACATTTATTCTACTACCAGCAAATTTTTGAGAAGTAGACGCAGAAAAAAATTACAGAGGGAAGCAAAGTCTACATACACAAAATTGTGAACTAAAAACCAAAAAGCGGCTCAGTGAAAAAGCAAATTTCGAGCTAGAGCTGAAAAATGTGGGTATATTTTAAAACCTGTGCTAGTATTTTAAAACCTGTGCTAGTATTTTAAAACCTGTGCTAGTATTTTCTATAAATCTATAATTACGTTGTCATTTAACAGTGGTTGGATATATTTTTGAGCATTTACAAGAATAAAGTTGCCATTGAAATACATAAATATTTGTTCAATGTTAAGATGCGAAAATTGACCAGAAGTCGCTTAGCCGCCTTTTAGCTTGAAGACAGCAGAAAAATTTTAAAATAAAAAATAAAAGAAACATAAGATAGTAAAAATAAATAAATAGACGTACTTATATTATTCATTCAATAAATAAAAGTCTTGAGACTGTTTTGTCTTGAAATAAAACTATTTTAACGGATTCTAACGCGTTTTATTTGAGGTTATTTTATTATTTACATTGAACTCGACGTTTCAGTTGGGTTTTAGCAGCCATCGTCTCTAATATGCGATAGCCCTAACAGAAATGCATGAAAGAGAATGACTGGGGTTATACCGAACCCAAACAATTGGGACAAGAGCAAGTAGATAATGATAGTGGGTTAGGTTTTTCAATATCGCATCAAATCAAATATAATATTAGGCAGTGATTTTTAACTAAGCTGTATTTTTCTTCTTTTACAGATTTTCTGAAGTTCAGCCCTCGGCGGGTTGACAGTACAACGGCGGTCAACGCCACGATAGACTCGTAAGTATTTAAAAAGATAATGCTTTCCACTTGTACCCGTTTTTTTCCGTGTGGCGTAGCCGGCTGGCTTGATCCAACTAAAACCGCACCCCGTCTTCAGGCGCCAGGGTGTACGATGGCATTTCCCATGTACCCTGACTGACCCAGAGCCATCTACGTTTTCGAGATGTCCCTCTTGGGTTTGGGAACCACGGTGTTCCAATCTTGCCCCGGAAAGGGGGGGGGGCTCTACGCTCATGGAGGACGGAGGTCGTTGAGTGACCTCCGGCGTCTGAGTCGCCTGCACCGCGCGGCGAGCATGTTACGGGCTCGGTGGACCGGGAGAGTTCTAAATCTCTGCCCGCGCTTGCTCCGCCAAGAAGGCGGCGGCGGCGGCCCACACACTCGCGCTCCGCACCATTGCCGCAATCATGCTGCCGACTGAGAGGACTCTCACCCCGATTTCCGCCACGAGGTCACGCCTCGCACCTCTCACGCCGGGCACTCTACCAGCGTCCACTTGTACCCCCCGCGTGAACCATGGAAACTTTTTATTACACTTGGACCCCCCAGGTGAGTCATGGATACTTATTGTTACTCCTGGACCCCCTCAATATAAGAATAAAATAGATTATGTAAGAAGACATCATTAAATAAGCAGTACACTGTTTAAGTCTGCCTGGTGTATGGGGCCACAAAGGGTAGTCTCTGTCTTCTCCTAAACTTATTTGTCCAAAAATCATTTCCATAACACGTTTGCTATAAACTTTGGTAACCATAATGTTTAAAAATTCGAAATTTTATTTTACATAATTAAGCGTAGCGAGCCGAAGGCGAGCGAAGCGTCTTTGATTTCGAAGTTGCATTTCAAACAAATGATACTCCTCCGAGACCGTTTGACCGATCTCGACCAAATTTGCCACGGTGATCAAGTAGACATTACTGAGTGTCGTAAGGGGTCGAATGTCCAGATCGGTCTTACCATCGAGGAATAATTACCGAAAAACCAAATCAATTGAAAAAGTCAACCGGTCACGTTGAGCTATTGTTGGATAGGCAAATCTCGCTACGCTTAAGTTTGGGTTGATTGCGAAGCTGGTAACCGTCCTAGTTATCTTTACTTCTAAAGCTATTCTGTCATATTATCGAGTTATATAATAATTGAATCTCCTAATTTAGTATGAAATTAAGTCTTACGTCCTAAGTATTGAATTATATAATGTGTATTATGCCGAATGTTCATTTATAATTCAATTGTTAAACCTAAACTATATGCTGAAAATTAAGTTTTAGTGACAGAAGCGAATTGCTGTAAATCCGACTACAAAGTCAAAGTCACAGTCAAAAACCATTTATTCTGTATAGACCATAAATACGGCACTTACAAAACGTCAAAAATAAAAATTAATCTAATGTTTGGCAAATGGATCACCGGTTCGAAACGCGGCCCTGTCCTGAGAAGATTCCGGCAAGAAACTCAGCGGGCTGTTTTTTTACAAACATATTTACTTAACCTAAGTACAATATTTCGTTTGAGTAGCATAGAGAGAGAGCAAACAGTTCATATCCAAGGTTGTTTGTCGTCTAAATAGTCTTGAATTTTATAATAGCCTTTTTGGCAGAGTTTACTTTTAATTTGGCTTTTAAATTTATGAAGAGGTAGATTCTTCATTTCACTAGGAAGCTTGTTGTAGAAGCATATACAGTTACCCTGTAAGGAATTACTAATCTTGTGGAGTCGACTATTACAAATCACAAGATTGTTTTTATGTCTAGTATTTACGTTATGTATATCACAAACCTTAAAAAATTGGAAATGTACATGTACTCTTGTCTGCCTCCTAGAGTGTAATTAACAATCACGTGAAACGTAGAGGCTAGGCGGGCCGCGGGCTGAGGAACTAGAGGCTGCAAGTGAACTGCTACGGCTGAGGGTGGTGAATGAAATCCATCTGCAACGATTACCTTTCGAATGGTGAAAGATTTTTTCCATTAAGTTCAGTGGTTCCGAAGATTACACCAAGCATATAAACAAACTGTTCTACATGATACTGTCGGAAATTTACGCGAATGTCACGTCACACATTGAAATAAAACTATTTTTAACAGATTCTATCGCGATTTATTTGATGTTATTCTATATTTTACATTGATCCCGACGTTTCGGTTGCTTTTCAGCAGCCATGGTCCCCGTGACCAGTTTTATTTCAATATAAACCAACTCTCAAAATTCAGCCTCTTTCTATATAATGTTAGTATAGATAAATGGACATAGATATTTAATGAAACAAAGTCAGTCAGGGTCTCAGGGTTCTTCAGTAATTACACTTAAAGATAAAGGTCACCTTGACCCCTCCTAATTCATAAAATTAATTGTCACTCATAACTCACCTTACAGTCGTCTTCTAAAGCGATAAATTAACTTTTCTTTCTCTGTCTTGAAATGAAATTACCCAGGTTCTTGTTTAAAGATACTTAAATTAGGAGAGTTTTAGACAAATATATACTCTTAAACAGATTCTCAAACGAACTTGAATATTCTTGTAATTACATACTATGCAGTATGAGATATTCTGATCATATTTCTTTATAATATATATTAATCCTTCTCTTATTTTAGAGGTTAAAGAGGGACACACATTTTACCACTTTGGAAGTGACTCTTGCGCAAACTATTCAGTTTAGAAAAAAAATTATTAGAAACCTTAAAATCATTTTTGAAGACCTATCCATAGATACCCTACACGTATGGGTTTGATGAAAAAAACATTTTGAGGTTCAGTTCTAAGTAAGGGGAACCCCCAAACTTGTTTGTTTTTTTCTACCTCTGTGGCGTAGCGGTAGTGCATTCGACTGCTACGACAGGGGGCGCGGGTTCGATTCCCGCTCAGTGCAAATATTTGTATGTATGAATATGTATATTTGCATGGGTCTGGGTGTTTCTATGTATAATATGTATGTATTTACAAAAAAAAAGTATATAAGTATGTTTATCCGCATTCTGGAACCCATAACACAAGCTAGTTAAAACTATGCTTACCTTGGGTCTAGAAAGCGCTGTGTAGAATGTCGTAGAATATTTACTTATTTATTATTTAATGCGGTGCACAGAGTACATCTACTTACCTAGTTTCAACTGCATATAGTTCTTATAATTTCGGAAAAAAAGTGGCTGTGACATACGGACGGCCTGACAGACAGACATGACGAATCTGTAAGGGTGCCGTTTTTTGCCATTTGGTTACGAAACCCTAAAAATAGTATAAATATAAAATATAAATTATTATTATTATTTCTAGTTGTTGCTCGAAACTTCAAACGCGTTAAGTTTGGAATAGATCAAGGTATGTTTATTTCTGCAGTCTCGATACTAACACGTACAAAAAACAAACAACCACCGTGCACGATTGTGAAAAACCCTCCATAGTAATCAAATTTCAGTTTAATTGCGTTCAGGGGTCGCAGCACTTCGGGGTGCGAGGGATATGCTCTATGGGCAACCTTACACCCCGGCGTCTGTAGACCCGAGACGGCGTGCGGTTTTAGTCGGTTCAAGCCCGACATAACCGCCCCCGCTGGCACGCGGGGGGGTATCCGAAGGGATTTCCGCACGAAAAAAAAAAAAAAAAAAAAAAAAAAAAGGGGTCGCAGCACTAGTGGGACCGGTGGGTGTCACGCGGTGCTGCGACGACAATCCTCTTCTGATGAGGCCGTCAAGCTGAGTGCCACCATTCCTAACATGGTATGTGTATGTAATGGTGACCCTCTTTCTTGGACTTTACCTTCAGCTTACCATCAGGCGAGGTGAAGTCAAATTGACGTGTCTTAAATAAAAAAAAAGGTAGACTGGATGCGGAAAGTGGAGTATCAGTTGCTATGGCACACATTTTGAAAGGTCTAGTAGCGGACTGCAGTAGGTTAATTAATTGATTAAAGCTTACTTTTTGAATTTCCCTGACTACGAAACTACTATTTTAAGGAGTTATTAAAATTTTCACCCTCAATTGTGGGTATATATATTAAGAATTAAATTGAAAATGATGATATTTGAAGAAAATGAAAGTAAGGAATGCGTTTCTTTAGAAACAAAACGCATTCCACATATAGTGGGTTTGGAAAGTCCCTTAGTAACATAAAATATGCTCTATTTTACTTTTTACAATAAACCATTGATTCTAAAATAAAAGGCAATTACTGTAATTTGCGTGTTCACAGCCTTTGGCGATTGGTCCAGAATTTAAAACGAAAATAATGCTGAACCTTGGTTAATAGATTCAAACAATATGTGTTAACTTCAACAGCAAATGTAATTGTGCTGTAGCTGAAAAAAGGAGAAGGTTGTCAGTTTGTTTGGATTTATATTTCATGTAGGTATGTTCTGTTCGATAGTACAGTCAGCATCATAAGTTGTTGCTCATAATTTCTAGACTGTCAAAAGTAAGTGATTCTATAAAGTCTAAGTTTCAAAAGTAAGATATGTATTTTGTATCATCTCCTCAGTGACTCCATTCATTCGCATGTTCTCTCGTACGCAATCTATTCGTCTCTTATGCCCTGAAAATTTTCTACATTTAAACTTTAAACTTTTCTCCTCTCTTCTCATACGATATCCTCGTCGCACGCTTCTCAATTTTTATTTCACAGCTGCAACTTTCAAGTTTCCTCTAACTACCTCTTAGATTAGTTAAATATAAGTCAAATCTGAACTTTCAGAAATTCTTTTCGAATTTCTTCTAAGTTCCTCTAAGATTCATCATCATCATATCAGCCGTAGGAAGTCCACTGCTGAACATAGGCTTCCCCCACTGACTTCCATTTCGACCGGTCTGTAGCGGCCTGCATCCACCGAGTCCCTGCGCTCTTTACCAGGTCGTCTGTCCACCTTGCTTACCGTCACGTGGTCTCCACTCAAGATTAGTTAGTATAAAACTCAAATCTGAATCTCATCTACAAAGTCTACGAAACTTTGTAAAACATGTATCTGTGGCTGAACAAAGAATATAACTTCAAATGACTGTAGTAATTAGGCGTGTTAGTCGTAACTGGTACGATTTTGGAGCCACAACCAACTTTTACTTTTACGTCCTGGCTGATGCCTTTAACTTTGAGCAATTATGTTGTGGCAGGAAACAAACGACTCAGTGGGGTTAACGTGCTAAGGATGAACAGAAAAATAATCAAATTGTATGTATTTACACTTTAGAGACTTTTTAAATTATTGGTTGGAGGATGGGTGACCCTTTTTGAACACAATGAGACCTTTGTGCCTCGGAGCGCACTTTAAGCCGTCGCATCAGTCTCAGTTTCCTTTCGTTATAAATAAACAAATAATAAATAAATATTTTACGACATTCTACACAGCGCTTTCTAGACCCAAAGTTAGCATAGTTTAACTAGCTTGTGTTTTGGGTTCCAGAATGCGGATAAACATAGTTATATACTTTTTAAACACCCAAACCAATGCAAATAGACATATTCATGCGTAAAAATAGTACTTCCTAAATGCTATCCATTTTGATGATAAATTTCGTTATACTTAACAGCTGTCACTTTTCAAAAATGTAATAAACGTTGCTGGTTGTTAGCTTAATGTTGTTTCATTCATACACAAAAAAAAACATAAAATTTGGATTTGTCATGCCCAAAAAAATGCAAAAATGTTAGTACTAAAAATTGGGCTTCCTTCAATTCCTTCAAGAAACACGACAATTTCATATGTAACGACCTAATTTTTTTTTTTTTTTTTTTTACTAGCATCTTTGACATAGTCAAAGCCTAATCTCGGACTTTAGGCCATCTATCTAGTCTTGCTATTGGTTTGAACCCACTCAGGGTTTTCCTCTTATTTATCTTTTCTTATTCTACTTATTAATCTATTGTTCGCGCTTGCATTCTTGTCCCCTAATACCATACCAGTTCTCGCTTTTATTCCTCTCGCACTTTCATTCCATGCCTTTCATACTTTCGGGATTAAGGGGTAGGGGACTATATTTCGCCAGTTTCTTTATTAATTTCAATTCAACCTTATATCTATTTTCTTATGACTACTATTTATTACATTCTATTCTTACTCACCAATATATCCTTTATTTACACTTTTATCAACTTATATTTTAATGTTAAAATTTTTCAACCTGCTTGCAAGGTATACAATTATACCTGCCTGAGGTTATTAACTGCTATTTCTTTTGTTTACTTGATTTACAATTTTAACTGCAAATTTTAAAAAGTTCTCCCTATGATTGTCCATCAATTTTGGTAAGTTGTCTACTGTTATTTTTAGATTTATTTTATTTTCTAAATTAAATCTGTCCCTCACATAGATGGGGCAGTCCACGAGTAAGTGTGCGACTGTCTCTTCGACCCCAGGCTCGCAGGCGCATGATGGGTCCTCCTTACACTTGAACCGGGTCAAGTATTCGGAGAACCCACCATGCCCCGTCAACAACTGGGTTGTAGTGCCAGCGACCTCCATTTTGCGGACGATTCTGTATGCAGCCACCGCGCATGGGAAGAAGAGCTTGGTGCCAGAGGCAGTGTCACCCGTCTTGTACCTTTCATTCCATTCATCAAGCGTGGTCTGCCGCAGGCCTCGCTTGACGAATGAAACTGGGCACAGGTCATAGTGCGGAGCTCTCTTCGACCGCAGAGCTGCCTCTTTAGCCAGCTGGTCGGCTCGTTCATTACCCTCCAACCCTGCATGGGCCTTGACCCAGTACAAGGAGATTTCCTTGCCCTGGGCCAAGCCCCGTTTGATGTTTAATCTGGCTTCAACAGCCAGAGGGTGGAGGGCGTGACGGTTTATGACCATCAAGAGAGCGGCTCTGCTGTCACTGAGAATGCCGAACGTGGCCGCGCCTCGCCTGAGGACCTCACTGGTCGCTTTGCATATGGCCAGTAGTTCGGCCTGGTATACGGTACAATGAGGTGAGAGAGCAAGTTTGAGGGTCCCGGTTTCGGCCCCGTTATTCCAAATGGATAACGCGGCGCCGACGCGACCCTCAATCTTGCTCCCGTCCGTAAATATGCGTACTTCAATATTATTTGTACGTTGGTACTCGTCTTCGTCTACCAGGCTTGAGAACTCCAGGTTCATATGCTCCGCGGGGTGAGGTGACTTTATAGCTGGGGCCATCCGTTCAATCTCCCTGTCTCCCAACCATGACTGGAACACTCCCCTCTTGGCCTCGTACAACGAGGCCACCTCACGAACTCTGAGGTCCAGAGGGAGCATGCCAGCCAGGATCAGTCCTGAGTGCAGGGAGACTGTCCGGTAGCTCTTGGATAGTTTTTGGGCGAATCCGCGCTGCACCACGTTCAGCTGCTTTCTGAGCGACCTAATATTTGCACTGAGCGGGAATCGAACCCGCTCCCTTTGTCGTAGCAGTCGAATACACTACCGCTATGCCACAGAAGCAGTCGGCAGGCGTTATAGGTGGTTATATTCCTAAAAAGTCCAACAAGAATATGGTGGACTACTATGAACCATGAGACAACAACCATCTGTAGTCTCCTCATCCGCCCCTCCCCTGCCATATAACCCCCAACCTGGAGAAAAAAACCTGCACCAGAGCTTCGTCTGGTAATAAGTAGTGTACACTGGCTGAGGGCGAAGTTGGCTGGTGCGAACAGTTTGTGAGTTAGTCGTGCAATCAGTTGCTACTTAAGAAAATTGTTCATACGAAAGTGTGCTGTCAGACGCGAACTGGAATGTAAATATAAAAACATAGGTACAGGTAGTGAGGCTGTACAATAAGACATGAATGTACAGTCAGCAACAAAAGTAGCTTTACAGACTGCTTACTACAATTTACAAATAAATGAAAATTGAAGTGTCTGTTTGTATTTTATAAAAACAACTTCTTCATGATTGCATATGAATAGCAGAAATAGTCACATTCTTTTTAGCCCTCTATTATTTGGAATCAATAACACGGTAGGCCTACCATGAAACATACTATCGAAGTTGCTGATTGAAGTTTCAGGCAACCGATACGCTGAAACGCATTAATCACAAAAGCGGGCCCGAAAATCGCACGTGACAGTTCATTCAGCTAAAACCCTATCGGAGGAAAACCGAAGTAACTTCACGGTACCTAAATGTTATGTTTCGTTTGTGTTTCGTGTGAGTCCGAAGTTTTGTATGTACGTTTGGAGAACAACACACGCTGGACGGCGCTGTGACCCACATATGGTACAAACAATACCGTCTCGGACCAAGCGGTTCAGCACTTTATTTATTTATTATATATATTCCTTCTTCTTACCAACGATTGGCGACGTGGCTCCCCATCATCATCATCATATCAGCCGTAGGAAGTCCACTGCTGAACATAGGTCTCCCCTATCGACTTCCATTTCGACCGGTCTGTAGCGGCCTGCATCTACCGAGTCCCTGCGCTCTTTGTTTGGTCGTAGGCTCCCCAGTTTCCAAAATTTGTGTGTAATTTACTTCACTGTAACCTGTGGCAATATACAGGGTGTACAATATGTAAATAACAGACTATTCTTATACAGTCTGCCTGAAAAATCCAAACCCTATTTGTACAGGGGACGGTAACATAGGCAAAAAGAAAAATATTAATGTATCTCCTCTGGCCGCCGCTGTTTCGTTTAGCGCGACCCCTTTTTGCGATTGAAAATTGTGATTGCTTTCTTCGTATTTACATTCACAAGTTTATTATTTGTTAGTTTCTGTTATTACAAAGTGGTAAAGGTTATATCTATCTATTGGTGACTTCAATATTATAATTATACTGATGATTTTGAATGTAACAAGATTCTAAATATTAATTTTCTTAAGGTTATATTTTGTCTTCTGTAGCCCAAACATGAGTTTAATACGGCAGTAGTTTACTGTAATGTATTTCTATTTGCTATGTTTTTCGATAGTTGGTTTTGCGCTTTGTAAAACGAGACAGTTTTCAACTTCTATGTATAAAAAATGTAATATACCTAATGTTTTCGAATACGAAGGTAGCATTCTTAACAGTTAAGCTCATTTTGCTACCATGAGTCCTAAATTTTACATTTAACGACGGTGAAATGATTTAGGTACAGTAAATCACAAGGATATAATTCTTTGGGCTTTCACGGCCGGCGTTGCATGTAGAATATACTGCTGCCGTGGTCCATGTGAAAATTGTGTTCCAAACATCAGTAGCAGAGAAGTCGCCGCCGACGAGAGTTCTACGCACTCGTCGTCGCCCGGACCTATACCATTAAAGACTATGTTGACCGCAGTGATCGATGAAACGTTTAGAATACAAGTTTCATATGGACCACGGCCAAACAGCCCGGAAGCAGTATATTCTACAATATATACTGCTTGTCTGCTCCTCTCAGAACAACCTATACGAATAAGTTCGATTCCCGCTCAGTGCAAATATATATATATATATATTTGCATTGGTCTGGGTGTTTCTATGTATATTATGTATTTATTCAGAAAAAAAGTATTTAATTATTTTTATCCGCATGCTAGAACCCATATGACAAGCTCTGCTTAGTTTGGGTCTAGATGACGTTGTGTACTTTGTTCCACAATATTTATTTATATAATATAGTTACACCTACCGATCTGACCTCCGCGTTCTCATTGACGTTTGAGCAAAAAAATAGAAAGTTGTCCTGTTGTTCTCGAGACAGTTTGATTAAGGAAGTTTTATAAGTAGCCCGGGTCCCAACGACCTGGAGATTTGCTGTTGATAGGATTAACGCCTTCAATTATAACTTGCGAGATCACTTTCTTGATAAGTTTTGTATTTGATATGGTTTAAATAATCCTACTTTCTTCTAATATTATAAATGTGAAAAGGTAAAAAAAAGCAGCGATAGCCCAGTGGCGTACGTAACGGACTGCCGAGACGAGGTCTCGAGTTCGATCCCCAGTCGCCCCGGGCACACACCTCTGACTTTTCGTAGTTATGTGTGTATTAAAAATGTTAATTATCGCTCGCTTAGTAATGATTCCGGTAGATGGCAATACGCTCGCCCCCTATTACATTGGGACCTAAACATAGCTGGCGAATCGTGTGTGTGTAATATACCTCTGCCTACCCCTTCGGGGATACAGGCGAGAAGTTATCTTATGTTATGTTATGTTATAGTATGTGAAAAGTTTTGTGAAGTTGAATATTCGGATGTTTGTTACTTAATCACGCTCCAACGGTAAAACGGATCGGGCTGAAATGCGATACATACATACATACATCTAATCACACCTCTTTTCCATTAGGGTAGACAGACATAACATCTTTACACTTGCTACGATGCTTGGATATGCTTTTCGCTTCTTCTACTTACTTTGAATGCCGGTTACGGGTATTTTTTTACGTGTGGAATCCCCCAAACCCCCACAGTCTTCACCCCATCGGTGCCAACGATGGAATGGGCGTATCGGAATCGGACCGACTAAAACCACACGGCGTCCTCCCCAAATGTCCATTGCCGGTCACCCCGGGTAAGCCCTCGAAAGGATAACCCCAGGGTTAGCGGCGGACTTTGGCCGCCACCGCGGCTTTACCTATGGGGTTGGGGTTGATCCCGCGACGGTGAGTTGGTAGACGTGTGTAGGACACATGGAAGGTACGCCGGTTACGAATACTCTAAATTTTCGAGGTGCGAGGGATATGCTTTATGGGCAACCTTACAACCTGGCGTCTGAAGACCCGAGACGGCGTGCGTTTTTAATCGGTTCAAGCCCGACATAACCGCCCCCGCTGGCAGGTGGGGGGTATCCGAGGGGATTTTCGCACGAAAAAAAAATTAAAAAGGTTACTCTAAATTTGGTAGTGATAGATTATAATCTGGAATAACACATAGTCCACTCGTCTTTCTTGGAATAGGTTCCCATGGGAAGCGGGAATGGGAACAGAATTCCACGCGGGCGACGGCGCGGGTAACAGCTAGTATAAAATAATTCTTCGTCGTCATCCAAGCACCAAAATCTGTTGCATTTAAAACTTACACTTTGATGAGTGATAAATCCTATGACATCTATAAGAGTTTCAATCAATCAATTAATCTGTTGCAGTCCACTACTGGACAATCAGTAGGGGACTGCAACAAGTCATTTGATTGATTGAAACTCTTTGGACGTCCTATGTAGGTCTCTCCAAATGTGTGCCATAGGACCCGATCTTCAACTTTCCGCATTCAATCTGTCCTGGCTACCTTTTTCACTTCATCACCCTCCGAGCCTTTGGTCAACTCAGGGTCAGCTTTCGAAACAGGCGATCTTCGATGTTTCCCGTGAAGCAGCTGCCATCTAACCTCCACAACTCACTGGTGATAGCAAAGGTCTGTAACTAGACCAGTTTTCGGACTTATTAGGGCTCCAACTACCGAATGCAGGCATCTTCGTATGACAACCGGGACCGATGGTTTAACGTATTCTCTGAGGCGCGAAAGGGTCTCAATGCGTTAATAATGATTACCCATTCTAAGACTGTCCTGGCTGGGATTGCTTAACTTTGCAACGTGCTAACCTGCTCGATAGCCACTTAGGCACGAGCCTCTCAAAATCATATAATCGACGTCATTAATTTATTCAATATTAACATTACTTAGACACCCTTACGCAAAATTCAACGTCAATACATACTCCGAACACATACTACAAAACTCAAAGTCGAATAATCAATACGCACAGCGTAGTACTTAAATAAAATCGACCTGTATAACCAGGTCGTGTCAAGGTCAAATTTCGTCCGCCACAGTATTTGATTCTATCGGCCAAACTAAAATAATAATCAGGCATTGTCTACATTCCTATCGAAATATGTGTTAAATGGGTATATTTGCACAAATATATTTCTAAATGTGTCCATTTGATATTATGATTTGATTTCTGAGTAATATTGTTTCATGGGAACTCGTCAGTTGTCGTTTTCAAAGGCGACTATCAATCCGGCCAGTGCAGAAGCCAGGGAGATATAAAGTTCGTAGCGAAGTGTCTCTTATTCTCATAGATTTAGATGTATTGTTTTAATGAACTACGATAGGGCTGTCGCGGTCAAAAGACTTTAAACAAAAAAGTTAAAAAAGATGACAGTGCCGTGCTCATATATTACTCAGCACGAATGGGTTAACTCGGCGTTTAAGTATCTAGATAGTGAAATAGATGGATAATTCTGAATTCCGTTACAAAGTTAACATTTGCTAGTTTCATATTGACAGTTACAGACAGTGCATTCTATAGGTGAATTTTTAACTGTATACGATTAAAACTTAAATTTTGCCTCTTTCATATTTGCTAACCATTTTACTTGACTTGCTGACTTATTAGCATGGTGAAATGCACGGTTGGCATCCACATATTCAGGTTTTTGGTTAATCTTAAGTTATATTTCATTTGCTTTGTGATTGCGCTGGAAGCTATATAGGCACTAACGCACAGTCATCACCTTTGGGATCATAACAATTCATAGGCTGTAATCACTAGTCATCAGGTGGGTCATAATATCCTTTTTTAACTTAATTAGCCTATTGTAGCCCCTGCTGCACTTGAACCGAAGCGCACCATAGCTCTCAGCCCTCCATCCTGAACATCATGTCTATCCCAGCTACTATTTTCTTATTAAATAGTCCAAAAAAATCACCACTTTTGGTACATTGATCCAATAAGTAAGAAGTACTGCTGTTGCCATCATTACACATTAAATTAGTAGATGAAATTTCAAATGAACTTATTAATCTAACAGATCAGACATCATCATCAACCTCTATTAGTTCACTGCTGGACATAGGTCTCCCCTAATGAGCGCCATAGCGCCCTATCTTCAGCTTGCCGCATCCAGCATCTGCCCGCAGTCTTTCGCAGATCGTCATCCCATCTGGCAGATGAGACAGTATTAACTTATATTACTTCAGTAATGCACAACGCCAATATATCCATGTCTCCGTCGAAAACGGTGATCCATCTAAAGTATGGAAGTTTTTGAGAACCATAGGAGTTGGAAAGTCAAGAGAAGATACTCCTCAAAACGTTGACCTCGAAGCACTTAACCAGCATTTCCCATCTTCGTCCAATTTTGGAGGGACTGCTAAAGTAAATACGCTTAACCATCTTTCGTCACTTCCAGCTCCTAACTATTCTCCCTTCGTCTTTGATCAATTCACTGATTGTGATGTTAAGAAGAGCGTAATGTCAATTACATCAAAAGCTGTTGGCAATGACTGTGTCAGCCGTAAAATGATTCTACCCATTCTAGACCAGATCCTTCCTATTATAACTCACATTTTAAACTTTTCTATTTCTAGTGGCTTCTTCCCGTCTGCATGGAAGGAAGCACAGATTTTCCCCTTGCCTAAGAAACGTAATCCGTCTACCTTTTCCCAATACCGTCCGATATCTATATTACCTTTCCTCTCCAAAGTTCTTGAGCGTCTTGTACACACTCAGCTTAATGCTTTTCTCTTTAAAAATTTACTTCTAAATATCTTTCAATCTGGTTTCCGCCCTGGACATAGTACCAATACAGCCTTGGTGAATGTTACGGATGACATAAGATTAGGCATGGAGAAAGGAAATCTAACAGTACTTACTCTATTGGATTTCAGTAATGCTTTTAACACAGTGGACTTTCAAATCCTACTAGGCATACTGCGCTCGATTAACATATCTCCAACGGTGATTGATTGGTTTTACAGTTACCTGTCTGGCCGCCGGCAACGTACGCGCATAGATGATTCCTTTTCTTCATGGTGCGATATAACAGTCGGTGTGCTGCAGGGTGGCGTTCTATCTCCATTACTTTTCGCTGTTTTTATAAATTCCATTTCAAAACAATTACTTTCATCCTACCACCTTTATGCAGATAACCTTCAAATATATACGCAGGCGCCTTTGAGTCAGCTGTCAGAAGCATTTGCTATAATAAATATGGACTTAGAACGCATATGTGAATGGAGCAACAACTATGGGCTTCAGGTAAACCCCGCAAAGACGCAAGTCATTGTCGTTGGAAGCCCCTGGATGATGTCACGCATTGACTATACACAGCTGCCCCAAGTTATTTTCAATGGTTCTCCTATAGAAATTAGTGATAATGTAAAGAACTTAGGTATTTATATTGATAACACTTTGTCCTGGGGTCATCAATTACAGGAAGTCAGCCGCAAGTTGTTTGCAGCTGCAGGGTCCTTGCGTAGATTGCGAAACTTGCTTCCAACTGCTACCAAAACTGCGCTTGCACAAACCCTCTTACTCCCACTTCTTGATTATGCCGACGTCAGCTATCTAAATCTCACCGAGGAGCAACTTTTCAAACTTGAGCGTCTTCAGAATTTCTGTATTAGATTTATATTTGGTTTACGCAAATATGATCACGTATCCGAATTTCGTAACAAACTCAAGTGGCTCCCAATTCGCCTTCGTCGGAATACTCATATACTTTCTTTATTATACAGCATATTGTTTAATCCTTGTACACCCCTTTATCTCAAAGAACGATTCAAGTTCCTTCGTGACACACATTCAAGATTTCTGAGGTCATCGGAAAATTTGAGATTGAAAATGCCAGTGCAGATTCTTCAAGATTCTATGATCAATCTTTTACTATTCAGGCAGTTCGCCTGTGGAATGAACTGCCACTACATATAAAGAGAGCACAGTCATTGGTGTCTATCAAAAATATGTTAAAAGATCACTATTTGTCCATCTCCCGTTATAGTTGGTATAGGTATATGTAAACATTTTTGTATTATATATATTGGTATACTCTTATAATGTAATATATTGTATATATGCTTAAAATACGACTGATTTATATGTAATTTTTGTTTATTTATCTATGTATAATTTATTTTTCTTCTTTTTCATTGTTAATTGTACACTGCCCTTATCCATCTCTTTTGATTTCTATCCATCCAAAGGTTGCCTGGAAGAGATCGCTGTTAGCGATAAGGCCGCCCATTGTACATTTATTAACTTAAGTCGAGTATTATTTATTTATTACTACTTTTATGGTGTACAATAAAGAATATTTTATCTTATCTTTTATCTTTATTATAACTTTAGCAGTCGACTGTCTGAGTAGCACTGAGTCAGTCTGTACTGTGACGTCTTGTTTCCAAAGCATTAATATCGCAGCTTAACCAGTTAAGAAATGCTATGTAGCAGAAAATATATATAAGGCTCAATGTTGAATGTAATATTTTTGACGTCGACTTTGATGAAATCTTGAAACTTAACCTTGCCTCCCTTAAACGTGGGACCTAGCAAAAATGTACTGAAGAATTGCAGGTATAATAAAAAGTTTTTCAATAACAGACTCAGCATCAACATCCACTTTGACTAGTGATGATCATTTTAATGCCATTGCTTTTGTGCCTGCTTGACACAAATTAAATATTTCAACCTCTGCTCACACTATCAGTGATAAACAGCTTTTTCATTTCATCCGGCCAATAGGTAAGCAAGAATTAAGTCCAAAAGCAAAGGTCGCAATTACCTCATTATCCTCAACAACAAGAACCCGGGTATGCAATCCTAAATTTATTTGAACTAATTGTTTAGGTAGAATGCCAGTATTGGAAATCAATGGCAATTCAGAAGAAGTGGCCGCGTGTTTTTACACCATAATTGTTTGTCCAAATGATCCTATTGTTTTGCAAACTGATATTGGAGACCATTAATATTTAGTACGAGGTCTTGATTAGAGGTTGAAGTAGAGGACATGAGGCCTTAGGGGCTACCAAAATGATTGGAAGGATGCACTATTAGATTATATGGTACCACGGTGGACTTTGAACAGCAACGGAAAGGAAATATAGATTGTTTCATTGTCAATGTTTGTCCTTAAAAAGCTAAGAATAGGCTTTTTTGATGATTCTTTTCCAGTGTGTAGCCGAGACCAGTTAGATATTCACAGATACAAATTTAAATCTATTTATATACTCTTTTTATTTCGTGCAGTCTTGAGTCCTAGCTTGTCGCTCAGACGTTGGCTTCCTGATCCGAGACAGGTAGCCCCCGAAGCACCCCTTCCCAGAGATCACATGCGTCAGCCGGTACGAGACGCTCCCAGGTTGCCTATCTAGCCAGTCCTCCATGATAAGTCTTACTGCCGCTACTACGGCGTGCTCTACTATTGATAAACCCAAAGAATGACGTGTTGGCACGTACAAAATGGAAGGTAAAACGGAAGAAAGGAGAATGGAATGAAGGAAAGCAGGGAAGTTCTTTTTTATGGCTGTACAAAATGAAGTATCATCATCATCATCACCTGAGCGTTGTGTCCCGATTGAATCCGCGGTCTACACCTCGGAGCCCAGGGTTCGCTTTCCTGATTTTCCTGCTCCACTTCGCATGATCTTGGGCATCCATGGTAGTAAGACCATTGGCGCGCATGTCATCCCTAACGACGTCAAACCAGCACGTTTTGGGTCTCCCAGGTCTACCAGGGTCTGGCGGAAGGCGGCTGCCGCAAAACGTGCCCACATCTGCGAAGGCGACACTCTTTCATTTTATCTGCAATGTCACGACATGGAGTCTGCCGCGGATGCGGGAGTTCCTCACGCGAGCATACTGCCACTTAAATACGATATTATTTGAGAGGATGGTATGTCCCCAAGAAAATACTAATAATTTAGTATCACCATCACGTACTATAAGCGATTGTTTTGGGCCGCGATCCAAGGGGGAAGTATAGCTTCATCACTCTCCCACTGGATTGTGATTTGGTACTTTTAGGTTCTCATTCGGCTGACAAATATGGTTTACAGTTAATTATTTTTGTTAACAGGATTCTTTCAACCAGCAATGCCAGCACACGAGATATTTAGCGCTTTAGAAGACGACTATATCGCGGTGATGTCGAGGAGAGGTCAAAGTCGGTCACCATAGCCCCTTACTGACTGTTTAGACGATCGGAGGAGAGAGGAGAAGTTACCAGTAAGTATTGATAGAACAGATTACATTAATATAGAAGAATGAAATAGTTTAGCAACACTACCTTAATCATGAAAGAAAGCTTCAAAAAACTAAAACAGAAAGTTACAGCATAATAAAGAAATTAAAATATTGGGGTTATAAAGTATAAAATACAATATAATAAGCCCATTGTTTCAGAGCATCTCTGAATTTAATATAAAATAAAATTTTAGTGAGCCGTGCTCTAGGTGGACTAATGGACTACCTCCTTGTTTCGTTATTCTTCTCTTCTTCATTTTTGTGTTCCTGGTACATTTGAAATCATCTGGACGGTTTTTAGCTGCCGCAAATTCCGTCGGATAATAATGACGTTGTTCTGTTGTGTTTTAATTTGATATAAATTTTCTACAAGTTTATTAGCGATTTCATCTAATCTAAATTATTTTACCAGTTTCGATTAGATTCTCTGGCCAGCATATTCTAAGCAAAAGGTAAATAACAACACAAAAACTCTGAATAGGTATAACCAGCATACTTTAAATACTCAACAATGTGTTTATTCCTAATGGTCTGGCGGCATATCCTTTTTCAAACTAATGCAGTATTTTATTTTTTGTTATTAACACGAAATCCAAGTACCCTGCAGAGGTTTTGGAAACAATTATAACACTACCTATTGGATAAGAAGTATCAAGAACTGTAATCATAATTTTAAAATATTAATCCAAAAGTTAGATGTTATTTATATTAAAATAGAGAGCTGGAACATATTTACTTTACTTTTTACCACGCTTGATACAAATGAATTTACTTTACACAATAAAGAGAAAAAATATTTCGCCAGCTGACTCTCTCTTAGCTATAAATAAGAAGTCTGATTTTCCATCCAATTGATCATGGATATATGCCAAGAATAATATAATTATTCCGTAATAAATGAACTATGTTCCCGTCCATAATCTATCAACATAGCTTGAAAGACACATTCCTTATTTGCAGGAAAAAAATATTGCCCTGCAAAAATGTGGATTCATCGGGTGCCAAGTAACGTCTTCAGAATAATAGATGGTTGTGTGTGGCTAATTTTTGTTAAAGCCTTGATCAATATTGCGAATGATTTGGTATTATAAGTAAAAATAATATTAATGTCGCTGAAAATCTTACAACAAAGAATATGAGAAAAGAAAGGAACGATTTAGGTAGAACTATTAACAAAATTATCCATATTGATGATGTAACTCAAAGTAAGTAAGTCTACTGATGATGATACGACAATGATAGTATCAGTATTGAAAAAACAAAGTATTTTATATTAAAAGTATTATTGGTCACAGTTCTGATTATCATAAACAATATATACATAATATGAACAAATTAGTTCAAAAGTAGATCGAGATGATCTGTATTTTTGCTTAAGAATACTTTTATTTCGCTACAAAACTATATTCATCTGATTAAATATCATGACATTATTTTTCAACGTTAAAATTGTTTTTCAATATCTATGATCACGGGAAAACTAAGTTCTTTTCTTATATTCATTGTTAGAATGATGATAAATATAATATTACTTAAGCCGAATTGAAGATACATAAATAAATACAACTAAAATAATAGTGTTTATGCTTTTGGCTAGAGACTGCTTACAAAATGTTGTCCTAGTCTCAATGTTCGTTAACTAACTTAGAAGCTGCCACCTAAGTGATATAAAAAAAAATGTATTTAAAATTAACTAAAAGAGCTGTAACAATATTTTTATTGTTATGTCCTAACAACATCAAGCCATCTACTTGTATAATGACTCCATTATTTTCAATAGAAAGAGGCTTGAGGTTCACATAATTTACATTAAGTTTAGTCTCTTATAGGTGCTCATGTCAAATTAATGTGAATATTTCAAATTAACTCTGTCATTAAAATAGTCTTCATTTACAAGTTTATATTTTTTTTTATACCACTAAGGTGGCAGACAAGCACACGGCCCACCTGATGGGAAGCGGTTACCGCGGCCTATGGACATGTGAAACACCAGTGGCATCACACTCGCGCTGCCGACCCTGTAAAGGAAAGGGGATGGGAAAGGAGTTTGGGTGGGGGATGGGAAAGGAGTTTGGGAGGGGATGGGAAAGGAGTTTGGGAGGGGATGGGAAAGGAGTTTGGGCTCCGGCACTCTCACTCACTAAACGGAACGCAACAGTTCAAATACTGTTACTTGGCGTCGATATTCTGTGAGAGGGTGGTGCTTCCCCGGTCGAGTCGGCCCATTCATGCAACGGCCAAAATAACTATTGCTTGACTCTACCACCTTATCCATATTTATGTAATGTCAAGTATTACATACTATGAAGACATTTATTTTCCCGGAATGATTATTGCTAATCTAAATATTTTAACCAAAAAATATATAATTCAACTAAAATCATTGACACGTATAATGATTTTTTGTTATAAAAAATGAAAAAAAAGATTATGCTGATGATCAAAAACAGATTTCATCAATAGTTTAGAGACTACATGTATTGTAACATTTAGAAACAATCCGTGTGTTCTTAGTTGGCAATCTGTGCCAATTCTTTTATAACAAAAACCCCATATTGGTCTTTCCGTCGACATTAACAGAGATTGGAATACATTATGGCCCTATCAAACTAATTTAATTAAGTTTTGCAATAACAGACTCAGCATCATTCATCAATCATTAAATGCCATTGCTTTTGTGCCTGCTTGAAACAAAATTAAACATTTTAAAAACAGTTTCATACATTAAATTTGTTACCAGAAATGAATCTCCTCAACATGGACGCGGAGAACCGCGTAGTGTTGAACGTGGGGGGGATACGCCACGAGACTTACAAGGCGACGCTAAAGAAGATCCCAGCGACCAGACTGTCACGGCTTACAGAGGCGCTCGCCAATTACGACCCAGTGCTCAACGAGTACTTCTTCGACAGGCATCCTGGAGTCTTCGCACAGGTCCTAAATTATTACAGGTGAGTGGTGAGCCTAGTGAGTTTTGTTGATTTTTTTTCTCTTAAAGTTAGGAAAGTAGCAATAAGAACAAGCAATAATAAAACGATCGTCATGTTCTGCGAAATACAAAAACTTAGGTAAGCTAGTCATCTATAAAGAAAGAGTGGCGCAAAAACTGTCAAAATCATTTCAACAGGAAGACCTATAGAGAGACCAAAATGATACACGAAACGCTTCGGTTACACATTTATTATGCGTACAGCTAAGGTGTGGAATTGCCTGCCTGAGTCTGTGTTTCCGGAAAGCTATAACCTCAGAATCTTCAAGTGAATACCTATTCACTCGAGACTTGAAGAAGACTTCTAGGCAAACGTGATCCATCGTAGACCACTTTGTCATTCATAAAAAAATGCAAGTATAATTTGAGAATGATTTGAGAAGTCTGAGCTAGTTTACACATTCAGTTTACATTTTGCTTAGTTGTGGGGTTATAACATATAAATACGAATAAGGATTACCTTCCTTAATTGGGTTTTTAGGTTGAAGAAAAAAACATTATTTTTCTTTTACAAATTCATAAGATGCGAGCAGCCTTGAGGCATACATGCATAGTATCTAAATAAAAAACGGACATAAACATTCTATTACTCCCATAATTTACGTGTTTATATTATTATTATCCCATAATTTCAAATAATATTGTATTACTAGTCGCAAGCCGCGGTTTTATCTTGCCCTTCTAACATGCAGCCACACAGAAATTACGTTATTGAAAAAAAAGTTTTCCAATATCACTGGCTGGCCACATCTGTTGAAGCAAGAACGACCATTGGAGCAAATGAGTCCTAGAGTAGCGACCGCTAATCGAAAAACGGAAAGTGAGACGCACTCCAGCCAGATGGATTTGGTGATCTGAATAAGATAGCTGGAGTAGAATGGATGTGGAAGACGGAGAATCGAGTGATGTATCCAGCAGTAATTGATTTACTGGTTCATAGCTAAAACGCCCTAAGTGATATCGCGTTTTCATAGAATAATTGACCCTAATGACATCAATACGTAATGATTCCTCGTTTTTTACCAATATCACGTGAATTTTTCGCCTTTTAGCTATCGAATTATCTAGGTAGTTTTTAATAAGTTGCACTCCACGAGTAAAATACAATAATAGTATAATATAATAATAAAAAGATAGATGCGATCGTTGCTGTTTCAAAGTCAACTTAATAGAATTTGTGAAACAAAAGAGTACTCGCTTTGTGAGTGGTAGAGTCAAGCAAACAGTCATTTTGGCCGTTGCATGAATGGGCCGACTCGAACGGGGAAGCACCACCCTCTCACAGAATATCGACGCCAAGTAACTGTATTTGAACTATTGCGTTCCGTTTGGTGAGTGAGAGTGTCGGAGCCCAAACTCCTTTCCCATCCCCTCCCAAACTCCTTTCCCAACCCCTCCAAAACTCCTTTCCCATCCCCTCCCAAACTCCTTTCCTTTACAGGGTCGGCAGCGCGAGTGTGAAGCCACTGGTGTTGCACACGTCCATAGGCCGCGGTAACCGCTTCAAACCAGGCGGGCCGTGTGCTTGTCTGCCACCTAAGTGGTACAAAAAAAAAACTCAACGATGAGAAATAAATAAATACTCTACGACATTCTACACACCGCTTTCTAGACCAAAAGTAAGCATAGTTTAACTAACTTGTGTAATCGGTTCCAGAATGTGGATAAACGTACTTATAATTTTTATTTTGTAAATACCTACAGTAGGGCGCGGGTTCGATTCAAACACCCAGACCAAAGCAAATAGATATATTCATGCATACAAATATTTACATTGAGCGGGAATCGAACCCGCGCCCCCTATCTTAGCTGTCAAATGCACTACCGCTACGCCAAAGAGGCCTCTATGGCGTAGCGGTACTGAAATTTTCTTACAAATTCATGAGTTCATTATTCCTATAATTTAATAGCTATTTCCATTATTTATATTTTGTTTGAAAGTTGATTTTACAACTCTGTATTAAATTTTGTTTTTATTGGCTGCTTGATAAATTAATTCGATCTTCAAAAACAGTACTTCCTAAATGCTATCCATTTTGATGATAAATTTCGTATTACTTAACAGCTGTCACTTTTCAAAAATGTAATAAAAGTTGCTGTGTAAAGCACAGCGGAGTTCTTGTGCGCGGTGTTTGATTGCGTGTTAGTAGGATGTTAAAATAAAAGATCGATAGCAGTTCAATTGGTACTTATTTAGTTTAATTTACACGCAATTTATAATTATCACTTATCACAAACTATGTTAACTTATTATGAACTATTTACACGTGGGGTTAGACAGAGATTGACTTAACGACTAGCAATAACTATTTACAACTACGTATTTCGATCGTGCGGCGATCAATGACGCATGCGGTGAGGAGCGCTCGCGACGGCGTACTGAGCTACGGTCTGTCGGCCGGTTGAATTTATGAGTACAGCGCGTTACATCACGTATCATGCATCATTGCTGTCTAAAAAAAGGGACAAAAAACTACCACATAAGAGAAGGAAAGAGATGGTAATAGAATTAGCATGTATGATGCAGGTTGCACCATCTGAACTTAAATCTAATTTAATTAATTTGTTCGAAAGTTTTAACTCTTTATGGCTAACTTAAAATTTAACACGATTATTTAAAACAAACATTCTAACGTATAACAGTATTTACAAGCTTACTTATGGCTAAGGTTATATACTCTGTCGCGAACATTTCTCCCGCCGTACAGTCGTGCGTTCTGTTACACGGGCCTTCTGAGATGACGTTTTAAAAAAAATACTTTTGATTTTAAACACTTTTACTTTACATACACTGAATCACTTTTACAGAAGTGGAATTTCAAGACTTAGAATAAAATGGAAACGGCGAGTGTTCAAATCGAGAGCTTGCAGAAGACTGGCTAATCCTATGCACTACAGTGCTCATCTTGACATCTGATACCTAGGGGAGAAATGCCTAGGTCGGCCAAGTCCCATACATAAGGGATTCGTAACAACCCCCTGGTTAAGAGGAAACTTACCCCAAAGGAAAGTTTCCGGAAAACTAGTCAATACGCAAACGAGGTCGATTTGATGTTGTTTCCAACTCGATATTAGAGTCCTCATTTTGTTCACTAATTACTATAGGCTCTTTCGATTTTGTACACTTTCCCTTTTTACAAAAGTATATAAAAACTAAAACTAACCACGAAATTACAGATAATACACTAAGGATTGGAAAACTTATATGTTTATTAAAATTATTTGAAGTTTGTACAGAATTAAGTTTATCTACGAGTTGGTTTGATACAATCTTAAGGTCTTTAAGGTTATCTAATTTTACATTACTTATTTGGAAAGGAGGAAGGTTTAATTTGTTTACACGCTTAATATTACAACAACTATCATTAATAATATTAAAACTAGAAGAAACCATTGGTAATTTAATAGTAGGGGCAGTTTCTCTTACTAACCTAGTGTTTTTACAATAAGCTGCGCAATTATTTGGAATATTTAAGATACCAGTACCAGATATTACAATTTCCGGTACTATACTATTTGAACATTCAATAGTAAGTTTTGTAGGTTTGGATTGTACAAATATCCATTTGTTGTTATTTAATTTATGCCAGATATCAATATTACCATGAAGAAATCTATACTGACAGTTTTCTGGCAATGAGGATACAGCTTTAGTAATTATATCTATTTCACAATATTGATTTCCTGGCACTGTATAAATTTCAGATATTTTACAAAGGTACATTTTATAAGATATATCTTTACAACTATTCAAATCTTTTATAAATGTAAATGATGATTTGTCTGTGCTTAAAGCTAAGAATTGTTCAGTGGGTAAAACTAAACTATAAGAGTTTGGTTTTCCTGAATTATGTGGGATTGGCAATGGAATATTCTTATATAAATTATATTCTAAGGCACTTACTAAGGGTATACGGATTACAAATATTAATTTGTTATCTAAATAGTAGCAAACTAACTCAGCAATGTTAATTAAAGTATGAATATTATTTAACTCTAACTTAACAGGAAAATCCTTATATTTAGGAATTACTTTAAGGTTACTTACAATGTCATTATATAATTGACGAGGAGTCAAAATTGATGGGTGAAGAGTGTTACTTTTTACAAATAAAATAGAATTTAAAATATCTTCCACTTTAAAAGAAAGAGTGTATAAATTGGAACTTAAGACATTTAGAACATTTTCTAATCTAATTTTAAAACTATTATTTAATATAATCGTGGATACATTATTAAATGACAATGTCATTTTATCAATGACGTCGGTCAATTTTGCTTGATTGGAACATAATTTGTGTAGGGAACTATTTATGTTAGATATAGCTGACTGAGACACAATAATACTTTCTTTGACTACTTCTGTAATTTTCTTTTCATTGTTAGATAATATTTGAATCGCATTATTATAATTTTCAGCATCATCTTCATCTAGAGTGCCGAATACGTGTCTAAAAATAACACCTACACCAGAGATCCAAGCGGATCTTTTAGAGAATTCGTTTGAAATGATGTGGGAGAATGATTCGAAGTCGCGTATAATATCCGCATACAATGAGTTTAAAGGTTCTAGCATATTTCGACATTGGTTTTCATCCATTTCTTCATTTTCCCGACATTCAAACCGAACTATATTAAATGCATTATGGATATTTTCAATATGGCTTTTAAAGGCGGAGACATCTATGGGTATAACGACGTGAAATTGATCATTTACTACTTTGAGAGTGCCAACGGGATCGAAGAGTATACCAGGACCCTGGGTGATGTATTCAACGTATTGGTTTTCGCTGGTTGCCATGACAATAGCGGCCTTCAGTCTGCAATCGTAAGTTATAAGAACTAGGTTAATTAATTTATAAAAATAGGAATAAAATATTTCCTCTAACCGTTCAGATGCGCTGGCTTTACTTCGTCGAAATGGTGTTTGACATGACGCCGATTGATCAAAAGAGATAATGTATTGTTTCCGTGGACTTGAACGACTTTGTACGGGCCCTTCCAGACAGGTGATAAAGCCTTACGTAATCTCAAATGGTTTCGCAAATAAACATAATCACCGACTTTATATTGGACCAAGCGAGTTTGTCTGTCGTAATATGTTTTGGATCTTTCTTTCGAAGCTCGTATATTTTCAAGCGCCTTTTCACGGGAAATTCTGAGACGGTGTTGAAGCATTTTAATGTAATCAGGATAGGTAATATTAGGAGAAGGATCAAAAACTGAATCAGGGATAAATGGTTTATGGCCGAATACGAGCTCATAAGGTGTAAAGCGAGTTGTTGTATGGACACTACTATTGTATGTTAGCATGGCAGTGTATACGAATTTGTGCCAATCGGTTTGGTTTTCGTTAACGTAAGATTTTAAATATTCCTTCAAAGTTGAATGGCTTCTTTCAAGAGCCCCTTGGGTTTGAGGTCTGTAGGGAGATGACCAGATTTGTTTTACTTTCAAAAACTGACAGGTTTGTTTAAATAAATCAGCAGTGAAATTGGTTCCTTGGTCTGTAAGTATGATTTTAGGAATTCCGAAAAAGGATATAAAATGTACTAGACACTCACACGATTCTTCTGCAGTTGCATTGGAGATGGGATAAGCGATGGAGAATTTGGTCAAGTCATCTTGGAGAGTAAGTATAAATTTAAGGTTGCGGAGACCAGCTTCGGGCAAGGGCCCTACTATGTCTAGGCTAATTCTTTCAAATGGGCGAGTTGAAGTTGAGGTAATTTGCATGGGGGATCTATTGATACCACGATATGCTTTATTTGCTTGACACAGAGTGCAGTTTTTCACGTAATTTTCTATGTCTGACCTCATGTTTTTCCAGTAATAGCGTTCTTTGATTCGGTCAAACATTCTGTTTGAACCAAGATGGCCCGCAATGGGTATGTTGTGATTCTCTTTCAAGATTTTTGCTATTTCTGAAGGTACAGGATATATAATAGTATTATGATGTACATTAACCTTAATGTTAGTATTATTAAATAAATACATAAGCATACCGTAAATTTTAACAAAAGAGAGACTTTCGAATGCGTTTTTAAAATCTGAGATTGCTATTTCATTAATGTCACCACAGAGAATTATATCATCTCTGGTGGTTTTTAGAGTTTTAAAGATATCGGGATATGTGCAATTGTCAAAATGATGAACTTTTGTGAATAGTAAATAGTAGGTTTTTCCTCTTAAATTTAATTTTTTGAATGTATGAAGTTCTATTTCTTCCTGCAAGACGCTATTTAATTCTTCTGGGGTAGAGAGCACGTCTGTGAGATAGGGGTTAGATTCGTCGAGGTCTACTGATACGGGAATAATTATTGTTTTAGCATTGCTTTTTAATAGGGTTTCGTTATGTTCTGCGATATGAGTATTATAAGTTTCGTTTTTATTAGCAATCGATTTTAGGAAATCAGAGTATTCATTACCGTGATTAGTGGGAGATTGCTCTGCTGATTCAGGTGTGTCAACGGGAATAGGAGGATTTGGAGAGTCTATTGGAGTAGGGGGAGTTCTGAGGTCAAGGTCTAGATTTGGGCTAGGATCTAGCGCACCTAAATCGATTAGTTCGTCGAGGACATCTTGGGGTATTTCGAGTTCTGGGCTAGGATTAGGAGGATTGTTTATACCACTGGTGGAGGGTTCTGGATCTTGGGATACTGGATTAACTGGGAATCGTGACAACGCATCAGCATTACTGTTTATTTTTCCCTTTTTGTACTCTACTTCATAATCGAATTCTTCTAGTTTAAGTCTCCATCTCACTAATTTCGAGCCAGGGTCTTTACAATTAAATAGCCATTTCAAGGGACGGTGGTCTGTAACAATTTTGAACCGATGGCCATATAAATAAGGTCTAAATGTTTTGGTACCAAAGATAATTGCCAAGCATTCCTTCTCAGTTACGCTGTAATTGCTTTCGGCTTTATTCAGAGTTCGTGATGCATATGCAATAGGAAGATCATTTCCTATAGGGCCTTGGGATAATATGGCTGAAATTGCGTAATTTGATGCGTCGCATGTTAACACAAATGGCTTACTAAAATCGGGATAGGCTAGTATAGGAGCTGAAGTTAGGGCATTTTTAAGACTTTCGAAAGCTAACTGCTGTTCGTTCTGCCAATGGAAAGGGATGTTTTTCTTTAAAAGGTAAGTTAAAGGTTTAGCTATTTTGGATAGGTCTGGTATGAAACGGCGGTAGTATGAAACTAATCCTAAGAAAGATTTTATGTCTTTAGGGCATTTAGGTAAAGGGAATTCAGATACGGCTTTGATCTTTTCTGGGTTTGGTTTTACCCCTTTGTCTGTGATGATATGGCCAAGATACGACACTTCCTTACGAAAGAATTCGCACTTGTCAGGCTGGAGTTTCAAATTAAATTGGCGAAGTCTTTCAAAAACTTCGGATAAGTGTTTTAGGTGAAGGTCAAGGTCAAATGAGTGAATTACAATGTCATCTAGGTATACAAAGCATTGTATACCTTGTAAGCCTGACAAAGCAGAGTTCATTAACCTTTGGAAGGTTGCGGGGGCGTTTTTGAGCCCAAACGGCATACGGGTGAATTGGAAATGACCCTGTGGGACTGAGAACGCGGTTTTGGGTGCATCTTCTTCTGTCATTTCAATTTGATGGAAACCGGAAGCTAAATCTAGGGTACTGAAGTATTTACTTTTACCTAATTGGTCTAAAATTTCCGATATGTTTGGTATTGGGTAAGAGTCTCCTATTGTGATATCATTGAGCTTGCGGTAGTCTATTACTACGCGCCATTTACGTTGGCCTGAGGCATCTATTTTCTTCGGAACTATCCAGATTGGGGAAGACCATGGGGACATTGAAGGTGTAATTATACCCTCATCGAGCATCTTTTTGATTTGAGATTCTACTTCTTGCTTGTGAATTTCTGGGAATCTATATGATTTTGTATTGATTGGAATGGATGAAGTAGTACGAATTTCATGTTGTAGGACATTAGTTGTAGTTAATTGATCACCAGGAAGATGAAATATATCGGAGTAAGTAGAACAGAGGTCACCTAGGGCATTAGCTTCTTCAGAATTTAGGTGAGAGACTCGCAATGAATTTAACACTTGTTCAGTTCGTTCTAGAGTATTTTTTTGATTTAGTTCTGAGTAAGACGAATGAAAACCATGTTATTGTCAGACTTTTCTAATGGCGTAATCTTTATCTTTAGGTTCGAGCTTATGCGTATCGGAGATTCAGATACATTGACAACAGATAGGTTTATTCTCGAATTAGGTTTTACTTTTACGATACAATTCGCTGTTAAAAGAGAATCAGCTATATACTGGTCAAGGACAAGGCCTTCTTTTATTTCGGGGTTGGACACGGAACATTCAATAATGGATTCTGTTCTAGCAGGGATAATGTAAATAGGCTCACAAAATTGCAACGTAAAGTTGGTTTTATTTATTACTAAAATACCTCCTGTATAGTCAATTTTACAATCTGAGTAAGCGAACAGGTCATTACCAATTATTCCATCATACGGGAAATCTATATTGGGAACTATGTGGAAATGATGGTGAACCGAGTTAATTTCAATTGGTATGTGGCCTAACGTTTTCATTGGGTTTCCTGTCGACCCTAAACCATGAAAAGTTAAAATATGATCTGTGATAGAAGGCATTTTTTCGATAGCACTTATTTTTAAGAGACTTATAGAAGCACCGCTGTCGACGAGGAGTTTAAGAGGTTTACTAGAAACAGAAGTCAGAACTTCTACATGAGGTAAGTATTTTTTTGTAGGATTTTTGATTATATTATATGTTTTGAATGTATCTTTTTCTGTTTCAGATGCTGTACAGGATGGACAGGATTTCGATTTGGGTTGGGGTATGTTGACAGGTGAAATTGGGATAGAGACGGAATCTAAACTGTGTTTATCGATACCATTGTAAGTATGTGATATATTGCCCGGTTTATGAGTGGATAGTTTGTAAATGGATGATTTGGATATAGGGATTTTGTAAGGGCCACTATGAGTTTGGGGCTGGTTACCCGGTTTGTTAGTGGATGAATTGGATACAGTGATTTTATAAGGGCCACTATGAGTTTGGGGCTGGTTACCCGGTTTGTTAGTGGATGAATTGGATACAGTGATTTTATAAGGGCCACTATGAGTTTGGGGCTGGTTACCCGGTTTGTTAGTGGATGGATTGGATACAGTGATTTTATAAGGGCCACTATGAGTTTGGGGCTGGTTACCCGGTTTGTTAGTGGATGAGTTGGATACGGTGATTCGATTAAGTAAGGCTTTAGTATCGGTTTGTCCGTTTTTTATGCCCGCACGATACTGAACGGGTAGGACTACTCGTTTAAATTATGATTGATTGCATCTTCAGGGCTCCATGGTTCTCCGACTTCGTCAATAGCATGAATAGGTTGGTTATTTCTACCGAAACTCGTCGACGGTTGGTTGGATTGTTGAAGTGGAGGGTTTCCAAAACGTTTATTGTTGTACTCGCGTTTTCGGCATTTGTCTATAGTGTGACCTACCGCTTTACAGTAGCGACACACGGGAGTAGTAGAGGTAGGCGTAGAACTGTGGTTGTTAGATCTGTTATTAGTACCCATACCATACTGAGTAGAGCTTCGATTTGGTTGAGATTGTCTTTGAAGTGAACGCCCTTGACTGAAGGAATTGTTGTAATTAAAAGAAGGGTTGCGTCTCAGAGTAGTATGTAATATTTTTTCTTCGGATGTTGCAAAATTGATTGCGTCATTCAAGCTTTCTGGGTCGCGACATCTAATAATGGTGGACAAACGGGGATCTAAACCACTAATAAAGGTATGCAATGCAAGATCCTGCATTGCAGCGACACGGCCGGCAAGTTCGCCCTTCTTTTTAGTAGGTATAGAAACATTGATTTCGGTCAAAAGTTTCGATAAACATGACTCGACTCGTAGTGCGAACTGGCTGACTGTTTCGGTGTTTAATTGACGACACTCTTGAAGGTCCGAGAGCAGTGCTGCATAATGTTTACGTTCCCCAAATTGGGATTTTAAAAATTCTTCTAGTTGTTGCCATGTGTCAAAGTCTTTAATGGCGCATGCACTTTCGGCACGGCCCTCAAGCTGGCTAAGTATATATTTAAGTAAAATATCCTGCTGTGCCGAAGCCGCGAGGTTTATGGCATTTCGGCAGTTATTTAGAAATGCATTTAATTTTTCACGGTTACCATCGAATTTGTTTATAAATTTGATTAAAACATTAATGTCAATTTCCTTAGGATCTTTCGACATGGTCGTAAGTGATGAACCGGTAGGTTTGTCTATAGGAGTCTCTGATTTTTGTTTGGCTTCTTTGGACATATCACGTCTGAGTTCCTTACAATAAAATAAAGCGATAAGACGCAGACGCTAAGGAATGCGATAAGGAGGCTATGTTGCACTGTTCTCGGAATTGAATTAGACTAACAATATATAACAATGTAATAATGTTCTAATGTAGAATGAATGTATTTAAATTAATTGATGAACACTTTTGTCACTTTTTTGTCTTCGGGATATAATATATTTTATAAATTCACTTGTACTGATCACGACGAAAAACTTCGACGTTAGGTGAGTATAGGTTTCAAAACTTACAGGAACACGGCGACTGCAAGAGTACCACGGGACATCTCGCAGCAGATGGTATACCTCTTTCGCTAAAGTAAGCGGGCTCAGGAAACAGCAGGAAACAGCGGTACACGCGCAGGTTTTGTACACTACGCGGCGATTCAGCGACACGGTTATAATACATATATGATAAAATATTTTGTAGAAATGAGGCGATCCAGGATTTCAAAAATCCCTTAAGCTGCCACCAATGTTACACGGGCCTTCTGAGATGACGTTTTAAAAAAAATACTTTTGATTTTAAACACTTTTACTTTACATACACTGAATCACTTTTACAGAAGTGGAATTTCAAGACTTAGAATAAAATGGAAACGGCGAGTGTTCAAATCGAGAGCTTGCAGAAGACTGGCTAATCCTATGCACTACAGTGCTCATCTTGACATCTGATACCTAGGGGAGAAATGCCTAGGTCGGCCAAGTCCCATACATAAGGGATTCGTAACAGTTCGACTGTATTATGGTCCATTACGTGTGAGCGATGGCAGGTCGACAGGCAGAACCACCAGCCTTTTCACAGGCCGACGCAGGAGACCCCCTCTAGTGCGCACATCAGCGACGCGTACGGCGCCGTCCGGTCCAGGGAAGACCTTGTCTACGACGCCTCGTGGCCACACATTTCTGGGTAGGTTGCCGTCTGCTATGATGACCAGGTCGCCTTCTTTGAGCGTCTCACCGTGGCCGTGTGCCTCCCGCCGGTGTTGTAACAGCGGGAGTGCTTCTCTGATCCATCTGGTCCAAAACACGTCGGCTAGGCGCTGTGAGGCGCGCCACATAGCTCTGCAGTCGGCATCACGTTCGGTGAAGGCCCCCGGCAGTGGGACCTTGGACGCGCCGCCCAGGAGTAGGTGATTCGGAGTCAGCGCCTCGTCGTCGTGCGGCGCCACAGATACGTGCGTAAGTGGTCGCGAGTTGACTGTGTGTTCGACTTCTGTGAGTAGGGTGTGCAGTACTTCTTCTCTGGGATGGCGTTCGTGAAGCGTGGCCATCAGTGCTGTCTTCACGCTGCGTACTAGGCCTCCCATGAACGGCGCGCTGGGTGGTATATAGCGCCAGTGGACGCTGCGTACGTCGGCTTCCAGCTTCATCGCCTCCAACGCAGCCCGTTGTAGCTCTACGTCGGCGCCTCGAAAGTTAGTGCCGTTGTCGCTCCATATAGTGTCTGGGCAACCGCGGCGTGCCATCATTCGTCGCAGCGCAAGTATGGCGGAGTCTGTTGAGAGTGATCCGGCGACCTCCAGGTGTACTGCCCTCGTAGTGAGACACGTGAATAAAGCGACGTATCTTTTTTCATGGTGTCTGCCCACCGTGACCGATAACGGGCCGAAATAGTCCACCCCTGTGTGGGTGAAGGGGCGCTGGTGGTGCGCCATGCGGTCGGGCGGCAGGTCGCCGGTCGGCGGCTGCGGTGGTACGGCGCGCCTCATGCGACAGGGTAGGCAGCGGCTCAGGACGGTACGTACTGTGGGTCGCAGGCGCAGGATCCAGTATCTCTGTCGTACTTCGTTCGTGACGCTCTCGACGCCGCTGTGATGCAGTTGCCGGTGTACCCAGTCGATGTACAGGCGGCAGTAGGGGTGGCTGCCATCCATTATGGCAGGTGACTGTTGTTCTGTGGTTAATTCGGCGGCCGCCGCGATGCGTGGGCGCAGGCGTAGTAGCCCCGCCTCGTCGACCCACAGGGCCAGCTGTCGCAGGCGGCTGCGGGGTGACACCGGCCTCCCGCCGGTGACGTCGTCCAGCTCGGCAGCGAACGCCTGCTGTTGCAGAGCGCGCACCCACAGCAGCTCGGCAGCGCGCGTGAGGTGCGCGGGCAGAGGCACGTGCGCGCGGGGAGAGGGCGCACTGGTGTGGGGCGCATGCGCGCGCTGATCGCGCGCCGGGCGTGGCTGCCAGGCTGCGTCGGTCTCGGTGCTCGGGCGCTACGCTTGCGCGCCGCGGCCGCAGTGTCCGGGCGTCGGCAGCGCTCGATGAATTGGAGCGCGCGCGCTGTGCTGCGTATCAGGCGCAGCCATGTCGAAAAGCGCTCAATGTTCGGGAGTGCGTCGGCCAAGCGTGGTCTGGTTGATCCCGTAGTGGTGGTGACTCGTTCCTCGCCGGTCTCGGTGCGTCGTAGCGGTTCGGGCTCCTGCGGCCATGTGACGTCGTCCTCGTACAAGAACGACGGGCCGCGGAACCAGCGATGGTCCGCCCCGAAGTCGGGCGGCACGGCGCGGGTTGCATCGTCAGCTGGGTTGTAGCGGGTGGGTACCCAACGCCACTCCGCGCCGGCGGTGTCTTCTTCGATCTCCGCCACACGGTGCGCTACGAAGGGCTTAAAGGTCCGTGCCCCCGCGCGTAGCCATGCTAGCACCGTGCGCGAGTCTGACCAGAACACGCGCCGATCGGGCCGGCGTTCATGCGCTTCTATTACAGCGCGCGCCAGTCTGCTTCCCAGTACTGCTCCCTGTAATTCGAGACGAGGTATCGATATTAATTTCAACGGAGTTACCTTGCCCTTCGCCGCCGCCAGCGTGACTCGTACTCGCCCTTCATTGTCTATAATGCGCCAATAAACGGCTGCCGCATATGCGAGTTCGCTGGCGTCGACGAATGTATGCAGTTCTAGGCGGACGGCACAGCTAAAGCCCATGTAATGACGTGGCAATTCTAAATTTTTCAGTAATGACAACGAGGCTAGCCATGCTGTCCATTTTGCCGCGATTTCATCTCCCAATTGTTCGTCCCACCCGACCTTGTGACGCCAAGTGTCCTGCATAATCTGCTTTGCCTGTATAGTAACCGGCGTGACGAGTCCGAGTGGGTCGTATAGGGACATAGCCGCTCGTAGTACCTCTCGTTTGGTCGGCGTGTACTCGGCGGATAATAAATTTGGTTTTACCTTACCGAAATTTAAGTTGAACCCTATTGTGTCGTTATGTGGTCGCCATATCAGCCCCAGTATCTTCTCGCTTTGATCCGTAAGCGGGATACTCTGAGGGGCGCCGCTCTCCGCGGCGGCTAGCCCCGCCAGCGCCGCGGGCTCGTTTGACGTCCATCTCTGTAGCTCGAAACTGCCGCGCTTGTGTACTAAGTCGACAGTTCGTACGACACGGTTCGCTTCTGAAACAGTTTTAAAACTTTGTAAGTAATCATCTACATAATGTTGTTTCACTATAGCGTCGTAAGCCTCAGGGTACTCCTCCTTGTCCTTCCATAGTAGACCGGTTTCATACCCGCCCCCCGGTAGCTGGCGTGTAGTTTCGCTGAGTATTTGCAACGCTCGAGCCTCCGGATCCGTCTGTGGGCGCCGCGGCGCTACCCCAGGAGACTCCAGACTAAAATGTTCTCTTACCAGGTCATCCAGGGCCTCGTCCTCGCCACTGACTCGTGCATGGTTCAGTCGGTGGACGCCACGCATCAATCGACCGCCCTTCTGCCGGCCGTGTAGCGCCCACCCCAGTGGCGTGTACGAGGCTATCGGTTGATCTGGTTTTCCACGCCTTACGTGATAGGCCAGGAGCAGGTTCCAGTTGTCCTGTCCTATCAGTACCGCTGGAGCCCCTTCCTCGTAAACCAGATGCTCCCTTATGTCGTCCAGATGGTCGCACCCTTCGAGGGCCCCCGCGGGCACCGATTGTGCCGATATGTCTAATGTTTTAATCGTGTGACCGCATACTGGCACACCAGTTAATTCTTTGCGGCCACGTAGTGTGAAAGACACGCGCTCAGAGGTAGCTACTTCAAACCGAGCGCCTGCCACGCCCTCAATGTGCAACGGTTGTACCGGGCCCCGCGCACCTATGCGCTCGGCCACGTCTGCGGTGATAAGCGTGATAGTGGAGCCATCGTCTAACATAGCAAATGTATCTACATCACCTTTGGGTCCCGAGGCACGCACCGGCAGTACCTTTAGGTAGGTACGCGTTGCCTTAGGCGCCCAGGTCGTCGTGACGACAGCTGCTTCAGCTTCCCCGCAGGTGGCGCTGGTGTCGCGGCGCAGGTACTCGTCATTATGCAGCATTTTATGATGATAGTGCGGACACCCGGTCTGCGCGCACTGCACTCCCTTGCACCTGTGCTTGAAAGAACGTTTACGCAAACATCTAAAACAAAAACCATGCTTACGCGCTATAAGCCACCTATCATTCACTGTAGCCTCTTTAAACTTAGAGCAATCTATTATCGCGTGACTCGAAGTTTCACACAATATGCACTGCGGTTTGTTACTATTACTCGTACTACTTGTACTGTTACTCGACTTTGCTTGGGTGGTAAATACTTTCTTTTTAACCGCCCGCGCTCCCGCCGGTGCCTCTTTAATATGCTCCGCCCTAGCATGCCGCGCGTTACTTTCCGCTTCTCTATCGAGAAAACGCGACATTTTAATAAGACCTGGTTCGTTGTTACCCACTGCGGCCTCAAAATCGTACCATCGTGATCGTACTAGCGCAGTTAACTTATCCTCTATCGCTCGTACCATCTCAGGATTATATAGGTAGTGGGTTCGATTTAACGCTACTACTGTAGCTACTATGTTTGTAACTTTACTCGCAAATATACAAATGTCCCGGGGATCGTCAGTCAGCTTGCCTAGGCTACGCAGTTTTTCTATTTCATTTATAACAATGGCGTCGGGACGCCCAAACCGCGCTTCAAGCTTTGACATTATGTACCCGGGCTGTGTGTTACCCAAAAATAAACACATAACACTTTCTTTGGCCACGCCCTGTAACGACTTACGCAACCTTGCTACATTTTCTATTATAGAAAAATATTTTTCCGTTTCAAAATAAGCGGTTCGAAAGGTAAGCCATTCGCTAACCTGCCCACTAAATTTTGGTAAATCTGTCATGAATCGCGGGGTTGCGTTGGGCGCGGTCGAGCGTGTGGCCTGCGCTATTGCTACAGCAAAGTCATTAAGGTTCATACTTACCTGCCGTAGAGCACGGCTCTGCGTGTCTACCTGTTCCGTAGGGCAGGGGTAGGTGGGCGGCCTGCAGCGCGGCGTCTCTGCGCGCTGAGGTGCTTCTCCGGCCGGTGTCGCGTACGTCTGCGACGCGCCCGGCATTGGAGCTGGATCAATGAGGACCGGCGGCTGGGCCCAGGCGCTCGGCAGCGGCGCGGGCTGTGCCATGAAGTCCTCCGTCTGTGTGGGCCCGTGGTTCTGTACGATCTCCTCTGCGGCCGTTGGCGCGTACGTCCGCGACGCGCCCGGTCCGCTCTCGGCGTCCGGCTGTGTTGTCACCGCAAGGTTCGCGTGTCTAATGGCGCGTCTCTGGCCGTCGACACGTGCGGACACTATGCTCGGATCCCGAGGTGGTGGAGATGGGGGTCCCGTTAGAGCTAACTGTCTGTTCGTTAAAGTCGAACTAACCCAGTCTTGTACTCTCTGTGACGTTCGTGAGTCTTCCTCGCTCGTCGCTTCTTCCTCAGAGCTCTCCTCAGCCTCTAGTGCGGCCAAGCGAGCGGCGGCGAGCTCCATGCGTGCCTGTGCTAACAATCTCTGTCTAACCTTGGAGCGGTTGCTTCTATGCGATCCTCGACCCGACTTGTGTACGGGCTGTTGTCCGCTGGTGGGCCGGCTTGTCGGTGGTTGCGGTGGTAGGTACACTTCTACTGGCGAAAGTGGCCGCGGCAGCTCCTGGGGGACTCGTTCGCTCCCCGTGTTCAAGGACTCTGTAGCCGCGGTGTCTGTGCCCGACGGGTTCGACCGGTTCGTGGTCGTTGTTCTTCCCGTCGGATTTGACGTCTCCGTACCGCTGGTCATAGGTGTGACTTTAGTACCGCTCGTTTCGCTCTCTGCTACTTTAGAGCGGGATGTAGCTGATCGCGTTACAACCATGATTGAATAATGATAATTACACTGCTTTAGGTATTTCAGTACTTACCGCGCACAACACACTTGTATTACCACTTATGGACCGGCTCAGGATCCGTCTCGAAGGACCAGCTGTAAAGCACAGCGGAGTTCTTGTGCGCGGTGTTTGATTGCGTGTTAGTAGGATGTTAAAATAAAAGATCGATAGCAGTTCAATTGGTACTTATTTAGTTTAATTTACACGCAATTTATAATTATCACTTATCACAAACTATGTTAACTTATTATGAACTATTTACACGTGGGGTTAGACAGAGATTGACTTAACGACTAGCAATAACTATTTACAACTACGTATTTCGATCGTGCGGCGATCAATGACGCATGCGGTGAGGAGCGCTCGCGACGGCGTACTGAGCTTCGGTCTGTCGGCCGGTTGAATTTATGAGTACAGCGCGTTACATCACGTATCATGCATCATTGCTGTCTAAAAAAAGGGACAAAAAACTACCACATAAGAGAAGGAAAGAGATGGTAATAGAATTAGCATGTATGATGCAGGTTGCACCATCTGAACTTAAATCTAATTTAATTAATTTGTTCGAAAGTTTTAACTCTTTATGGCTAACTTAAAATTCAACACGATTATTTAAAACAAACATTCTAACGTATAACAGTATTTACAAGCTTACTTATGGCTAAGGTTATATACTCTGTCGCGAACATGCTGTTTGTTAGCTTAATGTTGTCTCATTCATACACAAAAAAAAATCATAAAATTTGGACTTGTCATTCCTAAAAAAAAAGCAAAAGTGTTAGTACTGAAAATTGGGTTTCCTCCAATATCTTCAAGAAAAACGGCAACTTCATATGTAACGACCTAATATTTTACTTACCATAAAGAGATATATTACTTGACATTGACAAAATTACACCAAATCTGTTGCAGAATGGAGCAATTATGTCAGTGATCTAGCAAACAAGATGATAGAAGTAGCCGATACCGGTGAACTCGTATAAAAGGTTCCGTACTTTTAACATTTAGATTATTACAATATTATGTTAATCTCGATATAAATAAAAAGTATTAATTTAAAAATAAATTTTCTAGTATGTACATAACAATCCAAATCAAATGAGCCCAAACATGACCGGTTTATCTTGTTCAGTTCAGAAGTTCCTATGACCACCAACCGTTTCCATCTTCAGACCTTAGATATCATATAGTATCAGATTATTTACTAAGACAAAACAAATGAGCCCTAACTCGATTGTTTTATCTCCTTTGGTTCAAGAGTTCCTATCGACACCGAAAATACGCAAATATACCAAATTTGAGTCCAATCTACGGTCAGGTAGGTAAGCACATCAAATATAAATCATGTAGCAGAGAATACAGCAATATGCCTTTGAAAACAGAAGGATATTGCTGCATTCCCCCCCCCCCCCACACGACTCATAAATAACAATTTTACTCCTTTATGGGAGACTGGTATCTGCACTAGGAAATCCTGTCACACAGGTTACCAGGCCCCTTACAAGATAAATGAATAACTACTTAATTTAGTGCAAAATTAAAGATTGTTCTGTGCAAAGAGACAATTCAAAAGAATAGAACTGCGCACGTATATAGGATCTATAAGAAAGTTTTTGCATAGTGTATGTATGTGTGAGAGAGTGAGTGAAAGGTGAAGTCGTGTGTAAGTGAGTGTGAGGGTGAATATATGGGTGAATATGTGGGTGTGTGTGTGTGTGTGAGTGTGTGTATAAGTGGTTCTAATTGGGCTTTTAAGATTTCACCCATACAAAATAACAAAAAAACAGACCAAATTAAATAAAAGCTTGTAATGTACTGTGTTTAGAAAGATTTCAATATACCCATTCAATGGAACTGATTTATCATTTTTGTGTACGATTCTCTTAAGTAGCATATTTTTATTCTGCGCTCGGATTTACGGAGCAGAAAATAGGCCGCGCGATTTCTAAGCGTGAAGTAATGGATCATTAAGTCACAATGATGGTAACACTAACCTGTCGTATTGACATTTCAAAACGTAGTAAGTTCTTGTATTTTATCAATTCAGTAGGTACAATGAATGAAATGCCCTGCCTGAGTCTATGTTTCTGGAAAGTTAAACTGGGAGTGTTCAAATTTAAAGTGAACAGGCTGCTTTTAGGCAAGCGTGCTTCGCCAGGGACTACCGACCTCCATGATCGGGGCCTGAGGACGGCAGTTGGCCGCCTCGCCGTCCTTACAGAAGCAGGCCGTGGCGGAGGCGTGTCGTGTGTGCCCTACACACGCCTGCCAACTCACCGAAGCGGGATAAAACCCGACCCCACCAGGCGAGCCCGCGGTGGCGGCCAAAGTCCGCCGGCAACCCTGGGGTTATCCTTTCGAGGGCTTACCCGGGGTGCCCGGCAACGGACACTTGGGGAGGACACCGTGCGGTTTTAGTCGAGACACGACATAACCACCCCCGCTGGCCGGCGGGGGGGTATCCGAATTAAAAAAAAAAAGCGTGCTTCGCCATCGCATCATCACTTACCAATAGGTTATCTCATCTTCAGACGCGAGCCTATTTCCGTAAAAAAATGGTTCCCAGCGAATCTATACGTCCATGAAAACTGAAGTATTTTTAATGTTAAAATAACAGCTTTTCAGTGAATACATATGAATGTATACAAATACACGATACTTACAACAAAAATACATTTTATTACACTATTGTCTGTCCGTCTTTCTGTCTGTTTGAATTAGATAATCTCTGGAACGGCTGTGCCGATTTTGGCGGGACAGATAGCTTTTATTATCAGGCGTAACATAGGCTGACATACATGCAAGTACACGCGGTTGTAGTCACGGCCACTGTTTATCCTACAAATATTATAAACGCGAAAGTTTGTGAGTAAGTATGTATGTATGTATGTCTCTTCGTTGCTCTTTCACGCAAAAATGGCTTATAGATTATAGTCCAGATTAAAACATAGGCTTGTTTTTATTCCGGGAATAGGGTCCCATGGGTTGCGGGAACGGGATCAGAATTCAACGCGGGCGGAGCTCCGGGCAACAGCTAGTAACACACACCTCTGACTTCTCGTAGTTAAGTGTGTATTAAAAATGTTAATTATCGCTCGCGTATAAAAAAAAAACAATCTAAATAAATATATAACAAAGTCGTGTCAGTAATGACCGCGATGAGCTCTAGAACGGGTGGACCGATTTTCATGATATTTGATTTGATTTGTCTTCGCCTATACTGTGCCTTTTTGTGTTCTTTTTTACCTTAATCTCCAAGGTTACCCCCACCAGTGAGGGGATTCATGCCCGTAAGATGGCAATAGGCTCGCCCCCAATTACATTGGGACCTAAACATAACTGGCAAATCGTGGGTGTGTAATACACATCTGCCTACCCCTTTAGGGCTACAGGCGTGAAGTTATGTGTATGAGTTTGAATGAAAGAATGAAAGTTAGCATAGAGATAGCCTAGAATAGCACATAAGCCATATTTATAACTTGATTAGGTTCTTATGGGGTACGAGAACCACGGGAACAGTTGAGTGGGCGAATGACACTTATATACTTTGCAGGGAGTCATGCGACATTATTATACGATGACGACCTCTGTGGCGTAGCGGTAGTGCATTCGACTGCTAAGCCAAAGGTTGCGGGTTCGATTCCCGCTCAGTCAGTCAGTCTCGGTCTGGGTGTTTCTATGTATAATATGTATTTATTTACAAAAAAAGTATTTAAGTATGTTTATCCGCATTCTGGAACCCATATGATTAGCTCCGCTCAGTTTGGGTCTAGATGGCGTTGTGTACTTTGTCCTACAATATTTATTTATTTATATCTTAAATAATGACTTCATAGTATAAAACAAAGCCTAGCCAAAAAAAGTATCTGTCTGTTCCTATGTATGCTTAGATCTTTAAAACTACGCAACGTATATTGATACGGTTTTTTTAATAGACAGAGTGATTCTAGAGGGAGGTGTATGTATAATACATGCATAATATCACGCGGGCGAAGCCGTTAGCGTACGCTAGTTGCTTATAAAATATTTACTCTAAAGTAAAAATATTATATAACCGCGGTAGCCTAGTGGTATGGGTAAAGGACTGCTGAGACGAGGTCTTGGGATCGATCCCAGGTATTACCATGGCACACACCAATGACTTTTCAATGCTTTTCGAAGTTATGTGTGTATTTATCGCAGGTTTATAAGTGCCCGGTTAATGGCAATAGGCTCGCCACCTATTACATTGGGACCTAAACATAAACTGGCGAAATGTGGGTGCTAGCACCTCTGCCTACCCCTTCGGGGATATAGGCGTGAGTTTATGTTATGTTATGTTATGTTAAAAATATTATATTAAGTTATAAAATTAAGAATTTCAAGCCGTTCTTCTTCAGTCATCTGAAATATATTCCAACCTCAGGACTTGGGGTCCAAATTCTGCTAATCCCACAAAGGACGTGTATGTCAACCACGACATTTGGTTCGTTGCTTCGGCCTCAAGCCTGCGGTGGTTGTAAAGGCTCGACATATAAATTTTTCAGCAACACATTTTGTAATTTCGAAACGGTCGGTGTGTAATTTCGGAACCATTTTTAGAAGCTATATATTCGTTATTCTTTATGAAATATAAAATAAATTAAAAGTAACAATTAGTTCTGAAAACAGGGTGTAGAGTACCCTACCGTCCTTGAGGCCTTTTTTACGTGGGGAATGCTGTTACTCACGGCACCTCCGGCTATGGGGCAATAGCCGGAAATCGTGTGTGGGACTCTCCCATCCAACAGCCGGATGGGCATACCCACTAAACCCCACGGAGCGCCATGCTCTGCGCCTTGTCCGGGGGGGGGGGGCTGAAACTATGCAAGAATACTTCTATGGCGATCCCCCCTAGCGCGTACACCTTTGAGAGACATCCTTGAGGCCTGTAAGTCGATGCACCAGCTAAACAGCGGACGAGGGTCTGGTGCAGGTCTCTCAGGGTTGGAAGCTCAGATGGCAGTCGCACCTGGAAAAGCCTATACACTAATCAGAAACAATAAGCGAGCCTCGGGCTCTAAAGTACAAAGATTGGATGCAACTAAGTAATCTCTATGAGGATAATGCATCAGTTTTGAAAATAAACTTATTACTTTTTTTAAATAAAAAATAAATAAAATCATACTGTACCTTTTTTTCAGGACTATTGTAGCCAATAAGCCTGATATAGTGGTGATTGATCGATCAGAGCGTCTCGCAATAGTTGTTGACATCACCATCCCCCATGATGACAATCTCGTGGAAGCCGAAAAAGACAAACAAATAAAATATTTAGATTTGGCTGACGAGATTATCGACATGTGGGATGTGGATTCAGCAATTATTGTTCCGATAGTCGTATCGGTTCACAGACTGATTGCCAAGTGCCGCGATCAATATCTCAAGAGGCTTGCGTTAGGCAGTTGGATCAAGGGCTTGATGCAAAAGGCAGTGCTCCTCGACACGGCACGTATTGTGAGGAGATTCCTCTGTCTGGAGCCCTAACCACCGGTAGCTTGTCCCTGTCCCCGATGCTGGTGGCTCACTATTTTTTATATTTTAAAATATATTTGTTTTTATATAGAATGTATTTAAAAAAATAATTTATATGTATTTTGAAATTTAATAAATAAAATAATAATATAATTTATTGCAGATCATGTTTAAGTCCATAGTGTGGGTATATCAGTAACAATCTGCTTAGAATCGAGAAAGTAATCGATGTACTAATAATACTAACATAAATTGTTAGTATTATTAGTACATCGATTACTTTGAAACATTTCCAATAAAATATTTCCATAAAACTAAAACTCGAAAAAGTCTAACAACATAACATAACTTCACGCCTGTATCCCCGAAGGGGTAGACAGCGGCAAATTACACACCCACGATTCGCCAGTTATATTTAGGTCCGCGCACATTACTAAGCGAGTGACAATTAACATTTTAATACACACATAACTACGAAAAGTCAGAGGTGAGTGCCCGGGGCGACTGGGGATCGAACTTGAGACCTCGTCTTGGCAGTCCGTTACGTATGCCACTTGGCTATCGCCACATTTCACAAGTCTAACAAAAGGATCCGAAACCATGGGATACTGGTTTTTACTAAGTCCGACACAAAAGCAGTCTTAGACTAGAGGATATAAATCAATGGCGGTTAAATATAGTTCAGGATTAATCAATCTAAGTCATGTTAAAGGATTTGAACCGCAATTTATCGAGGTTTGCTCAAGTTTAGTTCTTGACGGGGATATTAATTGGAGTTTCCAAGTTTAAAGGACTAGATGTTGCCCATGACATCGTCGGCGTTAAAATCGGAATAAAACAAGGTATGTTTCCTTCTGCAGTTTCGAGCCCAACATGTATTACGTTACCTATTTCATAGTTATATTTTCAAACATTTATCATGATTAAATATAATATATGTCTACATGTGACATTGAAATAAATTTTACCCGGTTCCCTAATATAATAGCGTGATGATATTTATTATCAAAGGTTGAATCTCTCATCAATCTTTTTTTTTTACACGTAGGTAGTTCTGTAGTGGGGTGTGTGTTGGGTAACCTCCTCGAGTGTCGCTCCGATTCCGATCCCGCTGCAGTCCGGGGGGAACGGAATCGGAGCGGCCGGTACACCCTGGGCGGCGGTCAATGGCTTCCCCTTCACCCCTTCATAGGGTTGGCATTGATCGTCGGCCAATACCCAACGTGGCGGGAACACATCGCTCTCCGTACTCCTCTGCTTTCAGAGGAGACAGGATGAGCGATGCTGTTAGTGGTGAGATGGCCCAGGGTCAGTCGAGGTGCGAGGGATATGCTCTATGGGTAACCTTACACCCCGGCGTCTGAAGACCCGAGACGGCGTGCGGTTTTAGTCGGTGCAAGCCCGACATAACCGCCCCCGCTGGCCGGCGGGGGGGTATCCGAAGGGATTTCCGCACGATAAAAAAAAAAAGTTTCGAGATTTCATATTTTACTGCTCAACACCTTTTAGCCATAGCGTGATGATTTATTTAGTCCGAACGTTAACTATGTCCGAGTTATATATATATATATATACATATATAAACGAATGATCAATAGTAGATTTGGGCGATTTTACCTTGCCGCTCCTATCACACTTATAATAGCGGGACGATATATAGCGCAGTTTATGACCGTACCCTAGAAGAATATTCATGCAAAATTTCAGCTGAATCTGATTAGCAGTTTTGAAGTGATGCTCGGATATCAATCATTAAAAAAAAGCAGACAAACACACAAAAATTCTAAAATTCACATTTTAGGCATCGGTATCGTGCAGGCCTGGGGGTGGCAGGTGAGGCCGCCTGTCACCCCAGCAGAAGCAGGCCAGGACGGTGGGGCGACTAGCGCCCCTCCCCCAAACCGGGCAAGACGGGGACACCGTGGTTCCCAAACCCGAGGGGGCCATCTCGAAACCGGAGATGGCCCAGGGTCAGTCGGGGTGCGAGGGATATGCTCTATGGGCAACCTTACACCCCGGCGTCTGTAGACCCGAGACGGTGTGCGGTTTTAGTCGGTTCAAGCCCGACATAACCGCCCCCGCTGGCCGGCGGGGGGCATCCGAAGGGATTTCCGCACGAAAAAAATAAAATAAAAAGGCATCGGTATCGTTCCTAGAACACATTGCAATTTTTTTTTATTAGGTTGACGATCTAGATGATGTAGAAACTCAATTTATGACTATTATGGTACAATTATCTTTTATATTGACGACCTCTGTGGCGTAGCGGTAGTGTGTTTGACTGTTAAATCACAGGTCGCGGGTTCGTTTCCCGCTCAGTGCAAATATGTCTATTTGCATTGGTCTGGGTATTTGTAGGTATAATATGTATTTATTTACAAAAAAAAAGTATTTAAATATATTTATCCGCATTCCCAAACCGACACACACGTCTGACTTTTCGTAAAATGTGTGTATTAAAATAGTTTTATTATCCCTCGCTTAGTAATGTGCCCGGTAGATGGCAATAGGCTCGCCCCCTATTGCATTGGGACCTAAACATAACTGGCGAATCGTGGGTGTGTAATACACCTCTGCCTACCCTTTCGGGATAAAGGCGTGAAGTTATGTTATGTTATTTTAGAACTACAGATATGAATGAATGTGTCCGACTTCAACGATTTTCATGAAATCTAGTAAATAGGGGGTTTCGGAGGCGATAAATCGATCTGGCTAGGCTTTAGTTATAGAAAACGTCGAAAAAAAAAAAAAGTTTTTTTTTTATTTTATTTTTTTTATACCACTCAGGTGGCAGACAAGCTCACGGCCCACCTGATGGGAAGCGGTCACCGTGGCCTATGGACGTGTGCAACACCAGGGGCGTCACACTCGCGCTGCCGACCCTTTTTTTTTTTTTTTTTTTTTTATAATTTTTTTTTTTTTATATACCACTCAGGTGGCAGACAAGCTCACGGCCCACCTGATGGGAAGCGGTCACCGTGGCCTATGGACGTGTGCAACACCAGGGGCGTCACACTCGCGCTGCCGACCCTAAAAAAAAGAAATTGCAAAGCAGGAATAGCCTTTAGTCTTCCGGGAAGACCAAAGGCTATTCCCGCCTCTCCCTTCTTTTTTAGTTTTTGTGCTGTCAGAAGGAAGACTCTTCCCTTTGACAGCTTTGACAGCACAAAAACTCTCAGTGAGCTCTGGCTACCCTACTCACCGCCGGGAATACAACACGAGGTTATTATGGCCGCGGTATTCTGTAGGGCGGAGGAACTTCCCCAGTCGGACTGCTCAGTTGGACGGGAATACCGTCATGTCCTACCTCTCTTAAAGATAAAAGGTATATGCACATAGGTGTTTGGAATGCTACCACAGAATAAATATAGTACTAACGTATACTCCCAGCGCAAACTCCTTTTTCTGCTGTATAGCCAGCCTTCGGATTATATACATTAATAGTCAAAGTTGTGTCAACGAAAACGAACTAATATGTAAAATAATAAATAAGTATAAATATATTAGGACATTTTACATAGCGATATCTGAACCCAAAATAAGCATAGTTTAACTAACTTATGTTATGGGTTATAGAATCGTAAATATAGAATCGTCCGTATGTCACAGCCACTTTATTTCCGAAACTATAAGTACTATGCTGTTGAAACTTGGTAAGTAGATGTATTCTGTGAACCGCATTAAGATTTTCACACAAAAATAGAAAAAAAAGCAAGCTTTTTTGTAAATACAAACATAATATTAAACAGCAAACCCCCAGATCTTTTTTTTTTATTGTTTTTTTGTATTTAGGACACGTCAATTTAAATATACATATTCATGCATACAACAACCCATGACCGCTGACATACCAGTGGAACGCTCTTCCGCCACGCCAAAATTTTCCTCTCCCTGCACAAAACCTTTATACTGTCACTCGTATATCTATTTTACACGTGTAAATGCTAACCCCACCTACCAGCACGCGTAACCAACACAACTACGTAATATTCAATGAATAATTAAGCGATTGATCACAGCACCGCTCTCCGAAGTCGGAATATCTGGGATTCAGAACTAATTTCCGAACCAAAGTAATTAATAATGGAATTATTATTGGATTATGCTTGTAAGTCATTCAGTCCGCGTTCGATTAAGGTGCTTACACACTATCATCATCATCTGTGCGTTCGCGTTCGCATCGTGTGTCATCTTAATCAATCAATTAACTTATAGCAGGCCAATGCCTAAGCGCGCCATCTATTGGTGAAGTTTTAACATACTATTAGTTGGTAAAGGGTTTTATATGGAGTTTTCCTTCTCTTAGGCCACTAACATTACCTCTCGCTCGGCAGCATGATTGCGGCAATGGTGCGGAGCGCGAGCGCGTGGGCCGCCGCCACCTCCTTCTGCGAGCATGTAATGCTCGCGAAGGAGATGGCGGAGCGCGCCCGGGAGAGACTTAGAACTCTCCCGGACCGCCGAGCCCGCAACTTGCTCGCCGCGCGTCGCAGGCGACTCAGGCGCCGGAGGTCGCTTAACGACCTCCGTCCTCCATGAGCGCAGGCCTGGGGGTGGCGGGTGAGGCCACCTGTCACCCCAGCAGAAGCAGGCCGGGACGGTGGGGCGACTAGCGCCCCTCCCCTAAACCGGGGCAAGACAGGGACACCGTGGTTCCCAAACCCGAGGGGTCCATCTTGAAACCGGAGATGGCCCAGGGTCAGTCAAGGTGCGAGGGATATGCTCTATGGGCAACCTTACACCCCGGCGTCTGTAGACCCGAGACGGCGTGCGGTTTTAGTCGGTTCAAGCCCGACATAACCGCCCCCGCTGGCACGCGGGGGGGTATCCGAAGGAATATCCGCACGATAAAAAATAAAAAAAACAAAAGGCCACTAACATTACCTAGTGCAAATATCTATCCATGCAGTTTAAACGGTATAGTGCAATAGCAACGATTTCTCTAAGAGAGTGTGCCCCATTATGCTTTTTTTTTACGTGTGGAAGCCCCCACGGGCTTCACCCCACCGGTGCCAGCAATGAGGTGGGTATGTTGGATTTGAACCGACTAAAATCTCAAGGTGTCCTTCCCAAGCGTCCTTTGCCGTGCACCCCGGGGGTACGCCCTCGAAAGGATAACCCCAGGGTTCCCAGCGGACTTCGGCCGCCATCGCGGCCTCACGTTTGGGGTCGGATTTGATCCCGCATCGGTGAGTAGGCAGGCGTGTGTAGGATACACACGAGACGCCTCCGTCTTGGCCTGCTTCTGTAAGGATAGCGAGTCAGCTAACTGCCGTCCTCAGGCCCCGATCATAGAGTTCAGTAGTCTTGGGAGCAGAGAAGTCGGCGGCATAATCGCCACAAACTGCTGAACTCGGGGGTAAGGTTCTCTCCCGCTTCCGCCGCCTCTTTCGCGCACTTTGCCTGCTCGCAGCGCGCAGCGCTACGATCGCGGCGTACCCATCCCATCGGAGACCACGGCTCTCACCATAGTCTCCAGCGAGATAACGTCCACGTCCATGACTGCAACGAGATCCCGGCGTTGACTCGCCGACGCTGGGCACTCCACTAATGTGTGGTGCCGTGTCTTCGCCGGGATCCTTGCAGTGCTGCCACTACGGCATTGTCTCCTGGTGGATGCACCAAAGATACTTACCGAAGCACCCGTGTCTGGTGATCATCTGTGACATCCATCAGGAGAGGTCACTGCAGTGCCTTTCAAACCACTTCTCCATGACTGGCTTCACCGCCACAATCGTGGCTTCTCCCCACCTCTATTGCTCAAGTCGCACGTTCCCCATAATGCTTATGAATATATAACATATTATTTAAATTTTATTTTATGTTAACAATGCAAAAAGAAAACAGAGGAGGTAAACAGAGAAACATGTTCAAACTCAGTCGCTCAATTGACAAAAAGGGATGAAGCTATACACTCTATGTAGCACCGTCCCTCTTTCTCGTTCGAATGTCAAGGTAAGCCGGCAGGCAATAAAAACTCACGACCACTCTTTTATAATCTTTCCTTTGGTAATTTGTAACAGCTGAGAGCTGGTAACTTCATTACGTTTTATATACCTGTTATTTTTGTAACGAGTCCTAAATATTATGAACGAGATTATTATAACTGTTATAATACCGTTATCTGCTGCTCCATGAAAACGACGCTCCTTAAAAATATTATTGTTGAAGGGTCACGTCTTTTATAAGTAGTTGATATAAAAAGTAAATATATAGATAAAAACTGTTATAACTATAGTTAAAATTAATTTTATATGCTAAACTCACAGTTCAGTAAATGATTATTTTGAGTGAACAAGACTCATATTGGCCTGCGAAATGAAGTATGAAGGCAAATGCTGTGCAAGACTCCATACCAGTGAAATGAAGGTGCTTAGATGGTCCGGCGGAGTATCTAGACTCGACAAATTGCGAAACGAGTACAGTCAACGACAAAAGTTGATATACACTAAAATATTTACTAACCTGTTTTGCCATTGGAATACATGTACCAATAATTGACGTATATAGTTTTATAATCCCCTTAGGCGATAGCTGGGTATTTTGTCTTGACTCTCTGCTGGTCTAGAGAAATTCGTAATACAAATACCCAATATCACATTTGGTCAACCAAACCCCTGGGGTTATCCTCCCGAGGGCTTACCCGAAGTGCCCGGCAACGGACACTTGGGGAGGACTCCGTGCGGTTTTAGTCGGTTCATGCCCGACATAACCACCGCCGGCTCTAACGCAAATATATCATTTATTTAATTTGATTTATGACACACTTTTTTATTATATTTGTTATATATATTAACCGTATCATCATTATTATTTATAATATTAACATACTGTGTCACATTATTTTTTTCACATACATACCACTACACACGTCATTAACACGGCTTTGACGGTGGGGCGTCCGTGTGTCACTAACCAGTTGGGCTCCAGTAGAAAACCAGCGACATTACTATTGTGCTCCAGTTATTTTATGTTAAGTATTTTCAGATACTATGTGATGTTACGTACTTAGTTTTTTTTTATATTTAGGACGCGTCAATTTGACTTCACCTCGCCTGATGGTAAGCTGAAGGTAAAGTCTCTGGAAAGAGGGTCACCATTACATACGCGTACCATGTTGACAATGGTGGCACTCAGCTTGACGGCCTCATCAGAAGTGGATTGGAGGAGTTTGTATCCTCTTTGCACTAATAAATGTTTCTTTCTTTCTTTGTATTCGTTGGATTTAGTTAATTTTCTTTTTTATCCACGCATTATATAAAAAGCGATGAAGCGGCTTAATCCTGCAACAATGTCCCAAATATAGATGACATTTTTAATATTGTTGAGATTTGAGTAAGAAGCGCTTTCAAATAAAACGGATTTATATTTTTTAGATTTCTAAAGCGGAGAGCTAAGGGTTTACAACAATTGAAACATGTGTGATGAAATATATTTTATCTCCACTCAAATTGAAAAATTCGAATTACGAATTCAAAGACGATTCTATACATACGCACTTTATAAACGCATATACATAAAATTAAACATAAAACTTATTATAGTACCGCCAACTGTTTCATAAAACTCATTATAGTACCGCTATCTTTTTTATTCATTAAACTAGTCTAGGGTTTTAGGCTGAATATGAAAAAAAAGACGCACGCATGCGCAGTTCGAACTGTGAAAAAAATGGCGCATGCTAAATTACTTCCTTGTTACCTACCTACTTTGTTTAATTTCAATTTTTCCTATGAGTGAAGATAAATTAGTATATGAAACTGCATATAACTTAGGTATTAAAACACTCGAGTCAACCTGCGATAAACAGACTCTCGTGTTTTAATACCCCTTCTTATATGACAGTTGCATAAACTACTATTTTTCTGAGCTTCATTTTCGAATTTATTATAAAATTACTTGCGTTAATGACTTCGTTAAAGTGATACACCTTTAATAGATGAACATAAACATAACTTCACGCCTGTTTCTCCGAATGGGTAGGCAGAGGTGTAATACACACCCACGATTCACCAGTTATGTATAGGTCCCAATGTAATAGGAGGCGAGCCTATTGCCATCTGCCGGGCACATTACTAAGCGATCGATACGATTGACACATAACTACGAAAAGTCGGAGGTGTGAGCCCGGGGCGACTGGGGATCGAGCTCGAGACCTCGTCTCGGCAGTCCGTTATGTAGACCACTGGGCTGACGCCGCTTTTTTATAAGATAATATTACTGTCAATAAATCAACCGAATTTTTGAAGCTAGTATTAGAATAAAAAATCACAATCACGAAATATAATGTGATAAAATTTGTTTCATTTCAAACATAGGAATGACTCACAAAGAAAATATAAGTTACCATAAGGTACCTACTCAAATTTCCCAACCCGAGGGGGCCATCTGGAAACCGGAGACGGCCCAGGGTCAGTCGGGGTGAGAGGGATATGCTCTATGGGCAACCTTACACCCCGGCGTTTGTAGACCCGAGGCCGCGTGCGGTTTTAGTCGGTTCAAGCCCGACATAACCGCCCCCTCTGGCCAGCGGGGGGGCAGGGTATCCAAAGGGTTTTCCGCACGAAAAAAATAAAATAAAAAAAGGTACTCAAAGGAGAATGCCCATTCTTGGTTGCGCTTTTAGAGGTACGCGTCAATATTTCAAATGTTAAAAAATAATATTGATTATAGTATGACTTTTCAACACTAAATCGCTTCTAAAGAACTTGGGGTTCGAATTTAACTTATAAAGATATGAAAATTGAATGAATAATCGTTTCCACTTTAATTTAATTATCACCATTATATAAAATAAACCATTGGCGGTAGAATGCAAATATACCAATCTTTTTAAAATAAAATGGTTAAATAATAATACGTGATAATAATTCGCAATGTGACATTCAAATATATTGCAGGTATGAAATCTTAATATTTCGTGTATGCATTCGTAAATTATTAGTGATAATCAGTTAAAGTTGTAAAATATTGTGTGCTTCAGTGGTAGTTTTCTCTTAATTTATACATGGTATCCCTGTCTTACTAAAACGTCAGTTCAACAGTCTGTGTCACAATATTCTCTTGTGTTTGTTGTTTTTCTCGTTGTAATAATTTAATTTCTCAATAACCCCAAGTTCTGTTACAATATGCGTTTATATTTCAGATAATACTTAATGCAGGCTATTTAATGCAGTTTATACTTATGTGACGTAGCAAAAAAAAGTGTGTAACCGATTTCCATACTGACATGGGCATTGTCCTTTCCCAGTTGTATTCAAAGTTGACACTTTTGAACCCGGGGTCCGCTTTTTGATTTTGATTGGTATGTTGGCTTTTCCGGGAGCAACTGCCGTTTAACCGCCCTACCCTGAGAGGAAAACCTGCGCCATAGTTGCGTCCGTTCTATAGCATGTACACCAACTAGCAGTTGAAGGTGGTTTGGGCATAAAAGTTTTTTTTTTTAAGAATATTAGTAACCGAAATTAATATTCCCCCTAACCCCTCCAGCTAAGCTAAATTGCTTGTGTTACGAGTGGGTTCACGTCAGTATGTAATGGCCAGGATTCGCAACCGGGACCTCTCGATCGCAAGGTCGACTCCTTAACCACTAAGCTACCCTTGGTATACTATAGTATGTTATACTTTAAACAGTATACTGTAAAAAAAACCGGTTGTCTGTAAAGTCGGTTTACTGACGATAGTTGAACGTGACAACGTCATAAGAAAATACTAACTATATGTATAGCAGCTGTCCACGCGGACGCATCGCTTGCACTTCAAGCCCAGAGCGAGGTAACGCCTCATGCGAGGTAACGGCATACGAGGTAACGCCGGTAACGGCATGTTACGTCATGATTTTTCGTGCGTGCAGCCGGCTCCATCGATTTATAAGACGTTGTCACGTCAAAAACAATAATCTGCAGACCATTTATGGGGCACTTGATCGAAAAATCACTCATGCATATTCAGATATTAATCCCGATGTTGCAAAGGATTTATTAAATATTTCATCTTCAGCAAATATTCGGAATGGAAATGAATTGTTTAATATTACAATATTATATCATTTTCTACATTCTTTCCCTTTCATTTCATATAACACACTACAGTGCAAAATATTGGGAAGATCAGTGAAAGCTTTCACATGCATTGGACGTAATAGACCGCTGGGAAGATGATCTGAAAAGATCAGCTGGCATAAACTGGTACTCCATAGCACAAGACCGACAAAAATGGGCATCTTTGGAGGAGGCCTTTACCCAAACCGGGGTTCCTGTTAACTCATAAATAAATAATAATTTAAAAAAAAAAAATTTATATAAATATATTACTAACATAATCTAAGCTATCCTACTAACAAAAATCATTTTTTTCTGGTTACTGTAATATAGCAACTACCAAGAATTTTAAAATCAGGAAATAAAAAGGCTTATTATTATTATTAAGTATATCATTTTCTACATTCTTTTCCTCTCATTTCATATTACATACTACAGTGCAAAACATTGGGAAGATCAGTGAAAGCTTTCACATGCATTGGACATAATAGGACCTGAAACTGAAGTTGATGCTGAGATGGCGACCATATTACAATGGGCATTAATGTTTAGAATTTAAGACTAAATTGTAAGTGGCTCTGTCTTTGTGCGATCTAAAATAAATTGTTTTTCAATCTTTCCGTCTTTTCTTCTTTTTTTCTTACATTTTTAGGGTTCCGTAGCCAAATGGCAAAAAACATACCGTTTTTTGTCATTGTTCTTATAGATTCGTCATGTCTGTCTGTCTGTCCGTCCGTATGTCACAGCCAGTTTTTTCTGAAACTCTAAGAACTATGCTGTTGAAACTTGGTAAGTAGATGTATTCTATGAACCTCATTAAGATTTTCACACAAAAATAGAAGAAAAATATGTAAAAATACGCCGCATACGTCAAGTTTTTTCATGCGTGCAGCCGGATCCATCGATTTACAAGACGTTGTCACGTCAAAAATTTTACTTGCTGTTACGGAACCCTTCATGGGCAAGTCCGACTCGCACTTGGCACTTTCGACGTGTCAGGGCCTTGGCCGGCCCAAGCACGAACGTGTGTGAACGAGTTCATATAAAATGCACACAACTATATTTTTTGACGTGACAACGTCTTATAATTCGATGGAGCCGGCTGCACGCATGAAAAAACATGACGTATGCAGCGTTACCACATGACGTATGCGGCGTTACCGACGTATGCGATGTTACCACATGACGTATACGGCGTTACCTCGCGTTCTTATGACGTTGTCACGTTCAACTATCGTCTATTTTTTTAGCACCTGACAGGGTGCGTCCCATCCACGGCCCAGGCACGGCCCTGATGTGTGTGAATAGACCTTAAACTGACAGACATCAATGGTACTGTATTTTTGTAATATTCGTTACGCATTTCTATTGATCTTTTCAAACATAAGTCCATAAAAATTTGGTTCAAATCCCTCGTTACCAAAAAATGCCTATTACCCTTTGTCCAGCCAATTAAAGATAACCAAATGTTCATCTATCCTCGGGTTCAGATCAAACGAATATGTGTAAGCCCTCGGCGATAACAAGCCTTTTGTTATTGAAATAAATGGAAATCATACCTCCGTAATTGTGGCGGAAAAATATTTTTTGTGCAAACGGCAGATATCTGAGGTTAGATCCGGAGTTGGTTTCATTTTTAACCGACTTCAAAAAGGGGAATGTTGTCAACTTGATTAGCTTTTTTATTGTATGTACCGATTACGCTGAGATTTATGATCCGATTTACGTGATTCTTCTTCAGTTTGATGTCGAATAGTTGCCATTTGGTCCCATAAAAAATTACCATAGTTTAGCCCAGTAGTTTTCATTTTATGATTATTTTTTTATTTCATTAATTATTTTATTTTATTTTTATTAATGTTCTGCGATTACTCAAAGACGCCTGAACTGTTTTGCAAATTTCTTTTTTTGTTTAAAAGGGTAAACTTTCCAGGTGACCCCAATTAAATTTCATCAAAATCTGATGATCAGTTTCGGAGACAGACAACGTGACACTTCAATAAATACCGTGAATCATCCGTGATTGCTGCTATCGCTTATCTAGGCATTGTTTATGCTATTACATAACATAACATCACGCCTATATTCCCTAAATGGGTTCGCAGTTCAGTATACAAATGCGGTATATATGTCTGTTGTTTATGAACCGACTTTAAAAATTCTTTTCACATCGGGTTTGGTTTAGGTCTCGGGTGCGAGTGGTGCCATATTAATTTAGTTACGATCACTAAAAGATAGAAATAAGTAAAATTTTAATAAAAATAATAAAACCGACTCCAAAAACCACTAACATTAGGCACTGAAAAAAGAAATATAATTGAATTACAGGTTCAATTCAAAAGACAATCTGTTGAAATGTTGAAGTCAGTGCCAAGCCTGAAACACACCGTAAATCAATGTCATTCGAGACGTCTGATTCCTGTTTGGGTTGTGTTGCTGGAAACGTGGAAATTCCACCTATGCTTATAACATCATCTGGGGAGATATACTTCCTAATAGGTAAGTACCTATTTGACTTGGCACCGACTTCAACAGAAATGTCTTACGCGTATTTTTGTCTTTAGAATTAAATCTGTAATTCAGCTATTTTTCTTTTTACAGTGCATGTTTTTAGTGGTTTTAAAAGTCGGTTTTATTTGTTTATTAAAATTTTTATTTTATCTCTTCTTATAAATAATGATGACCCACTCATTTTGGTTAAAGATAATAATGTTATTCAAAATTCATTGGCCTGAAAGAAATGGTGTAGCGATAATTGAAAAAGGTATACTACTTAAGATGTTTTGGGCACGTAGAACGAATGAGTACTGAGCGAATGACAAGTGGACAGGCAGGCCGGATTTGATCAAATTAATTATGTTCTAAAAAAAAAGAGCACGTCAGAAGCACTCGAAACCGGCGGGCTTGCAAGAAAGGTTTAATACAATAGATGAAGCAGGATCCTGCCGTTTGGCAAAATATGTTTCGTCAAATTTCACTTCCCAAAAAACTTATCGCATAGTTTCATTTCCCAAAAGAATCTTTGGCAAATTTATATTTCGCATTTTAATCACTTCGTCAAATATTCATTTGGCAACTTTCTACTTGCTCAATTTTTATTAAGTGAAATATACATTAAGCAAATGCTTTATTTTGTAAAAAAATATATTCCAAAAGTAAGTTCGTTCAAAAAGCATGTCTCATTTATAATTAATTATGAATAAAGTAAAACACATTAATTTCACGTAAGTTACGTAGACTAGATCGGAACTGCCAGAAAAGTGGGTTAGGTTAGGTTAGAACTGTGACCCCAACAGAGCGCGAGCCGAGCGAGCGTGCCGCGCCAGCGGCCGGCGAAGCGCCGGCATTGATTTGTATAATAGCAATATAATTATTATAGAAGTTCTTACATGTAAATTATTTGTCCAAGATGAAACAAACACCCATGTAGCAGTGTTTTTTTTTGCCCTGTATGTTGCCAGCCATGCCAGGGAAAAGTATGTTATGCCAAACCATATTTGACTACCTAATACTTGGTAAAATTAAACTTTGCCATGTAATTATTTGTAAAACAATAAATTGCCAAAAATAGTATTGCTAACTGTAAAATGGCGAAAAGTTGATTTGCCAAATGTTTTTTTGCCAAATGAAACATACTTTGGCATGTGACACTTTGGGGAACGTTTTTGGCCAAACATCAGTAAACCAGATGAAGCACATGAAGTGTGTAAGTGAAGAAACAGATGGTGGGTTCTTGTATCTGCGTACCTTATTTTTTTCGTGCTGAAGTCCCCTAGGATACCCCCCGCCGGCCAGCGGGGGCGGTTATGTCGGGCGTGTTCCGACTAAAACCACACGCCGTCTCAGGTCTACATACACCGGGGTGTAAGGTTACCCATAGAGCCTATCCCTTGCACCCCATAGAGTATATCCCTCGCACTGTATCTGCGTACCTCGGAGGGAAAAAGGCGTATGTATATGTATGTATATAAAATACATTTATTAACGTGATGTCCTTCTTTTATATAGAACCGGCAAGCTCCACTACCCTACGGACGTATGTGGACCGTTGTTCGAGGAGGAGCTAGAGTTCTGGGGCCTTGATGCCAACCAAGTGGAACCGTGCTGTTGGATGACCTACACACAGGTAATATACTAGATCTAGATTTTTTTCAAGTATTATAAACTTTATTGAAATAAAAAATTAATTGAAATATAATTGAAATAAAAAAATAAATAAATCGGAAGTTTACGCGAATGTCACACATTGAAATAAAACATTTTTTTTAACGGATTCTATCGCGATTTATTTGATTTTCAGCAGCCATGGTCACGAGGAGAGTCTCCCGTGACCATGGCTGCTAAAAAGCAACCGAAACGTCGGTTTCAGTGTAAACTAAAAAATAACATCAATTAAATCGTGATATAATCCGTTAAAAAATAGTTTTATTTCAATGTGTGACATTCGCGTAAACTTCCGACAAAACCATTATAAAATTAAACTTTTTGTAACATTGTATTTTAATTGCATTGCATTGAATTGTAATTTTAAGTTATAAACTTACAATTACAATTCAATGAATTGTAATTTAATTGTAAGTTTATAACTTAAAATTACAATTCAATGCAATGCAATTAAAATATTATGCTTTGTGATGAAACTTTTTGTAACATTGTATTTTAATTGCATTGCATTGAATTGTAATTTTAAGTTATAAACTTACAATTACAATTCAATGAATTGTAATTTAATTGTAAGTTTATAACTTAAAATTACAATTCAATGCAATGCAATTAAAATACAATGTTACAAAAAGTTTCATCACAAAGCAAACATTTGATATTGCTAGAAATTATCGTTTTTCGATACTTTTTCTTCACATACCCTAGGTCTTATTCCTTGTTAAATTTCATAATCATAGGTAAAGTTTAGAAAGTACCTTGCAAGTAACCGTCGATAACTTTGAATATGACATAATTTTATTTCTAAAAGCGCAGTGATTCTGATTATCAGCAAGCCCTGTAATTTTAACAGAAACAGGCATTAATCAGGTTGACTCCATAAAGGTTGCGTTTTTATTTTTAAGACATAAGAACCCATAAGAGATAATGGAAACTATAATAACCTTAGAAACAAGAAACAAGATGGAAAATTTGATAGAAAAAGCAACCGAAATAAAAACTTCGAGCGCAGCTGAGTAGCTCATCAAATGGGCTTAAATCGAATTTGAGAACTTCTAAGAGAGGAATAAGATAGCCATAGTATTTTCTTGACATTATTTCCTGTTACTAACAAAAGTTCATGCTCATTTACTTTACAAGTAATGATTTCCTAAACATCTAAACCAACAATAATGAAACAGCGCTTAAAGTCTAACGTCGCCATCACTCGAATATTTTACAGTTGTTAACACAGGTTCAGAAACAGAGTTAACCTATTATTAAATTTGTGTCAGCTTCCTCATACTTTCAGTGTTTCATGAATATGCTAACCAGATCTTAACAGAACTTGTTTTCGTAAAACTAATATCAGCTGAAATTTAGGGTGGAGGAAGAAAATGAAAATATCTTGAAATACACTAAACTTTTTAACAAGGTCTGCAAATTTATTCTTGCTTTAATTATTATGTGAATTGAAGTTGATTAACCGTATTTATGTTAATACTTCAATCACTACTACTGACTACTGAACATTGAAATCAATGTAAGATTAAATTGTGTAGTTATTTTAATGACAAAGATAGAAAACATAGGCCGTTAGTAATGTGTCTATTCATAATAAGCACCAAATTACTAATAAGTGTGTTTACAAATATACACTAATTTTAAAGTGATAAAATTGTGTACAGAACAATTTCCACTCTGATGACTTGCAGTTTAAATCCGAAACATCTGACTCTTCAATAGATTTAGATCAGAAAAAGAGAACACCTAGGGCGGGGGCCCGCGATCCGTCCCTTACAGGGGGAATGCTCTGACCAACTGAGCCACCTAGACACGTCCCAGATATTCGAAATTCTCCGATATATTATACATGTCTCATTTTCATTGTTTCCGTAGTTCGCAAGAATTACGGTAGATAGCTCTAGCGTCGCCTTGATGATGTTCTCTTATTCCGACCTAAATCTATTGGAAAAGTATGCATACTAATTGCTTAAAAATTTAATTAACTGACTCTTCAAATATGTTTCTGTCAACTTCAAATTCTAAAGCAAGAATATATGTATAATATCTATATGTTTTGAACTTACGAACTTTTGAACAGGATGGTTTACGGATGTTCGCTTTTATGTACATAATACTGGCAACTTGCTGCTTATTCTTATGCAGAATCTTATTAAATGCAATCGTAAAAGAAATCATGATAAGTATAGAAATGATATACTGTCAATTTCTGTTCGAACAATAGTAATGCGCATTCTTCTTGATTAATCTCAAATAGGAATAGTCTTCTAATTATTAAATTACGCTCGCCAATATGTGGGTACAGCTGAAAAGAGCGTTTCTAATTAAAATAATACATTCCATGCCAATTTATTCTTCTGATCTACTGATCAGAATAAAGAAGTCTATGACACACTACTGTGTTTCATATACTTCTTAATTTATATTCATAATAATTGTGTATATCAAGAAATGTGAAGTTCTTTCAATGAATACACCAGAAAAGATACGAAGGTTAAAATGGATCAGTTATTGGTTACTAAGTTGCTAGTTGCGGGGTGTGAAAAAGCATCTGTCAAGCCCGTCAAGGTAGGGACCATCATTTTAGGATCGACACCATCTGGAATGGTGGCCCATATCTTCTGGACTTCACCCTAACTCCTTACCATCCAGTGGCACACAGTCAATTGACGGACTGCATATTAAAAGAAAATATTATCACCAATATTATTAAATTGAAGTAAAACTTACAACCAGTCGGTTTAAAGACACTTCCAATGATAATTCTTTTCACAATAAAAAGTCGTAGCAGAAACCACACAAAATAAAAGAAATACAATGTGCTTTTAAAGATTGAGACACAGGTTTTTTATACAAGCTCAGAGAACGTGTGTAGTTTATTGTGCACCGTAGTGGTACGTGACTTAAATGGTTGCATGTGTTGTATACATGATAGTGTTAACAGCCATCGGTGCCAGATATATAGATTTTTTTAATATCCGTTTCAGAATGATGTCTCTTTGCTTTACAAGTACAAGTTTTCAAAGTCAAAGTCAAAGTCAAAGTCAAAGTCTTTATTTTTCAAAATAGTGCAACGTAATTACATCTTTTTGACGTCAATAATTGCTTAATACTAAGTTTACCACCGCTTCCTAGGCGCTAGTGGAGAAGAAACGGCGCAACAAACTCCACTGCGGCATTTTCGAGACGTCAGCTTATAATAGTGATTTCTTAAGACTAAATATGGACGAATGTACATTTTTGTCTCGTGTCAAGATAAATAAAGGTATATAATAAAAAAACGTTATAATAAAATTTAACCCAAGTTAATCGTTCAAATAATTGAAAAAAGTTAAAATATGGTAAAAAGGTCGCGTGCCTACTACAATACTATGCTGTAGTTGTAACATTTTAGCATTTTAGGAGGAGCCTGCACCATGCTCAAACCAGACATTTTTGTCTTTAAGATAATCATCTGTCCTACAGTATGCTTTTTTACATAAGGTGGTCTTAACAAAGGTTTTAAATTTATTGTCAGGCATACCAAGGACCGATTCAGGCAATTTGTTATAAAAGCGTATACGTTTGTTATAGGTTTACTTTGAATGGTTTTTGAATGCAGTGCCTTACTCTATTATTACTTAATTTAATACCTTTAAACGAGCAATTCTAGTGTAAATACTATTTAAAGCCCTCAGCTCCGCCCGCGCGTAAATCGGTTATAATTTTTGGCCATATCTCCGGTTCTACTCAACCAATTGCAATCAAACACACGGTAGATTTTAAGCCTGACCAAGACCTTTCTTATACAAAAAGCCGCATGAAAATCCGTTCAGTAGTTTTGGATCCATCACGAACAAACAGACAAGCTTACTTACAATTTTATATTAGTATAGATGGATATATGTATATATAATCGGAATCTCGGAAACGGCTCAAACGATTTTCACGAAATTTAGTATAGAAGAGATTTCGGAGGTGATAAATCGACTAGCTAGATTTCATTACTAGAAAAAAAACGAGCAAAGTTCGGTCACCCAGATATTGTTATTTAACGTATATTATTAAACATAACATAACTTCACGCCTGTATCCCCGAAGGGGTAGGCAGAGGTGTATTACACACCCACGATTCGCCAGTTATGTTAAGGTCCCAATGTAATAGGGGGCGAGCCTATTGCCATCTACACATACATTAATGCACACATAACTACGAAAAGTCAGAGGTGTGTGCCCGGGGCGACTGGGGATCGAACTCGAGACATCGTCTATATCATACTCTCACATGTGTGTATACCCAATTAGTTTTGGTAGTGCTTAGAAACTGTTAATAGGTAAACCAACTCGAATTGTGGTTCAATAAAACCTTAATATTACCAGGTTACTTGTGTACTATACGGAAATAGCAGTTGGTATATTTATGATTTAATTGAGACTGAATACCTGAACTGAGACTTATTTATTACTAGTTACTAGATGTTGTGGCGTGTGTTGTAGTTACGCGTGGAATTCTGTTCCCGTTCCCGCTTCCCATGGAAACATATTCCCGAGATAAAAGTAGCCTATGCCAAATTTCATTCAGATCCGTTTAGCCGTTTTTGCGTGAAAGAACAACATACATACATACATACTCACAAACTTTCGCGTTTATAATTGAGCTGAGTGAGACTAAGTCGAGCGAAAGCTCCTTATACCAGACTTCAGGATTTCTTTGTCACAGGTCTCCTCCTAAACTATTAATCCAATCAGAACCAAATTTGTCATGATTAAAGAGGTCAATCAGAGGAAGGTTTATGGATATATTTTGAAAAAATTAATGCTACCACAGAGGAATGATCACCGTTAAAAAAAATCCAGATGGAATTACATAATAACCGCTCGAGATACTGTGACCAAACTTTACACGCTCAGAAAGCATGTCCAGAGTTGTGACTTTCAAAAAGAATTTTCAAAATCGGACTTGCCACGGAGGAATGATCACTGTTCAAAATTTTCAAAATCTGATTCACGATGTCTCACTCAGCTCAACATTGCAAGCAGCGATTCGCCTTGCAGACCTAGAATTAGTAGGATTAAGTGTTTTAAAAATTGCAAATATAATTATTATATTTGAATTAGCTAAAGCTTACTAAACATTTGCAAACTCGATAGCTACAAGTATCCGCTATTTTCTGGTGAAGACTAATCCTATAATCAAATAATTTTTTGTTATTAATTAATGTTAATAGATGGCGTGCATTCTAACTGAATCGCGCTATAGTTTTCAAGTAAAATATGTACGAATATAATATAGGTTTAGAAATTTGTTGAATTAACTATAGCATATATAAAAATTAACTAGCTACAATTTGTTTAATGCTAATAACCCTAAATGTTGTCAATAGCCCCTAAATATTGTCGGTAGCTTAGTGGTTAAGGAGTCCACCCTACAATCGAGAGGTCCCGGGTTCGAATCCTGGCCATTACACTACCGACGTGAACCCGCTCTTAACACAAGCAAAATTAAGCTTAGCTGGAGGGGTTAGGGGGAATATTAGTAATTTCGGTTACTAATATTCTTAAAAAAAACAACAATAATTGCTACTGAACGAAAAATGGAAATCGGTGTTGACAAACAGGAAGACAACGCTGTTTAGTCTTCACCTATTATATAGATGGTTATTATAAACTACGCTCAAATCCGGAGATTACTACAAGGGTACACAAAAGGTAACTCGAGGTCACTAACCATTATTTCCTAACACCTATTACATCCCAAAATTAGGACCTGGTAGGTATTAACACCAATGTAAATTATTCTACCCGTTTTGTACCGTACTGATGTATTATGATATGAAATTCTGGCCTTTGTTCCAATAATTTTGTTTTGTAACAATGTGAAATTAATATTGGAGTGATCTCGGTATATGCTTTTATAATTAGCGTTAAATTTTCAGCACATCATTTCTTTAAACAGTTTGTAGTTAAGAATTATTAGGAAATTTTGATTTTTAATATCACACCAGGACTATAATGAAAGTGTTTGAAAAACATTCAGTATTTTGAACTTATCCAATACCTTACATCTGTCGTAAGAAATAGAACACGTCTTATTGAAGACAATATAAGTGGGAGCGAGAGGTATACTAGCAAAATCTCTCTATAACCTACTTAAAGATCTAGGCCTATCGAGAGCTACAATAAGCTAATTACTAGGACGAATGTCTAAAGCGGCACTAGTAGGTTCTTATCAAATTTGGTTAGGCAGGGAGGGGAACTTGGGTAGTGAAGGTGAGTGTTGATGTACATCAACAAAAGGGGCCTCTACTAAACCTACACTTGGGTCGCAAGTCCCAGGCACTGTCCCGAGTTCCCAACTCAGCAACGCGATGGACCCGGCACCCGCACGGAGAATCCATGGATTGCTAAGAATATCGGTCTCATTTTTATATACCTGCAGAGTGGGTAGAAATTAGAAGAAGAATGGGAAAGAAAAAATTCAATTATATTGCCTTCATCATCATCATCATATCAGCCGTAGGAAGTCCACTGCTGAACATAGGCCTCCCCCATCGACTTCCATTTCGATCCGTCTGTAGCAGCCTGCATCAACCGATTTCCTGCGCTCTTTCCGTCTTCTGTCTGTCCACCTTGCGGGAGGCCTTCCTACACTCTGCCGTCATGTGGTCTCCACTCAAGAACCTTTCTGCCCCACCGGCCATAGGTTCTCCGAGCTATGTGCCCTGCCTACTGCCACTTCAGCTTGCTGACTCGTATCTCCCCATTTCTGATTCGATCTCGTAGAGAAACCCCAAGCATAGCCCGTTCCATAGCTCGCTGTGTGACCCCGAGCTTCCTTATGAGGCCCATAGTGAGAGACCACGTCTCGGCACCATATATTGCCTTAATAAAAAAAAATGCTTAAGTACTTATTTGTAACTGTAAATCACCGCAAAATGAATATTAAATCCTATCAGGCCTTAATATCCTACTAAGCCAGCAAACCACATACAGTCCACTTGATGACCTGAATACCAGATACTACACACCAGACACTTCATTCATGCGTTACTCGCTGTGGAAGGGAAAAGGGAGGTGAAGGTCTCTCACACCCTTATAATTGGAACAAAATGTACTCTATTGCTTCTTAATGTTTATTGAGCGCAACCCGTCAGAGCTTTGCTCTCTTTTAAACGACTCATGTATTTCGTTAGACCATTTTCTCCTCCCAAACGGCTGAACCGATTCTAATGAAATTTCACACAAGCAAAGATGTTACTGATAGGAAGGCCAAAGGCTATGTATATAAAAATTCATGTGTTCAACCACGGAGGAATAATCACCGAACAATTCTTTCAAAATCTGATTTCTCAATGACCAATAAAGCCCCATTCACGCGATTGGTATTAAATTAAGTAATTTGTTCATATACATAAGACAAAAAAAGAGGAACGATAATCGGGCTGGCCGTTGAGGAATTATCGCCGTTAGAAAATCTTCGCTCAATTTTTGTAACAGCAGAATGAATTGCAGACCTAGTTTTAAATGTAAGCCTGGTAGAAATAAGTAGGATTAGGAAAACGGTTGATACTTCTCCGGTTGTGCCGACCCGTTTATATTAGGGAAAACATGACTCTGCTAGTCATAGTTTTCCTTTTTACTCATCTGCCTTTGTACTAGAAAAAGAGTTCTGATAGACGACTGAAATTGACCCAATCTAAATACCTAGTATATTATTCCTAAAACTAGTAAGTGGTTTATGTTTATTTTTAGGGATTTTCTTTAGAAAAGCCCTATTGCTATCGAGTTGTCGTCGGCGTCGTCGACGTCGTCGGTGTCGTCGGTGTCGTCGTTGCCAATTTTCTGTCACGGTTTTGGGTATGAAGGAGATGAGCTATCGAGTTGCTGTTTTCGGTAATAGATTGGTGCTGGGGTGAACCATTGCAAGATAAAGAAAAAATCGCAAAAAAATAATAATTGCAAAATCGAAAATCCCTTGTATTCGGCTGAGCTCGTCTCAGGAATTCAACTTGTTTACAATTACTTCTAAAACTCTTACTTTATGACAGCATCGGGATACCCAGGAAACTCTAGCAGTCCTCGATCGACTGGACCTTGATACAGAAAAGCCATCGGACGAAGAGGTAGCCAGGAAGTTTGGATTCGAAGAAGACTATATGAAAGGCACGGTGTCTTGGTGGCAACACCTCAAGCCGCAGATCTGGTCGCTATTCGATGAGCCGTACAGTTCTAATGCTGCAAAGGTACGTTTCAGTCTTTTTACTTAACTTGTTCTGATATTTAATTGATTATATAGATTTAGATCGGAAAAAGAGAACATCTAGGAAGGGACTTGAACCCGTGACCAGTCCCTTACAGGGGGAATGCTCTGACCAACTAAGCCACCTAGACGTGTCTAATATATTATATATTATATTAGATTAGATATAATAATTTTGAATATCTGGGACGTGCCCAGATATTCAAAATTCTCCGATATATTATATATATGTCTTAAGGCGACGCTGGAGCCATCTACCGTAATTCTTGTGAACTACGGAAACAACGAATGACTTTACAGTCATTTTTAAATATATTTTTTTATGACTCCGCCTAATTAATTCAATATTAATATATCGGAGAATTTCGAATATCTGGGGCGTGTCTAAGTGGCTCAGTTGGTCAGAGCATTCCCACTGTAAGGGACTGGTCGCGTGTTCAAAGTCCGTCCGGGGTGTTCTGTTTTTTAAATCTATGGGAAAAGTAAGCATACAAATTGCTTAAAAATTTAATTGAATTTAATTGATTATTTTCGCATGGTGTGTGTGAGGGTAAATATATATTTTTATCGTGCATTTGTAATTAGTAGTTAAATTCAATCATGGCAAGGTTGAAATTATAATGGCCCTTCAGTAAAACAGAGGCTGATGAAAACACAGAGTAATTTTAGTTCATTGGACTTACTTCACACCTTTTGTGCCCTAATATAGAATACTAACGTATTATAAATATTTGAGTAATAGACTTATCTTAAAAATCCATCTTTATAAAAATCTAAAAGAGATAATAGAAGATACATAAAAGCAAGAACACGTAAGCAAACTAGAAGAAATAATTTGTGTAAGAAACTATAAGACTAGCAGGTTTATAATTTACAGAGTTTACAGAGTAAGCTTATGTACAAATGCACATTTATATAACTATTATTTTATATTACTTATAAGACATCAGTACAAAATAACATGAGTTACAAGCATTAAAAAATGTTGATATGTACATTTTTTTTATCGTGCGGAAATCCCCTCGGATACCCCCCCCCCCCCTCGTCTGCCACCAGCGGGCGCGGTTGTTCGGGCTTGAACCGACCAAAACCGCACGCCGTCTCGGGTCTTCAGACGCCGGGGTGTAACGTTGCCCATAGAGCATATCCCTCGCAAACCGACTGACCCTGGGCTTCGGGTTTGGGAACCACGGTGTCCCCGTCTTGCCCCTGTTTGGGGGAGGGGCGCTAGTCGCCCCACCGTCCCGGCCTGCTTCTGCTGGGGTGACAAGCGGCCTCACCTGCCACCATACTCTGAACCTTTTATTTGTTGTGTATTTTCTAATTGATTAAATTTAGTTTCAAACATTGTATGCCTGATAAACTAATAATGTTATACTTAAAGTTAATCACATTATTCTTTCCACCATGTCCAATTAACAATTAACTACACTGAAAAATTAACAGACAATATCGTGCTTCAAAATGTTGTAAATACTAAAAATATAAGGTATTGACGTTATGCTCAGTTAAATCCTGTATAAAAGTCTACTGAGTTCCTCCAAGCCTGTTTTATTTCAAATTTATGCTAATCTAAGTATTCGAACCCAGACCTTACGTAGCTGTGACAGGGTAGGCGGCTTGTAGGATTTGTCGTCACTGCTAATATATTTTGGTAATAGGAGCGAAGTTTGAATGGATTTCAAAACATCTAGCAGGGTTAAATAAATATGACGTCTCGTATTCATGAACAAATTATAAATTGTAAGCAAGAATAAAATATTCTAGTAGACTTATTGAAGTCAAAGGTTCATTTTGATAAGTTATGTCTTCCATCCATCTTGGCCTATGTAAAGACAAAAATAAATCCAATAAGTAGTAAGTAGCATGCGAATTGAACAATCAATTAACATTATCTGAGGATATTGCTCCAAACATATTGAAACGACTTATCAAAGTTTTTGGTAAGCTTTCTACATACATAAATGGGTACATAAACGGTATGAATAAAACTTTTTAATTTTGTACATTGGTAGATTAATAAATTTCCCATTTTAGTAAAGTTTAAGGTTGGAAGTTCTCAGAGGTTGATTTAGAGAAAGAAAGAGTTCGGTAACACGATCAAAACTGTAATTATTGCTCTAGGTACACTATTAGTTGGGGTGTGTGTTGGGTAACCTCCTCGAGTGTCGTTTCGATTCCGATCCCGCTGCAGTCCGGGGGGAATGGAACCGGAGCGGCCGGTACACCCTGGGCGGCGGTCAATGGCTTCCCCTCATGGGGTTGGCATTGATCGTCGGCGAATACCCAACGTGGCGGGAACACATCGCTCTCCGTACTCCTCTGCTTTCAGAGGAGACAGGATGAGCGATGGTGTTTGTGGCTGAGGCCACCATAGGGTCCTGGGGGATCCAGGGGCGGGTTGGCCCACTGCTAACGCAGGGGCCGACGGGCACTTGTGCCGCCGCCGGTGAGAGAGGACTAGCCATCCTCTCGCGTTCCGTAATCGGCAGGTGATCAGCAACGACCTGACTGGTGGCTCCAGAAGGGTACGCTGTGAACTTGCTGACCGGAGGGCTTGCCTTTATTGGCCGGCCCACGACAAGGAAAAGTCTATAACACCCGACAGCCAAGTCGTAAAAACCTATGGATACCAGCCGACCTCCATAGTATATAGGCTTATCCAGGTGCAGGGGGCACCGCCTGGATGGACCACCTTTCCCCCATACTCGTGGGATATACTATGGCTTACATAAATTCACAAAATAATAATACGGATCGATTAATGACAACGACAATGGCAAGGACAAAGGACTTAGAAAATGACGTAGTCTGCGCGGAGATCGCGCAGCAATCAAGCGCGGAGGTGGCGCCAAATACCTCGGCGGTGTCGGAGAGGTTCGACACCGCCAGCGAAAGAAGTAGGGCGGCAAGCCCGTTAGGATTGGGCGTCAAGGCGCAGAAGCGCAAACGGCGCCCAAAGAAGCCAGCCCAGCGACCAGGGGAGGGCGTGTCGGATGAGGATTACACCCTCACCGGGACGGCCTCCTCCAGCGACGAGGCGACAATGTGGGCGCCTAAGGTGGCTGCAGTCCGCCGGGCGCGAGGAGGTTTGAGGGGTGGGCAACCCAGCCGGGCCCCCTCGGCCACTGGGAGGTCCGCGGAAAAATCGCCGCCGAGGCCTTCCACCTCGTCAGTGACGAAACCGAGCGGGAGGACGCGGTCTCTTTTGGAGAGACTGCAGAAGGTGACCGCGTCATTCCAGGGGTCCCCAAACCCTGAGCAGGAGGCGATGTTGCGCATTGTGCTCGACATCGCCTCCGAGAATGAGGGCCTGGCGGCGCAGCTGGCCGAGTCTCGTCGTGAGACTGCTCGACTAGCTGCAGCCGTCGAGGAGCTCCAGAGGGGCATGGCGAGCCCGGCTCAACCGGCGCAGCGGGCGCAACCGGCGCAGCGGGCGCAACCGGCGCAGCGGGCGCAACCGGCGGAGCCGGCGCGCGTGACTCGCTCGTCGGCGAGGCAGTCGACGCAGCCAGAGCAGCCGGTGCGACCGGTGCAGCAGCCGGCACAGTCGGTGCGGCCGGCGCAGCCGAGGGTACCGCCGGCGGAGTCTTGGCTCCCCTATATGGAGGCGCTGGAAGAGCGGATGATGTGTCGGATGGAGGCCCTAATGGACTCCATCCGCCGTCCGCCTCTGGCGCCACCGGCGGCCGGCTACGCGGCTGTAGCCCGGAGGGGCCTCACCCCCCCGGCTGCGGGAGCGAGTGCTACCCTGCCGGGGCCGGCTCCTCAGCCCCCTCCCGCTCAGGGTAAGGGGAAAGGCAAAGGCAAGGGGAAGGGCAAGGGGAAGACGTCCCCAGCCCTGGCCCCAGCCCCAGCCCCAGCCGTGGTTCCGGCCACCTCCACCCCATTGGAAGGGGGCTAGGAGGTGGCTGGAGCCAACAAGAAGAGGCGGAAGGCCGCCAAGAAGGCCGCCAAAAAGGCCAGGAGGGCCGCGGCCGCCGCGAAAGCAGCGCCGGGGAAGCTCCGTGCCCCCCGCACTACGGCCGTCGTCGTCACCCTGACGGCGGAGGCAGCGGGGAGAGGCATGGGGTATGCCGAGGTGTTGGCCAAGGTGAAGGCCAACGTCGACCTCAAGGCCCTCGAGATCCCGGGCGTCCGGTGCAAGAGCACACGGACAGGAGCCCGACTTCTCGAGGTCCCTGGCGCCGCCAGTGGCCCCAAGGCCGACGCCCTAGCGGCTCGGCTGAGGGAGTCGCTGGACGCAGCCGACGTCCGGGTGTCCAGGCCCATTAAATGCGCAGAAGTGCGCATTACGGGCCTGGACGACTCCGTCACGGCAGAAGAGCTCAGGCTCGCCGTGGCGGAGGCCGGGGACTGCTCCCCGGACACAGTAAAGGCCGGAGCTATACGCTTCGGCCGCGGTGGACAGGGGGCAGCAGTTGTCGGCTGCCCTATCGCGGCGGCCCAAAAGGTCGCAGACGGGCGGAGCCTCCTGGTGGGAGGCTTCCTGAGGGCGCAGGCACGGCTCCTGCAGGCCCGACCGGCCAGGTGCTTCAGGTGCCTGTCGGTGGGCCATGTGGGGGTGCACTGCACGGCGGAAGTGACGGCGGGTGACCGTTGCTTCCGCTGTGGCCAACCCGGTCACAAGGCCGGCACTTGCGATGCCCCGCTGCACTGCTTTAGGTGTGCAGCGGGAGGCAAGCCGGCCGACCACAGGGTTGGCAGCAAGGCCTGCGCCGGAGGGGAGCCGAAGCCGGGAGGCCGGCCTTCCGCCTCCAGTTCACAGCGGGATGCGGAGATGGGGGTTCCGTAATGGATCCTCAACTCCGCATCCTGCAGGTGAACGTTGGCCACGGTGCCCATGCTCAGGATCTTCTGCGCCAGAGCATGGCACAGTGGGCCATAAATGTCGCCGCTGTCGCCGACCCATACACCCACCGGTTCCTCGGGCCTACCTGGGAAACCGCGCTGGATGGGTCGGCGGCACTGGTGCACAACCCTGCCGCCGGCAGCCCTCCTCTTGCCGTCGTTGCAAGGGGACCCGGCTGCGTGGCGGCGGCGGTTGGGGACATAGCGGTCGTGGCCGCTTATATCACGCCGAACCGAGACCAAGCTGCATATGAGCAATGGCTCCGTCAGCTGGCCGTCGTCGTCAATGCCTGCCAGCCCCGTCCGGTCCTTGTGCTCGGGGACTTCAACGCCTGGTCGTATGCCTGGGGTTCCCGACACGAAAGGGGCGCGACGGGGCATAGAGGCAGGGCACTGGTGGACTGGGCCGCACGACTCGGCCTAGTCCTCCTAAATCGGGGAGCCGTGGACACGTTCGTGACCTCGAGGGGTAGCTCCATCGTGGACCTATCGTTCGCGAGCCCCTCGTTGGCGCAACGTGTTCAGGGCTGGCGCGTCGTTTTGGGGGAGGACACAAGTTCGGATCACCGATACATTCGGTTTGACGTGTCCCCCCCTGCGAACGACGCGCCGGCTGCACCGGCTCCACCCGAGCCACGTTGGGCGCTTAAGCGACTTGATCGGGAGCTCCTCCTGGAAGCCGCCATCGTACAGGCCTGGGCCCCTGCGCCGGACAGGCCTGTCTGCATAGACGATGAGGCGGAGTGGTTCCGGGAGGCCATGACCCGTGTCTGTGACGCGGCGATGCCTAGGGCTCCGCCCTATAATCCGAGGGGTCAGGTCTACTGGTGGTCGTCGGAGATCGCGCAGCTCAGACGGGGCTGCGTGATCACGCACCGCCGGTGGGCCCGATTCCGTAGGAGGCGTCGCCGCCCCGCAGATGCGGAGGCCCGAGAGGCGGAGTTGTACGAGGGATACAGGGAGGCCAGACGAGCCCTCCGAGCGGAGATAAGGCGTTCCAAACGGGACGCCTTCCGTGAGCTGCTGGAGACGCTGGAGCGGGACCCTTGGGGGCGGCCCTACCGGATGGTGAGGGGCAAGCTGCGCCCCAAGGCCCCGCCGTTAACCCGGTGTCTCCAGCTGGATCTGCTCGGAGGAGTTGTTGGCTCCCTGTTCCCTGCGCGGGCGGTGGAACATGTTCCACCGCGGATGACTCCGCCTCGGTTGCGCATGGCGCCCGACGTGGAAGACGACGACGTGCCCGAGGTCACTTGGGTAGAACTAGAGCTGGCGGTGAGAAGGCTAAGAGCCAAACACACCGCCCCGGGACCCGACGGCATTCCAGGCCGAGCGTGGGTCCTAGCTCTAGTCGACGACGCTCTCGAGCCCCGACTGAGAGGGCTTCTCAGCGCATGTTTGGAGCGGGGCCAGTTTCCGAAATTGTGGAAGACGGGGAAACTGGTCCTCATCCGAAAGGAGGGGCGCCCGGCGGACTCGCCGTCCGCCTACCGGCCCATAGTGTTGCTCGACGAGGTGTGCAAGCTCTTTGAAAGAGTAATTGCGAAGCGCCTCGTCGAGCACCTCTCAAGAGTGGGGCCGGACCTGGCGGATGGCCAATATGGCTTCCGCCAGAGGCGCTCCACCGTGGATGCCATCATGCGCGTGAGGGCTCTGGCGGAGGATGCAGTAGCCCGGGGTGAGGTGATGTTGGCGGTGTCCCTGGACATCGCCAACGCGTTCAACACCTTGCCCTGGAGTTGCATTAGGGAGGCGCTCGTGTATCACGAAGTGCCTCTCTACCTCCGCCGCATAGTCGGGGCGTATTTGACGGAGAGAGCCGTCATCTACCCAACCGTGACCGGTCTCGGTCGGCGTGAAATGTCGTGCGGTGTTCCACAGGGATCGGTCCTGGGGCCGCTCCTGTGGAACATCGGATACGACTGGGTGCTTCGCGGTGAGCTCGTAGGCGGTGCCGCCGTCACGTGCTACGCGGACGACACGCTCGTGACGGCGTGCGGGGCGACGTACCGCGAAGCGACCCGAAAGGCCACGACCGCGGTTGCCCAAGTCGTTAGGCGGATCCGGCGGCTGGGTCTCGAGGTGGCCCTGCACAAAACCGAGGCCCTGTTCTTCCATGGGCCTCGGAGCAAGCCACCCGAGGGATCCAGTCTCATCGTGGGAGGAAATCGCATCGGCATCAAGCCCCAAATGAAATATTTGGGGCTCGTGCTCGACGGCCGATGGGACTTCGGAGAGCACATCCGAAGTCTGGCCCCCAAATTGAAGGGCACAGCTCTTGCTCTGGCTCGGCTGTTGCCCAACATGAGGGGGCCCGATGACTCCTGCAGGAGACTCTACGCGGGGATCGTGCGGTCCATGGCCCTGTATGGGTGCCCAATATGGGCGGAGGCCCTGAGGACCGGAACTGTGCAGATGCTGCGCGCTCCGCAGCGAGTTCTGGCCATCAGGGTCATCCGAGGGTACCGCACGATCTCCTTCGAGGCGGCGAGTCTCCTTGCCGGAACTCCGCCATGGGACCTGGAAGCGAGAGCCCTTTCGCAACTGTACCAGTGGCGAAAGGAGGCGCGGGAGCAGGGATGGAACCCCGAGCCTCGAGAAATCGAGGCCGTGCAGTCCCAGCTCCGCCAGGCCATCGTGGTGGAGTGGAAGGAACGACTTGGGCAACCAAGCGCAGGGCACGCCGCAATAGCGGCGGTAAGGCCCATCATGGAGGATTGGCTGGAGAGGCGACACGGAAGCCTCTCCTACCGACTGACGCAGGTGATCTCAGGGAAGGGGTGCTTCGGGGACCACCTGCATCGGATCAGGAAGGAGCCAACGCCTGAGTGTCATCACTGCGACGCGAGCGAGGACTCAGGGCTGCACACGCTGGCGGACTGCCCGGCGTGGGAGGCGCCGAGGCGTGACCTCGTGGCAGCCATCGGGGTGGGAGTCCTCTCGCTCGGCAGCATGATTGCGGCAATGGTGCGGAGCGCGAGCGCGTGGGCCGCCGCCGCCTCCTTCTGCGAGCATGTAATGCTCGCGAAGGAGGTGGCGGAGCGCGCCCGGGAGAGACTTAGAACTCTCCCGGTCCGCCGAGCCCGCAACTTGCTCGCCGCGCGTCGCAGGCAACTCAGGCGCCGGAGGTCGCTTAACGACCTCCGTCCTCCATGAGCGCAGGCCTGGGGGTGGCGGGTGAGGCCACCTGTCACCCCAGCAGAAGCAGGCCGGGACGGTGGGGCGACTAGCGCCCCTCCCCCAAACCGGGGCAAGACGGGGACTCCGTGGTTCCCAAACCCGAGGGGGCCATCTCGAAACCGGAGATGGCCCAGGGTCAGTCGGGGTGCGAGGGATATGCTCTATGGGCAACCTTACACCCCGGCGTTTGTAGACCCGAGACGGCGTGCGGTTTTAGTCGGTTCAAGCCCGACATAACCACCCCCGCTGGCACGCGGGGGGGTATCCGAAGGGATTTCCGCACGAAAAAAAAAAAAAAAAAAAAAAAAGGTACACTATTAGTTACAATTTACACACAAAACAGGAATATTATCTATATAAACACAATATCAACAAAGAGCGTGTCTCGCGTCCGTTGGCGGCTTTTTTCCTCGTCTTAGTTCCTCTAGCGGTCACGGGAGGCGCGGCGGAGATAAGCGTCTCTCGTCGCGTTCGGATACATCCTTTTAAAATCAAAGATCGTTACATCCTCCCCCTCTGACCGAGACATAGCGCCCTCGCGTCTAGGTCAGTTTAAATACCTTTTGGGCCTACCCCGCTTTCGTTTTTCTTTAACCAGTGGTAGTACATCGCCTACGAATGGGGTCAGCTGAGAAACGTGGTACCTGCCCAAGATTTCGCCATTACTAGTTCTTTCTAGTATGTAGGTCGTTGAGCTGACAGCCTCCCTTATCCGATAGGGTCCGTCTCTGCGCGGTATGAACTTTGGAGTTTGGCCGCTACCGGTATCGTTACTACCCTGGGTCTGCAAAAGGACAAGATCACCGGTGGAGTAGTCTGGAGCTGGTCGACGACTTCCATCGGCGTAACTTTTTTGCTTCGCTTGAGCCTTCTCGTGAACTTCTCTCGCCTCGAACAGTACGGTGGAGATACGCCGCAGATACGGTGTAAGGCTGGTCACAGCATTATCACTCTCGATAATGCAACGCATGTCCGCGATTACATCAGCTGGCGCGCGAATTTCACGACCGAAAGTGAGATAAGCTGGTGAGTATCCGGTACTGCTGGTGACTGCCGAGTTCATCGCGAAGCGAATGGCTGGTAGGTGGACGTCCCAGGTGTCATGGTCTCTCCCCACTAGGATAGCCAATTGGGGTTTCAAATCTCGGTTCTTTCTTTCGACCGGATTTGCTTGCGGGTGATAAACAGGTGAAAGAGATTGAGTTATGCCAAATGAATGGCACACCTGTTGCATAACCTCACTAATAAATTGGACTCCGTTATCGCTGACAATTCGTCTTGGAACTCCATACCTAAGGAAGACGTCGGTTATTAGGGTTTTAGCACATTCAGGATTGGTAGCATTTTGAAGAGCGAACAGTTCTACCCATCGCGAGCAGGTATCTTCCACGATAAGAATCCACTTCTTTTTATCAGCTGTTTCCGGTAGAGGGCCAAATAAGTCTACAGCAACGACTTCAAAGCGGCGGTTCGTGGCCGGCGTCTGCAACAACCCAGCTGGTTTCCTATTGTCGGCCTTGTACCTTTGGCATTCGACGCATTTCTTCAGGTGTGTGATGACACTCTGTCTTAATCCTGGCCAATAGTACTTCGTTCTGATGCGGTCAAATGTGCGCTCTACTCCAAGGTGTCCAGCTGTTGGTGCATCGTGATAGTCCTTCAAGATACTCTCTCGCTCGTGTTCTGGTATCACTAGGCATGCGGTTTCTTCCTCACACTCCTCGGGTCCGTATCTGAATAGCACGCCGTCTGACATAACAAATCCTTTGTCCGACCAACTCCTCCCCCTAAATGGGTCGTCGGTTGCCTCAAGGTCCTCGACTATCTTTCGTACTTCGGAGTCCTTTAGTTGATTCTCGCGAGTATCTTTGGAGTTTCTAGACGGGATATCGACTACTGCTATACATAAATCGCATTCCGTTTCGTTGGTGCATGGTGGGCGGGACAGGGTGTCGGCGATGGCATTAGATCTACCGGGTACATACTCGATACGGAGGTTATATTCTTGAAGTGTTAGGGCCCACCTTGCTAGGCGGCCACTGGGAGATTTCATCGTCATGAGCCATCGTAGGGGTTGGTGGTCACTCTTTATCACAACCTCCGATCCTTCGATGTAACCGCGAAATTTTGTAACAGCCCATACTACCGCTAACGCTTCTCTTTCCTTCGTGTTGTAATTTCTTTCGGCGCCATTCAGCATCTGGCTAGCGTATTCGACCGGTCGTTCGTCGTGGCCCTCCCCCTGCATCAACACTGCTCCGAGACAGTAAGCACTGCTGTCTGTCCTCAGGGTAAATGGTTTCGACTCATCTGCTTGGCGTAGTATCGGAGCGGAGACCAGCAGTTGTTTGATGCGTTCAAAGGCATCCTGTTGTTTCGAGGTCCATTTCCAGGTGCTATCTTTCTTAAGAAGGTCGGTTAATGGTCTTGCGACTGCAGCGTAGTCGGGTATGAATCGCCGGAACCAGCTTGACGTCTGCAAGAAGGTCTTGACATGCTTTATATTCTTCGGGGGATTCATTTTAGCTATAGCTGCTGTCTTCTCGGGGTCGGTTTTTATTCCCCCCGGTACAATCACGTGGCCTAAGAACTTAATTGATTCACGCGCAAAACAGGTCTTTTCTCGGTTTATCCGGAGGCTATACATGTCAAGCCTGTCAAACACGGCATCCAGATCTTCTAGATGTTTCGGGAACGATTCAGACAAAATGACGATGTCATCAAGGTATGCTAGCACGCAAACGTTAGCCAGCTCCTTCCCAGACTTAAATCGGTCCATCAGCCTTTGGAAGGTGGCTCCAGAGTTCCTCAGCCCCATCGGCATCCTTCTGAACCTGTGGCATCCCAAAGGGCTCACGAAGGCGGTTTTGTCTCTATCCTCAGGCGCAAGAGCGACCTGGTAGTAGCCAGATTGAAGGTCACAGGTAGTCATGAAGCTGGTGTTTTTAGCTGCATGTAGGATATCCTCGATGCGTAGAAGCGGGTAACGGTCAGGTTCGGTGACTGCGTTTAACTTCCTGTAGTCTACGCAGAGCCTCACTCCCCCATTCTTTTTTGCCACCAGAACTACGTTCGCTGCCCAAGGTGAGTCACATTCCTCGATCACGTCAGCATCCAAAAGCTTCTGTACCTCCTGTTCTAAGATCGCCTTCTTTGCTGGTGACATCCGGTAAGGGGGACTAGCGATCGGTTCCTGGTTCGCGTCTACCTTCACACGGTGAGTGGCGTATTCTGTTGGTGGGCCCTCCTTCGCGAAGCGATTGGCCCTCTTCAACAGCAGGTTGTTCAGCTGGACTCTCTGACTTGCAGTCAGCTTGGTGCCCTCATCCTCCCTCAGCATAAGGCGCGTTGCATCCACCTTCATTGACTCAATCTCACCGGCGTCGACGGGTAATTCAAATCGGGTAATAAACGGATACCAGCGGCTTGGCTCCTCGTTAAAACACCAACTATTGTGCGGTAAGTTCATTAAAATGCACGCTTTCGAGATGAAATCTCTACCTAATAGTGTTCGCGTTTGAGCTTCGGGTAGGACTAGGAAGGTGGTAGGTATCGTTTTACCTCTTAAGCCAACGTTCACTTCCCCTTCCAGCGTAGTATAAACACGTTTAGATCCATCAGCCAACCCTATTATACGGGAGGACTTTTTATAAGGGACGCCTGCTTCAATCAGTAGACGGTACAACATAGGACCCCCTTACAAATAGCTACACCCTTACGCTGCGCTACTTCGATGTCTACTAGGGGCCGTAAATCGTCATTCTCCTCTACGTGGGAAGTGCAAAAATCCGATATGCTCGCGCTAAGCGCGCTCATATTAAGCGTACTCATCTCGGACGAACTTTTACAGTTACTGCACTTCGAACGAATCACTCCCAGCTGACCGCATCCGTAACAACGCAACTCTGTACTATTAGATGGGTTAACGTCTACTTTAGTGGTGTCCTTTTTGGCGATGTGTCTACACTTTTCCACTGTATGGCCGAAACGCTTGCAGTAAACGCACTTTGGTCGAACCCTTTTAGGTCCCTCACTCTCACTACTTTTCGCGTCAGATGCACGCGTGTCGGTCGATGCCTTAATATGTACCGACTTCGCTTCGGACGTGGAATCACCCACGACGTTTGCAAGGTTATGGCGTTTATTCGAGCGCGCGACCAGAGGGTCAGCGGCGCTCACGTTATTAGCAATGTAGGAATTACTCACCTCCGCCAATGACTCCTCAAACAACCTGACCTTTGTAATAAGTTGTTCCAAGTCATCCACCGCGTCGCGAGACACACGTTTTCTTATTCTACGGTCTAACAATCCATAAACTATATCTAATTTCATCACTTCCGGTACATCGTACGGTAATTTCACTAACAAAGCACGTATTTTGCATATGAACACATCGGCCCGTTCACTATTTTGTTCGCGAGAAAAAATATCTTGAAAGATTTTATATCCTGGTCGTGGCACTCCGTACATGCCTCGAAGACGTTGTAGGGCGTCACGCCAAGACTTCACTGACGCTTTCACACCTTGCCACCAGACGGCGGCGTCGCCAACCAACAGCATCGGTAGTCCTCTCAATGCGTGTTCTTCGCTGACGTTGGTGCATTCGCGGTAAACCTCGATAGCGTCAATAAACGCCTCGAGCTCGTCCGCATTCTTCGTCGAACCATTGAAGCGCGACGTGCATTTGGAGAAGTTACCCGATCGCAAAACGTCACTTGATGGGCTCACGGAGCTCCGTGGTGGTGAGCGCGGTGATCGCTCTCGTGTATCAGCCAGTATGCTTCGAATTAATTCCCGGTTTGCCTCCGCTTGGCTGTTGGTAATGTTGAGGACGAGGGTTTGAAGCATACTCTCGGTCATTGATATGCTCGACGATGCCGTAACTGTATTCTCGAACTCGTCAGTTTCGATATCCGATCCGTTATTCTTCCCAGCAGCGCGTGTTTTCGGCGGCGACATAGTAACAGGGTAGGTAGGTCCTCTGTTTCTCACTCGAAGACACGGAAGTATTGGGTTGAACGAATGGTGTCACACGACAAAGGTGGCAGTTTTACTTTACAAATCTCTGTCGGTAAAAGACGTCGTTCTATTGTAATAGCGCGTTTCTCTTCGCGCCAACGTTCGACTCGCCCGCTTGCGCGTCACTCGACGTAAATGGACTCGCCCAAGTGTTTTTTGACTGAGTGTTACACTGTTTGTGGATGGTTCCCGGTGATTTCACTATCGTTGTTGGTACACTGATACTCAGTTTTACGCGATAGGTTTCACTTTCACTTTAGGTTTTACACAAATCTTGATCGTGCCCGCGAGTTGGGCGTCACTTTAGTAAAGTTTAAGGTTGGAAGTTCTCAGGGGTTGATTTAGAGAAAGAAAGAGTTCGGTAACACGATCAAAACTGTAATTATTGCTCTAGGTACACTATTAGTTACAATTTACACACAAAACAGGAATATTATCTATATAAACACAATATCAACAAAGAGCGTGTCTCGCGTCCGTTGGCGGCTTTTTCCTCGTCTTAGTTCCTCTAGCGGTCACGGGAGGCGCGGCGGAGATAAGCGTCTCTCGTCGCGTTCGGATACATCCTTTTAAAATCAAAGATCGTTACACCATTCTTTTAAACTCTTCAAAATTGTCCTGAAGTTTTTGCTCTGCAGTTATCTATTCTCAGAAAATAATATCAAAGTAAATGCTTGGATACTATTTTTTGAGTGCCTGTTAAAATTCGTGACTTAAAAATGAACTTGATATACAAACAAATTAAAGTAATTTAATAAATCCCCTCCGGCTTCGTCCTCACACAATTGTACTAATTTTCAGACATTGACATATCTCATTGCGAAGGTAACCTTTATGCCGTACTTATTTTTCCCGGAAACAACCTATTTACACTTTTTGCAACTCTAGGTCTGTGTAAATACTATAGTTCAGTGAATTAACAAGTCTTCGAACCGTAAATAAATGCACACTTAATTACGGTACTAAAGAGGTTGTGTTTACTTTAATTATTTTTACATGCGACTGTTAACATTTTAAATTCTATGTACCGTTAAGAGGCAAAAAGTTGGCCTGTAAAAGTTGGTTTAATCTCTACAATTATAAAAACAGTGATAGCCTCGGTAATATGGCTCCCTACATTTCAACAATTATTAGCAATTTTGTAGTCATTTAAGGTATATTTTTTGTATGAGATTTTTACTAATAAAGCGTATGTTATTTTCAGATAATCGGCTTAATATCAGTGTTCTTCATATGCGTATCAATATTATCGTTCTGTCTCAAAACTCACCCGGACATGCGAGTGCCAGTGATAAGAAGTTACAGAGTGACAACAGCTAACCAATCACAAAGTTGGGCATTGGACAAAGTGCAAACGAATGCTCATATCGCGTTTTTTTATATAGAATGTGTGTGTAATGCGTGGTTCACGTTAGAAATTCTAGTTCGGTTCATATCGTCACCGAGCAGATGCGAATTCGTCAAATCTTCCGTCAATATTATTGACTACATCGCTACAATGAGTTTCTACATCGACCTGATTCTCCAAAAATATGCATCGCATATTGAAAATGCAGATATCTTAGAGTTTTTCTCCATCATCAGAATCATGAGGCTCTTTAAATTGACGAGACATTCGTCTGGACTCAAAATCCTTATCCAGACATTCAGAGCGTCAGCTAAAGAATTGACGCTCTTAGTATTTTTCTTAGTTTTGGGTATTGTAATCTTCGCTAGTCTGGTCTACTATGCTGAGAGAATACAGACGAATCCCCACAATGACTTCAACAGTATACCGTTGGGGTTGTGGTGGGCACTCGTCACAATGACCACCGTTGGGTATGGTGATATGGCACCGAAGACTTATGTGGGCATGTTCGTTGGTGCCTTATGTGCATTGGCTGGTGTGAGTATACACTTCTATTATAGTTTTATATTTCAGTTCAGTAGTAAGTTGTAGAGTATTATATTATGTGGTTCTGACATTTTATTCCCGCCGAATTAAAATATAAGAGCCATGATGGCTGGCTTTTCTCCATTTGACAGTAAACATACATCCCATGAAAAGTGTCCAGTTGACTTAATCCCTATTATGTAGGACTGTAAAACATAGTTGACGAAATATGGGCGTGGGTATTTATGAATGTATTTTAGTTTAATTATGAAATCACATAAGTCACCAATTATGTAGCTAGTAAATGAATATCCGTGACTGTTCATCGCGTTTATATTACCTTGCAGTATAGATACAGTAATGTCAACATTGGTTTCCAGTTGTGACAATGGTTCAATTTTTTTAAACGATATGATGACTAACGCCTTCTGAATTGTATTTATAAAAATGTTTAATGATCAGCAAATTGGAATTATTTTTGAGCACAAAATCAATACTTACTTCATTTTGCGCAGGCAGTCCTAAATACTGTTAAAATATAACCAGACTCAGAGATTTTTCTTTTCTTGCAAACAGGTGCTTACGATAGCTTTGCCAGTGCCTGTCATAGTATCTAACTTTGCTATGTACTATTCGCACACACAAGCGAGAGCAAAATTACCTAAGAAGAGACGAAGAGTCGTCAACGTAGAACCAACCAGACCACCCATGCGTGAGTATAACATTTCCAAACTAAACAGAGGCACTTATAAAGTTCAAGACACGATCAGAGTGAACTTAACCTATCTTTTATATTGTAGTGCTATTTACCGGTGTTTTGCAGGTCGATTGCGCACACACACATATATATAATAGGTCTTTACCTATGAAATTGCCGAAATTTTCTTACAAATTCATGAGTTCGTTATTCCTGTAATTTAATAGCTATTTCCATTATTTATATTTTGTTTGAAAGTTGATTTCAAGATTTTACAACTCTGTATTAAATTTTGTTTTTATTGGCCACTTGATAAATTAATTCGATCTTCAAAAACAGTACTTCCTAAATGCTATCCTTTCTGATGATAAATTTCATATTCTTAACAGCTGTCACTTTTCAAAAATGTAATAAAAGTTGCTGTTTGTTAGCTTAATGTTGTCTCATTCATACACAAAAAAAAAACATAAAATTTGGATTTGTCATTCCTAAAAAAATGCAAATATGTTAGAACTGAAAATTGGGTTTCCTCCAATTTCTTCAAGAAAAACGGCAATTTCATATGTAAAGACCTAATATTACGACGGTATTGATGCGATCGAGTGGAGAATTTGATTTCTTCTAGTTTTTGGTCATGTTTTATTAATAATAATCAGATCTAATACCTATGTATTGTAACATAGAATACGTTATAAACATCTTTATATATAAAAAATGGTCCCTGGGTCCCTATTTCACTTGGTCACGGCATTACGTGTGAAATGCTGGACTGATTTCGATAATTGTTTTTTTGTTGTGTTTATTATTATCAGGAGAATGTTATTATGAACGAAAAGTTTGGAAAACTACGGGAATAGTCGGCACTCGGCTTACAACGGGGCGAACAGCTAGTATTGAATAATTTATTCTTACCATTTCTACTACTTTTTGTTTAATTATTGTCTGTGTTTTAACACGAGTCAATATTAAAATTCACTATTATGGTATGTACTTTACATTTTGTAATCTAGGTACACCAGCAGTGCCAGGGGCGCCAAATCCCTTAGCACCTGGTATGGGACCACAGGTAGTGAATCGCAGAATGAATGCCATCAAAACAAACCATCCAAAAGATATGATGGGGCCTAACATGGGTAAGATAATACGTATTGATGTTAAATCTTATGTACATTTGTTATTTGAAGCTATGAAAGAAGTTTGTGTAATATAATTTATAATTATTTGAAAATTTAAGAATAACACAAGATTTATAAGATGGTTATTAATGATTGAGTTGCGTCAGAAAATGTACCTACATTATATTTGGTTAAGTCTATTCATAGCTTCTTATGATATGTAAAAAACTCACGACAATGGTAAATACACCCATATATGAAAATATCGCAAAGAGTAATGAATATTGGAGAATTGGAGGTTTCATATTAAACTACTAAGTCTTCATAATTCACTATAGTTTTAAGCACTACTAATGTATGAAATCACGATGTAGTAAACAAAATTTTATTATAATTAACAGAACAATTGACGTTATCACAGAAATAGAATAACATCACATTCACTGTTTGAATAAAATATAAACTAACAACACAATACAATGTTTATATTATAACTAACATGCTGTCTTGATAAATAAGCATAACCGTGCATTTTATTAAATAAGGACTGCATAGAACATTATCAATGCTAAAAAGGGTGTACAAAATTAATGTATAAAATAATCTTCTCAGTGTACGAGTATAACTAAATTTATAGTTTAATCACACATAACACTAAAAGAATATACGAATGAACACAATATTTATAATTTTGTATAATAAATTCTCTCTGTGCCTTGCTTTGCCTCTGTGGCGTAGCGGTAGTGCAGTCGAATACTGCTACGTCAGGGGGCGCGGGTTCGATATAAGTTTGTTTATCTGCATTCTGGAACCCATGACACAAGCTAGTTAAACTATGCTTACTTTGGGTCTACAAAGCGCTGTGTAGAATGTCGTAGAATATTTATTTATTTATTCAAACACGTTATTCTACGATACAACCTTCTTTCTTGGACACTTCGAAGTCTCAATTTATTTAAACATAAAATTTTCACGTAGATTTTTATAGCATGACGTCGACCAAGATTTATCAACATTAAAATAAGGCACAGGTCAAAAAAATTGGTTCTGCAAATCTTTTTGATAATGACATGTGATAAATCAAATATAAGCTTAAAGGTTGATTAATTTGGCAGGCTTGGGACAAGAAAACTACGTCTGGGAGCAAAGTCAACTTGAGAATTGAGTGCTCTCGTTACGGCCAAATTAGGTCCTGAGATAGCGAATATAATAAAGGACCTTAGTTTAGGTACCTACTACTACTTCTATGCGAGGGATATGCTCTTTGCGAGGGATATGCTCTATGGGGTGTAAGGGTTTACACCCCGGCGTCTGTAGACCCGAGACGGCGTACGGTTTTAGTCGGTTCAAGCCTGACATAACCGCCCCCGCTGGCTGGCGGGAGGGTATCCGAAGGGAAAAAAAAAAAGGTACCTATTTCTAAACGGACGGGTAGAAGGTCCATCGAAATTATGGAAATGTAGGTTTAACAATTAAAGCTAGCTAGAGGAAAAATATTTTATATAAATTATGTTTTCTATATTGTGAATATTCTACTATGGTGATATAACAGCATGGCTGACCAAAATATGTTTATTCTTATGGAGATTAAACTTTTTATCTATTGATGATACAATACTATTAATATAACTAAGCAACCATAAATAAAAGTTAAATTTTTGACAAAAATTCTAACGTGACCTGTAAAAAAACTATTACGTGCTACAAGTATTTGATAATGTTCTTTGTAAGTACTGCTAAATTCTGATAAACTAATCACATTACTAACAGTAGCTTATGCAATGTAATCCTCCACAGATGGTGATCGTAGTGAGCTAGAAGCTATGATCCAAACGACACCAAACAACTGCAAAAGAAAAAATTTAAACATGCTTTAGAAAGCATTACACAACGCCGTTGGAACTGAACGGGCTTTCTATATCGCCTGCACAATTTGGATTTAGCTTACAGGAATGCTAATATATTTTAATCACTAATCAGTCATTGCCATAATCATTATCATGTATGCACACGGCAGTTTCTTCAGGCAGCACCGGATCCACCGTCTAAGTCCTTTCGCTTCGATGAAATGGAGGTTCGGGTCTTTGTAAATCTGTATTTTGTACCCCGAACGTTTTTGCTTTGCTTCCAAATTTGATGTTGTTGTATATATTGTACATTCATTGTTCACAATTTATAGCTTAATATTTTTTTATATGATTGTTTAATGATTATTTAGGCAGAAATTTTGGTTTTAATTAAGTTCTAGATAGTCATGCTTCACTCTTTTTTCAGGCAGCAACTATACACCAACTTCTCCACCACATAATAGTCAAAACAATACATCAAAAGAAGTAAAGTCACAACCAGACACATCGGTACACTTTAGAATTGACCTTAACACTAACATTACACTAACCAGTGTCTTTTATTACGCTTTTACAATTGTGCAATAAAATTTTACTGTCGTATTTTAGCACTAGTTAACTGTTTTGTGAGAGTGAATCAATGCACTCTTCTGTTCCTAATTTAGTTTACTGTTTATGTGTATAGTTACACCTATACTCTAAGTATAACATCTTTTATATAATGTTCCCCAATTATAAGCATGCTCATGCACGATTGTTGATCTAACGTTTATAACTGTTCATATTTTGTTTAATGCAAATCAATGAATTAATGTTACTATATCATTTCCGACAGTTGCAACTTTGATGCCAGGGATGGATCTATCTGTCACAACACGACTCACACCGAGCCCTCGAGATATGAGTCCCGCACTAGCAATTGCATTACCTATGATGAAATCTGTAAACATAGTACCAGCACAGTGCTTCGATAACATGGCGTTTCATAGCGAGAGATTAGGAGATCATGATGGTGAAAATAATAAAGAAAAAAGCAAAATATCCAGCCGTCAAGAATCTGTTGATAGCGATAACAGTGTTAGAGTTATAAACTACAAAAACAATATCTTTATCGATAAAAGAAGTGATGGAAGAACTGATGCTCGTACACCATTATTGAGAGATCATAAAATAGAATCATTAGATGAGACGAAGCTACGGGATAATAAGACGGAGAAACGGAAATCATCTGCTTCTACATAATTTTAAAGTGTTGACCTATTGGTCAACACTTTAAAATTATGTAGAAGCAGATGATGATGATGATGATGACCTATCTGAATCATTCTTAGCACTATTGTGCTAAGAATGATTCAGATAGGTCTAAATCCAAACAATTATGAAATGAAATGACAATTTGAACATTTTGAAAGTGAAATCCAAGAAAGAAAGGAAAGTCAATGTAATTTCTCGAAGTCTTAATGTTAAGAGACTGCATTGGAATATTATTTTTAATGATTCACTATCATTTGGCAGGCGGTAAGAAAAGAAATGAAAGAGTTTGAAGACTTGAAAAATTCTTATGAATGGAAAATATACAAAAAAAAAACTTTTAGAATACACATTATTTGTCAGTGTCGATAAATACGATTATTTAAAAGCCTTTTTGACAGTAGTTACAATTCTTTATAAAATATTAATGCAAGTAATCGCTATTCATAAATTCTTATAAGAGGATTCAAGGCCGTGATAGGATTAAGATAGCTAAGTGTTTACAGCACTTATTAACATTTTATAACACATACGTACATTATATTAGAATAGCTGCTATCACAACCTAGTAAAAAATATTTTTAAGAGAACGACCAGTATAGATAGGCCATTTTAACTTTCTCACACATAACACTATACTGACCAGGAATGTCTAGATATACTGGTCGAGTAGTTACCGTTAATGACCAGAAAATTCGTAATCCTAGTGAAGTATGTTTACTGTCCATTAGTGAGAGAGGTGGAGCTTGTTTAGGGTTAATACTACATAAAATGTACAATTAATTTTCTTTTAATTTTAGAATCACTTTTAACCTGGACTGTCCTGTATACGTTTACGGTGAATGTTTTTTCATTATTTCAACATTTTCAGGAAACTTGACCATTTATCGGACTACTATTATACAAAAATCTGATTTGGTTTTGGATGCTAAATAAGCTGGACCTCAATTCAAATAAGTTAAATATAATTTAACTGTAAATAATAGTAGCGTTAATAATTTTATATCTTTAACAGTTAAATAATCACTAGATAATACATATCATTGGCACTTTCTTTCATTCTTGGTGTTATATACCTGTTTTACATGTATATAGATAAAAATATATTATAGCATAAATGTTTAAACTAAGACTAGATAGTTTTAAATAAATTATTTAAAAGAATACAGTAAATTCGCCGAGTTGTTTTGTTAATTTTCTAGATTTACATGAAATTTGAGTCTAAATAATGCTAAAACATTAGTGAAATTTAATTGAGATAGAATGTGTTTAAATTTATCGAAATAAAATTTTATTACATCAAAATTGCAACTTATGATACTTATGATACGACATATGATACAGAGATTGTTTATCCATTCTATATAGGACTTCTAAAAGCGTGAGACTCTCGGACAAGATGATGACACTTTTCATTTTTATCTCCTACTGGTAATATCATGTTGTTAATAGCGTGTTTATCAATAATCTTGCAATTATAATATAATAACAAAATAATGAAGTTTTTATTGACATAATATGTAATTAATAGAGAACATTTAAGTTTTTTTTTGCGATAATCATGTAAACGAAAGTTAAGAAAATCATAAAATCAGCAAAAATTTCATAGGGATTCTCTTATCTTTTTGGTGCTTAGCAAAAAAACAAAAAGAGAATTCCGTTAAGAAATTGAAATGGAAATCATGTCTAAATTTCGGGACCCTTAATGTTTTATATAAAAATAAATGTATCGATTATTTTTATATTATGATTTCATTTGCTAAGATATACGTCGGGCTACAAGCACCTATGCATATCTAGCTAAGTCGACTGGTGTTCAAATAAAAGCAATTATGGTTTTATGTTGTGGCTTAAAATTAACACGATTGTGGGTAAAATATCAAGTATGTCTCGTTTGTCTTTTATATTTCACAAAATTCAACCAGTTTTTAAGTAATGAACTTATTATCCTTAACGTTATCAACATTATGCGTTTTGTGAACGAAATTTTTCAAACTTTTTATTTCCTATTTATACCTATTACATTATATAGATGCTTGTAGCACTTTAGATTTCCTTGGTACTAACTTACCATATCGAAATTATACAATCGTGGACTTTATTTGTTTACAAAAGCGCATAAAATGCAATGAATTTTAATGTTGCATAGATAGCACAAGAATTGCGTTACAAATGTATTTATAATTTAAAGCGTAAGTAGTAACTAACCTGTACTATATAATTAGCATTATTTTACGTACTAATATTATGTTTATATTTGACATAAAAATGCTGTGACCGTGAGCTAAAATTTTTAAGACAGTTATTGAAATACCAGGTTTTAAGGACTATTCCATGTTTTTTTTTCGACCTGTTTCTAATAATTTGGCTATATCTTTGAAATCGATAATTGAATAGGTTTTAACTGATTGATCATAAGTTATGGATCTTTTTATATCACGTTTAATTGTAGTTACTTGGCTATATCAATAGCTATTAACAATTTAGCCACACTGACTTTTGATATTATTCAAAAAGTTTTTACATTAAATGCACATACCATATGAGTTGCTCTGAAATCTGTTTTTACTAACTTAGTTGAACCATAAAGATTTTCTTTTCTTTTCATATAACCATCAACCACAATATGTGCATTTAGTTTTAAAAACGTAAATATTAATAACAGTAAAAAGTTGTTATGTAATAAGAGCAAGAGCCTTTCAGATATTCCACTACGGTAAAATTAATATTTAAAGCCTTGAAGCTCAAACAGATATTTGCTAATGGCGTCTGCACGAATAACAATAAATGGAGGTTATTTTCATAATATTTCAGGTCATTACCTTGCGTAAAATGGAGTTTCAGAATGAGCACTAGATGTTTTTGAGATTGGACTTAATCTTAAAAGTAAAGTATGATTATAAACTCAAGGGTTGGCAAACGTCAAACTACATTTCATCAGCCATATTCTTTTTATCTTTCGTAATAGGGGGCTACATAATAGGCACAGTTCATATGTCTTGCTGCTGAGAGTGTCCTAACATCGCAAAAACATTTAATCTGACTCAGGGTTCCAATCTGAGACCGTCGTATGTAAATATATGTGACTAGCTGTTGCCCGCGGCTCCGCCCGCGTGGAATTCTGATACCGTTCCCGCTACCCATGGGAACCTATTCCCGGGATGAAAAGTAGCCTATGTGTTATTCCGGACTATAGTCTATCCCTGTACCAAATTTCAGCCAGATCCGTTCAGCCGTTTTTGCGTGAAAGAGCAACAAACATACATACACACTCACAAACTTTCGCGTTTATAATATTAGTAGGATAAACATTTCCATCATACATTACATATGTGTAACTCTAGCGGTTTTGGCAGCGCACGCTAGAATAGCTCGCAGATGGTACATTTTTTCCTACTTGCTTGACACTTATCGTCATATTTCGTACAATTCACACAATATCTTTATAAATTGTAGCCTATGTGTTATTCTAATGTATAAACTATATTATTGTAAAGTTTCATTAAAATTCATTCAGTAGTTTTTACGTGAAAGAGTAACAAACATCCATCCATCCATACTTACAAACTTTCTCGTTTATAATATTAGTAGGATAATAGGATGTTTTTTTTTATACGTGTGGAAACCCCCACGGGCTTCACCCCATCGGTGCCGACGATGGGGTGGGCGTGTCGGAATCGGACCGACGTGACCAACGAAGCAGTTAAACAAAAGTTATAACTTGAAATAAGTATTTAAAATATACTCGTACCTTTTTTTTTTTTTTTTTTTTTCGTGCGGAAATCCCCTCGGATACCCCCCGCCGGACAGCGGGGGCGGTTATGTCGGGCTTGAACCGACTAAAACCGCACGCCGTCTCGGGTCTGCAGACGCCGGGGTGTTCGTACCTTTTTTTTTTTTATCGTGCGGAAATCCCTCCGAAAACCCTTCCGCCGGCCAGCGGGGGCGGCGGGGGCGGTTATGTCGGGGTTGCACCGACTAAAACCGCACGCCGTCTCGGATTTTCAGAAGCCGGGGTGTAAGGTTACCCATAGAGCATATCCCTCGCACCCCGGCTGACCTTGGGCCATCTCACCACTAACAGCATCGCTCATCCTGTCTCCTCTGAAAGCAGAGGAGTACGGAGAGCGATGTGTTCCCGCCACGTTGGGTATTGGCCGACGATCAATGCCAACCCTATGAAGGGGTGAACGGGAAGCCATTGACCGCCGCCCAGGGTGTACCGGCCGCTCCGATTCCGTTCCCCCCGGACTGCAGCGGAATCGGAATCGGACCGACACTCGAGGAGGTTACCCAACACACCCCGTGTTCGTACCTATAATGCCAACAGCTAAACTGTCTGGTATAAACCGATATCAGTTATTTTTAGGTTTTTATAAACAACGTTATTACGTAAATACAATTATCTATTCTATGATAATGACCTTTTAAAGTTGACAACAAATCTGTATGCTTAAAGAAACCTAATACAAAAGTTTAATTTATTTACGCTTTATTGTTGACCAAGACAAAAAATTGAAATGAATGGCCTATAGAAGTGGTATAATGGACGGCTTTATCGCTTAAAGTGATTTCAGCAACCTTTACAGACAACATTTATTCAGGTTTTTTTTTCTATTGATCTTATTACAATTTTGGCTTACTTTCATCGTATTTGCCGTTAGATTTACATTGTTGTATTACAAATACCTCTACTCTAACTTAAACAAAATATACAAGATCAACAATCAACAACAACAATTTGAAAACGTATATAACTATGTTTTAGTTTATGACGTTTTGTAAGTGCCGTATTGGTGGTCTATGCAGAATAAATGGTTTTTGACTTTGACTTATGTTTACGTTTTCAAATTGTGACAGTTATGATCCCATGGGATGAGAATGTTATGGTCCCAGTGAGAATAGACTATTCTGAATCAGTAAGATGTTAGTATACGACTTTTACTTTTTAGACTCGCATCGTACCTTTTTTTTTTTTTTTTCGTGCGGATATCCCTTCGGATACCCCCCCGCGTGCCAGCGGGGGCGGTTATGTCGGGCTTGAACCGACTAAAACCGCACGCCGTCTCGGGTCTACAGACGCCGGGGTGTAAGGTTTCCCATAGAGCATATCCCTCGCACCCCGACTGACCCTGGGCCATCTCCGGTTTCGAGATGGCCCCCTCGGGTTTGGGAACCACGTACCGTAGTTTTATCTTGCGTTCTGTTGAGGTTTATTTTTGGGTTTTGCACTTTAGTATTTATCATTATGTTTCATATTTTATCATTGTCGTAAATTGATTGTAAATAAACAATTGATCAGTGGTATTTTGGAATGTGAAGGTCTGCGGTGCAAGAAATCCTGATTCAAATTTTTGGATCTTAAGTTTTTCTGCAGCAGAATGAAGTCATATGCCAGGATGACGGTAATTAGCTCGCCTCCTAAAGCGTGAGACTGAAATACACGATAAATAAACCTCTACCTTCCCATAAGTGGATTAAAAGGTTTGATGGTAAACATCCCACTCAATCTAATTCAATAATTCTTGAAAGCCCACTCATTTTAGAATCTCTTTGTAATAGTTTTGCTGCTCTAGTTGAGCAGCAAAACTCATCAAACGTGAACGCAAAACTAACAATGAACAAAAGCTTCAACCAAAAGCGGTGGAACAAAACGCCTAAGCACACACATGCTTTTGAGCATACAGTAATACACTAATATACGCTATACTAGGTTCACGAAAAGCGGTATGCCGGCGGTCGACAACCTTATTTTGTAATAATTTATGATTTTGCCTCGACTTAACTTAGGTAGTAGGGGTATTCATCTTGTGGTGTTAAAATTCATAAATTGCCTAGAGGGACATTGTGTATTACGAATCGGTCAAATAACAGGAATTTATAGCTGGAATCAGTGCTATATTTTTTATTAATAAGTCACGGGGATAATTCCAAAGAAGGCTTTATATTTATTAAAAAAATATTTAAAAAAAACAGCACTAAAATAATGATTCTTAGTACAAAGGCCACTTCATCTCTTCATGTGGATGGCATACAAAGCATCTACGGGATAGGACTGTCGTAAGAAAATTAACAAGCAGATTGCAATAGGTAGCAAAAAATTATAATTGGCAAAATGATACTTATTGTATTTTTACCAAATCTTTATTGTTACTCTTTAATTTAAAGAATAGAATGGGAATTATTTGCTGGTAGCAAAATGTTCATACGGCACGTCAAGTCGTACAATTTTAACAACTTTAAGATCTAATACTGCTACGTAAAGTCAAAATTTGATGAGAGGACTTATAAAATTTTAAATTTACATATCAATAAGTTGTATTTTCTATGGTTTGTGACCGCATCGTAGGCCCTACCTATTTAGCTTTCTTCTATTCAGTATTTTTTGTCCACTCGTTTTCTCTTTCTTTTGCTGTTTAAAACATAAGTAGTATAATTTGAATTGAAGCCAAAAACATCTAGCTTCTATATTCTCATTTGGCAAGCGTACCTCGCCGTAAAAACTTGTGTTATCAAACTTAAACCATTGGACTTAATAATTAACATCTGCAGCTGAACGAAATTACACTTCACGTAACAAACTTTCAGATGGTATCGCTGCAGTGTATTTTTTATAACTCAAAAGTACTTTGCAGTTGACTGTAAACCGTACAGGTCAACATTTGATGACGATATGTTCTCTAGGGGGTATTCAAAGGCTTCCTTTCTTAATTTCAAAGGATGGTTTCTATACGGTTTTTGACTGCGAGAAATATTACAACAGTTTTTTTTTTACATAATGGTACCGATTATGTAAAAAAAATAATTAAGAAGTACTGAAATGTTCACGATTTAGATCCAATCTAAAAAACAGGTTACAAGCAAATATTGCATACACAACATTTTCTGTCCTATGCCATGTGAAGGGTAAATTCGAGAAGTCCGCCTTTGACGCTACCAGTATGCTATTGCCCAATCACGAACGGCCGGCCGATGCCAATGCTCTTGTGATTGAGAAATAGCTATTCATGACAAAGCAGCTGTGCGCTGGTAGAGCTAAAAGCGGGCTCCTTAAATTTGCCCATTGTGTAAATAATTTTTAAAAGCGGATTTAGCGGACCATGGAATAACGTTTTATACTTATACTTTAAAAGCCTACGAAGTAAAATCTTATTAAGCACAGATATTTTATTATAAAGTTGATAATAATTTTGGAAGTAGCTGTTAAATTAAAGTCAAGCATAAATTTCTTACGCAACATAATTATTTTAAGTGATTGGTAATATAATTTATTTATAGTTTTTTTTTTACTAATGTTATTTGAATATTTTCTATTATGTCTCCGAATACTTATGCATAATATATTAATATGTAAAACATTTTTTCTCGTATGGAAGCTGATCTATTACTTTCAAATACATATGAATTTCAAAACATACTAACTTGGATTGTATATTTTAAAATAGAAAATACTCAAGGCGAGTGTTGAACCCACGATAGTTTCACGTTACGATATTAATATAATATGTAATAATTTGACCTGAGTTATCTAAACACAATGAATTTGTATATAATTTACGGTGCCCTAAAGTTTAGATAATACGAACAGAAAGTTCCTACGTTGTCTGGGACGAGAATCCCAACAAATCCAGAACGCGTTTGGACTAGCTTGGTTGGCAGAATAATCCCCTAATGACTGAAACTGTCCAAACTTCAATATTCTGACCATCTTTATTTCAATTTGTTGTTTAATAACTAACATTGCTGTGTGTTAAAAAAAAATATATTATTGACTTATACCAATTTAAAATTACTTTTGAATAGTCTACAGTTGAAGTACTTAATTGATATACCAAACCTTTTTTTCTTTGCCACTCTATAAGTACTTGGGATTATTCACCAACACACGTGTTAAAACAATCTAAAATCCTCTAAGCGGGGCGTGAAAAACATCTATTGAGATGGTCAATCTAAGCGCATTGACCATTGTTAGTATCTATAAAGATGGGCCCTCATTACAACTTACAACTTAGGACAATTCTGGCAGGGTGAAAACAGTTTTACAAGTAAAACAAAATCCGTATATAAGAGGTATTTGAAAGTAATACGAATGACGCTTACAAATTCAATACATAAAGCACTAAATATTAAGCTGTATTATCTTTAATATTTTGTAAAATACTGATGGTATACCAGTAACGTTTTCCAACTGATATACAGTGTTGAACACTGAAATCTTTGTATGAAATGTTGAAAAGGATTCAAAATCTCCTGACACGCTGAGACACTGTGTATGATTTGGAAGGCTACACGAGCAATGACTAGGTATAAGGCTTTCACAGTGAGTAAACAGGGCTTTGATGTTATTATATAGCGTTCTATATATACATATACAATTTTGAACAATACAAAAACAAATTATTTGAAATATTGTTCATTAAACATGTGAAATAAACATATTTGTTTTATTTATTAGTATTGCTAGAAATCACATCCTATACAAATAGACAGTATTATTCGCCATCGGTATTAGCTTAACACATTCCAAATTACCGAACACCTTAGCCCTAAAACTATACATAAATTAATAAACAAAAATTGAAAAATGAAAAATTTGTCCTCTGAAGAATACAAAAACACCCTCACATGTACACATTCACACCGACCCTCTAACGTACACATACACACCAACCCTCACACGTACGCATACACACCGACCCTCACACAGGCGCAGGTGCGCACCCACACACATACACACACACATGGACGTATTTTTAAAATTTTACCTTTTTTTTTAAATATTTTGTTTAATTTGGAATGGGCAACTTACATTCATCAATTTTATTTATTGATGAATTACATCCGTTTGTAAATTTTGCTAGTGTTCAACAACTTCTGTGGCTGACTGTACACCTGTAGATTAACGTACGAGACTGATGCAGGCTTCCTCGTGGGTTGGAGTGGCCAGACGGTAATTGCGTCAAATCAAGGTAAGCCAAATCAAGAGGAAGTGGAGGGGAGCGCAGCCTGGGCTTCAAAGTACAAGCCTTGGTTGCGACTGGGACTATCGGAGTGATGATGATGATTGATTAAGTATGTGGTACCTGGTCGAGTCAACCTACTCATGCTAAGACAAGAATGCCTTTGCATTTTTCTTTCGTGCGGATTAATCCTGGAAAGACTGCGGGCAGATGCTGGATGCGGCAAGCTGAAGACAGGGCGCTATGGCGCTCATTAGGGGAGACCTATGTCCAGCAGTGGACTAGAATAGGTTGATGATGAAGCCCGGATTCCCTACCCCTTTCCCCACCGGCCAGTGGGACTGGTTATGTCCGACATAACCGCACGTGGTGTGGGTTCTTCAGACGACGGGGTGTAAAGTGGCCCATAAGACTTTTATCCCTCAAGGCTTTTCGCAACTCAGTCGAGGTAACCTTTTCAGTCTGACTCCGAAACGGCTGAACTTCGATATTTTCCATGAAGCGACTCTCATCTGACCTCCACAACCCACTGGCGACATCGAAGTTATGTAGTAGTTAGACCATTTGTCGGACTTTTCAGGGCTTCAACTACCTGTAACGACTGCCATAGATGCTCTCTGAGGCACGGAGGGGTTTCAATATGTTAAGCAATTCTAGCCAGGTCAGTCGTAGGATGGGTGACCAACCCATCCTACGACTGACCTGGCTAGAATTGCTTAACTTTGCAACGTGTTAACCTCTAATTCGGTTACCACTTAGTCACGAACCCCTGAACAAGAATGCCTATGCCTAATCAATTTAATTATTACACATTTTATCAATAAACTAAAAAAATACTGTATTCATGTAATGTCTCTGCTTACCCTTATCAACGTCGTCGGTCATTTTATTTCTCAACAAACTTTGTTGTAAGAAAACTCAACAGGGAATTCAACTCGTTTCGGTACAATATCAATCCATTAAAGTAAATTGCTAACAATAAAAACGGAATTTAAATAGAAATATAAAGACAATAATGTACAACTACGCAATTATTTTTGTTTTAAATGTAAACATAATTAAATTAGATGAGGACCTGATATTTTTTAATTTAATAGACTAAAACAAATCAAAGTTACAAACAGTAAGACACATAAAACACTACCCTGCGGCACACCTACAACTTACTATCGTACTCTGAACTGTGAAAGAGTTATCTATGGATAAAAAAACACAAGATATTTTTTTACTATGGTTACACGATTACATAGACTGTTGTCTCCCAAATTAGGCCGAAACCTGTATCTTGGGAGGCAGTATAATAATTTATTTAAGTAATTCATTAATATTTTTTACAAGGTTGGATATTGATGTTTTATTTTTATACCTAATAACAAAAAGAGCAACGCAGAAACAGGGCCAAAAAAAATAACCTGGAAGTTGCCCATTTAAAAATACAAACAATATTTAAAAAAAATGCTAATTTGTACATGTGTGTGTGTAGGCGTGCCCCCGCGCCTGTTTGAGGGTCGATGTGTATGTGTACATGCGAGGGTGTCTTTACGTAAGTAAGCGTGTGTGGATATTATTATGCGTGTAGAAAAGAAAAGATATTGACAATGATTCTGTTCATGTTCATGAAATACAGTTTTAGCAGCCAATTTGACAATTTTTCCTTTCCTTCGGGCTTAACTCGTATACTTGTGGAGATTTATTTGATTTGTTATAAATTCTAGAACTGTTGATGAAGCAATTGAGTGCGAAATACGATATCAGATCACCATTTGCTACTTTTGATGAACGGAGTGCGATGCTTTTTTAGATTACTACGATATTATTACGTTATTGTCATCCGCACAGGTAATAATAAATACAATCAATCAGTGTTAAAGTTATGTTAAGAGAGTGTAGGAATATGTTGAACTCTATTGAACGCATTCGTAAAATCCAAAAGTGCTAGCAAAGTCTGGTTGCCTTTATTCATGCCATATCTAATAGCATACGTAATGTGGAAAGCTGTATCTCGTTTACCATGGTAAGGATCGCTTTCTTGTGGGTTGTGGGCATATCGTAAAAAAAAACCTTATTTGTATTTCACAATATTTATTTGGCATGATCAATGTCTAAAGTGATTTCATTTAAAAATACCGCAGGGGCTTCGATTTGTTGCTGGTGCCTAGGTGTTTATTAAGAATCTTGTATCTGCATATAAAGTTACTGAAGTTGTTATGAAACAAGAAACGCTTTAAAAAAGAAAGGTAAAATTATCTTTTTTTTCCAAGTATAGCAGTCGGTGAAGAGTCTAAGATTAAATTTGTTGGAATGGTGATAATATAGGCAACTTTTCACACTATCTTCGATAAGGATTAGTTTAAAATAAAGCACATGACGTGAATCATTAATCACAATGATTGCGGTGATTATATGGGCTTGTCATGCCCTACAAAGAAGCATACTAAAAAATAAAGAAAATTAAAAAAAAAATTGAAGCGTAAATATAAGGAAGAAAGATCATCTGGAATACTCTTTGAAACAAAAATGGCAGTGAGCTGGACATATCTACAGAGTTAAGTCCAAGAGATGGACGCTGCAAGTCACAAAGTGGAAGGGTACGCTAGGAAAAAGACACGTCGGGAGACCAAAGAAACGGGCTGAGGCTATAGTGGAGATCGAGGGAAATAGATGGATATATATGAAAATAACCCAGGATAGTGATAATAACCCAGGTCCGAAGAGGGTTTATCATTGTTGTAGGGTTTATCATATGGGTTTGTGAAACATTCTGAGTATTGTTTTTAGCAATACAGTCAATTAAATTTTACTTATCACTGTAGAAGGCCCTAGACTTCGTGATGATGGCCTGAGATGATGATGAGTCAGCTTTATAAAATGGCTTATGGCGAATCTTAGCTTTATAGAGATTCAAAACTCTCTCTCCATTACTTTCCCTCAGTGGGTACCATAATGTTCAGAAAGGGCCGATTGATTCAATTCTACGATCAAACCCATGTCGATTAAATTAGCATAGACATAAAACGATCTAAATTATGTTAAACGTAAGTCTAAAATAAAATGAATTCATACAATTCTTGGTACCTGACAAGTCCGGACCAGCAATAAACAACTGTAATACTACCATAAAATGTCCATTAAAGCGAATGTTCGCCTAGATAGAGAGACCCTAATAGTTTATGTATATGGTTATTAGGTGCCGCCGTTTGAATATTTCAAGTTTGTCTTGAATTAGGACTATGGGATAAACCTCTTTGTTTTTATCTTCAAATATCCTGATTAAATTTTTCTTGAGATGTTTCTTCATATTTCACATTGATGAATGAATAAGCTTACCTTTTTTGTTTCATGCGGAAATCCCCTTGGATACCCCCCCGCTGGCCAGCGGGGATGGTTATGTCGGGCCTGAACTGACTAAAACCACACGCTGTCTCGGGTCTTCAGACGCCGGGTTGTGCGGTTGCTCATAAGGCATTTCCCTCGCACCTCGACTGACCCTGGGTCATCTCCGCTTTCGTTGCCCCTCCGGGTTTGGGAACCACGGTGTCCCCGTCTTGCCCGTTTGGCGGGAGGGGGCGTTAGTCGCCCCGCCGTCCCGGCCTGCTTCTGCTGGGGTGACAGGCGGCCTCACCTGCCACCCCCTGGCCTGCGCTCATGGAGGACGGAGATCGTTAAGCGACCTCCGGCGTCTGAGTCGCTGAATAAGCTTACCGTAGCGTATTTGTTGTCAGTGAATGTCTCTGGAAAAAAAACAACATACAAAACATACTACACTAATTAATTAAGGATTGCCTCAAATTAAATAACTCACTAACGTCACTTCTCTCCTTGCCATGAGAGAAGTGACTGAGTAAATGACATGATGACAATGTTCGGAAGAGAATGATGCACCGACCCCTTATGATAATGGTGATGGCGGTAAATGTAATACTTACTCTCTTACTTAATTACAATATAAGTGGCATAAGCAGTACACATCAGACGTTTTCAGACATTGTCAGCGTTTAAAACCGCATAAGATAAAATAACCAATTTGAAGTCTTATTAAAACACAGCACTCTGCAATTTCACTCGTGTAAGTTCTGATACCAAGGATATTTCGAATTAAAAAGTAAAAACTATTCTAAATTTCATACACAGGACGCGTGTATACAGTCAATATATATCGCGAGCAGGTCAATGTACATCGTGACCAGGTCAATATATATTGTAACTAGCTGCGAGATAAGTAACGGCGAACGCGATTATTTATAAAAAAATATTTATTTCATAAAAAGTGTTTACAATAAGAAATGTACTACAAGACTGATTTACTTAATTAATATTCTAATACAACAAAGCTATGACAAAATCGATGTGTCGACAATTCCGGTCAGCGCGTGTCGGCGTCGTACGATGCGTCGTCAGCAATCCTGCTGGTCGGCGGATTGCCTAACTCCTCCCTCCTTAAGACAGAAGCGCGTCCCGCAGCTTCTTGCAGCGTCCTCGGTGCGAAGTTCGAGTTGGCTTAGTTTTGTCCGCCTCCATTGCCATGCTTTCCATCCAATTACTGTTGCTAGAGCCAGGTAAAGTCCAAGTGTTGACCAGCTGGGCATTGCCATCATAATTTGCCAGTCTATAGTGGGTTCTTCTAGTGTTTTGGCACGGTCCATGATCTTGTGGATGCTGTCCAGATCGACATCTTCTAACTGCAAGCTGTACTCGATGCTCTGCTCCAGTACAATTGATTGGCTGGGCAGAGGTATTACCTCGTCTATTGTCACTGTATTAATGTTGGTTTTCAATGTCCGGTTGAGCACTTCCAGGTGACAGTCGCTTGTCAAACTGGTTATATAAATTCCCTTGGTCCTTTTGTACTCGGTCTTCCTGCCACAGTGGGTTATTATGGTTTCTTCTTCTGGGAGGATAATAAGCCACTTATTATCCTGTAACCGTTGGATCTTTCCTTGCTTGATTTCCATCTTGGCACGGGTGCAGTTGGTGTTCTGGTGTTTGATCAGGCATACCACGCAATCTTCAGATTTCTCTACTGGTTGCGTCGTTAGTGACTGGCAGAGCTGTGTGTCTGGTGTTATCCTTTTGCAGTCTTCCTCCAGGTATGAGTACTCGCTGCTTCCCAGTGCTAGGTATTTGGCTTTGGGGATGATGGTCAGGCCTTGTTTGTCGGGAATGGAGTATAGATGGATAAGGTCGTAGGGATTTTGATCGGTAGATGGGATATCTAATATGAATGTCAATGTGTGCTCTGTACTGTAAGCTTTTACACTAATAGATTTCTCTATACTGTGTATATTCTTTATACTAACTGTATCTACTGGTCTGAATTCATTTAATTTTTGGATGGTCATCATCTCTGTAATAAGGCTATGGGGACTTATAATACTAGGGTGCATTACCTCTAAGTGCGCAAAAGTCATAGCATCTTCTAAGATTACCAATTTATCTAAAAGTAATTGCAAACTAAAGTTAATTTGAATATATAAGTCTAGGAAGTGTATCTTATTAATAATTCCATTATAATTACGTGTGGTATTTCTTAATATTGAGCTTAATTTCTGTTGATTTTTGTTTACAAGATTGATTTGTTTGGTAAATTCGTCCACAGCGTGTTCGGCTATATATAAGGTTTGTTTCTGAGATGTAACCACTTTATTGACTGAATTACGTAAACCAGATATTTCATTTTCAATTTTAACGGCGTCGTCATAATCTAAGTTACCTGTAATTGTTTTAATTATAGAGCCTAAACCATTGATAATACCACGTCTAGTTCTATGTTTGGGAGTTATAAATATAATTTTCTTACTTATCGAATTTATGCTACTTTCTATTTGGTCCTTATAGGTTCTATGTAAATCCTCGTCGTCTTCAGCGTGTTTAGTCTCGGCATATATAACCATAAGCTTGAGCGCTGTTTCGTGTAAGTATGAGACATTATACGCGCAAGCCAAACTAAAAGTATCAACCTGTTTCAAAAGCTGAGCTTGTTTTAGAAGGAGGATTCCATTTACATTATCTACAGGATTAAAGGTTACGGTTGCGGCTGCGTAGAGCACGAAGGCTCCTGTGACGAGGACCCTGGAACAAGATGGGGTCTGCGTAAGAGCTTAAAATGAACTCTTATGGATTTCGAGTTCGGGTGGTTACCTATAATTTCTGCTACGTTGTTAGGATGCAGGTGGATGATTTTGTAGGGGCCTTTGAATACCGGCTTTGTCTTGTCGCTCCTCGTAGTCTTGGCGACCTGTTTATAGACTGTTTCACCTACCTTAAACATCATTGCTTCGGCTGTCTGGTTTCTCTTTTCTATCACCTGTTCTTTATTTTTCGATACGTGAGCTGCTAAACACTCTTGCACTGCTTCTGCATTTTTCCGGTGATTAAGCACATAATCCTGGTAGAACTCTCTGGGGTAAAACAGTTCTAGGGGGTTCCTGGAAGCTGTGTGACCAAATAAAAGTTCTCGTGGTGTGTAACCTGTGGTGGAGTGGATGGCGTTATTTTACGCTATAATAGCATATTTCATCAGTAACTGTATCGGTTCATCTTTGTTGGTCATTCGTTGTATTCTAATGATTTCGCCAATAGTTGAATGAAATCGTTCTATTGGTGAGTTTGAATTCGGATTGTAGGGTGTCGTAAAGTGGATATTAATGTCATGAGAGGCACATATTTCCTTTATCACGTCATTGTCGAATTTCGTGTCGGAGTCTGTGGTGATTTTAAGTGGCAAACCTAAGATAGAAAATATTTGCAACAGTGCTTCCGCTATGTGAACACTGCTAGATGCATTTAAGGGCACAGCTTGTGCAAATTTAGAAAAATTATCTATTACAGTCAGAAATGTTGCGCCGCCTGTGGAATATAGGTCCATGAATAGATGTTGGAAAGGTTTAGTGGGTGTTTCTGTTATAGCTAGTGTGGGTCTCACAGGATGTCTTTCATATTTTGCCCTGAGACACACGTCACATTGGTTTATGTACCTTTGGATAGAGAGTAACATATTGGGCCAATGATAATTTCTAAGGAGGTGTTTATGGGTTTCTTGGATTCCTCTATGCGATGATTTACCCTCATAGTACCGCTTTATCATCTCTTCTTGTTCGTTTTTATTTTCTATGACCGTAACACGCGACGTACACCGTATTAATTTGGGACCTCTGTCATTGAAGATGGTGGTGTAAACTCTCGAAAAAGCTAGGTAGAGGCTTTCATCGTAGAAATAGCAATGGAAGATACGATTGGCAATTGTATGTTCTTTTAGGAATTGAATTATTTCGGACTCAGTGTTATTAATTGGAATAAACACATCTTTAATAACTGTTCTGGAATTAGTAGATCTATCTTCTACTCTATAAGAGGACCCTGGGGTGGATCTAATATAAAACTGTTTAAGCTGTTTGTCTATTGCGTCGGATAGTATAGGTATGCCATTATTTTCGTTATCAGGCTGTGTGTGGTTTGTCGAAACTAACTGGTCGGGGTCAATTATTGTAATGCTCATTGTGTCTGTGTCTTTGTCAGTATTTGATGGCACAGCGCTACTGGTTGCGATGTCATCGTCATCCCTCACGTCCCTATTGATATCATTAGGACGTAGCGGGTTGTTTTCTGCTTCTACATCTCTAAGTACGTCTTCTAATAGTCTGTTTACGTCTTCAGTTTCGTCCTCTCCGGGGTTAACTGCTAAGGAGTCTATACTGTTATGGAAAATTTTTACTCTTGATAATGCGTCTGCGTTGGTGTTTTGTTTGCCCTTTTTGTAAACTACTTGGTAATCGTATTCGGCTAGTTTTAGTTTCCAACGAGTTAATTTTGAGTTGGGGTCTTTTAAGGACATAAGCCACATTAGAGGTCTATGGTCTGTATAGATTGTAAACTTACGACCGTATAGATAGGGTCTAAAGTACTTAGTTGCCCAAATGATTGCTAACAGTTCCTTTTCTGTGGTTGAATAGCGTGTCTCTGTATCGGATAGTGTCCGTGATGCAAATGCAACCGGTTTGTCTGAGCCGACAGTTCCCTGTGAGAGAACAGCACCTAAAGCAAAGTCTGATGCGTCGGTTGTCAGGATAAACTGTTTGTCGAAGTCAGGATATTGCAGAATCGGGGCATTTGTCAAGATCTGTTTACATTTCTTAACTGCGTCAAGGAATTCGTCCGTGTGTAAGACCTTTGCATTCTTTTTTAAACAAGCTGTCAGAGGTTTTGTCAATTTAGCGAAATCCTTAATGAATTTCCTATAATAACCTACTAGGCCTAGGAATGCTTTGATGTCTTTTTGAGTCTGTGGTATGGGGAAGTTTAAGACTGCTTTGATTTTGTCTTTGTTAGGCTTAAGGCCCTGGTCCGTGAGTTCGTGTCCTAAGAAGTTAACCTGTTTTTGTAGGAACTCTGACTTATCTAACTGTATTTTTAGATTATGAAGCTTGAATCGTTCAAAGACTAACTTTAGTTTTTCGTTGTGGCTTTGTAGCGAAGTGGATGCTATTATGACGTCATCGAGATATGTAAACACGTTATCCAGACCTCTGAGGATATGGTCCATGAGGCGCTGAAACGTACTAGGCGCGTTTTTAAGGCCAAATGGCATGCGCAGGAATTCATAGTGACCTCTCTCAGTCGTAAATGCAGTCTTTTCGATGTAGTCAGGGTGCATTTCAAGTTGGTGGTAACCGCTCGCCAGATCGAGGGTCGTAAAGTACTGAGCTCGTCCTAGTCGATCAAGAATGTCGCTAATATTAGGTAAGGGATATTTGTCTTCTATGATTCTGTCATTAAGTCGTCTATAGTCAATTACGAGTCTCCATTTAACCTTTCCAGAAGCGTCGGGTTTCTTTGGGACTATATGAACAGGGCAGGACCATGGTGAAATACTTTCACGTATGATTCCTTGTTTTAATAGATTACCAATTTGTTTCTGAATTTCTATACGTTGTTGGGGGGCTTGTCTGTAACTTCTTACAAAAATTGGAGTGTTATCAGTTACTCGCAGTTGATGTTTCACTGCACTAGTAAAAGACAATGGTATGTTCTCAGAGTAAAATATTTCTCTATATTGATAGCAAAGTTTAGTAATCTCACGTCTCTCTTCCTCGTTCATATGGTCCGTTCGAATTTTCTTTAAGTTTTCACAGAGTTCTTTGTCAATGTCAGTACGAGTTTCAAGTGTGTTAATTTTGTGAGCTATATTGCTACCTAATAGCTGTGGGGGTAACTGCTCAAGGGGCAAGGTGCTATTGTTGCTAATTGTCTGCTGTTTATCGGTATAGTTAATAATAGAAGTCCTAAATGTCCTATTTTTAACGGTTATAATAGCTGCGGGTGACTTTAGTCCTTTTGTCCACTGAAAGTCGTCATGAATATATTGTCCGTCTAAATAGTTTGTTTTTACTATTATAAGTTTCTCGCAGTTAGGCCCCACCTTAAGTTTCTTTATGGGATAGTCAAAGTAAATTGGTATTTCGGCATTAGTGGTTCGCAACAACTTGTTTTTCAAGTCTATGTTGCATCCTAATTCTTTCAGTATGTCCACACCTATAATGCCTTTGTATTTTTGGTCGAAATCGAATAACAGGAATTTATGAGATTTATCGGATTTAAATTGTGGTGGTAGGGGTAAGACTACTATCTGTTCGTGAAAGGATACACCGTGCGCGGTTTTTACCTGGAAGGGTTCGCTTTCGATGTGCTCCTCTAACCTGGTGCCTACTACAGCATCTGGTGATATAATTGATCGTGAGGCTCCTGTGTCCAGTAAAAACTTACCTTGAAATTCGGGGAGCTCTATGTAGGGAAGGTGATCTTTCCCATGATGATTGAGGTCTACTATACTTATTAACTGTTGTCCAGTTGGGTCTCGTCCGTAGGAAAATCCTGGTAGCTTGGTTCTCCACTCGGTGTCTCCTGCGAGTACTCCTGTCTGTAGTCCTTCTCTTGATCCTGTAAATTATTACTAACGTACTCACCGTTGTAGTATGGCTCGTAGTTATCCGGGTAACCGAGTTCTAGAGCGGGCTGACTGGGCTGTGTATAGAAAAGTTCCTCAGACGCAAAGCTAGGCTTTTCGGGCTTATTAACTGACCTCATGGTGACGTCAGATATCTTTTGCGGTGGGTTCACTTGTTGGCGGGGTATATTTGGTTGGGGTCTAAAATTACCTGAGTTTCTAAAGGTTCCTGAGCCACTAGGCCGGGTACCCTGATTGGGTCCGTTCCTCCATGGAACTTTCTGCTGGTTCTGGTCTGGGGCCCAGTTATTACGTGGTGGGAAGTTACGACTATGTCCTGGTTGGATAGCTAAGGGTGACATGGGGTTATGCTTAGGCATTTCTTTCGGTTTGGCTTGTATAGAAAGTGAATGAAAACTGTTATTAAATCTATTAAATGCTAGACGCGCTTCTTCTTGTCTAGCCGCTACTATGGCCGCTTCAAGGGTCGTCGGTCTCGCTATACGAACACCTATAGACACGTGGAAGTCGAGGTGATTCACATATTGGTCTATTACCATATTTTCATAATATGTTTTATCTGAGTGCCTACCGATAACGTTTAGCGTATCTAACACTTCTCTTAAACGTTTACCAAAGGATTCGGCGTCTTCATTTTTATTGCGCCGCAGGCGGGTCAGTTCCTGCATCAACTGAATTTCATTACGTGGTTCTCCTAACCTACGGGTCAACGCAGCCTTAACTGCCTCCCAGCTATCTACTATGCCCTCGGACGCTATGGCGTCGACGGCAGAACCACTCAGTTTACTTTTAATTAAACATACAACCGCAGGGTTTACTCTTACGGGTGCCTCTAACAAAGATAGCACATTCTCTACCTCTCTAATGAAATAATTAAGTGTTTTCTTGTTACCATCATATCTCGGTAACAGGTCAGATACGAATTTAAAGGTGGCTAACTCAATGGTCGCCATTATATATAAAATTTAATAAAATCGAAAAAAAGAATTACCAAGTATTTAAATTACCAACTTCTCTGCCTACTCTATATGTCTACAGTAGCGTGAAGTTAAAACAATTATATCTATATATTACTACCGTGCTGGTGACTTTGGCTAAAAATAAACACAAAGGAAATGCAATATCATATACTTGCTTATTATGCACTGCGAAGCGTATACCGCGAGTTTAGCGTGTATACGAGCAGGCCTTTTCTTAATTAAATATATCTCGATGTTATTTGTTTGCAGCGATTTTAGCCTACACACAAAAACACATTAACATTCAAGATTACGACAGGAAATATAGCACAGGAACTGGGAATACAACAAGCACTCACCCTAGTATCCTCTGCATCTCCTAGTCGGGCCTTGTAGTACAGCAGGACCTCCAATTCTCCGGATATCCCGCAGGGTTGTCGCCGTCTGTAGATTCGTTGCGATCGCGAAGCTAACGATAGATACCGTTCACTCAGGTCGAAGAGATCTATTCGAAGTTAGAGTGTCGCGATCCTACCGACTGCGCCAGATAAGTAACGGCGAACGCGATTATTTATAAAAAAATATTTATTTCATAAAAAGTGTTTACAATAAGAAATGTACTACAAGACTGATTTACTTACTTAATATTCTAATACAACAAAGCTATGACAAAATCGATGCGTCGACAATTCCGGTCAGCGCGTGTCGGCGTCGTACGATGCGTCGTCAGCAATCCTGCTGGTCGGCGGATTGCCTAACTTGCGTCTTTTTTTTTTTTTTACGTGCGGAAATCCCTTCGGATACCCCCCCGCCGGCCAGCGGGGGCGGTTAGCCCTCGTGGAGGTCGATTATCGTTTTTTGGTCATATCTCCGGTTTTACTTAACCAATTGCAATCAAACATACGACAAATTTTAAGTCTGACCAAGACCTTTTTAATAAAAAAAACTGTATCAAAATCCGTTCAGTAGCTTTTGCGTCCATCACGAACAAAGAGGCGAACAGATAAACAGACAAAAATTCAAAAAAAAATATTTTTGTTTTCAGAATGGTTCATTTAACATAACCCAAGTAAATTTTTTATATCCCGAATGTACAGGCAAGACTAATTTTCAATTTTATAATAGATATAGATTTACAAATGCGATATTAATGATGTACAAACAAACACGATTAGTCCCTACAACGGATCACAATATTGGACCCCGATATATATTGACTGATGGGTAATTTTTTCAGTAACCTGCTTACAAATTTCATCCATGAAAATGTATGTAATAAACAGGAATACGTACTCTTTGTAGCACCATTTTTAACAGTAAAATGGAATGAAAAGAAAACCTATAAAAGAAAAAACAAGAAAATAATTTAAAATTTACTGCTTCGTTTATTGCCAAGTTTGTGGTCGACAGTTAAAAGGTACGAAATTAAATTATATTTCTTTGTATTCATCATAAATACAATGTTCAACTTAGCAAATTGTATCAGAAAGCAACGTCTTCTAGTCCATGTACACTACAAACGATTGAAAGTTCAAAATCATGGAATATAAAAAATAGCTTTTAAACCTCGTTAATATAGAAGCCAGTGTCATCAAACTCTCACATATTAAGAGCACGTATAATTTGCAACAGAGAACAATCTTAAAGTGAATGATAGTGTCGGAATATTTCACATTGAAATAAAACCATTCTTAACGGATTCTATTGTGATTTATTTCATCATCATCATCATCATACCAGCCGTAGGAAGTCCACTGCTGAACATACACCTATCGGTGGTGAGAGGAGGCACGGGAGCAAGGATGGGATCTTGAACCTCGAGAAATCGAGGCCATGCAGTCTCAGCTCCGCCTGGTCATCGTGGTGGATTGGAAGGAACGACTTGGGCGACCAAGCGCAGGCCACGCCGTAGTAGCCACCATGGAGGACTGGTTAGAGAGGTGACACGGGAAACTCTCTCGTACCGGCTGATGCAGGTGATCTCTGGGAAGGGGTGCTTCGGGGACTACTTATGTCTGATCAGGCAGGAACCAACGTCTGAGTGCCATCACTCACAGCGATGCCGTGCCATCGATCGCGTGGGCTGGCGCCGCCTCCTCCTTGGCGGCGTAGTGGGTCCAGAAATGCCTTTTGAGCCACCTTATACACCAGCGTTGGAAGACCCGAGACGGCGTGCGGTTTTAGTCGGTTCGAATCCGAAATATTCACCCCTGCTGGCCGTCGGCTGGGTATCCGGGGGGATTTCCAAAAAGTGTGCAAGTTGATATGGATACCAATGGTCTTACTGCCACGAATCCTCAAAACCGTGTGAAGTGAATGAGGAAAAGCTGGAAAGGGGTTCCTGGGCCCCGAAATGAATGCCTCGGATGCGACTGGGACTCAACGCTGAGATAATTTTGAGTACAGCGAATAAGTTAAGGTATTATATATATCCCGCTAATTCCCAAATCCGAGGGGGCCATCTCGAAACTGGAGATGGCCTAGGGTCAGTCCGGGGTGCCAGGGATATGCTCTATTTGCAACCTTACACCCCGGCGTCGGAAGACCCGAGATGGTGTGCGGTTTTAGTCGGTTCAAGCCTGATATAACCACCTCCGCTGGCCGGCGAGGGGTATCCGAAGGGATTTCCGCACGAAAAAAAAAGGTATTCTAAATAATGTTTTGTTCCGTCATAGATCAGGTACTACACACAACAACTACAAGAAGTACACGGCTCTCGGTATCATTTATAAACCAATTTATAGTCTGCAAAGATAGTTTGATCAGAATTATAATAAGATCTGAATATCGTTAGTTGCTCAATTTCAGGCCGTCCGCCTCGCTCTCGATGCGAACATTATCTAGTAGTAATAAACTTAGTCATACGAGCACCCTTGTATGAAGTTTGATAACGAAACTGTAGGCCTACCATGAAATGTACATGCGCAATTGTGGGCCCACACGAAACAAGAATGAAAGAAGTGTTATTTTGGTCCATGAAACTACTTCGGATTTCGTTCTTGCGGTCGGTACCATAATTATAAAGTATGTTCGGGACTGAATCAAACATATCAAGGAGGTTTTATATATTTCTTTAAAAAAATTAACTTCTATTATAAACCGACATTAAAAAACACATTCCTTTGTATTTGTATTTGTGTGAAATAAGTCGTATAATATCGTGGTTTATCTTTTTTTTTTGGCGGACTGTAATAATTCCGAATTTTGCGGTTTCTGGTCGTTTCATGGTAGGGTTTAGACCGAATGAACTGTCGTGGGCCATCTTCGGGCCCGAATGCGGGATAAGTGCGTTTCATGGTACCGATTACCCAAAATTTCAGTCCGCATTCTGTCTGTTTACATTGAAAATTTTAATTTTTAGGGTTCCGTACCTCAAAAGGAAAAAACGGAACCCTTATAGGATCACTTCGTTGTCCGTCCGTCCGTCCGTCTGTCAAGACCGTTTTTCCCAGGAACGCGTGGAGGTATCAAACTGAAATTTATATCTTATACTCAGGTCTACTTTCCCTTGTAGCTGTGAACAAATCAAACTTTTAAGCCGAAGCAATCAAAAGCTACAGCCGTTTATGCCGCAAATTTGCGCAAATTTTCGAAACTCGCACGGGAATCAAAACCTACAGGATACTTCCCGTGAACTTAGAATCTTGAAATTTGGTACGAAGTAACGTCTTAAGACAAGGGAAAAATTGCGTAAAACGTAATTTTTTAGTTACATTAAATAATAAAAAATATTTTTGAAAATTTTAAAGTTACTACTACCATAACTATGACTCGATTGTCGTGATGGGTGAACTTTTACTTATATACTTACAGGTTTGTACGGAACCCTCGGTGTGCGAATGTATTAGTTTTATAATTTTGTCATCGTTCATCATCATCCTCATAGCGATTCTCTAGTTGCATTCAGAATTTGCTTTTTGGAGCTTGAGGACCGCCTAGACTTTTTGATAAGTATGTTGGCTTTTCCAGGAGCGACTGACGTCTGACCTCGTAACACTGAGAGGCCTGCGCTAGAGCCTCATCCGTGGTTTAGCAGGTGTACCGACTACCAGGTGAGATTGGCTCTGGTCTCAAGGATGTTGGTGAGCCCTCTACACCTACCACTGTTTCAATGTATCATTATAAACTGGATATCCTGTTGTTTTTGGTGACAAGTGCCCCTTTTGTGATGAATGACACCTTTGTGGCATGGCAGTAAACCATTCAACAGCTATGTCAAAGGCCGTGGCTTCGTTACAAAGAACGCGGGTACTCTATACAAATATTTGCCACTGAACCATTCATGCAAGCCCGCCATTTTTGCTAGCTCAAGTGCTTTTACCTGTCCTTCTTTCAATACATCATTATTTTTTATCAGTATAATATGTTCATGTTTAATGACAGTACAGGAAGCTTCTGAAGCAGACTGGTGGACTGTTGACTTTGCCTACCTTGGAGGTGAATATATGAATTTACTGGGTCTGCAAGGCGAATCGCTGCTTGCAATGTTGAGCTGAGTGAGACAATCAGAGACAATGAGAGAATCAGATTTTGAAAATTTTGAACAGTGATCATTCCTCCGTGGCAAGTCCGATTTTGAAAATTCTTTTTGAAAGTCACAACTCTGGACATGCTTTCTGAGCGTGTAAAGTTTGGTCACAGTGTCTCGAGCGGTTATTATGTAATTCCATCTGGAATTTTTTTAACGGTGATCATTCCTCTGTGGTAGCATTAATTTTTTCAAAATATATCAATAAACCTTCCTCTGATTGACCTCTTTAATCATGCCAAATTTGGTTCTGATTGGATTAGTAGTTTAGGAGGAGACATGTGACAAAGAAAATCCTGAAGTCTGGTATGAGGAGCTTTCGCTCGATTTCGTCTCACTCAGCTCAATAAATATTTGCACTGAACGGTAATCTATGAATTGACACGTCTAAACGCATCAACTTTAAATTATACTCCTTTCAATATAGCTTGAGCTCTGAGACGGATAGCTACGAAACCGACGAAGTAACTTTGAATAAGCGTCATGATTACAATTTTTACTTTGTATCAAACCTATATTTTCATTATTTACGTGCCAGTTTTATCGCAACTGAAGTGCAATACATAATAATACAAAAATTCACACCTAAAATCTAGCTCGTGAGTTCTGAAATACACCTCCCTCCACTAGGACCCACAGTCTAGATCCACATGTGGATCATTGGATACTTTTATATCCACTCCGATCCACATTTGGATCTTTGGATACTTTTCACTATTTAACTACAAAGCCGCTACTAGCTTGCTATCGGAATCCAACCTTCCGGACTAGTGGTTCCGGCGCTTCTGGGTTAGGTTAGGTTAGGTTATACTTTCCACCATCTATGGATTATATCATATCAATTAGCCTATTGCAGTCCACTGCTGGACATAGGCCTCTCCCATTGTACGCCATAGCACCCGATCCTCCGCCTTGCGCATTCATCTATGGATTAAGATGATATTATTGTGTCTGCATAAATTTTTAAATAAATAAAAATAAATACATAATAATAAATTTATAAAAGAAATAAACCAAAACAGTACCCTTTTTTTTTTTTTTTTTTTTTTACGTGCGGAAATCCCTTCGGATACCCCCCCGCCGGCCTGCGGGGGTGGTTATGTCGTGTCTCGACTAAAACCGCACGGTGTCCTCCCCAAGTGTCCGTTGCCGGGCACCCCGGGTAAGCTCTCGAAAGGATAACCCCAGGGTTGCCGGCGGACTTTGGCCGCCACCGCGGTCTCGCCTGGTGGGGTCGGGTTTTATCCCGCTTCGGTGAGTTGGCAGGCGTGTGTAGGGCACACACGACACGCCTCCGCCACGGCCTGCTTCTGTAAGGACGGCGAGTCGGCCAACTGCCGTCCTCAGGCCCCGATCATGGAGGTCGGTAGTCCCGGGCGTAGATGAGTCTGCGGCGTCCTCGCCGCAGACTGCGAAACTCGGGGGGCAGGGTTCTTTCCCGCTCCCTCTCCGCCGTCTCTTTCGCGCGCATTACCTGCTCGCAGAAAGAGGCGGCGGCGTGCCACTTGCTCCCGTCGGAGACCACGGCCCTCACCATGGTCTCCAACGAGAGAACGTCCACGCCCAGGACCGCAACGAGATCCCGGCGTTGACTCGCCCACGCAGGGCACTCCACCAACGTGTGGAGCGCCGTGTCTTCGCCAGGATCCTCGCAGTGCTGGCACTGCGGCGTTGTCTCCCCGTGGATGCGCCACAGATACTTACCGAAACACCCGTGTCCGGTAACCATCTGGCACATCCGGTAGGAGAGGTCCCCATGGTCCCTCTCCAACCACTCCTTCATGATCGGTCTCACCGCCGCAATGGTGGATTCCCCCCACCTTGGGTGCTCAAGTCGCACCCTCCATGTCTCCATGAGTTCCTGGCGGAGCAGGGACCGCTGAGCCCTGATTTCTCGGGGCTCCGGCCTATGGCCCCGCTCCAGCGCCTCCTTGCGCCACTGGTACAGCAGCGCAAGGGCTCTCGCTTCCAGGTCCCATGGAGGGGTCCCAGCTAGGAGACATGCCGCCTCGACGGAGATCGTGCGATACCCCCTGATGACTCTGACGGCCATCGCCTTTAACGGGCTGTTAAGAACAGCCACGTTGCGGGCCGCCAGAGTCTCCGCCCATACGGGGGCCCCGTATAGGGCCATGCTTCGCACGATCCCCAGGTACAGTCTCCTAGTGGGGGCGTTGGGTCCCTTAACGTTGGGCATCAGCCGCGATAGCGCGGCCGCAGCCCCCCTCAGTTTCGGGACCAGACTTCGGAGATGAGGTCCGAAGTCCCATCGGCTATCGAGTACGAGCCCAAGGTACTTCATCGTGGGCTCGATGCCGATGCTTACGCCCCCTACGGTTATGCCGGTTCCCGCAGGTGGTCCTCTCCGAGGCCCGTGAAAACACATAGCCTCGGATTTATGGAGAGCCACCTCAAGTCCCAGCCGCCGTATTCGACCCACGACTTGAGCAACCCCTGCCGTGGCCTTCAGTGCCGCGCTTCGATACGTTGCTCCCCGCGCCATAACGAGGGTGTCGTCAGCATAGCACACTATGCTGACACCCTCGAGCAACGTACCGCGCAGCACCCAGTCGTATCCGATGTTCCACAGGAGTGGCCCTAGGACCGACCCCTGCGGAACACCGCACGACACTTCTCGCCGCCCTGGCCCTAGCCAGCTCGGGTAAACTATGGCCCTCTCGGATAGGTATGCCTCGACAATGCGGCGGAGGTAAGGAGGCACTCCGTGATACGCGAGCGCCTCCCTAACGCAGCTCCAGGGTAGGGTGTTGAAGGCGTTGGCGATGTCAAGAGACACCGCCACCACCACCCCACCCCGCGAGACTACTTCCTCCGCCAGGCGCCTAACGCGCATGATCGCTTCCACGGTGGAGCGCCCCCGGCGGAAACCGAACTGGTTGTCCGCCAGATCTGGCCCCACGTTCGTGAGATGCTCGACGAGGCGCTCTGCAATAATCCGCTCAAAGAGCTTGCACACCTCGTCGAGCAACACGATCGGCCGGTAACCGGATGGCTGGTCCGCCGGCCGCCCCGCCTTCCGGATAAGGACCAGTTTCCCCGTCTTCCCTTGGAAACTGGCCCCTTTCGAGGCATGCGCTAAAGAGCGCCACCAGTCGAGGCCCTAGTTCCTCCAGGGCCAGGACCCATGCTCGGCCTGGAATGCCGTCGGGTCCGGGGGCAGTGCATTTCCGGGCTTTAAGCCGGAGCACTGCTACCCCCAGTTCACTCTCCCTGACTTCGGGCACATCGCTCTCGCTATTATCAGCGTCAGGCGCCTGAGGCGGAGCCATACGCGGAGGGACATGCTCCTCCGCTCTCGCAGGGAACAAGGAGCCCAGTATCCCCTCCAGCCGCTCCGGCTGGAGGCTCTGGGTCAGTAGGGGCGCCCTTGGGCGGATTTTGCCCCTGACCGCAAGGTAAGGACGCCCCCATGGGTTCTGCTCCAGAGACTCCAGCAGCTCTTCGCGGGCCCGCCGTTTGGCCTGCTTAATGGCTTCCTGGAGGGTCCTCTTGGCCCCCTTGTACGCCTCATACAGCTCCGCCTCTCGGGCTGCCGCATCGTCTGGGCGGCGACGCCTCCGGCGAAACCTGGTGTACTGGCGGCGAGCGGTCACGCACGCTGCTCGCAGCTGTGCGAGCTCCGCTGACCACCAGTACACCTGTTTCTTTGCCGGGCCGGGCTTAACCCTAGGCATCGCCGCATCACAGATATGCGACATGGCTCTCCTGAACCATTCCGCCTCTGCGTCGACATCGGCAGGCCTGGCCAGTGACGGAATCCAGGCCTGCACTATTGATGCCTCCAGGAGAGCCTCCCGATCCAGGCGTCTGAGCGCCCAACGTGGATCCGGGGGATTCGCGATTGTCGGCGGCAGGTTAGTTGGAGGGGAGACGTTGAACCGAATATACTTATGGTCGGAATCCGTCTCCTCCTCCTCCACCACGCGCCAACCCTGGACGCGGCGGGCGAGAGCAGGGGTCGCGAATGCGACATCCACGACCGAACTGAGCCCCCGCCGCTCCCAGGTGGCGACACTCCCCCGGTTGAGGACTTCTAGACCACGGGTGTTGGCCCAGTCCTCCAGTACTCGCCCCTTGTCATTGGTTTCCCGGGAGCCCCAGGCCTGAGACCAGGAGTTGAAGTCTCCCAGGACCAAGACAGGACGAGGACGGCACGCAGCGAGAACAATGTCCAGTTCAGCGAGCCTTAGCTCAAGCTCGTACTGGTCAAGGCTTGGCGAGAAGTAGACGGCCACGACAGCCAAGCCCTCATAGTCCGCCGCGACGCAGCCTCTACACCTTGCAATGAGTGCAAGGCGCGAGGTGTCCGCGGCGGAACCCCCGAAGACGGTCGCTACGCCGTCCAGGTCCACCGGGCTTCCGGGGTGGACCCAGTACGGCTCAGCGACCACGACCACATTGATAGACCACTCCACGATGCTCTGGTACAGAAGATCCTGAGCACCGGTGCAGTGGTTTATGTTCGCCTGCAGGATGCGGATTGGCGTGTCCATTAATGGAGGTCCATCTCCGCATCCCGCCTCGAATGTGGCCGCTCTTGAGCGGCACCCCCGCTACCCGTTGCGGACGAACGGGGCTTTGGCCTCGAGGCGGCGCAGGTTCTGCTGTCCGCCCGGTGCTCCGCCGCTTTGCCCTCCGCTACGCATTTGTAGCAGCGCGGCGGAGCATCACAAGCACTGGCCTTGTGCCCGGGCTGACTGCAGCGGAAGCACCGATCCCCCACGGTGTCTCCCGCTGTGCACTGCACTCCCACGTGCCCCACAGCCAGGCACCTGAAGCACCTGGTCTCGCGGGGCTGCAGGAGTTGCACCCGCGCCTTTAGGAAGCCCCCAACGAGGAGGCTCCGTTCGTCCGCAATTTTTTGCGCCGCTGCGACGGGGCAGTTGACGACTGCTGTGCCGCGACCGGTGGAGCTGAAGCGGATTTCTCCAGCTCTCACCTGATCACGGGGGCAGCCGCCCGCCTCCACGACGGCGGAGATGACTTCCTCCGTCGTGGCCGCGTCATCGAGACCCGAAATGCGCAAACCTGCGCATTTGTTGGGTCTGGTGACGCGGACGGCTTCGGTATCCAGCGACTCCCTCAGCTTGGCCGCTAGGGCGTCGGCTTTGGGGCCGCTGGTGGCGCCGGAGACCTCGAGGAGGCGAGCTCCGGTGCGAGTTGTTTTGCACCGGAGCCCCCCCTCAATCTCGAGTGCCTTGAGGTCCACTGAGGCTTTAACCTGCCTCAGGACCTGGGCGTACCCCACGCCCTTCTCCACACCCTCCGTCGTCACCGTCAGGACGATGGCAGTGGAGCGTGGGGCGCGGAGCCTCTTCGGCGCCTTCGCCGCAGCGGCTTTTGCCGCCTTCTTAGCCGCCTTTTTGGCGGCTTTTTTCGCCTTTTTGGCGGCCCCCGCTACCACCCATTCCTCCCCTCTGGAGGAACGCTCGGGTGCAGCGGGAGCGGCGGTTTTGGCGGGGGCGGGGGTGCCGCGCTTCTTCCCCTTCCCTTGTGGCGTCGGGGCCACTGGGGCGGCAGGGCCGAGCTTACCACTGACAACAGCCGCGAAAGACGCAGTCCGTGTCAGTGGGGGACGGTAAGCCCGGTCCTCTAACACGCCAAGCCGCCTCTCGATGGCCGCCAGGAGCTGCACCACACTAGGCGCAGGCTCAGGCGGCGGATTGGGCGCCGGCCTAGGCGCTGTTTTTGGCGCCGGCTTAGGTGCCGACTTTGTGGCCGGCTTTGGCGTCGAATTTGGCGCCGACGTAGGCGCCCCCTCTGGCGGCGCAAGAGCCCTCGGGTGGTCCGCCACCTCCTGGGCTCTTGGGGCCTTCTGGGCCTCCGGGGATCCCCTGACCATCTGGGTCAGTTCCCTGACCTCCTCCCGGAGGACCCGCTGTTGCTCCAAGGAGTTGGCCAGCTCAGTTTCCAGGCTTGTGACCCGGGCCCTGAGCTTGACCTCCTCCTCGGAGACGCTCCTACCAAGGAGCTCCTCCAGCGCCGTCCTGGCGACGGCGACGTTTTCCGCCACCGTCTTTTTTTTTCCCGACACATTTTTGGACCCCTTAATGGAGTCCGTAATGCGGGCAAGCGCTGCGAGGAGTTCCCTCGCCGCGGGGACGCCTTGGTCCCTGCCACTGGGTAGTGGAGGGACGTGCACCGGCTGCTTCATCGATCTGGACGCCGCGGTGGCCAATATTTTTTTGGCCGGCCGATCATCCTCGCTCGAGGAGACCGTCCGTTGTCCGGAGCTTCTGCTCCGGTCAAGGGACGGTCCACCCGAGCGAGGCCGCTTACGTCGGAGACCCTCCTCGGTCTCCATACGGCTGGATACTGACTCGTTGTCAGTACCCGCCGTCGACGCCGCAGACGCAATGTCTGCGTCCGTTTCCCCACCTGTCGGTAACGGAGTAGCGGGTCTGGTGAAGACGGCCTTGACAGACCGCGAGTTAGGCCCCCGCCTCACCTCCTCTTCACCCCCAGCTACCTCCGTTACATCGTTTCGGATTCCTTTGTCCGCGCCTTGGTTGTCGTTGTTGTTGGTATCGTCTGGTTTGTTTTTATTTTGGTTAGTATTTTCCATATCTAATCCCACGAGTATGGGGGAAGGGTGGTCCGTCCAGGCGGAGCCCCCTGCACCTGGATAAGCCTATATACTATGGAGGTCGGCTGGTATCCATAGGTTTTGACGACTTCGCTGTCGGGTGTTATAGACTTTTCCTTGTCGTGGGCCGGCCAATAAAGGCAAGCCCTCCGGTCAGTAAGTTCACAGCGTACCCTTCTGGAGCCACCAGTCAGGTCGTTGCTGATCACCTGCCGATTACGGAACGCGAGAGGATGGCTAGTCCTCTCACTCCGGCGGCGGCACAAGTGCCCGTCGGCCCCTGCGACAGCAGTGGGCCAACCCGCCCCTGGATCCTCCAGGACCCTACGGTGGCCTCCACCACTAACAGCATCGCTCATCCTGTCTCCTCTGAAAGCAGAGGAGTACGGAGAGCGATGTGTTCCCGCCACGTTGGGTATTGGCCGACGATCAATGCCAACCTCATGTAGGGGAAGCCATTGACCGCCGCCCAGGGTGTACCGGCCGCTCCGATTCCGCTCCCCCCGGACTGCAGCGGGATCGGAATCGGAGCGACACTCGAGGAGGTTACCCAACATACACCCCAAAACAGTACCCTTATATAACTTTCAATATTTTAGTTAATATTCAATATTTAACAACACACAGGTTATGAAATATATAAATCGAGGTAATTTAGTATTAAAAAACCACTTATAATATTTATTTTCTCACAGTAAATAATAATACTATAGACTCATTAAAACTTCAGCTTACCACCAGCAAATTACCTTCAGCTTACCATCAGGCGAGGTGAAGTCAAATTGACGTGTCCTAAATATAAAAAAAAAAACAAAAAAAACTTGAACAGAATAGATTGAAATAAAACTATTTTTAACGGATTCTATCGCGATTTATTTGATGTTATTTTATATTTTACATTGAACATAACATCAAATAAATCGCGATAGAATCCGTTAAATATTTTTTTTTCAGTTTAGTTTTAGTAGTTTTTAGTTTTATTTCAATGTGTGATATTCGCGTAAATTTCCGACAATATCATGAACGGAATAGGTTCAGCGGTTTCAGCGTGTAAAAGTAAGAATCCGACAGAGTTTTGGCGCCAACACGGGAAAATTTGTGTAATTTCTTTGTTAATTAATGTTACCACGGTAGCCTAGCGGTAATGGACTGCTAAGACAAGGTCTCGGGTTCGATCCCAGGTTTTACCATGGCACACACCAATGACTTTTCGATGCTTTTCGAAGCTATGTGTGTATTTATCGCAGGTTTATAAGTGGTTAATGGTTAATGGCAATAGTCTCGCCACCTATTACATTGGGACCTAAACATAAACTGGCGAAATGTGGGTGCTAGCACCTCTGCCTACCTCTTCGGGAATAGGCGTGAGTTTATGTTATGTTATGTTAATTAATGTTAAATAATTAATTTGTGGGTATTTGGACACAACGTCTTCGACAACATGCACAAGTGTAGGAAAGTGGGATATTTACCGTGAATTGTGATTTTCCGTGTTGTTTCCACAACTCCAAAGTAAAGCCTCCATCACTTTACTAGGGCAGGACTTTAACTTGACTATGACTATGACGGACTTTACTTGACCTTGACTTAATGACAAAAACGCTGCATTGTTTTGAATTCATATGCAAATGAGTTGATTTATCTAATTACTTGACACTGGCATTCATTACATATTTGCCAAAGAAGGAAAAAAAAACAAAAGAAACCGACAACGTTACTTTGACATTTATAATATCCATTTCGATTGATGTTATATAGAAACGAGTCTATTGGCTTCAACCAGACAGTTTAAGAGATAATAATAAATAAATAAATAAAGTTTTTTCTGCCTCCAAACGTTTTGAGCTTTTTCCAGAAAACAGCCCAAGCATTAAACCCAAGACTATTCCACCACTGAGATCACGGAGATTTTGAATAAACTCGCTAAAAATACTTTAACAAAACCAATATTTTTTATTTTCCCGTCACTGATCAAGTTACGGCGGAAAAATGCGAATTACCTGTAAATCCGCTTCTTCGAGATTACTCGCTCAAGCTGACAGCGGCTTGCCGCCTACTGCCGGTGTTTCACAATTTACTATAATTGAATGTTATTTTCTTTCTTATTTTCTTGAGCCGTAAGGAGAAATTCTTTTCATGGCCGCAGACTAAAAAATAGCCAAATTTTTTTTAACACATGTCAATCATGTGTTAAAAAAAATTTGGCTAATCTGTGAAACGAATTTTGTTTTTTTTTTATAATTTTGTAACATAAAGGTATAAGAGTAGAGGGTGTTACCTCGAGGCTAATAAAATGTAAAATAATTTTTTTTTTTTATTCTATTTGATAACTAGTAGTGCCCGCGACTTCGTCCCCGTGGAACTACTTACTTCTGGTTTTTATTTTTTTGCGCAGAACGCTAATTCTTTTTCTAAAATAAATGTCGTCTATGTTACAACCTTATTGTGTTAGCTATTTACTAGAGGAAGCACCGTCAAAAGCCGTGGAAGCCGTTGCAGAGATTACCAAATTTCAACAGAGAAACAAAAGTTTCAAAAAAAAAAATGTATTTCGAAGTACTCTGTAAACAGTCATTATAAGCTGTTATAGCTTATTTATTCGTATGTAGTAGTATAGATTAACATTGAAATCAGTATTTGGATTGAAAAAAAAAAAACGATTTGATATCGCATATTCTGAACGACCAGCCATGACATACGAGTACGGAGCCGAATGCTGGCCACTCAACAAGCAGCACAATAACAATTAGACTACGCAAAGATGAAGATGCTCAGGTAGGCAGGTGCTGTAACTGAGCTGGATCATAATATCAGTAACACACACATAACTTACTGGTGGTAGAAATTTGATGACACAAATTTGTCACAAAATTCGGCCGGGTAGGTACCACCGTGCCCGATTGCGAAAAACCCTCCATAGTAATCCAATTTCGGTTTGATTGCGTTCAGGGGTCAGCAAGTGCATAGCCGGGCAGGTGGATTGTGATCGCAGCACTAGTGGGACCGGTGGGTGTCACGCGGTGCTGCGACGACAATCCTCTTCTGATGAGGCCGTCAAGCTGAGTGCCACCATTGTTAACATGGTACATGTATGTAATGGTGACCCTCTTTCCTGAGACTTTACCTTCAGCTTACCATCAGGCGAGGTGAAGTCGAATTGACGTGTCCTAAACATATAAAAAAAAAAAACATCAGGGGCACCTTTAAAATGAGACCTATCCCAGATAAACTACAGGAGAGCCGTCTGCGGTGGTACGTACACGTTATGAGGCGAGCATCCGACCACATGACCAGAAAAGTGCTATAGTTATCGAGACTAAACTCCGGGGGCGAGGAAGACCCCCAATCAGATGGATGTCCGTAGTAAATAGGAAACTCAAGGAAGCCCAAGTCAACAAAGAGACGACCCAGTACCGAGCTACCTGGAGACGCCGACCCCAAATCAAATGGAAAAGGGCCAGGCAAAGAAGAAGATATTGCATATTTTGACACAGATTTTCTCACATATTTACATATTATTATTATTCTATTCTACGACATTCTACACAGCGCTTTCTAATCCTAGTATGCATAGTTTAACAAGCATGTGTTATGGGTTCCAGAATACGGATAAATATACTTATATACTTTTTAGGGTTCCGTTGACAAATGGCAAAAAATGGAACCCTTATAGATTCGTCATGTCTGACGGACAGATCCGTTCGTATGTCACAGCCACTTTTTTCCGTAACTATAACAACTATGCTGTTGAAACTTGGTAAGTAGATGTATTCTGTGAACTGATTAAAGTTTTCACACAAAAACAGAACAAAAACAATAAATTTTGGGGGTTTCCCCATTCTTAGAACTGAAACTCAAAATTTTTTTTTCATCAAACCTATATGTGTATCTATGAATAGGTCTTCAAAAATGATATTGAGGTTTCTAATATAGTTTTTTTCTAAACTGAATAGTTTGCGCTAGAGACACTTCCAAAGTGGTAAAATGTGTGTCCCCCCATGTAATTTTTAAAATAAGAGAATGATAAAACTAAAAAAAAAATATGATGTGCATTACCATGTAAACTTCCACCGAAATTAGGTTTGAACGAAATCTAGTATGTAGTTTTTTTTTATTACGTCATAAATCGTAAACCGCCATTTACTTTTCATTCAGTCAACTCAAATATAAAAATTTTACTTGCTGCTACGGAACCGTTCATGGGCGAGTACGACTCGCACTTAGCCGGTTTTTTTTTTGTAAATACATACATATAATACATAGAAACACCCAGAATAATGCAAATAGACATATTCATGCATACAAATATTTGCACTGAGCGGGATTCGAACCACCGCCCCTGTCGTAGCAGTCGAATGCACAACCGCTACGCCACAGATGCCATCAAAATGCATAGTTCAATCATTTCATTTTACAAATCTCAAACTTACATGTTCCTTTTTCAAAAATATTTATTTATTTTTATTCTTTGTTGCTGTATTTATAACATCTGAAAATACTTATAGTATGCAATACGTCTCAAACGGTACCTACGTAATGTGCGTGACTAAGCACAGTTCATAAACAAACAGTATATTATTGGCTCAATAGCTTTTATACGGGCAATTTCCTTTCTTGTGCTACAATATTTTAAATATTATAATATAATATGGCTAGAAGCTAGAATTTTCCTTTGATGTTAGTATTAAAAGAATATAAGATTATTTGTGGAAAATCAGTACCTTGAAGAAACTTAACTTAAAGGCCTGGTCCTCTTTATATACGCATCCCTTAAAAAAGTACCCGCGTCCAAGCTTACATCATAACACTGAATTTGTAATCTATATATATCTTTATACTAAAGAAAAATTGTAAATTAGTTGTGTCAAGGTCTTGGTCTACTGGTGGTAGAAATTTGATGACACAAATTTGTCACAAAATTCGGTCGGGTGGGTACCACCGTGCACGATTTCGAAAAACCCTCCATAGTAATCCAATTTCGGTTTGATTGCGTTCAGGGGTCAGCAAGTCCATAGCCGGGCAGGGGGATTGTGGTCGTAGCACTAGTGGAACCGGTGGGTGTCACGCGGTGCTGCGACGACAATCCTCTTCTGATGAGGCCGTCAAGCTGAGTGCCACCATTGTTAACATGGTACGTGTATGTAATGGTGACTTTCTTTCCTGAGACTTTACCTTCAGCTTACCATCAGGCGAGGTGAAGTCAAATTGACGTGTCCTAAATATAAAAAAAAATTATTTAAATCTGTCGTATGTTTGATTGCAATTGGTTAAATAGAACTGGAGACATGACCAAACAACGATAACTGACCTACGCGCGGGCGGAGCCGTGGGCATCAGCTTGTATGAAATAATAATATGTTTGAACACCCTTTTTTTTACGTGCGGAAACCCCCACGAGCTTCACCCCATCGGTGCCAACGATGGGGTGGGTGTGTCAGAATCGGACCGACTAAAACCACACGGTGTCCTCCCCAAGTGTCTATTGCCGGGTCTTATCCCGCGACGGTGAATTGACAGGTGTGTGTAGGACACACACAACATACCTCCGTCTTGGCCAACTGCCGTCCTCAGGAAGCCCGACCCCACCTGGCGAGGCCGCGGTGGCGGCCAAAGTCCGCCGGCAACCCTGGGGTTATCCTTTCGAGGGCTTACCCGGGGTGCCCGGCAACGGACACTTGGGGTGGACACCGTGCGGTTTTAGTCGAGGCCCCGATCATGGAGGTAAAGCACTCGAATCGACTTACATCAATGTAGGAAGGACTCACACGTTCGCTGAACGTACTTGCTTCTGTTTTACCTTGAAGGGGTAACATATCACAAACACCCCATAAACACTTTTATAATAGTAACAGTCTATCAGTACTTATTAGTAATATTTAGAGTTCATTTTAGATTGACAAGACACGCACGTGACGTTACCGAGTTTGAAACATTGTTGGCCATTTTATTCTTACTTACTGGGACTAGCGAGGAAGACTGTTCCATTAATGGAACCAGCGGCATCCAGTTCCAGCTCACCGTAACTACCCATCACTGGCACTGGCACGCTCCATAAGAGAGCTAAGACAGCCGACTCATCGCAATCAACCTCTCGTCTTGGAGGGGAGTGATGTGGCGACATCACATATACCCAGCGCCATCTAGTGACAACAAGTTGAACTACTTCGACACTACTATGTCACTACCGATCCTGAATCGCGAAATTGAAGTTCGCGCAGAGATATAAAATATATACAACATCCCAGCGGTGACCGTAGGGACGCGGCCCGCCAGGCATGATCACCTTGCCTGGTCGAAGGATCCTCCCTTTGTGTTGGAGGAACATCACACCCCTTTCCTCACACTAGCAACCCGCCCTCGTTTCGCTTCAGTTTACAGGAGTTTTTGATAACTACAGTCATCGTAATTTGCATGTACTATATAGCCTAAGTCCATCAGGGACAATGTACCTTTCGAATGATGAAAGAATTTTTCGAATTCGATCAGTTAACAAGAATACCTTCCTACCAGCAAGAGCTATCTCATTACAAGTATTCTTTAATAAAAAATAAACACATTAATGAGTAAAGTTACCAATAAACCAACACGAACTTAATCAATTTAAACTTTAGGGCTCAACTGTAGAGGTCCCGTGGTCAAAGCGAATCCAAAGTCATCAATCACTCGTAGCAAGGTCTACAACTTTCTCATGTATATTTTTCACCCTATTTAATTACTTGCCTGTTAATCGAATTAATTTGGAAATCATTCTGTGCATAAGACCCTACCAATAGGGTCCTAAGCCAACTTCACCTCCCAGTCGGTGCACCTTGTAAACCGGTAAATCGCTAATAGGATGATTATAGTGACTAGAAATTGTTACATCCCAATCGTTTTTAAGGCTATTATGGCAAACAGCAATTAAATTATACAATTACGGGCAATGTTTATTGGATTGCTTAAGCTTGTGATAATTCAACGTCCAGTCAACAGGTAAATAATTCCATTAACTGTCTATTGGGAAACGAGTGCCTAAGGGTTCAATTTCCGCAGTTAACGTATTGTGGATATCGCTTTTATAGATGTACTCGTAGATGAAATGAAATAGATTTAATAATATATTTGTGATGACAAGCACACGGCTCACCTGATGGTGAGCGGTTACCGCGGCCTTTAGACGTGTGCAACACCAAAGCCATTACACTCGCGCTGCTGACCCATTAAAAGCCTTCTAATACCCTTCTTAAAGAACCCCATATTGTAGTGGCTTGGGCAAAGAACTACCTTTTTTTTTTTTTTTTTTTATCGTGCGGAAATCCCTTCGGATACCCCCCCCGCCGGCCAGCGGGGGCGGTTATGTCGGGCTTGCACCGACTAAAACCGCACGCCGTCTCGGGTCTTCAGACGCCGGGGTGTAAGGTTACCCATAGAGCATATCCCTCGCACCCCGGCTGACCCTGGGCCATCTCACCACTAACAGCATCGCTCATCCTGTCTCCTCTGAAAGCAGAGGAGTACGGAGAGCGATGTGTTCCCGCCACGTTGGGTATTGGCCGACGATCAATGCCAACCCTATGAAGGGGTGAAGGGGAAGCCATTGACCGCCGCCCAGGGTGTACCGGCCGCTCCGATTCCGCTCTCCCCGGACTGCAGCGGGATCGGAAACTACCTAAAGTTAGTCTCTCCGTGAACATAGCTGCTGAAAAACAACCGAACATCAAATAAATCGCGATAGAATCCATTAAAAAATAGTTTTATTTCAATGTGTGACATTCGCGTAAACTTCCGACACTATCAAATTACTGAGAGTTCGTTTTCCTGGATATTGAATTCAAATTACAATTTACCTAACATTATAGGCTCGAAAAAGAAACAAAATTCAGAAATAAAATATTTATACAAGCATACCCATCCAATAAAAAGCAGGAAACAGGATATATTTCAATCAGTAGGAACAACAAACGTTCGTACTTGAGTGAAAAGTGCTTTTGTTCAAGAGCCTTTTACATTTTTGTTGAGGTATTAAGGATTTTATTGGCAACGATGCGTCGCATGGTGAAAACAAAACCAGTCAAGTACCGTGTGACGTTACATTATGGATTGCGTATCATATTTATTTATGTTATTTCATATGATAATAAGGTACTTGAAATTTGTAAGAATACTTACAAACTTTTTGTTTATTTTTACAGTTCGTTTTTATGTCATTAGATATTTGATTGGAAATAGAATTGAATTGACAGTTATGAGGGTTTTTCAAGCTGTTATTTTAGTTACGAAGTAACAAGAAATAAATCATAAGTGTGTACTTAATTTTTGGTCTTTCACACTACTCCCATTGGGCCAGGTCCACTATGTGACAGGTGGGAAGATTGTGTGCCACTAACGATGGGCTGAAGCCCGTGAAGTATCCACACGTTAAAAAAAAAGTGCCTTGCGACAACTGATACTAATATTATTCCTCCCCCTTCTCTTCCTGCAGTCCATGGTTATCATGACTTCAAGCTACATCTGAGACGTTTAAAGAATATGCACAGTGTTTTGTTTTCAACCACTTTCGGCAATTCTGGTTTGGATTCTGTCCGACTGCACAAGCTGGGACCATACCACGATGCTCTTGTAGCAAGTTAAACGCAATACAGTTCAGCTGAGGGAAAGAGATATTGCTATATACAGCTCCATCTCTCTCCCTCAGTTGAACAGTATTGCTTTTGATTGACTATAGGAGCGTCGTGGTAAAGCTCCTGATATTCCATTTTGGTTGTAGACAGTTTCTCTATCGTCTTCTACTGAAATAGAACCAAAAGCCTTACGATAATATGCAGCATGACCATTATATCCCAGGATAAACGAATAGGCACATATTACATCAACCAATAAGAAATTGTCATCGCTTAAACTTCTCATTAAACTAAAAGATGGCCTGGCTACCGTTGTTGAAGAATCCATAAAATACTCAACGAATAAAAGGGTGGAGGGTGGTAATAGCCTAGCGTGACAAAGAAAGGGGCCACTGACGTCAAACAGTCACGCAGTGACGTAATAATTATAACTCGATTGTTTTACAAGCGCTGAAAGTATGTCAAATAAAAGTATGTGTGTATAGATTGGAACTGTGATTATAACGTTAAGGAAAAGAAAATAAGGATTAGTATAAGTTGTAAAGCAACACGCTATAATAATGACTTGAATTTCTAAATAAATGTTTGGGGAAAAGGAAATAATTGCTAATGTACACACCATTGTAAATGATTTTCAAGCTTCAGCTGAAACGCAACATGTTTGTCATCCGTATGAAAGGGACAGCGAAAAGGAACTAACTCGGAGTGGTCTTAACAATGTGATAATACTGAATGATGAGAGACTGCATCTTTCTAGTGTGATTAGTACTGTTGAATTAAGATAAAAATCTTCATATTCAAAAGACTTTATTTTACATAACATAGAAAAAGAAACAGGTTTTCTGAAATTAACAGGTAAGACAAATTTTTAAAATTTCGCGTTCCATGATATACAATAATTTAACGGGAATTAATTCGATCATGTACAGGTATAATTATATTTTTCTTTATTCGATCTCGTTTCGACCAGGTTTCACTGGCCGTGGTCACGGGCTGACGTCAGGCAATCCAAAGCGTTAATTCCCGTTAAATTATTGTATATTATTAGGTAAGGTCTTCAACATGTAATACAATTAATTTCCCCACTGTTCTTTGAGCTGAGCGAAGCGAATCTCTTATACGTGGCTAAGCCGTTTGGTCGAGACTGTACTCCTCCGGAACCACAATAACGATCTTGACCAAATTTGCCATGGTGATAGTGTAGACACCGCTGAGTGTTAAGAGGGGTCAACTGTTCAAATACAATGTACCATTGAGGAATAATAATTGAAAAACAGTTTCACGAGCGCGCGGCCTTAGCTATGCGCGCGACCGTAGTACGATGCCTTATTTTTCAAGTAAGAGTCCTGCTCGCTCAACTCAATTTGTTTCAGTCGCACCCTGCACTGAATTCCTAGTTAGCGTATTCGATCACAGTACAAGTATGGTATAAACTGGTTTATATAGATACCATGCCTCGAACACGTTAAGCACTTTACTGGTAGTTGCAGCCCTAATAAGTCTGACAAATGGTCTAAGTACAGAAATTCGATATCGCCAATGGGTTGTGGACGTCAGCTGGTATTCGCTTCACTGAAACTATCGAAGTTCAGCTGCTTCGTAGTTTAACTGATAAGCCGACCCCTACTGAGTTGAAAGAAGACTCATAGGATGATGACTAGTTGGGGGTGACAGGTGAGGCCGCCTGTCACCCCAGCAGAAGCAGGCCGGGACGGTGGGGTGACTAGCGCCCCTCCCCCAAACCGGGGCAAGACGGGGCACCGTGGTTCCCAAACCCGAGGGGGGCATCTCGAAACCGGATATGGCCCAGGGTCAGTTCGCGGTGCGAGGGATATGCTCTATGGGCAACCTTACACCCCGGAGTCTGTAGACCCGAGACGGCGTGCGGTTTTAGTCGGTTCAAGCCGAAGGGATTTCCGCATGAAAAAAAAACGGATGATGACTAGTTAATACAGATGCTGTATAGATTTACCTAATAGTTAGTACTTACATTAGGTGTATGGGGCCGATCAAGATCTTCATAACCCAAGCCAATCTCACCTGCAAATCGAACTCTGGCGCAAGTTTTCCTCTCGGGTGGTATTAGTCAAAACCTAAGAAAGCGGTAGCTTAGCGGTTAAGGAGTCGACCCTACTATCGAGAGGTCCCAGGTTGGAATCCTGGCCATTACACTACTGACGTGAACCTACTCCTAATACAAGCAATTAAGCTTAGCTGGAGGGGTTAGGGGGAATATTGGTAATTTCGGTAACTAATATTCTTTAAAAAAAAGAAAATAAGAACCGAAATATGGCTAGTAAGGATACGAAAGCGAACCTAGAGCCCTAGGTTCGCTTTCGTATCCTTACTAGCGTATCTTTGCATAGCAAAGCTTGCAATGTGGAGCCCCACATTGCAAGCTTTGCTATGCAACTCGACTGAGATGCTGGTGGTGTTAGTACTCAATTCGACACGATAAAATCATATCGATAATTTCGTTGTCTAAGTATATTAGAAGCAACAAAACAGATGACGTTGTTGACTTTTCCACTTCTCTTATTAGGTAAGCTCCTTAAGCTTTAAGATTGCTACTAATTTATTTCTCAAAACATAAATATAACTTTAGGCCTGTATCCCCAAAGGGGTAGGCAGAGGTGTATTACACACCCACTTTTCGCCAGTTATGTTAACGTCCCAATGTAATAGGGGACGAGCCTATTGCCATCTACTGGTCACATTGTTATTTCTCAAGGTATTAAAAATATAATTACTATAAATCTTTAGGCTTTCACGGCCGGCGTAGCATGCACGGACCTGTACCACTGAAGATGTCGACCGCAGCGATCGACGAAACGTTTGGAACACAAGTTTCATATGCACCACGGCCAAACAGCCCGGAAGCAGTTTATTCTACAAATATAAGTACTATAAGGTGGAGAACAGCTAGTCTTTAGTTGTCCTGTACAGAACCCATGGGAAGAAATGAAGTAACACAAATAATTCTGTCTATTACCTCCTATCTATGGTTAATTTTCTAAAGTGGTCAATAAAAAGCTGCCTATACACTTTCGTAATGTAAAACACAAAACAGTATGTTGTCCCTAAATCCCTATTAGTGATAACTCGTTGTATAAAACCTGAAATACGAAGGGCATTTAAAAGATTTATTTTGTCCTTTAATCTTAATTATATCGAGTTAAAACATGTTCATATTTGCACACTCTACGCGCCCAAATCTGGTGACGGATCGAATTTTATCCAAATAAAATGGTTGTTTTTTGGACCCCAATTTACCTTTTGATGTTCATCGTACAAGATTTTTTTAATGAACTCAACTACTGAAACAACCATTTAGGGAGCGTTTTATTACACTCTATCAGAAAATAGTAAACCTGATACTACACTGTTTTATATCGAGAGTAGATATTTATATGATATACTAATAAAGAAGGCGGTGGAAAGAAACCTGCCCCCTAAGTTCCGCAGCCTGCAGCGAGGGTGCCGCAGACTTATCTACGCCCAGGACTACTGAACTCCATGATGGGGCCGACTCACTTTCCTTACAGAAGCAGGTCAAGACGGAGGTGTATCGCGTGTGTTCTACACACGCCTGCCAACTCACCGACGCGGGATCAAACCCAACCGCAAAGGCGAGGCCACGATGGCAGTCAAAGTTCGCCGGTAACCCTGGGGTTATCCTTTCGAGGGCGCACCCGGGGTGCCCAGCAATGGACAATTGGGAAGGACACCGTATGGTTTTTTTTTTAAATATTCAACGACATTCTACACAGCGCTTTCTAGACCCAAAGTAAGCATAGATTAACTAACTTGTGTTAGGGGTTACAGACCAATGCAAATAGACATATTCATGCATACAAATATTTACACTGAGCGGGAATCGAACTTGCGCCCCATGACGTAGCAGTCGAATGCACTACCGCTACGCCACAGAGGCCGTTCAAATACATACATATTATACATGGAACGAAAATCTTATCAACTAATTTTATAAAGCTCAAGAGTTTGTTTGTTTAGTGGAATGCGCTAATCTCAGAAACTATTGGTTCGAAGTGAAACATGCTTTGCATAGCCTATTTATCGAGAAAGGCAATATATCATCAAGCTACTATCCAGGGGAGCGGAGCAGTAATCACATATGTCAACAAACCGGGAAAGTTTCCATACTTTATTGCAAAACTAATACATTACAGGCGTGTAGGTATGGTCCGAGGGGACCATCTCGCAACTGGAGATGGCCCAGGGTCAGTCGGGGTACGAGGGATATGCTCTATGGGCAACCTTACACCCCGGCGTCTGTAGACCCGAGACGGCGTGCGGTTTTAGTCGGTTCAAGCCCGACATAACCGCCCCCGCTGACGGGCGGGGGGGTATCCGAAGGGATTTCCGCACAAAAAAAAAAGGCGTGTAGGTATGGGTTAAATAGGTGCCACGGGGGATCAACGTACGTCACGGGCGAAGACGCGGGGGACAGTAAATGCTAGTTACCTATGGTATGGTATGGTATGGTTTCGCGAGCTGGTATCCGCAACTCCACGACAGGGCGCGGTTTTTGCGTGAAATGCCCACCGCATTTCACTCGATCCACCCCAACTCATTGAAGAACGCCAGCAGGCTATTCACGCTGCTGGCGATCTCCCGGAGCTCACCTGTATTTCCGAAGTACTTTACCCTGTATGTGGCGGTTACAGGGCAGTGTAGGAGCACGTGTGCCGCCGTTTCTTCCTCTTTCATGCAGGCTCTGCAGAGAGGGCTGTCGGTGATTCCTAAAATATAAAGGTGTTTATTGAAGGAGCCGTGCCCCGTGATGGCAGCTGTGGCCGTGCGCAGTTGCTGTTTGGTCAGTTGTCGAAGACGCCTGGTCAGTCTATTTTCAAGCACGGGGAGTGCTTCCCTCGCCTGTCTGCAAACTTCCAGATTTATCCAATAGCTGTTGTGTTGATCTCTCGTTCGTTTGTTTACCATGGTTCGTAGGTATGCAAAGGGGATCGGTATTATGGGCTCAGGTCCCATTACCACCATGTCAGATCCTCTCCTGGCAAGCTCATCCGCTGCATCATTGCCGCGCGAGCCGCTGTGGCCCTTAATCCACTGCAAGGTTATGTTATTGAAATGGCCTATTTGGTTCAGTTTACGATGGCACTCCAGTATTAGTCCCGAGTTTATAGTGTGGCTGTTTAAAGCTTGCAGCACGGCCATGCTGTCGGAGAGTATGCGTATTGAGTGGCCTTCCACTCTCCTGGCCATTACCGCTGAAGCTGCCAGGGTAATCCCCATGCATTCAGCTTGAAATACTGTGTTGTGGGTCCACAGCGGTGTTGATATGGATATATTAAGGTCTTCCGAGAAAACGCCGGCCCCGGTGCCTGTACCAGTCTTTGATCCATCTGTGAAGATGCGTAGTTCCGTTGGGCATAAAGCCTCACAGCGGTGGTCCTCATGAAGTTGGATCTTGTATTTTTTGTCGAATACGTGTTGTTTGGGCACACGATCATTCATTGCTCCTATCATGGGTATCTCCTTTAGAGATCTGTGAGCAGTGAGGTGTGTCGCGTGTTTCTCTCGCTCCATAGGTTGAGTGCCCTTAGGCGTATAGCCGCAGCTGTTGCTTCTTGGCGGATGAACAGATCCAAGGGTGGGAGTCCGAGCATGGCTTCCATTGCCGCGGTGGGGGTAGATTTCATGCATCCAGTGGTTGCCATGCAGGCTAGTCTTTGGGTCCGTTGTAGTTTAGCCGCTACTGTGCTGTTTTCGGTCCTTGGCCACCAGACGATAGCACCATACGCTATCATTGGGCGGATTACTGTTTCGTAAAGCCATAGGATGATTTTCGGTGATAGCCCCCATTTTTTACCAATCATTCTTCTGCTCTGCCAGAAGGTAATCCCAGCCTTTTGTAATTTATTGTCTAGGTGGCTACTCCATTTTAACTTGCTGTCAAGAATAACGCCAAGGTATTTGACCTCTTTCGACAGTTGGAGTTCCGTGTCAAAGAGTTTGGGTAATCGGTATTCGCCTAATACCCTTTTGTTCGTAAACATGACTAACTCGGTTTTGTTCGGATTCACCGATAGTTCGAATTCCCCGCACCATTTTTCTACGATGCGTAAGGCTTGTTGGGTTAGGTTACAGACCGTTCCCGCTACCTTCCCTGAGATGAGGATTGTTAGGTCGTCTGCGTAGCCTATTGTGTAGTCGCGGTTTTTGTTCAGCCTTGTGATTAGGTCATTTATCACTAAATTCCACAGAAGGGGAGAGATAACTCCACCCTGCGGGCAGCCTTTGGCTATCAGAGCCGTCTGATCTTCTTCCCCAAGGCGAACTACTCTTTTGCTGAGCATGTTTGATAACCAGTCTGATAGTACCGGCTCCGCTCCATGTTTTGACAGGGCGGCCTTAATACTGGTGAAGCTGGTTTTGTCGAAAACTCCTTCGATGTCAATGAACGTTCCTAGGCAGAAGCCTTTTTGTTCGATCGCTTCCTCTATCCGGCTGACTACCAGATGGAGGGCTGATTCCGTAGACTTACCGGAGCTGTATGCGTGCTGGTTTGCATGTAGGGGTAGCTGTTTTAGTGCACCATCTCTCAGCTCCCTCTCGCATAGGCGTTCCATGGCCTTTAGCATGAAGGAGGTCAGACTGATTGGTCGATGTGCTTTGGGATTCGTGTAATCACCCTTTCCTGGCTTCGGGATGAAAATTACTTCTACTTCCCGCCATCCCTTCGGAACGTATCTGTGTGCCAGACAGGCTTTAAAGATACGCTCCAGTCTGCTTGCGACTAATTTGTCGCCCCACTGTAGCATAGCAGGGATGATTCGGTCGGGGCCAGCTGCCTTATAAGGGTGAAAACTACTGATGGCCCACTGGACTTTTTCCAGTGTGACCACTTTGTTTGCGTACTGCCAGTCTCGGGCAGTAGGTGTTATGGTTTCATCATGCCAGTTGATTGTCGTCGTGAAGACGCATCCAGGGAAGTGGGTCTCAATGAGTACGCGTCTAGATTCTTCTGGTGATGTTGTGAGTGTGTTGTCCTGTTTTCTAAGGGCGGTCAGTGCCATCGGTTTTGTCTGTACTAGGACTTTCCTTACCCTGTTTGCTTGTTGGCATGATTCTATGTTCCCACAGAATTTTCGCCATCCTTGTTTGCTTCGGTATCTAATACATTTTTTGTAGCTGGATTTGGCTGAACGATAGGCGTCCCAGTCTTCATCTGCACAAGTATTCATAGCCCTGTTGAAAGCCCTTCTAACCTTCCTTCGCTTGCGCTCTAGCTCTGGGCCCCACCATGGCTGTTTGCCTGTGGTTTTGGGAGGTAGGGTTTCTGGGCATGCTATGTGGTAGCTGTCTATTAAAGATTTGGTTAGGTGGTTTACCTGTTCCTCAATCTGTATGATGTTGTCGAGGGTCAGTGGGGAGCGCTGTTGAGCAAGTCTATTTGCTAGGTGCTGCTCAAATTTGACCTTGTCGGTTTTTCTCGGGTTGCGTTTTGGCAGAGTTTGTAGTGTCCCCGCCTGTAGATCAAAGCGAATCCACCTGTGGTCTGAGCAGGATGCCTCCTTGGAGACGTGCCAGCCCATGATGGCTTCCGCTGCATTTTCAGTAGCTAGTTTTAAATCAATAATCGTACGGCTCTTTTTGGTGACGAAGGTCGGTTCAGAGCCGGTGTTTAGTAAGGTAAGGTTAGTAGTGAAAAGATATTCAACAAGGGACTTACGTCTGTCGTTTTGAGTGCTCATGCCCCATAGCGAATGATGAGCATTGGTATCGGCCCCAATTATGACCTCTACCCGTTCCCTTTCGCAGTGGTCTACCAGCCGGGTGAGGTCTTGCGGGGGCAGCTCCTCCTTTTCGGGCATGTAGGCTGAGGCGAGGATGACCACGTTGTCCTCGACGTCCAGCTGTGTATGCAGCCTTATGGCAGTGAGATCTCTGCAACAGAACTCAGTGAGGACCTGTGTTTTTAAGTTTTTTGTGACATATATACACGATCTGGGGAGATCATGTTCGCCAGTCACGATAAGCTTACCTCCTAAGTTGGAGAGCCCCTGGATGTGGCCCCCTCTAATCCAAGGCTCTTGGATCAGGGCAATGGCCGTTTGTTGAACCTCCAGCCATTTACGTAACTGAGCCGTCCCATCACGGCTGTGCTGGAGGTTCACTTGGAGGACTTTAGTCTTCGACGAAGGGGACGCCATCATTGGTCGTTCCCACTTCTTCCTCCCCAAGTTTAAGCCCCGCAAACAAGTCGCCCGGTTCGACGTCGTCCCCCAGGAGGCCGGAGATTGATGCCAGAACGTCCTCCGCATCCTCTGCCTCCATGGGTGCGCCCTCCTGTCCGACACTGGCGGGGGATGTTGGTGGTGCCTTTGCAGGCACCTCCCCGCTTGATTCGGGGGCGTTTGGGAGAGGATTGGACTCCTCTGTCGCAGGCAGGTGCTTGAGCTCCTGGTTTATGGTGGCCGTGGATGGGTCCCATCCCAGAGGGACGTCGGCAAACCTGCCGGACCGACCCTGGAACTTAACGTACACCGTCCCCACTCCAAAAGCGAGACGGCGTCCGGCCTTCATTAGGGTCGGTACTTGGTCCTCTGGGATTCCGACCACCAGGAACCACGCGGCGTTTTGCTTGGTCGCGTTGACCAGGGTCCACTTTGCGACCTCCACTTCGGGGTTCTGGAAGGACAGAACTCGCCCAATTTTGCGCGCGTCCTCCAGAAGCCCTTGTGGATCAGGGACCAGTATGCCACAACGTGCCCGCTGAGGGATCTCAGTCTGGCTCTTCACGACCAACTTGACGTTGGGCGTGAGAGCCATGTCGCTTACGGCACGCTGTAGCCATGTGCGTGTATATTCATCCGCACACCACAGTTTTAGGACCCCCTCAGCATAGAGCGGTTTGGCTCTAAACTTCGTGGGCTGAGTTTCCCTCCGAGCCAAGGCATCACCGAAGATACGAGTTTGTATCCCGGCGAGCACTTCCTCGGATACGTCCTTGCCGATACGCCCCGTGCGTGCGCATGTGATTGCGACGTCAAGAGGCGTACTCGCGGCTTGGGCGTAGGTTGGCCTGGCGACCTTTTTGGTTAGGTCCAACCTCTGCCTTTTGTACTCCCCGCGAGGCGAAGTCGTCTCGTTGAGAGCACGTTTGGCAGAGGAGTTACCGTTCCCAGTCGGCCGCTGTTTGGCCCCCTTCGCTTTGTTACTGGTAGGCGGAATATTCCGTCCACCAGCGGCGAAGTTGAGGGTGCCGATTGCCTCTGTCTTCGTTGCCGAGACAGAGGGTTGTGCGGAAGAAGGCAGAGACTTGGCCGCGATGGCCGCCATACGCCTCTCCTTCTTCGTTTTTCGGACCCTCCGCTTTTTCGGTTTGAATGGTTCGGCAGCTGCCTTGCCATCCACGCCTGTCGGTTGGGTACGTGCCCTGGTCCTGTTTGACCCCTTTCTCTTAGGCAGTTGCCAGCCTTCCGAGAAAGCGTCCTCCGGTTGGCAAGAAGCCACCGGGCTGACGCTACGGGGGCCTTCCCCTGGGGGAGGTTTGTGTGACAAAGGAGTTTCCCCCTTATGTGTGTCGTTACCTTCGCGGGTACCCGTAGATGGAACCACTGAGCTTCCCGTGAAGGTAGTTTCGGTGCCCGCACTGGTACCCGTAGATAAAACCACTGAGCTTCCAGTTTGGGCTGTGGTTGTTGTGAGTTTCTGTTTGGTGTGTTTGCCTCCACCGGTACCTGCAGCCGAGGCCACTAAGCTTCCGGTTTTGGCCTGGTGTGCGCTGAGGGCGCGTGTGGTGCTTTCGCCCTCCCTGGTACCCGTAGTTTTGACCACTGAGCTGCCAGTTCGGGCGGTGTGGTGAGTTGTGCCTTTCCCGGTGCCTGCAGCCGGGGCCGCTGAGCTGCCGGTTCGGGCCAAGTGTGCGCTGAAGGCGCGTGTGCAGTCGTTCCCTTGACTGGTACCCGCAGTCTGGACCACTGAGCTGCCAGTCTTGGGATTTGTAGTGTTCGTTTTGTTATGATTGTTATTTGGCCTATCCATGTTATTGTGCGTTTTAAATTTTCGTCCCTTTGACTTCCCACCCTCCACGGAGCCCGCAACTGGGAGTGCCTTACTCGACTTAATTCGAGGGGCACTAGGACTACCAAAGAGATATAGGAGTGCAAGGCTGGTTTACAGTGCGACATCGGGGGCTCGATCGGGTTGGCGTAGGGGGCATGAAATGGCCTACCCCCAACGGCTGATCAACCCTCACTTACCCCGTCAGCATGACCTTTACCCACCACGATAGTCGTCCAAAGACGGCTATCGTGAACCCTACACTCCTCGCCGGTGGCCCACTAATGGGACACCTTGACCTAATTTCCCCAACCATGGCTAGTGTTTGGGGCTACCGTTTAGCCTGAAATCCAGGCCAAAGAGGGCGTGTTGCCTCGCGGACGCATAACCGCCAGCGCCGTTTGGCTCAACCCCCCAGGATCCCTTCATCCTTGCGTACGGCGCTCAACTGCGCAGGTCCATGACGCAGGTGACTGCCCAGTCACAAAGGGTTATTTTTGTATCAGGGTTTTCTTCCCCTAGCCAGATAGTCCGGTTATGGCGCCGGAGATTCGCCCTCGTGCATCATATTTAGCTACTACAGTTCCGAGGTAGTTGGAATGAGCGAAGCTCGTTATAAACCATAGCATTGCCCAGAGGAGACGACCCGCCCGGATGCATCCAAGCGAGCCCGCACCCAGGCCGCGGCGGCAGCCTGGGAGCGGCGGGGACGTATATGAAGCACTTGTCGGTGCGCGCCGAACAGCCTAGCATCGCTCACCTAGGCGTACCCTATTGTCGTCTTAGCATTTAAGTTAAAGGTAAATTCCCTGGCAGAAGTCACCCCACTAAGGACTAAACACCGACCCTCCCCCGCTAGTTACCTATATTTCTATAGAAAACTAATTATTCGTGATTCAAAAAACCTAAAAAGAAAAATTTATTAAGACACGTACACTCTTTACATAACATAAATTCATGCCTGTATCCCCGAAGGAGTAGTCAGAGGTGTATTACACACCCACGACTCGCCAGTTATGTTAAGGTCCCAAAATAGTCCCACTCTTTAGTCAAATTGTATTGGACTCTTTAGTCATTTATCAAGACAATTGGCTTTTTAATCGCGCCATCAAACAACAATTAGGCATCTAATCCCACTTGACGAAGCAATTTAGATTTAATTAAAGACATTCAATTTGTAGACGTACCTATTATTGGTGCTAATTCATTAACTTTTATTTTATTTTGATTTCTTATTTCAAATGCCTCTGAAATGAATTTTCGCGTCGGGCAAGTATTCAATGTCAAATAATAATCACAGGCTGCGCCCGGTGGCTTCGCCCATTTGTTCCACACATAATAAATAAATAATAATAAAATAAAAACGCCTTTTATTTCATGCATAATAATAAAATATGCTAAACTTGGTCTGCAAGGCGAATCGCTGCTTGCAATGTTGAGCTGAGTGAGACATCGTGATTTGAATTTTGAAAATTTTGAACAGTGATCATTCCTCCGTGGCGAATCCGATTTTGAAAATTCTTTTTGAAAGTCACAACTCTGGACATGCTTTCTGAGCGTGTAAAGTTTGGCCACAGTGTCTCGAGCGGTTATTATGTAATTCCATATGGAATTTTTTTAACGGTGATCATTCCTCTGTGGTAGCATTAATTTTTTCAAAATATATCCATAAACCTTACTCTGATTGACCTCTTTAATCATTCCAAATTTGGTTCTGATTGGATTAGTAGTTTAGGAGGAGACCTGTGACAAAGAAAATCCTGAAGTCTGGTATGAGGAGCTTCGCTCGACTTCGTCTCACTCAGCTCAATAAGAGATTTAACAATATTTGTGATTACTATTTTTTGCCATACCGTGTACATAATATGGTTCTCACATTGAAGTTTTCATAAGGACTTTACGTATGTTTGTTAGTCGTTCTGTAGTTGCTCTTATACCCGGCATAGCCGTTTGTTGTTGGCTGAACTCCTCCGTAACCACTCGCGTGATCTTGACCAAATTTACCACGGTGATAGTGTGGACACTGAGGAGTGTTTTGAAGCGAGATGGTTCATGTCCCATGTACCATTGAGGAATAATCAACGAAAAACAGTTTGACGAGCGCGCGGCCTTAGCTAAGCGCGCCACCGTAGTAAGCTGTCTTTTTTTCAAGTAAGAGTCAGCTCAATTTATTTCAGTCGCACCCTGCACTGAATTCCCAGTTATTAAATACCACATTATTCCACACATGCCCGTCATTTATTAGTTGCCCGATTTGTTGACATTTATGTTTACTGCCCCGCTCTCCTAGGCAGTAGCATGATATTTTAGATATAACCTTCCTAGATAATTGGAATATCCAACACAAAAATAATTCTTGAACTGAACTTCTGGTAGTTCCTGAGATTAGCGCGTTCAACCAAACAAACAAACAAACGAACAAACTCTTGAGCTTTATAACATTACTAGCTGATCCCGTTCCCACTTTCCATGGGACCCTATTCCAGGGATAAAACTGTACCAAATTTCATCCAGATCCGTTAGAGCCGTTTTTGCGTGAAAGAGTAACCAATATCCATCCATCTAAACTTCTTAAATCTACTCTAAACTCCCCCCCTCCAAACCGAGGCAAGAAGGGGACACAGTGGTTCCCAAACCCGAGGGGGCCATCTCGAAACCGTAGATGGCCCAAGGTCAGTCAGGGTGCGATGGAAATGCTTTATGAGCAACCTTACACCGCGGCGTTTGGAGACCCGAGACGGCGTGCGCTTTTCACCGGTTCAAGCACGACATAACCACCCCCGCTGGCTGGCGGGGGGTATCCAAGGGGATTCACCACTAAACTACCTGGAAACGTATGTATAGGAGAATTTTGAGATATTCAGGACAGTGGATTAGGCCATAAAAACCAACATAATCATACTCGTACGTTTATAATGAAATTTAAATTGTAATAAATGTAATTTGTAAATAGTAAATTGTAATGTATATTTATTTGACAATTTATATATACACAGTCAGGTCATAAATTCTGTCACATGTTTAATATAAAATAAATGAAACAAGTTTATTCATTATGTAACCATTTATATACCAAAATGAACTTAACAAAACATAGATTCTTATGACAATAAAGTTTATTCAAAATGACCTCCGTGATTGAATACAGGCCTTCAATCTGCGCGGCCAGTCGTCTATCACAACACGAACGAGGTCCATGTCAATATCGGCGGCTGCCTTAATCAAGGATGTCTTGAGTGACTCCAAATTGGGATGAGGCTTTGAGCACGCCTTTTCCTCCAAGTGTTGCCATATCTTGTAATCTAACGGACTCAAATCTGGACTGGAGGAGGGCCAGTCTTCGTGCCGGATGAAGTCGATTTCACGCGCCGCCAGCCAGTCTTGTGTGCTCTTCGCTCTATGAGCTGGCGCCGAATCTTGTTGAAATACCCAGTGCCTGTTATTGAACATGGTATGAGAAACAGGTTCCACAAGGTTCGTCAGGACTGTATTTTGATACACAACTGCATTCGTTTTTACACCTTTCTCACAAAAATGTACCTCTGTTAAGCCCCAATAAGAAACTCCCAACCATACCATGAGCGAGGATGGAAAATGACCTCGTTGGACACGCGTAATATGGTTGCTCGCTTCTTCACTACTGTGTGCGTACACCTTATCATTTTGTTTGTTGTAGCTCTCTTCTACGGTAAAAATTTTTTCATCCGAAAAAAGAATTTCCCGATATTTTTTTCCCGCGTACCGCTTCAACAAAGCCCGGCATCTCTTCAGTCTCAGGTCCATTAGACGAGCGTTTAAATGATGTCCTGTTTTTCTTCGATATGCCAGAAGCCCTAAGTCTGCATTTAACACCCTTTTCACTGTGATTCTGCTTAACCCCATCTGAAGGGCCAACAGTTTCTGCTTACGTTTGGGATTTCTTTGAATTTGCGCCTTCACAGCTTTTATCACTGTTGGAGTCCTAACAGACCGAGGGCGACTACTCCTTGACCTGTCATCTACACTAGAGTCTTCATTGTATCGTTTGATGGTACGATAAATGAATCTTTTGGTTATATTCAATTTTTTCAGTATGTCAAAAATTTGAATTGGCGCGTAACCGCAACGATGCAACGCAATAACTGCAACACGGTCTTCTTTAAGCGTCCACTCCATATTTAAAAATGAGTAAAATTCTAAAAAGTATACATTTTTATTTTCATGAACAATTCGAAATTTGAATTCAATAAACTTTTTTGTGGCCAGCATTCTAAAAGAAAAGTTTTTACTGTGTGACAATACTTATTACCTGACTGTGTATATAGTGTGAACAGATTTTACAAAGATAGGTACAGCATTTTTCAGTTCGAAGATCTTCTCAGAAACCACAGCAAACTTATGAAAATGAAACTAAAGGAAAGTCTTTTTCTCAAAAAATAATATAAATTGTTTATGATTGATATTGGACCAATCACCTTTTTGGATTCCGTTAAAAATACCGTAATTTAATCAAATAAGAGTAATCGACTCCATAGCAATAGTACAACCCCATATTCTGTCATATTGAAGTGAGCCCCATAAAAATAGATCTACCAATACGTTTTAATAGTTTGCTTCAGTATGCGATTCACAACGACGCCCATTTTGTTAAGAGTTCAAAGATAAGCCTCTTGAATGGTCTGATATGTACATTATTGTCTGCATACTCTGTTAAACCTTATAGAGGTAAGGTTTAAACTCAAAATTCTCTGTCATTTTCTTTTTGCAGTGCTTTCACATGTTAATGTATATTGTTGAGGTAATATAAACTGTACTGAGTTGAGATAAGAACTACGAATGTTTTGAAGAATGGTACTGTTGTAAAGTAAATATGATAAGCGGAAGGATTTGGAACTTTTTCATCGAAACATGGAACGAGGGCGACAATGTTCATGTTATCTGGCATATGGAGGTGCTATCAATATTTCGTCGGACTTTTACACTATAAGCCATATATCGATGTTTATGTTGATAATTTTTGTGTTTTACACAAAGATCTGATGACCTGAAGAAAGTAGGTAAGAGGGACAAGATGCGAATAGTGGAGAATCGGGTGCTTATCGCATATTGGAAGAGGCTTATGTCCAGTAGCCAGCAATAGGGTTATACATGGATTGATTGACATAGTAATAGCAATTTAAAAAACCAGTTATATGTGCTTATTTACATTGTTAAAAATACATCCTACATATGGCATCATCTAAACCTTAAATATTATTGGTTTTCATAGCTTAAATCAAGTTCAATGGTTTTGTTTATCCAATTTCAGATACATTGATATAATCAAGTGATTACAACATTTTAGTGATAAATATTTACACCTGCATATCTCCAAAGGGATAAGCAGATATGTACCTACATTCAAATTTTGAAAACTAAGTCTCAATTAGACGGTTCAGATTTTAAAGGCTATTAGGTACTTAAATGATTCAGTCGGGGTGCGAGGAATATGCTCTATGGGCAACCTTACACCCCGGCGTCTGAAGACCCCAGATGGCGTGCGGTTTTAGTCGGTTCAAGCCCGAAATAACCGCCCCGCTGGTCGGCGGGGGGTATCCGAAGGGATTTCCGCACGAAAAAAAAAAGGTACTTAGATGATTAAGGGTTTAGTCAGCAAATCCATTATTGGCGTGATTTTGCTTGGTAAACAATTAAAAGAATGTAAAGGAAGGGAAAAGACATTTTAAAGTCAAAAAAATGAGCAGATTAGTAACAGGACTGTTTCAAATGACACCGTTTAAGTTTAATTCCGATCGTTCATTATTAACGGGGCGTAGGGTCTTGGTTAAGAGGGTTGAATCAAGCGAATTAAAACGAAGGTTTTAGTCCCGATTTAACTATCGCTCTTTTGGGTCGGTCTATTTTTATCAACTCTAAGTGATGATGCAATTAACTAATTTGCTATTTGAAACTTGTTCTCAGCATTGAGTATTTCAATTGAATTGAATTTACTTTTTTATCAATATAAAATTGTACAACAAACCTACTTACTACTTATATTATAATTCTTCGTACTATAACAACGAGCGTCGATATCTCGAAAACTACTGATCGAATCTTCAGGAAATTAAAACGCATTGCTATTGTCGAAGTACTCGACCGATTAGTGTAGAAAAATCTAGAATCGCCAACACAAACATAACATAACATAAACTCACGCCTATATCCCCGAAGGGGTAGGCAGAGGTGCTATCACCCACGTTTCGCCAGTTTATGTTTTAGGTCCCAATGTAATAGGTGGCGAGCCTATTGCCATTAACCGGGTACTTATAAACCTGCGATAAATACACACTTAACTTCGAAAAGCATCGAAAAGTCATTGGTGTGTGCCATGGTAATACCTGGGATCGAACCCGAGACCTCGTCTCAGCAGTCCTTTACCCATACCACTAGGCTACCGCGGTTATTCACACACAAAGTTTTACCTATTTAACCAACAATCTTGAATACAAGGTTATTCACCTTGAATGTTGGCGCGTCTGTACCTACTACTGTTGTAGGTACCTTCTTGAACGCTCTACTTAGATACCTGACGTGCCTTATCTCTAGACGATTCTGGAACATTCTACCCTCCTGTTGAATACACTGCTTTCGGGCTGTTTGACCGTGGTCCATAGGAAACTTGTGTTCCAAATGTTTCGTCGATCGCTGCGGTCGACATCTTCAGTGGTACAGGTCCGGGTGCCGACGAGTGCGGAGAACCCTCCTTGATGGCGACTTCTCTGCGACTGATGTAGAGGCCCGAGTCACTGGCGTATTTATAGGCGCAGTTGGAGGGGGAAACGACGTGATCGATCCTGATTGGTTGAGAGCTGAGGAACTGACGCGCTCGATCCTGATTGGATTGCCTGGAAGCAGTATATTCAACATGCAACGCCGGCCGTGAAAGCCTTAAGATTTATATTCTACCCTCCTAATTAAGAGCCATACAGCTGAAGAGCTATAAGTACTATTTCTACTTCCTATCCTGCTAATTCCTAATTTTCTACTTACTGTAGTATCCTACTATCCTACTGATACAATAAACGCGAAAGTTTGTGCGTATGGATGTATGAATGTTTGTTCCTCTTTCACTCAAAAACGGCTGAATGGATCTGGCTGGTACAGGGAAAGATTATAGTCTGGAATAACACATATACTACTTTTATCCCTGGAATAGGTTCCCATGGGAGGCTGGAACGGGAACATAATTCAATTCAGGCAAAGCCGTGGGCAACAGCTAGTATTTCATAACTGATTGTTCATAATGCATAAGTATGTCAATTTTCCTTTTTTTTTATAAATATTCTAGGACAAATTACACAACGCCATCTAGACCCAAACTAAGCAGAGCTTGTCTTATGGGTTCTAGAATGCGGATAAACATACTTTAATACATTTTTTTCCTAAATACATACTATTATACATAGCAACACCCAGACCAATGCAAATATACATATTTGGACTGAGCGGGAATCGAGCCCGTGACCTCTGACTTAGCAGTCGAACGCACTACCGCTATGCCACAGAGGTCGTTTGTCAACTCATTTCTGTCTTCTTTTTCAGATCTAGTAATGTATAGTCACAGTTTGTTTGTTCAATAGTGAAAGAATCGAATATGTTTACAAGCTTGTACCATTTATCTCCCACCAGTGTAGGGGAGCGTTGACAAATTGTGTCCGGTAGATGTCCACGGTCTTGACTATCTGAGAAATATATTCCACTTGACTGTTTTGATGGCCGGCTCTTGAAATATTCACTGGTGCTTATATGAATGGTGTGTCTCTTATTGTCTGATTTTGTGGCTTCCAATTTTACTGCTTTTACGAGTTGATATTTTTTTTTACTATCTGTTACCCGCAACTTCATCCGCGTTAAATTTGGAAGAGATCAAGGTATGTGTACTTCTGCAGTTTCGAACCAAACATGTATTAGGTTTCCTATTTCATCGATATATTCAGAAATCATCATACAATCACAAATCATTTAAAAATAGATGTTCAGTGCGTGAACCGAGCGAGCGCTGTAATAAAAAAACACAATTAACAGCTCTGCTACCAGTCTCCTTTAACCCGGAGACAAGGGGTGAGGAGTGAGACCACGAGCAGGTAGTATTCAAAACGTAGCCCCACCACTCACTTTCACGCAATCACTACTTCGTTCCGAAGCGTGATCTAAAGCGCGACAGTGGAAACGCAAATAAAACTAAAACTTAATATCTAACTAAAATAAAGTGTCTAATGATCCGGATCTACACCAATGTGCAGTCAACAAACGGTACAAAATCGGTACGAATATAAAACGGTTCAAACAACAAAAAACACCCAAATTTCATAAAAACCGGTTAACTGACAAACCCTCAAAACGGTCAAAAGGCATTCGAGGAATCGCCCCGAACTTAGAACAAATCAAACAAAAGTAATATCAAAATTCCCCGGAAGTTGAATTCCCGTTACAGCGAATCGGTTAGTTCGGTCAGCATCGACCACCAAAAATTACCCGGAAATTCCGAGAAATATTAAACTATAAAACTAGCTATTTTAAAGGCTCGGATACAAACAAATCAAATTATAAATTACTTTCAATTTTATAGCAAGTAAACATCGATAGATCTATTCAGACTTCCCGGCGAGTCCAATCAAACACATGAATAGACAACAAATCAAATTTAAACAGATTTTAGCACTTACTTGTTTCAATAATCAAATTAAGCCGCAATTGACACCCGATCGAAATCAACCAGTAAATATTTTAATTACAATAACAATTCTAAGTTTTAAGGTAAAAATAGTCAACTTCAATTGAACCAAAAAGCAAAATAGTACCGATAAATTAACAATCGAAATGGCGGACTTGAACCGCGTGTTAAATTTCAAATGGCAAACTAAAATTAAACCAATCCGTTAATTATCATAAACAATACATAAAATATACTAAGAAATGGGTCACTGACCTTCAATGGACCGGGATTCAGCCGGGAAAGTAGCAAAGATTGGAAAGTGTGCCTATTTAATGTATCTAACTATATGTGACATGAATGTACGTGTAATCGAATATACAATAAACTAATTATGCAATAAAATAAAATGTGAGATTTACTTCCCATAGAATATGTTTTCAACCGCAGCAAATTTTCCAAGTCCAACGAACGCGATGGGAGTATTCACTTTATTTAATAAAGAAATAACTAGCTCGATAATTAATTTTCACCAATTAATCAACATTCAACAAACAAAATCACAATAATGCTCCCCCAAAGTGCGTGGCAAGGCTAACCCAAAAAAGTGCGAGTCCAGGGTCTACCACCGAGCTAACGAGCCCAAACCAACTAAAAACTCACGAGGACAGGATCCACCAATGAGCCAATAAGCTCGAATCCTCACAAAGCGACGTCGCGCTCAACTCGCGATGTACTGCTAGCATAGCGCGCCCACTTCGTCCGGTACAGGCGTCGTTGCGCTCGTACTACGAATCTTAATTATTATGAGCGGGTACGCCAAGAAAAAATAATACAGAAACACCAACACTTCTATACTCGGTGAAAATATCAAAATATAAATACTTAACGATTAAAACTAAACAATAGATATTTATATATAATATATATATAAGTTAATTCTACCCGGTTCCCTAATATAATAGCGTGATGATATTTAGTATCAAAGGTTGAGTTTCTAATCAACCATCTTGTACACGTAGGTTTCGAGTTTCGAGTATTCATATTTTACTGCTCATCAACTTAATCGATTTAGCTAAAGCGTGATGATTTATAGTTCGAACTTTGACCATGTCCAAGTTCTATCGAACTGCAGAATAACGTGATGACCTGCTCTGTAATTATAAAGAAATAATCAATAATAGATTTTGTCGATATTACCCTGCTGCTCCTATCTCACTTATAATAGCGAGATGATACATATCCCAATTTATGACCATATCCGAGTTCATATAGTTCATTCATTCAAATTCATATAAGTTCATGCAAACAATCACCTGAATCTGTTCAGCGATTTTCAAGTGATGCTCGAACATCGATAATAAAAACCAAACAAACAAAAATTCTAAAAATCACATTTTTGGCATCGATATCGGTCTGATAGGTACTAGTAACCGAAATTACTAATATTCCCCCTAACCCCTCCAGCTAAACTTAATTGGTTGTGTTAGGAGTGGGTTCATGTCGGTAGTGTAATGGCCAGGATTCGATCCCGGGACCTGTCGATAGTAAGGTCGACTCCTTAACCACTAAGCTACCGACTCTTCAATACCAATACCAACGCCGGTTATACTAGGTACTTTCGGTATTTTTTTAATTTATTCGATAAAATAAGGTAAGAACAGATATGTTCTTACCTCAACATCTTTTTCTTCTCCTTGCTACCTGCTCATCCTTATTATGGCATCTGGGCAGAAAATCTCATAGTTCACTATAGTTCACAAATGAAAACATATTATAATAGGTGTAATGTCGGAGCTACCGATTAAGTCGAATTAATTCCATTATGCCCGCCTTTTTGCGGCCTTAGTGAAGATTTCCACATAGAAATTTTTTTTTTTTTTTTTTTACGTGCGGAAATCCCTTCGGATACCCCCCGCTGGCCAGCGGGGGTGGTTATGTCGTGTCTCGACTAAAACGGCACGGTGTCCTTCCCAAGTGTCCGTTGCCGGGCACCCCGGGTAAGCCCTCGAAAGGATAACCCCAGGGTTGCCGGCGGACTTTGGCCGCCACCGCAGCCTCGCCTGGTGGGGTCGGGTTTTATCCCGCTTCGGTGAGTTGGCAGGCGTGTGTAGGGCACACACGACACGCCTCCGCCACGGCCTGCTTCTGTAAGGACGGCGAGTCGGCCAACTGCCGTCCTCAGGCCCCGATCATGGAGGTCGGTAGTCCCGGTCGTAGATGATGCGGCGTCCTCGCCGCAGACTGTGAAACTCGGGGGGCAGGGTTCTCTCCCGCTCCCTCCCCGCCGTCTCTTTCTCGCGCCTTACCTGCTCGCAGAAAGAGGCGGCGGCGTGCCACTTACTCCCGTCGGAGACCACGGCCCTCACCATGGTCTCCAACGAGAGAACGTCCACGCCCAGGACCGCAACGAGATCCCGGCGTTGGCTCGCCCACGCAGGGTACTCCACCAACGTGTGAAGCGCCGTGTCTTCGCCAGGATCCTCGCAGTGCTGGCACTGCGGCGTTGTCTCCCGGTGGATGCGCCACAGATACTTACCGAAACACCCGTGTCCGGTAAACATCTGGCACATCCGGAAGGAGAGGTCCCCATGGTCCCTCTCCAACCACTCCTTCATGATCGGTCTCACCGCCGCAATGGTGGATTTCCCCCACCTTGGGTGCTCAAGTAGCACCCTCCATGTCTCCATGAGTTCCTGGCGGAGCAGGGACCGCTGAGCCCTGATTTCTCGGGGCTCCGGCCTATGGCCCCGCTCCTCGCGTCTCCTTGCGCCACTGGTACAGCAGCGCAAGGGCTCTCGCTTCCAGGTCCCATGGAGGGGTCCCGGCTAGGAGACATGCCGCCTCGACGGAGATCGTGCGATACCCCCTGATGACTCTGACGGCCATCGCTTTTAACTGGCTGTTTAATACAGCCACGTTGCGAGCCGCCAGAGTCTCCGCCCATACTGGGGCCCCGTACAGGGCCATGCTTCGCACGATCCCCAGGTACAGTCTCCTAGTGAGGGCGTTGGGTCCCTTAACGTTGGGCATCAGCCGCGATAGCGCGGCCGCAGCCCCCCTCAGTTTCGGGACCAGACTTCGGAGATGAGGTCCGAAGTTCCATCTGCTATCGAGTACGAGCCCAAGGTACTTCATCGTGGGCTCGATGCCGATGTTTACGCCCCCTACGGTTATGCTGGTTCCCGCAGGTGGCTCCCTCCAAGGCCCGTGGAAACACATAGCCTCGGATTTGTGGAGAGCCACTTCGAGTCCCAGCCGCCGTATTCGACCCACGACTTAGCAACCCCTGCCGTGGCTTTAGTGCCGCGCTTCGGTGCGTTGCTCCCCGCGCCACGACGAGGGTGTCGTCAGCATAACATGTTATGCTGACGACTAAAATATACCTTTTTATGTCTATTGCGGCAGTATTATGTCATTTATAAACCGATTTGGAACATTTTCTTTCTTTTTTAAAGAATATTAGTAACCGAAATTACAAATGTTCCCTCTAACCCCTCCTGCTAAGCTTAATTACTTGTGTTATACTATATGTGGGTTCACGTCGGTAGTGTAATGGCCGGGATTCGAACCCGGGCCTGTCGACGGTCGACTGACCCCACGATCGATAGGTCCTTAACCACTAAGCTACCAAAGGTATATTTCTAAATTACTTCATCAAAATTCAGTTTTGACGATGAAATTCTTGAAGAACTGAGGGAGCTCCTTAAATATTATAGGTAATATATTAATAGTGGGTGAACGGGAAAATTGAAATTTGCCTGCTCAAACATAGAGTGCGAAGTCATTGGGTTAACGGTCGTGCCCCAAGTTTTCCACAACTTACTAATGGCCGTCCAACTATTCTAATATTCAAACTGCGTTCTAGATTCAAAGCTGCCAGAGTAAAAAGCAAAGTTTGCATACGTGGTAGTACTCATTTTTTTTCTAGATGTATTGTAGTGGAGCTATTCCAAATTTGAATTAGAAAAATCGAAAAACTATTTTTTAATTAAAGTTGCCAGAAGTTTTTATAAATCGAATTTGGGTTTTCTACCACATAGTCTAACTTAAATTTAAGAAATAACAGTTTTTTGACCCTAACTCGTTATTTATACTCACTTTAGTTATTCTAAATATGAAGGGAAAACTTCCATCATCAATTAATTTTCAGAACGAAAAGTTAGAACCAAAAACGTACCTAGATTATTTTAGCAGTAGCTTTTTCATACTTATAATTAATCATTCAAGCTATTTCAGCATCGCTGGTATCACAGTGGAGCTCGTATTCGTAAACAACGCTATATTTAAGTTTCCATCTTGTGTATAGACCGAAACCCCCGACATAGCTAATAACATTCACTACTAATTCGGCTTATTCCCGCCCGCCCCAAATCTTCTGTTCTCCAAGATTTATTTTTTCATACATCCATTACCAAGAGCTCCAAGGATTCACCTTTCAAACAAAAACAAACAAAATCAAAATCGGTTCGTCTGTTCGGGAGCTACGATGCCACAGACACACACAGACACGTCAAGCTTATAACACCTCGTCGTTTTAGCGTCGGAATTTGGAATTCCTTTCAAAACGCCAAATATTTGAGCTCAAAGTTGCACGAAAAAAAAAGCAGCCAAGTGCGAATCCGACTCGCCCATTAAGGGTTCCATAGCAGCAAGTAACATAATAATGTTTTTTATATAATTTTTATATTTGAGTTGATTGAATGAAAGGTAAATTGCGGTTTACGATTTATGACGTATTAAAAAAAAACTACCTACTAAATCTCGTTCAAACCAATTTTCGGTGGAAGTTTACATGGTTGTACATCATATATAATTTTAGAAGTTACAGACACACATTTTACCACTTTGGAAGTGTCTCTCGCGCAAACTATTCAGTTTAGAAAAAAATGATAATAGAAACCTCAATATCATTTTTGAAGACCTATCCATAGATACCAAACACGTATGGGTGTGATGAAAAAAAAAATTTGAGTTTCAGTTGTAAGTATGGAACCCCCAAATTTTTTTTTTCCTAATTTTGTGTGAAAATCTTAATCCGGTTCACAGAATACATCTACTTACCAAGTTTCAACAGCATAGTTCTTATAGTTTCGGTAAAAAGTGGCTGTGACATACGGACGGACAGACAGACAGACATGACGAATCTATAAGGGTTACGATATTTGCCATTTGGCAACGGAACACTAAAAAGGCCTTCTGTTCGACAAAACGCCAATTTTTTTATATCACTTAAGTTGCCGACAAACACACGGCCTTGTGGTCGCTTTAGAAATGTAAAAAAAATATTCGTCGATATCATAAAATTTGTTCTCAAATATAATGAGATAATAGAGTAGGTATGTATTTGATCTCCATGTTGAATTACAAGACATTTAATACTATCGTAATCCGAACTGAAGAACATGTATTATATAGTTAGAGAGCATGTATTATTATTAGAAAAGTTTCCAGTCCGCGTGTACGTAAATTATCTTGAATCCCTATAACGCAGCATTCCAATTTCTGAAATCTGTTATGAGCTACTGATAGCCGATGTGGAAACTGTCCTTAATTATAACTCTTACTATAGATTATCATCTGAATCATGCTAGAAACTCTTTGGGCTTTGCCCACGTGTAATTCTGTTCTGTAACCTATTCCAAGAATAAAAAGTAGCCTGTGTTATTCCAGGCTGTAATCTATCACTGTAGCAAATTTCAGCCAGATCAGCGTTAGAACGTGATTTACTAACAAATATTCAAACATCTTGACACATTTTCACATTTAAAATAATAAATAACATAACATAACATAAACTCACGCCTATATCCCCGGAGGGGTAGGCAGAGGTGCTAGCACCCACGTTACGCCAGTAATTCGCCAATAAATAAAATAAACTTCTTTAAAAGCATACTTTTTATTTGAAAATGTAGTCGCGTTAAAACGAAAAAAGTTTTATGCAAGGATCGTCGGCACCGATGGGGTGAAGCACGAAGCGGTTTGAAAACGTAAAAAAAAACGCTGTGCTGATTTCAAGAGCTTATATCGCGCAAGTTGTTTCTCTGTTTTCTATTTGCGCTATATGCTTTTCAAATGAACACAGATATAGCATAAAACTATTATTTTCGTTTTAGTGCGACTACATTTTTGAATTAAAGCTTGTTTTAAACAAAGTTCTTTTTTATTAATTATTAAATTTTCAACTTGTTAGTTTTATTAATATCATGTAGCTGCAGAGTGACCCACGTCATCATCATCATCAACCTATTCTAGTCCACTCCCGGACATAGGTCTCCCCTAATGAGCGCCATAGCGCCCTGTCTTCAGCTTGCCGCATCCATCATCTGCCCGCAGTCTTTCGCAGATCGACATCCCACCTGGCCGGAGGGCGTCGTCATCCATACCGCAGTGTTTGAAAACGAAGTTTTCAATCAGTGCGTCCTACCCTGACCTACGGAGCTGAGACGTGGACACTCACGGTAAGGCTGGTCCAATAGTTCAAAGTCGCTCAGCGAGCAATGGAAAGAGTTATGCTCGGAGTTTCTCTGAAGGATAGGATTCGTAACGAATACATCCGACAGAGAACCAAGGTTACCGACATAGCTCAAAGAATTAGCAAGCTGAAGTGGCAGTGGGCCGGCCATATCTCGCGAAGAACCGACAACCGCTGAGGTAAACGTGTTCTTGAATACCATGTAACAACAAAGAATTCTCCAAGGCAAGATAAATGAGCCCCAACTCCATAAGTTTATCTTTTTTAGTTTAGGAGTTCCTATGGCCACCTTCCCATTCCATCTTTAGACTCTGAATACAATAATATAACACCAGAGCATTTGTCAATACAATACAAATGAGCCCCAACTCGATAAGTTTATTTTTTTTAGTTTAGGGGTTCCTATGGTCACCTTCCTACTTCATCTTCAGACTTTGAATACAATAGTATAACACCAGAGTATTTGTCAACACAATACAAATGAGCCCCAACTCGATAAGTTTATCTTTTTAAGTTTAGGAGTTCCTATGGCCACCTTCCTACTCCATCTTCAAGCTCTGAATACAATAATATAACACCAGAGTATTTGTCAACACAATACAAATGAGCCCCAACTCGATAAGTTTATCTTTTTTACTATTTATACTGTCGATGATGGCACTTGGTGGAACTTGCTACACATATTGAAATAAATGTTGTACTTTTCCACTATTATATTATTTTAACAAATAACACCTGACCAGTTTCGCCTTACGGCATTCTCAAAGATTTTTTCCATCTACCGACATTGTAAACATTGTTTTGAAAGTTCTGACATCTGAGTTTCACTATACTTGCTGACTGTAATGTATATATAAATATATAAAAAAAATCTTATCCGCATTCTGGGACCCATAACACAAGCTAGTTAAACTACGCTTACTTTGGGTTTAGAAAGTCGTAGAATATTTATTTATTTAAATTTTAGCTCCAGGCAGATGCACAAGACAGCGGAAGCGGTATTATAGTAATAATTAAATAAGCTCTCAACTAATATACGGCCCAAGAGACCCGGTGCCATGGCTGTATGTTCTATTCTAGTGGGGAATTACCAGCAAATTGGTACTAGTTAGCTGAGTAGATACGTGGTCTAAGCCAAAAGTGAAAGTAGCCTATAAAATAGAGGTTGTTCGGGAAAATTGTTTGATATGATGCCCACGGCCTAATTCTATTATCGTACCGCTCGCCATAGACAGGGATTTCGGCCTCACACGTTGCGACCGGAAACAGTGCGTACAGTGAGGTATGAGAAGTACTTCATTCCGCGCACCCTCAGACTGTGGAATGATGCCTGCTGTGGTTTTCTCGAGCGACTACAATATAGGGTTCTTCAATAAGGGCATTAGAAGGTTTTTACAGGGTCGGCAGTGCAAATGCGACGCCCCCGGTGTTGCGCACATCCATAGGCCGCGGTAACCGCTTCATCAGCTGGGCCGTGTGTTTATCTGCCAATCGTATAAAAAAAGTTGTTGATACTTACTAAAAAAGCGACCAAGTGCGAGTCGGACTCGCCCATTAAGGGTTCCGTAGCAACAAGTAACATAATAACGTATTTAAAAAAAAAAAAAAATTGAGTTGATTGAATGAAAGGTAAATTGCGGTTTACGATTTGACGTATTACAAAAAAACTACTTACTAGATCTCGTTTAAACCAATTTACGGTGGAAGTTTACAGGGTAATGTACATTATATATAATTTTTTAGTATTATCATTATCTTACTTTAGAAGTTACAGGGGGGGGGGGACACACATTTTACCACTTTGGAAGTGTCTCTCGCGCAAACTATTCAGTTTAGAAAAAAAATATATTAGAAACCTCAATATCATTTTTGAAGACCAATTCATAGATACTTCACAATACGTGTGAAGTATCTTTTTATTTTTTTATTTTTTTTTATCGTGCGGAAATCCTTTCGGATACCCCCCCGCCGGCCAGCGGGGGTGGTTACGTCGGGCGTGCACCGACTAAAACCGCACGCCGTCTCGGGTCTTCAGACCGGGTGTAAGGTTACCCATAGAGCATATCCCTCGCACCCCGGCTGACCCTGGGCCATCTCACCACTAACAGCATCGCTCATCCTGTCTCCTCTGAAAGCAGAGGAGTACGGAGAGCGATATGTTCCCGCCACGTTGGGTATTGGCCGACGATCAATGCCAACCCTATGAAGGGGTGAAGGGGAAGCCATTGACCGCCGCCCAGGGTGTACCGGCCGCTCCGATTCCGTTCCCCCCGGACTGCAGCGGGATCGGAATCGGAGCGACACTCGAGGAGGTTACCCAACACACACCCCACGTGTGAAGTATCTATTAATTGGTCTTCAAAAAAGATATTGAGGTTTCTAATATAATTTTTTTCTTTCTTCTGGGTTTAAAAAAAAAAATTGAGTTTCAGTTCTAAGTAAAAAGTGTAAAAATCTTAATGCGGTTCACAGAATACATCTACTTACCAAGGTTCAACAGCATAGTTCTTATAGTTCCGGAAAAAAGTGGCTATGACATACGGACGGTCACACAGACAGACATGACGAATCTATAAGGGTTCCGTTTTTTTGCCATTTGGCAACATAACCCTAAAAACACATAAAATTTAAAATTAAAACATGTTGGAAAAAGAGAACATCTAGAACGGGACTTGAACCCGCGACCAGTCCCTTACAGGGGGAATGCTCTGACCAGCTGAGCTATCTAGAGACGTCCCAGATATTCGAAATTCTCCGATATAATATATATCGGATATATTTATCGGATAATATATAACATCGGAAATATATCGGAGAATTTCGGAGCCATCTACCGTAATTCTTGCGAACTACGGTCTAGATAGCTCAGCTGGTCAGAGCATTCCCCCTGTAAGGGACAGGTCGCGGGTTTAAGTCCCGTTCTAGATGTTCTCTTTTTCCGATCTAAATCTTTAGAAAAAGTAAGCATATAAAATGCTTAAAAAATTAATTGAATTAAAACATGTTGGTTGATTTTCACCAGGATATTTACAAAATTCTTAATAAGACGCTTTTATTTTTCAATTTTCTTAATGTATTAAAAAATATTACACTTATATCAAGTGATATGGGATGCAGAAAAACATACATATACACATTTAAAGGCTCTCAGTGTCCCATACAAGACTGGACACGGTTTGCTGGTCCTAGCTCTGTAGAGAAACAGTCTCATGGATATGCCCTGAGTTACCTCAAATAAGCATAGTTCTTCCGAAATCACTATTGCTGCACCTTTACAAAGACGACGACACCTAGGCGCTCTAGATCACTAATTTATCTTCTTTCGGTAATTCTTCGTCGCATAACTAAAACTGTAATAGATGTATGAATTCATGCTTTGAGGTTTGAAACTTCTGAATTCGAAATTAATCGCTAACTGCTTTTAACTTACACCATACACATTGAAGAGTGGGTAGTGTGAGATCATTATCTTGGCAGAATAGAAAAGTAAATAGCTTAGCAGCGGGCAATTGAATGCTAGAAGCTATACCGAGGTACAAAATAATTTCAAAGAAACTAGACTAATCCCGCGGCCTCAGCCGTAAATACTGGCCCACGGGAACTTTTCCCGGGCAAAGTAGCCTATGTACTATTTTCTGTCGAAATCTACCTTTTTTTTCGTGCGAAACGTACGTAATGTATTACACACCTACGATTACCTACGATTCGCCAGTTATATTTAGGTCCCAATTTAATAGGGGGCGAGCTTATTGCCATTGGTAGAGCATAGGCGAGCGATAATCAACATTTTTAATACACACATAACTACGAAAAGTCATAGGTGTGCCCAGGGTGAATGGGGATCGAACTCGAGACCTATCTATATTTCCATGATATAATATAATTAAATATTATACATAGAAACACCCAGACCAATGCAAATATAGATATTTGCACTGAGCGGGAATCGAACCCGCAACCTCTGGCTTCGCAGTTCTACGCACTACGGCTACACCACAGAGGTAGTCGTATGTATAGGAAATCTTGGTAAAGTAAGTCGTAAGTCTTTCACCTCATTACATGTTAAATTCAAAGACAGCTGAGTGTCTTAACATTCTTAAACATATGCAAATTAACATAACATAACATAACATAAACTCACGCCTATATCCCCGAAGGGGTAGGCAGAGGTGCTAGCACCCACGTTTCGCCAGTTTATGTTTTAGGTCCCAATGTAATAGGTGGCGAGCCTATTACCATTAACCGGGCACTTATAAACCTGCGATAAATACACACATAACTTCGAAAAGTCATTGGTGTGTACCATGGTAATACCTGGGATCGAACAAAAAATAAATAAATAAATATGCCAATTACTTGATTAATTACCTGTGGCCAAATGCGATGTATAGAAGCCAAAAAAAAAGATAAAATGTTAAACTGTTTGCGAAATCTCACAAAAGTTTTAAGAAAAAAAATATTCAGCTTTAAAAAGTTGGGGCCAGTTTGAAAGCTGTTTCAGTTCTTACAGTTCTTTCCCCGCCCTTATACTCGCAATTATTTGAAAAGGATCTCTTGCCATTTCAATTTATACTAAAATTTTGCTTATGAAATTAAAGGCTAAATTGTTATGATTTGTATTTGAACAGAAATACTTCGTTTCAATTCAATTAAAAAATCTAAGTACCATCGACTTGTTTACAGTAACTGTTAGGCCTTAATTGAGACTCTTGAATAAGACTAAGAGTTGGTTACCTTGCGAATCATAAAAATCAACCCACCCGTTTCGTCTCTATAGCGCCACATAGAAATAAACCAACAAAATCTGCTCACCCAATACACTTCACGCTTGGCGAAATCGAGTGAAAATAACTAAATTTAATTAACTTTGTTTTCTTAAACAATACTAAGCTTATTCCCTTTATTTGATACCTACTCGAACACAAAGAGTTCATTAAATGCTAAATTCCAATATGAATATTGTTAAACATCTTTTGATAAATGTTCACTGAATGCTGTATACAATTCCAAGCTACTGTTTTAAATATGCCACGCGTAAAACCTGTTCCATAACAACATCAATAGCAATCTGAGCTCTATCTGCTTAGAAAATAACCTGATCTTCTTAGAGAGACGAATACAATAAGGCTTTCAGAATCACACTTAATAAAGCTCTCAATAGCCTTCACAGTATGTTGGCTCTATAATAATCAATTTGAAAGGGATGTACGACATGCTATCGATATACAATAAATTGAATGAAATATTGTTATCTATAGGAATTCATTATTTATGGCAATTAGGGTTGAGTAGCTAATACATGTGTAAAGATATTTCTATTTATAATATGTATGTATTTACAAAAGAAATGTATAAAAGTATGTTTTATTAATGCTATGTTTAGTTTGGCTCTTGATGGTGTTGTGTAGTATTTTCATTACACATAGGCATAGTGTGAATTACATTTTTAAATATATCAAACAAATACAAATTATATATTAAATAAATAAAAATATACCAAAGAAATACGAATAAATTTAACAATGAAAAGACTATAATATCAAATATGACACACAATTTAATTAACATGTGTAAATAATCCTAGCACGAATTAACTCCCGACGAATACCCTCAGTCCTTCACATGTAATACCGGCGTTAGACAGCATTATGTTGCATTTCGTAGCACTGGAAACTTTAACTTCCTATCTGTACGCCATTTTCCTATTTTCTAACCTTCCCACCTCTATAGGTGTCAACGCAAATGCCTCCTCTGATATTACAAGCGTTCATATAGGTATGGATGCCGTGTGATTGTTAGCTCCCTTAGGAGTACGTTAAAAACGACTTCACTATACAACACAGCTATATCGACACTATCCCAACCCTTCACAGCCATGCCGTAATGACTAGCGACCAATCCAGATGTTCGCACTCAACACAAATATTACATTAAAACAGTTAAAACATATATAATATAATAATAATTAATTTCAATATTAGTGCACAGTATTAGAAATAATTAATAATTATCTGGGTTAGACTGGATGCGCAAGGCGGAGGATCGGGTGCTATGGCGTACAATGGGAGAGGCCTATGTCCGGCAGTAGACTGCAATAGCCTAATTGATTTATTAGAAAATTTACTATAGAGATGAAATGTCTGCCAAATGGCTGCGATAGATTCGCAGCTTATTCGACGCCCAAGCCGTTCATTAAGCACGGCGTTAGAAGAGTATAGGATGGGAAGGATAGTCTTCGTATTAAGTTAATTTAGTTACTGAACGAATAGTTTGTTCTAATGTCAGCATTTAATTTTCATTTTTTTTAAATCTAAAGCGGAACATTACATTATTGTACAGTAATAGCAAGAAAGAAACCACTAAGGTTTATACCTCTTGTGCTATAACAATAACAGTGAGACCACATTTAAACAAAGACTGGTGGTAGAAATTTGATGACACAAATTTGTCAAAAAATTCGGACGGCTGGGTACCACCGTGCACGATTGCGAAAAACCCTCCATAGTAATCCAATTTCGGTTTGATTGCGTTCAGAGGTCAGCAAGTGCATAGCCGGGCAGGGGGGTTGTGGTCGCAGCACTAGTGGGACCGGTGGGTGTTACGCGGCGCTGCGACGACAATCCTCTTTTGATGAGGCCGTCAAGCTAAGTGCCACCATTGTTAACATGGTACGTGTATGTAATGGTGACCCTCTTTCCTGAGATACCTTCAGCTTACCATCAGGCGAGGTGAAGTCAAATTGACGTGTCCTAAATATAAAAAAAAGAAGAACAAATCTCCACCTACCCACAAATAATTTACAAAAAAAATTAGTTACAAATTATAACTACATTAATAACAAGAAAAAAAAATAACAATAATAGAAATCAGCAATAATAATAAAAAATAATAATATAAATAGCCTAGGCTCAAAATAGCTTCGCTTCGACATATTCACTCCTCGTGAGTCGACGACAAGGCCAATAGTGATACGTAGTCGGCCATTGGTACGCGGAGCTTATGTGAACCTTTATTTAAAAAAGTATAAAAATATTGTGGGACAAAGTACACAACGCCATCTAGACCCAAACTAAGCAGAGCTTGTCATATGGGTTCTAGAATGCGGATAAACATACTTAAATACTTTTTTTTTGTAAATAAATTCATATTATACATAGAAACACCCAGACCAATGCAAATATACATATTTGCACTGAGCGGGAATCGAACCCGCGACCTCTAGCTTAACAGTCAAACGCACTACCCCTACAAAGTCAAAGTCAAAGTCAAAGTCTTTATTTTTTAAAATAGTGCAACGTAATTACATCTTTTTGACGTCAAAATCTGCTTAAAACTAAGTTTACCACCGCTTCCTAGGCCCTAGTAGAGAAGAAACGGCGCAACAAACTCCACTGCGGCATTTTCGAGACGTCATATTATAAATAGTGATTTCTTAAGACTAAATATGGACGAATGTACATTTTTGTCTCGTGTCAAGATAAATAAAGGTATATAAAAAAAACAAAAGTTAAAATAAAAATTTAACCTAAGTTAAACGTTAAAATAATTTAAAAAAAGTTAAAATATGGTAAAAAAAAGAAATAAGGTTGCCTACAATATTATGCTGTAGTTGTAGCATTAAGAGGGGCCTGCACCATGCTCAAGCCAGACATTTTTGTCTTTAAGGTAATCATCTGTCCTATAGTATGCTTTTTTACATAAGGTGGTCTTAACAAAGGTTTTAAATTTATTGTCAGGCATACCAAGGACCGATTCAGGTAATTTATTATAAAAGCGTATAAAGAATCACTAACTTTGCTGAGCCGATAACAAGGAAGGATCAGTTTATTTTTATTGCGCAGATTTCTGTCTGTAATGTCACTTACTTTTGTAAAATTGGATATATTTTTCCTGACATACAGTACAGCCACAGAGGTCGTGAATTAAAGTTTTGATTTATGCAATTAAAATTTGCACAAATAGACTTAAAAAAATATGACGTATGACCCCTCTCCCTTCAATATGTAAAATGCTAGGCTGTTGCCCGGGGTTTCACACACTAATTCCGCATTCTGATCTCGTTCCCACTACCCATAGGACCCTATTCCACCACCACAACCTATATACGATACACAATTCCACCATACATCATTTTCTTATATCTCAAAAGGTTTAGGCAGCGTTTACATTCGGAGCGCGCCCGGGAGAGATTTAGAACTCTCTCGGCCCGCCGAGCCCGCAAAATGCTCGCCGTGCGTCGCAGGCGACCTCCGTCCTCCATGAGCGCAGGCCTGGGGATGGCAGGTGAGGCCGCCTGTCACTTCAGCAGAAGCAGGCAGGGACGGTGGGGCGACTAGAGCCCCTCCCCCAAACCGGGGCAAGACGGCTACACCGTGGTTCCCAAACCCGAGGGGGCCATCTCGAAACCGGAGATGACCCAGGGTCAGTCGGAGTGCGAGGGATATGCTCTATGGGCAACCTTACACCCCGGCGTCTGTAGACCCGAGACGGCGTGCGATTTTAGTCGGTTCAAGCCCGACATAACCGCCCCCGCTGGCCGGCGGGGGGGTATCCGAAGGGATTTCCGCACGGAAAAAAAAAGGTATTAATCTATTCACAACATTGAAGTTGCATATTATTATATATGTCTACAAGTACTCAAAAGAATCATGTTAATGTCACTTATTCAAACATTGAGTCTATTTCTGAAGTAGACACAGTAAAATTTCTGATAAAACTAAAATACGTCGGAAATTAGTTCATTTGTCTAAGTGTGTATATTAATAGCGGTCCAGAGAATAACATAACTTCACGCCTGTATACCCGAAGGGGTAGACAGAGGTGTATTACACACCCACGATTCGCCAGTTATGTTGAGGTCCCAATGTAATAGGGGGCGAGCCTATTGCCATCTACCGGGCACATTATTAAGCGAATGCCGTTTGCTAAAACCTAATACAGATTATTGTGAAGATATAAGAGAGAATTCTCGTAAAGAATATTGCAGTATAGAGATAGATATACCTACAAAAACTGAAACAAAAGTATGTCCGTTTGTTTCAATTCTTTAATGAAATGTACTAAAACACCTTGCAAAATTGAAATAGTTACTTTAGTAAAATGTGGATTAATAAAAAATAGTGTGTGTACTGTACGCACGTAAGAAGTTATACTTCTTGAAAGCAACATTTATGAAATTTTTGTTCGACTCTTTTGATAATACTTTTTATTAAAAAAATTACAGAATGTTATCAATTCATTGTTTGTTTATGTTGCGCGTATAACTTTTAATGAATGAATATTAGTTTAGGGTGTCGGTGGTGCCCGGCAATGGACATTTGGGAAGGACACCGTGTGGTTTTAGTCGGTTCTATTCCAACACCCACCCTATCCTATCCCTATCCCAACCTATCGTCGGCATCGATGGGGTGAAGCCCGTGGGGGTTTCCACACGCTAAAAAAAAGGGGGTTGGTTTTTTCACGTGACGGTTTGCGCGTGCATCGTAAAAATTTACTCTCATACTATTTCCCTAACGCGCCAAAAGAAGTATAAACGCCAAATATATATATATATATATGTACGCCAAAAGTAGTATTCTATATAATACACGATAATTACATTGTCAATCTTATCAAATAACCCACCCCTCAGCGACCTCGGCGCTAAGCTGCCCATCTGACGTGCAGCATTGGCTCGCTGGATAGCTATGGGCCAACCTTTACCCCAGGTATGAGCCGGAACGAGAGTCACCATTTTTTTTTTTTTTTTACGTGGGTAATGCCGTCCGGCTCGCCGGCGTCGGTTTGGATCAGAAAGGGGATCTCCCTCCCTGATCCGCTCCGCGCCTTCCTTCTGCGAGATGACGTCCTCGCAGAAGGATGCGACCGCGGTGAAGTTCCTTTCGCTGGCGGCCATGGATCGGACGATGGCCGTCAGCGAGTGGTCACTCCCTATGACTGCAGTGAGGGCCCGGCGATGCGACTTGGAACGAGAGTCACCAGTCTTAACCCTCAACCTACGTCCCAGTTGAAAATTTGGCGTCGTCACCCCAACTACCCATCAATGCCTTGCAATAATTTATAACACTTTTAAGATGATATTCTCGAAAGTTTATGCGAGTGTCTCACATTGAAATAAAACGATTTTTTAACGGATTCTATCGCCATTTATTTGATTTTATTTTATATTTTACATTGCACCCGGCGTTTTGGTTGTTTTTCAGCAGCCATGGCCACGGGGAGATCCCGTTACCATGGCTGCTGACATTAAATAAATCGCGATAGAATCCGTTAAAAATGGTTTAATTTCAATACTTTTAAATAATAATTTATCAGTTATTGTAGCCTATACGTACGCGATAATTAACATTTATCGCTCGCTTAATAATGTGCCCGGTAGATGGCAATAGGCTCGCTCCCTATTACATTGGGACCTTAACATTACTGGCGAATCGTGGGTGTGTAATACACCTCTGCCTACCCCATCGGGGATAAAGGCTGTGGTGTTATAATTACACCATAGAGGGTATGTAGCCACATTAAGATCCTCGGGACAAAGCCGACCTCATTTACAAGTGGTACACCTGCTAATCGTCGGGCGAGGTTCTGGCGCAGACATTCCTATGAGGGTTGGATGGTCGAGTCGAAGAACAGGCCCCGGTCTCCAAAGTTCAGTGTCCTAGTGACCTCCCAACTCAGAGAGGAAATCCTGAAATCAGCAAGTGTATCGGCTTGCAGTTGAGGTAGGCTTGGGACACTAAAACAGACAGGATTTTTTTTTATCCCGTGTGATCCCCTGGTGTTGCGGACGTGCGCAACACCAGGGGCGGCACACTCGCGCTGCCGACCCTGTAAAACCCTTCTAATGACCTTCTTGAAGAACCCCATATTGTAGTCGCTTGGGAATACCACAGCAGGGAGATCATTCCACAGCCTGAGGGTGCGCGGAATAATTTCATACCTTTTTTTTTTTTTTTTTATTGTGCGGAAATCCCTTCGGATACCCCCCCGCCGGCCAGCGGGGGCGGTTATGTCGGGCTTGCACCGACTAAAACCGCACGCTGTCTCGGGTCTTCAGACGCCGGGGTGTAAGGTTACCCATAGAGCATATTCCTCGCACCCCGGCTGACCCTGGGCCATCTCACCACTAACAGCATCGCTCATCCTGTCCCCTCCGAAAGCAGAGGAGCACGGAGAGCGATGTGTTCCCGCCACGTTGGGTATTGGCCGACGATCAATGCCAACCCTATGAAGGGGTGAAGGGGAAGCCATTGACCGCCGCCCAGGGTGTACCGGCCGCTCCGATTCCGTTCCCCCTGGACTGCAGCGGGATCGGAATCGGAGCGACACTCGAGGAGGTTACCCAACACACACCCCGGAATAATTTCATACCTTTTTTTTTTTTTTTTTTTTTTATCGTGTGGAAATCCCTTCGGATACCCCCCCGCCGGCCAGCGGGGGTGGTTATGTCGGGCTTGCACTGACTAAAACCGCACGCCGTCTCGGGTCTTCAGACGCCGGGGTGTAAGGTTACCCATAGAGCATATCCCTCGCACCCCGGCTGACCCTGGGCCATCTCACCACTAACAGCATCGCTCATCCTGTCTCCTCTGAAAGCAGAGGAGTACGGAGAGCGATGTGTTCCCGCCACGTTGGGTATTGGCCGACGATCAATGCCAACCCCATGAAGGGGTGAAGGGGAAGCCATTGACCGCCGCCCAGGGTGTACCGGCCGCTCCGATTCCGTTCCCCCCGAACTGCAGCGGGATCGGAATCGGAGCGACACTCGAGGAGGTTACCCAACACACACCCCGGAATAATTTCATACCTAACTGTAAATTAGTGGCATAATAGCGTTTTTTCTTTTCTCCCTGCTTTTCAGAGGATAAGCATATCCAGCGAAAACTACAAGCGAGAAATATAATAACTTATGAATCCTTGTAATCTCTGCGTCCCATCTAATAAAGGGAGATGAACAAACAAACGAATGCTGTTGTGTTACAATATTTGGTTCATCTTTATAAGGGACATCGCCTCCTTTATTAACGTAAATGATTTTCAAGCTCAATTTACCCGCAAATTGCGCCCCAAAGTTCGTTCGGGAATCAGTTTCAGGGGAAATGTTGCTTTCGTGTTTAATAAATGTTAGCTTTGCAGCATGTAGGTGGTATAGTCATGTTTTGACGTGACAACGTCTTATAATTCAATGGAGCCGGCTGTACGCACGAAAAAATTAGGCGTTCCAATTAAGGCTTGAAGTGCAAGCGAGAGCGCGGAACGAGTGACAAAGAGGCACAATCAGCCTCCGCGTTCGGCAGCGTTCGACATCTGTCTCTCTCCTACTTGAGTGATCGATGCGTCCGCGTGGACAGCTGCTATAAAATAATACATTTACATGTTTTCGTCAAGTATGAAGTGCAGTGAATTCTTATAACCGATCTTAGTGGTTAAACAAATAAAATTAAAATTTTCTTTTGAATAATGCAACCATTTCATCAGTATTTTCTTATGACGTTGTCACGTTCAACTATCGTCAGTAAAACGACTTTACAGACAACCGATTTTTATTAGTACCTTCTAGGCCACTATACCTGTTTGAACGGTTATCAAAGCTTAAGTGGACTGTTTTAGCGGGTGCGGTACGTGTGCTCACTCGTTCGACCAGCGTTGATGGTAACAACTGTCCTGCAATGGATTAAGGTAGTAAGAGAAGCAGAACAGGAAAATGGAAGGAAAAACTCACCTGCTTCATAGCTTATAGCAGCCTCACCAACATCCATTTCTTATCACCACATTACTGGTGGTAGAAATTTGATGACACAAATTTGTCACAAAATTCGGCCGGGTAGGTACCACCGTGCACGATTGCAAAAAACCCTCCATAGTAATAATTTCGGTTTGATTGCGTTCAGGGGTCAGCAAGTGCATAGCCGGGCAGGGGGATTGTGGTCGCAGCACTAGTGGGACCGGTGGGTGTCACGCGGTGCTGCGACGACAATCCTCTTCTGATGAGGCTGTCAAGCTGAGTGCCACCATTGTTAACATGGTATGTGTATGTAATGGTGACCCTCTTTCCTGAGGCGTCTTAACATCAGGCGAGGTGAAGTCAAATTGACGTGTCCTAAATATTAAAGCTTAGAGTGGTAGAGTCAAGCAACAGTCATTTTGGCCGTTGCATGAATGGGCGGACTCGACCGGGGAAGCACCACCCTCTCACAGAATATCGACGCCAAGTAACAGTATTTGAACTGTTGCGTTCCGTTTGGTGAGTGAGAGTGCCGGAGCCCAAACTCCTTTCCCATCCCCTCCCAAACTCCTTTCCCATCCCCTCCCAAACTCCCCCCTTTCCTTTACAGGGTCGGCAGCGCGACCGGGGGCCGTGTGCTTGTCTGCCACCTTAGCGGTATAAAACAAAAAAAAAAAGTAAGTTAACACAAAACCTATGATAACCGTTCTTAAAGCCCGCGGATTTAAAATAAATTAATTATTACGGTGAATGGCGTAAACAATACCCTATGGGGACTATGCTCTATTAAGACCTTCGGGACTCATGCTTACTTCACCTGCTTACCGGTACCCTGAATAATTAAGAAGGTGCAGGCCTTTCTCTCGGGGTTGGGAGTTTAGATAGCTGTTGCTCCCATATCCAAATCTTATTTTAATTTTTTTTATATTACTCCCCCTAACCCCTCAAGCGAAGCTTAATTACTTATGTCAGAAGTGGGTTCACGTCGGTAGTGTAATGGCCAGGATTAGAATTTGGGACCTCTCGATCGTAGGGTCGACTCCTTAACCACTAAGCTACCGACGCTTTCAATCTAAGGGAATAGCGGGAGTGAACGGAACTCAGGCCCAGGGAAGCTCCCTAAGATGATCGTCATCATCTTAGCATTGTGTCCCGATTGCATCCGAGGCTACACCTCAGAGCCTAAGATTATAATGATACACAATTTAATTGCATACCGGGTGTTAGGGAAACGCTCCCGCAAATGAAGACATGCGATAGTATTGAAGATAAAATTTATTTTTTAATATATAGATATTTTTTTATTAACATTTTTCACGTTCTATCATATTAGTACAGCTGATTGAAACCGGTCGTGAACACCGGCGGCGCGCGGGATCAACGACCGGCGATATTATACCGATAATTTTTTATGAAATTATCATTTCATTATCTGTACTAACGCAATGGAAGGTGAAAAATGCTGACTTTTTTTAAATATTGCAATATTTTTTTACAAATCACAGAAAAAACACTTTTTATTTTCAGTACTATCGCCTGTCTTCCTTGTTGGGAGCGTTTCCCTAACACCCGGTATTACCAGTTAAATACACCGTTACATATAGTTAAATACAGCTAAAGGTAAATACACCGATAATGTTACAATGGTAGCCCTCAGCTTAACTGCCTCATCAGATGCTTTTAACAATTATTTTTAACTTTTTAGTTGGTCTTCTCTTAGAGCGCGTTTTTTCTTTTTTTTTAAATTTGATTTATTTTTCAGTTAACTTTTATTGTACTTATTGTCATCAGTCATTGATAAGTATGCAAAATGTCATCTCAATCCGATGTTTGGAAATACTCCAAAATCGATCTCAAACATTTCATTTCAAAAGCGTGTTAATTACAAACATACATACCGCGTTAATAAAAGCGTATTAAAGATATTAGCGGAATTATTTTCGCAATTCAAAGCCTATTTTCGTCACACCTTATTATATTCAGTATCAATTCAGTAAAATTTGTTGTTCATTGGCTTTTACACAAAATAATTCACAAAGACGGCTCTGACGCCATCTTTTCAACGTCAAAGCATTTATCAGTGACCTTTTCACGTTACAAATAATCAAGGTGCTATTGATATCTATGAAGAATAATGATTTTGACAAATTTGAACCGGAATTTGTTCAGTAGAATTTAATGGAATTTATATTTTGGTGTTCATATCGATGGTTTGCAGATATAACATCTGAAGTAATGTCTACGGCTGTTGGAAGAAAATCGACTTACAATACGGTAACATTCATGGAATATTTTTTTTAAAGTGCCTTAAACATCATTAGTAAGGAAACTAGGCCTTAAACTACGGGCTCTGTGGCGTAGTAGTAGTGTAGTAGTACGACGCGGGCGCGGGTTCGATTCCCGCTCAGTGCAAATATTTGTATGTATGTATTTACAACAAAAAAAAAGTATATAAGTATGTTTATCCGCATTCTGGAACCCATAAGACGAGCTAGTTAAACTAATCTTATTTTGGGTCTACAAAGCACTGTGTAGAATGTCGTACAATATTTATATTTATGTAACTAACATATTGTCACTAATATATAATTAATAAGTAGGTACCGATTTATGTGTGTATTAATTAAGATGTAATAATTTTACTATATATTATATTAGTTTATATGTGTATTTGTTCACTATTTCAAAGTACACCAAACTACCCCAAAACTATTTTTTTCCTCTAGTCTATACTACTCTACATCCTATGGTTGCCTGTAAGAGATTGCCTCAGAGCGATAAGGCCACCAATTGTATGTACCACAAATTGTATTTTGTATTCGTATTCTTAATGTCCTTGGTGCACAATAAAGAGATGTTATTATTATTATTATATCATTCAACTACATCACGCCTCCCCCATAGTTTGGAAGAGGTGGGAAGATAGCCCCGGCGAGGTGGGCAATAGTCGGCCGGGGTGTAAGGGCGGTTGGCATAGGAACCGCCTGACTATTTGGGCATTGTCGAGCAATTATTATTATTATTATAATCACTAGGCTTCCACTTCGCAGCCCGGGTTCCGTTAACTTTCGTACCTCTTAATTTGAAGTTTATACAATTGGCAGCCTATTCGCATTACAAAAACATGTAAACAATGTATCTTCATTGAAGCGCGCACCTTACGATCAAGAGGCCTAGGGTCGAGTCCCGGCCATTACACTACCGATGCTAACCCACTCCTAATACAGGCAATTTATTTTAGCAAGAGGGGTTTGGGGAAATTTTAGCAATTTCGGTTACTAATATTGCTGAATTAAATTTTAAATAAGGTACCTTTTTTTACGTGCGGAAATCCCTTCGGATACCCCCCCGCCGGCCAGCGGGGGTGGTTATGTCGTGTATCGACTAAAACCGCACGGTGTCCTCCCCAAGTGTCCGTTGCCGGGCACCCCGGGTAAGCCCTCGAAAGGATAACCCCAGGGTTGCCGGCGGACTTTGGCCGCCACCGCGGCCTCGCCTAGTAAATAAGGTACCTTGACCAAATTGTTTGATAGTGATTGTTGCTAGGGATTTGTTTCTATTAGAAGAAAAGGCTATACCTAGAAATTTTGGATGGTTGAGTAGTTTCAGTAACAGAATATTGTATTTCTCGACCCAAATTGGTTATACTAGGCACCACAATAATTATAGAGTTCAATCACTTTGAACTTTCGAATATTTTAGCTAAAATATCACCCGTAAAGGCCACGGATGAAAGGCTGCATGCAGCCGAGATGCGAATGCTGAGATGGATGTGTAGTGTGACAAGAATGGATAAGATTAGGAATGAGTACATTCGAGGAAGCTTAAAAGTGGCGCCAAAAACCGAAAAGTTGCGAGGAAATTGCGAGTTCGGACATGTAATGCGTAGGGATGAAAGTAATATCGTAAGGAACGCATTATGTATGGAAGTAGACGGTTACAAGGGGAGAGGAAGACCTAAGAGGAGATGAATGGACTGCGTGAAAGAGGATATGGTTAGGAAGCGAGTGAGTGTTGAGATGACCGCAAGCAGAGAGGAATGGAAAAAGCAGACATATAGCGCTGATCCCAAACAAATTTGGGATTAGGGCAGGAGAATGATGATCAACCAATGAATATTTTCTAAAATTATTAAGATACGTTGCCGGCGAAGTGGAATATAGGATCGTAGATGTCATAAAACGCGACTGGGGGTCAAAGTCAAATATTCTCCACCCGACGATATTCGACATACGCATTTAAAGATTGATAGCATCTGGAATGGTGGCCCATATCTTCTGGATTTCACCTTAGCTTTTTACCTTCCAGCAGGGTGCAGTCAATTTTGTAATCTAACTTATATTTCTAATCTATAATTAGTAATTCGGTGGTTATAATTTATTTTGTACCTTTTTCTTTTTTATTCGGGCGGCAATCCCTTCGAAAACCCCCCTCCCCGCCGGACAGCGGGGGTGGTTATGTCGGGCTTGAACCGACTAAAACCGCACGCCGTCTCGGGTCTACAGACGCCGGGGTGTAAGGTTGCCCATAGAGCATATCCCTCGCACCCCGACTGACCCTATGCCATCTCCGGTTTCGAGATGGCCCCTAGTGTTTAGGAACCACGGTGTTCCCGTCTTGCCCCGGTTTGGAGGAGGGGCGCTAGTCGCCCCACCGTCTCGGCCTGCTTCTGCTGGGGTGACAGGTGGTGACTATTTGTTAATTTAAATAGTCATTGCAATTTTTACATTGTTAATTTGTAATGGAATACCCTGATTGTTGATTTTATTAATGATTTGAATTTTTAGTATTTAACTTTATTATATTTATTTTTTAAATGTCCATTTATTGATTTTAAATTATTTGATTTTAAATTTTATTCTACAATTTTTTTTGTTAATATTCAATCTTTAATTATGACCTTGATTATATATTTTTTCCTAACAATAACTGAATTATGATTAGTGTATTAATTTAATTTATTGCAAAAAAATGTATGGGTGTTGGAATAGACACTGTCTTCTGAAATACGGGTAATTAATACCTAGGTCTGGAGTCAGGGCCAAACATGTTTGTAACCTAATTTTATGCTAATAAAGAATAATTGTTATTATTTCCTTTATTGAGTTTAAAATACATATAAGTTATATTTTTAAATACAACATTATTTATTAAAAAAACAAATATATTTGTAGCCGATAGAAAACCAGATTTTTGGTTTAAATAAATTATAAACGTAATGCGGGTATGTGTGTGCGGTAGTTAGTTAGTACATATATAAAAATGTGGAGGTAGTTCCTTTTCAAAAGCAATTCACAGCCAGCCTTTGTTACGTGACACACCCCGCTGACCGTTTTCGTACAAAAAAAGATTAAAAGGTGTATTAATTGACCCATCCGCGATCCTATCCTTTATAAATCTGGTCTTCGAGCGGATCTGAACCGTGGACCACGATGTTTAATACACCACCGCCCGGCATATCGACGCGTCGTCAGTTGATGAAGTTGAACGCGCGCGCGCACAACCATGCATCGGCACCCATTTTGTTTTCTCTCGAACCGCATGATACTAATTCGCGCCGCGAGCCATCTGTGAAGTCAGAAATGCCGCTGAAAACGAAACCTTCCTCATTATGTGCAAGTAGCAAGTCAGTGAATTCCAAAAAGTCGACGTCATCATCCCTCGCGCGACGTAAGCAGCTAGAACTCGAGGCCGCCCAGGCAAAAGCTGCTATCCAGATGCAGCTCATCGATAAACAGCTTGAGGTGAACCTAGCGACCCTAGACGCCGAGAACGATGCCGATGACGTCACCGAACCGAACCAGTCTGACATCGGCGAGCCACCGAACCCAGTGTCGAACAGAGTTGAGGCGTGGTTGGAGAACAGCCAAGTGAACCCTTGTGCAGCTACCGAGGCACCTACTCGGAACCCTCCCCCGCTCAGCACCGTTCAGCAGCTACATCATAATGAACCGACGTCAGACGTGAAACAATTGGCACTAGTGTTGAAGGAGATGATGAGCCAATCACACTCACAACAAGAGAATCGTCTGCTCAGTCGATTAGCTACCCCTCGAGAACTACCTACGTTTAGTGGAGACTACGTTGAGTGGCTTCATTTTAAAAGTGCATACTACGAGTCAACAGAAGTATGTAAGTTCAGTGATACTGAAAACCTATGGCGCTTACGAAGGTCACTCCGTGGAGAAGCCAGGGAAGCTGTGACCGACCTTCTCATCGGAAACACACCACCCTCGAGTGTCATGTACACGCTCGAACTAAGGTACGGTCGTGCAGATATAATTATTACAAAGATGACGTCACAGCTTAAGAGGCTACCACCATTATCTCTAAATTATCAGAATGGTTTGATCGACTTCGCCACAAAGCTCAACAACTGTGTGGCTACAATACGCGCCCTAGATAAGCCAGATTATTTACGAAGCCCTGAACTCATGAATTCCGTTATGTCGAAGCTACCTAGTACATTATTTAGTAAATGGACTGATTATGCCTACGCTAGACATACGACAGATATACCTAAACTCGAGCTACTCACTGACTTTTTAAAATACGAGTCGGAGATGTTGTTGACCGTCGGAGCTATAGTGCAACAGGACACGCCTACTGTCAGACGATCACTCGAACATAACAAGCAGTCGGAGAATAAGATACGGGAGCGTCACAACGTGTTTACTACAACGGCACTAGATGGTATGGAGCAATGCAAATTCTGTAAAAAGGCAGTACACTCGTTATCTGATTGCCGTATGTTTCGCCGTGCCCTACGTAAAGATAGATGGAGTTTCGTGAAATCGCACCGCCTATGTTTTTGTTGTTTACTGCCACGGCACGGGAATGTAGAATGCAGTGTACCAGTGTGCGATATTGACAACTGTGGACTTTTTCATAACCGGTTATTACACTGCAATAAGCCGGTGAAGCAGACATTAGCCGCGATCGACGTGTTTACGCCGCCGCCGCACGCGCAGCCCGCGGGACCGGGCGCGCACGCGCCGTCCGCACAACGCCAGGACCAGGAGCAGCCGTCGGCGTCATGCGCGTCTACGGTAGACACTGTAGCCCACGTATTTACGTGTGACAATGAACGTTCGTCCTATGTGTCCGGTCAAGTGATGTTAAAAGTCGTCCAAGTGAAATTACGAGGCCCTACGGGTAGTGAAGTGATAACGTATGCTTTACTGGACGATGGTGCATCGGTTTCGATCATAGACGCGGAGTTAGCGAACCAATTAGGCCTAGTAACGAAAGAATCGTGCGCCGTTAAGTTCGTGGACGCGTTCGGTATCGAGGTACTTCAATCGGACACTCCGAAGGTGACGTTAAACATATGTAGTATGGACTCTAATGATTGTAAATACAAAATTCAATTACGTAAAGTTTCAAAGTTAAATTTACCCATTCAAAACATGTCTGTAATTAATAATTTGCAGTGTAAACATTTACTGCACGTAAAAGATTATGTTTGTAAAGGTTTTATTAAACCCCGCCTTATAATCGGCGAGGACAATTATCATTTGTTAGCCCCGTTGCAAATAATTCATGGTAACAAAAATGAACCGTACGCCACTAAATGCAGACTGGGTTGGTGTATTCACGGCCACAGTGGTCGCACTCAATCTCACGTTGAACAACATATTATATTTTATCTAACTTGCTCTGAGCCTGCCGATAACGAAATGTACGATTTAAATAACTTAATTAAGGATTCTTTTGCCATCGACTCCATAGGAATATCACCTTTACGACGTGAGAATACGGCGCATATTCGTGCGCTCAATATATTGGACAGTTCTATTCGCAGTGTAAACAATAATTGGGAGGTAGGTTTACCATTCAAAAGCGATAGTTTTGTCATGCCCGATTCGTACGATAATGCCTTATCTCGTATGCATTCACTTTCCAGAAAATTTAGCAAGGATAAGGAATATGGAGAGAGGTACAGTATGGAGATGGAAAAGTTGTTTACAGAAGGCTACGCGAGAGAAGTCACAGAGAGTGAGAAGTCCCCGACCCATGTCTGGTATCTACCTCACTTTGGTGTGCAGAACCCTAATAAGCCCGGAAAGCTAAGATTAGTATTTGACGCTGCAGCTAGGGTAAGTGGTTCTTGTTTAAATGATTTCCTATTGACAGGTCCTGATTTATATAACTCATTGTTTGGAATAATGTTGAGATTTCGTACCAACCCCTATGTGATAATCGGAGACATTAAAGATATGTTTTTACGCATAAAAATCCGTCACGAGGATCAACATGTTTTACGCTTTTTGTGGCGGGAACCTAGTTGTAAAGTAGATTCTCCGATTAAAGTTTGTACTATGCAGAGTTTAATTTTGGCGCGACATGTTCCCCATTCATAGCTCAATATGTAAAAAATAAAAATGCATTAAAATACGAAGATTTATATCCCGAGGCCGTAAAAGTAATTTTAAATAATCATTATATGGATGATTGTCTCCATTCGACAATTTCTATAGAAAAAGCGATTAAACTCATTAGGGATATTACCGAAATCCATAAATGTGCAGGTTTTCAAATGAGAAGTTGGTTGAGTAATTGTAAACAAGTTATAGATTCCCTACCTATAGATTCGTTAGCACAAAGTGCAATAAAACTTAAAGACGGAGCTACGAATATAGTAGAACGAACGCTCGGTTTGATGTGGCATCCTACCGAAGATGCGTTCACTTTTAATATTTCATTAAATCGGTTGTCTAGTGAGATTCTTAATGGCAGTGAGGCCCCGACTAAAGCTAAAATGCTTAGTATAATAATGTCTATTTATGATTTACAAGGATTTTTATCCCCTATAACTATAAAAAGTAAAATTATTTTACAAAATGTACATAGAAGCGGTGTAGGCTGGAATTGCCGCATCCAACCTTTCGATCATCAATGTTTTATGCAGTGGCTCGATGATTTGAAGCAACTGACATACCTACGTATACCGCGGTGGTATTATAGCGCCGGTGTATGGACCGACTGTTATCAGTACCCGGAATGCGATGACAATGATAAAATAATTAATGTTGAAATGCACATTTTTTGCGATGCTTCCATTAAAGCATACGTAGCTGCAATATATTGGCGTTTCATCCGTAGTGACGGTAAAGTACACGTTTGCTTTGTCGCTAGCAAAAGTCGAGTGACCCCTTTGCGCCCCGTATCCGTGCCCCGCTTGGAACTGCAGGCAGCACTATTAGCTGCACGTTTAGCCGATACGGTCCGCAAGGAACATAATGATATTATATCGACTAAACGCTACTTTTGGTCGGATTCTAAAACTGTTCTACAGTGGATTCGTAGCGACCCACGTACTTTTAAACCGTTTGTGGCTCACAGACTCGGTGAACTGGACGAGTTGACCAGCGTGCCCGAATGGAGGTACGTACCTACTCGCTTGAACGTTGCCGACATAGCTACCAGAGAGGACGCGCCGCCGTTGAAATTCGATAGTGAGTGGTTTCAAGGGCCGGCCTTCCTGCGTCTTCCTGAGTTAAGCTGGCCGAAGGATCTCGGCAACGATGAAAAGGTAACAAAAGAATGTATTTTCGAGCGCAAGATCGTTCATAATATCATGACATGCTCAATAGTTGACTTTTCATCGTGCCTACCAGATGAAAATCGATTCTCATCGTGGTTGCGCTTACTTCGTACTACTGCTCGAGTACTTTTGTTTTCAGACAGATGTCGAGGCCGAGACAGTCAATTAAATGTCGACCTTATTTCAAGAGCAGAAATATTATTATTACGTAAAGTGCAGTTAGATTGTTTCTCTACTGAAATTGATAGTTTAAAACAAAATAAACCATTATTAAACAGCAGTAAATTGCTAAAACTCACACCATACTTGGATCATGAGAACACATTACGTTTAGGCGGTCGCATCGATAAGACTGACGGTGTCAGCAAAGCCACGTGTAGACCGATTATCGTTGACGGACGTCATAGAACCATTCAACTTTTAGTTGAGTACTATCATAGACGAGCCCTACACGGAGCTAATGAGATGGTAGTTAATGAGCTACGTCAAAGGTATTGGATCATTAGATTACGTCCGACTGTTCGTGGTATTTCAGCGCGCTGCCTGTTCTGCAAGTATCGTCGTGCCGCTCCGCAACCCCAACGCATGGCTGATCTACCGCAGGCCCGGCTCCAGCACCATAGGCGTCCATTCTCTATCACAGGTGTCGATTTCTTTGGACCCATGGAGGCCACCACAGGTCGTAAGCGTATTAAACAATATGGTGTATTGTTTACGTGCCTAACCGTAAGAGCGGTTCATATCGAGCTGTCCGAGAGTTTGTCGACTGATGCTACTATTATGGCCTTGAGACGCATGATCGCCCGCAGAGGTACCCCGGATGTTATTTATTCCGATAACGGGACTAACTTCAAAGGCGCTGATGCTGAGCTGAAAAGCAGCCTTCAAGAGCTGAATTTTGAACGGCTGCGAGATGACAGCACGGTCCGAGGAATAGAGTGGCGCTTTATTCCCCCAGGGGCTCCAGAAATGGGTGGGGCATGGGAACGACTAGTACGTAGTGTGAAGATGGCTTTAAAAGTCGTTCTTAAAGAGCGAGCTCCTCATTTGGACACCCTGTCGACGTTCGTAACCGAAGTGGAAGCTTTGATTAACGGTCGCCCCATCACTCATGTCTCGACTGATCCCAACTATCCCGAGGCTTTGACTCCAAACCATTTTTTAATAGGTACATCCTCGAATGGTTCTCCCTATGGTAAATATGACGACTCTGACCTAACCAATCTGCGCAAGCGCTGGCGTGTCGCTCAAAGGCTTACAGATATGTACTGGAGTCGTTGGTTAAGGGAATACCTTCCCACGTTACTAACTAGACAGAAATGGTTTAAGGAAGGTAAGTCGTTAGCAGTAGGAGATTATGTGTTAATAATGGAACCCAATGTTGAGCGCGGCTCGTGGAGACACGGGATAGTGAGTGCGATACACACGGGCGAAGACGGGCGCGTGCGCATTGTTGATGTACGTACGCGCACAGGTATACTCAGGCGTCCGGTCACCCGGGTAGCCTTGCTCGAGATGCAATGACGTTTTTAATATAATATAAAAATGTATAACGTATACCTACTAAATGTCAAACTTTTAATAATATAAGAGATGTTTTATTTTCCCACTTGATTTTTTTAATATAAGTTACAAAATGTATTGTAATCTAGGTAATTTTGTAAGCTTTCTTATTTATACATTTGTGTTATTTGTTAATAGTTAACTTTTCAGTTCATATAGTACCTACTGAATGCTAATGGAAAAATTTCAACGTGTGTGAAAATATATACTAAATGTACCTACTCCTAAATTGTCATGTACTGAACTGAGTAGTGAACCCATGTATGTACCCACCTACGAATGTCAAGTGTTTCCCCCTACTAGATAGTCAAATGTGTGTAGTGCTGAACTTGGCATTCAGCACTAGGGGGTGGATATTGTAGCCGATAGAAAACCAGATTTTTGGTTTAAATAAATTATAAACGTAATGCGGGTATGTGTGTGCGGTAGTTAGTTAGTACATATATAAAAATGTGGAGGTAGTTCCTTTTCAAAAGCAATTCACAGCCAGCCTTTGTTACGTGACACACCCCGCTGACCGTTTTCGTACAAAAAAAGATTAAAAGGTGTATTAATTGACCCATCCGCGATCCTATCCTTTATAATATTTAAGAATATAAAAAACAGTGACCCACCGGCAGCGGGTGAAGGGACTAAGCTACCGGTGGTTAGGGCTCTGCCCTAGAGGAGCACTGCCTTCTGCCTCAAACATGACCCAACTGCATAACGCGAGCCTCTTGAGATGTTGATCGAGGCTCTTGGCAATCAGTCCGTGAACCGATACAACTATCGGAACAATAATTTCCGAATCCACATTCCATTATTATAATTGACGGACTGTATATAAAAAAAAATACATTAAAAGTGCCTGGTTAGCAGCATCAGACTAACGTTCACCCTTACCGTCTGAAAAGTTAACTGAGTACACACCAATTAATAATTCCACTCGTAAAGTATCTCGCTTCATAACTTTTTAATATTTCGTGTCGAATTAATTCATCAAATGATATTCAGTTATTCTAAAAGTTATAATTATAGAATACTTAATTAAGTTTGACATAAACTAATTGACTCCCAACTTCCAACAATTGACAACTTTGTTTACGTCGGCTAGCACTAAACTAACTTTTGATCATAAATCCATGTTCATAAGTTACTTATCTCAACCGTCAGCAAAAAGGACTTGAGTAAGAAACGGATAACCTATAGGTATATGTATACCTTTTTTTTTTTTTTTTATCGTGCGGAAATCCCTTCGGATACCCCCCCGCCAGCCAGCGGGGGCAGTTATGTCGGGCTTGCACCGACTAAAACCGCACGCCGTCTCGGGTCTTCAGACGCCGGGGTGTAAGGTTACCCATAGAGCATATCCCTCGCACCTCGACTGACCCTGGGCCATCTCACCACTAACAGCATCGCTCATCCTGTCTCCTCTGAAAGCAGAGGAGTACGGAGAGCGATGTGTTCCCGCCACGTTGGGTATTGGCCGACGATCAATGCCAACCCTATGAAGGGGTGAAGGGGAAGCCATTGACCACCGCCCAGGGTGTACCGGCCGCTCCGATTCCGTTCCCCCCGGACTGCAGCGGGATCGGAATCGGAGCGACACTCGAGGAGGTTACCCAACACACACCCCAGGTATATGTATACCTACACATTGTTTTTTTTTTTAATAACATGTTGAGCTGTATGTCTGACATAGTTGACAAAAGTACTTTAATTTAACGATCAAACCAAACAAGTGTACCTATACAGATGCGTGTCTGCCAATCATCTATATAATTAGGGACTATAATACCCCCCCCCCCCCCCCCCCCCCACCGGCCCGTCGGGTGGTTATCTCGGACTTGAACCGACTAAACCGCACACTGTCTCGGGTCTTCAGACGCCGGGGTGTTAGGTTTATAAGGCATTTTCCTCGCACCCCGGCTGACCCAGAACCATCTTCGGTTTCGAGATGGCCTCCTCGAGTTTGGGAACCGCAGCGTCCCCGTCTTGCCCCGGAAAAGGGGATGGGAGGGGGAATCGCGCAATGCGACGCCACTACCGGGATGTTTTTGGTTGTTTTTGTTTTTGATTGGTATGTCCGGGACTATTTTTATTTTTTTTTAAATAATATATGTGTTGTTGTACGATGTGTTCATGTGTAATGTGGATATGGATAACAATTACATTAACTGAGTTTTAATGTGGTGGAGTAAGCAAAAACAATGTTTAAAAATGATTCTAAAATCATTCGTTGTTTCTGTAGTTCGCAAGAATTACGTTAGATGGCTTCAGCGTCGCCCCGAGATGTATTTAATGTATCGAAGACTTTCTAATATATAGGACGTGTCTAGGTAGCTCAGTTGGTCAGAGTATTCCCCCTGTCTGGGGGGGGGGGGGACTGGTCGCGGGTTCAAGTCCCGTTCTACATGTTCTCTTTTTCCGATCTAAATCTTTAAACAAATATTTCCTTTTAATAAGTATACATATATAATTATAGGTAATGAAGTATGGATATAGAATTATAGGCTAGTCTTTGTTTTATTTCGTTTATATTCATGTTTGTCTTTGATCTCTGACCAGCTGAGCTACCTAGGCACGTCCCAGATATTCGAAATTCTCCGGTGTATTATTTACGTCTTAAGGCGACGCTGGGGCCATCTACCGGTCGCGGGTTCAAGTCCCGTTCTAGATGTTCTCTTTTTCCGATCTAAATCTTTAGAAAAAGTAAGCATACAAAATGCTTAAAAATTTAATTGAAATATTTTGTTTGTTTATAATCGATAAAGTCTAAAACTACTGAACCAATTTCAAAAATTCTTGCACCATTAGAACGATTTTATCCTGATATTCCCAAGGGTGAAACCTCGTGGCGATGCTAGTATCAGTAAGAATTTCATAATGGCCGTTAATTTGAATTTGTATGATACAATTTAGGAGCACAATACTAAAATGTGATGTTCTCGTTCTGTTTGTGGGCTTAAATATTCAAATACATATCAGAAACACTTAGTGAACCAAATGCGTACCCTTTTCAAGTTAATCGTACCTTTTTTTTTTTTTTTTTTATCGTGCGGAAATCCCTTCGGATACCCCCCGGCCGGCCAGCGGGGGCGGTTATGTCGGGCTTGCACCGACTAAAACCGCACGCCGTCTCGGGTCTTCAGACGCCGGGGTGTAAGGTTACCCATAGAGCATATCCCTCGCACCCCGGCTGACCCTGGGCCATCTCACCACTAACAGCATCGCTCATCCTGTCTCCTCTGAAAGCAGAGGAGTACGGAGAGCGATGTGTTCCCGCCACGTTGGGTATTGGCCGACGATCAATGCCAACCCTATGAAGGGGTGAAGGGGAAGCCATTAACCGCCGCCCAGGGTGTACCGGCCGCTCCGATTCCGTTCCCCCCGGACTGCAGCGGGATCGGAATCGGAGCGACACTCGAGGAGGTTACCCAACACACACCCCTAAGTTAATCGTACCTATATTATTTACATGAACGAACATCGTATCGTATTTGGAAGTGCTAAGAGGTATTTTTATTGGCTTATTCCCATGCGCTCCAAATCTATTGTTGTCCAAAATTCATTTTTCCATACATACATAACCAGGCGCTCCAAGGATTTCTAGATTAAAGTAATTAATAAAGCAACATTAAAAAATTTCATTCCCTACAGCTCTTAAACATTCCCTAGGTACTTTGGGATTATTACTATTATTATTATTTTTTTTTTAAAGAATATTAGCAACTGAAATTACTAATATTCCCCCTAACCCCTCCAGCTAAGCTAAATTGCTTGTGTTAGGAGTGGGTTCACGTCGGTAGTGAAATGGCAAGGATTCGAACCCGAGACCTCTCGATCGTAAGGTCGACTCCTTAACCACTAAGCTACCGACGCTTCTATTGCGGCAATGGTGCGGAGCGCGAGCGCGTGGGCCGCCACCGGCTCCTTCTGCGAGCATGTAATGTTCGTGAAGGAGCTGGCGGAGCAAGCCCGGGAGAGATTTATAACTCTCCCGGCCCACCGAGCCATCAACATGCTCGCCGCGCGTCGTAGGCGACTCAGACGCCGGAGGTCGCTCAACGACTTCGGTCCTCCATGAGCGCAGGCCTGCGGGTGGCAGGTGAGGCCACCTGTCACGCAAGATGGGGACACCGTGGTTCCCAAACCCGAGGTCCCAATCTCGGAACCGGAGATGGCCCTGGGTCAGCCGGGGTGCGAGGGAAATGCCTTGTGGCGTCTGAGGACCCGAGACGGCGTGTGGTTTTAGTCGGTTCGATTTCGACATACTGGCCGAGGGGATTGTGCACAAAAAAGGTACTTTGGGATTTCGTTCCCAGCAGCTACAAGAAAAAATAAATTTGCAAAAATCTTTTGGAGCCCTTGGCAACGATTTTACAAAATTAAAGAAGTTCCGAAGTTTACGCGAATGTCACACACTGAAATAAAACTATTTTTATCGGATTCTGTCGCGATTAATTTGATGTTATTTTATATTTTACTTAATTAATTCCAAGAAAAATCAAAATACAATAAGACTTCTTGACACTGTGAGCTCATTCTGCGTAAATAGTAACACCAACAATTCAACATAGTTCGGATACTTTGAGATAACTTATACTTCAAACTACAAGACAACAACCATTTTTAGTCTCCCCGTGATCTGAAAATGCTGAAAAGCAACCGAAACGTATGGGATCAATATAAAATAACATTTGCTTTTCAGCAGCCATGGTCACGGGGAGACTGCTGAAAAGCAACCGAAACGTCGGGATCAATGTAAAATATAAAATAACATCAAAAAAACCGCGATAGAATCCGTTAAAAATAGTTTTATTTCAATATTAATGAACTCGTTTCATCATCGTCTGAGACTTTTCCCTACTCAGTTGGGGTCAGCTTTCCGGTCTAACCACGAAGCGGCTGAACTTCCATATTTGCCGTGAAGGTCAGACGGCAATCGTCTGACCTTCACAACCCATTGACGGTATCAAAGTTCTATAGCTCACTTTGGTGTAAAATCTTAGTGCCTTGTCAGAGCATTCCACTCAAATGCGAGCTGATGGTGAGCGGCAACTTTCAAATTTACTTGCAAATCTGTGTTGGGACGTAGAGATGGTGAAACGTGGATATCACCACAAGGAGCAAGAGCCCTTGGTTATTTTCAATCAACCACGCTTGACTTGCCGCCTGTCAACGATTGTTAAAGAAAGCCTTGTACAGTCACCTTCAAAAGCTGCTGAACATTAAAAAGCTATCTGTATGGGCATATACAGTATCGAATTATGTGTCATCACTAGTTACTTGTAAAGTAAGCAATTTGTATATTATGTTGGATATAAGGTCAAACAGTCGACAACTAACATAATTCATGCTTAGATATTATTTTTGTCAAAGCTACAGTTTTGTTAGAAAAACACAAGTAAAAAGGTAATTAAGGGACCACAAATATGTATTAAACTATTTATTACGCATTTCTAACAAAAATCACAAATTTACAGAGACAAGAACAGGCTAATTAACTGCTGTAATCGAGTTACATAATGTCGAAATTCTCGAACACCTTCAATCCACCAATACACCACCAAAGAGTTGGAAAATCCGATGTGTAACCGCCAATACTTCAGACTATCGGCTTCCAATACTGCTCTGCATTTTCAGTTCATACGTAACCACAGGCCAAGCAATCAAAATTAGAACCAGTTACAAAAATGAAAGGATAATTTTGTGCTTAGCGTGCATCTCGAGAAAGTAAAAAACTTCGATCTCGTCCAAATGGTCGGGGTTGCCAGTAAAAACGATCAGGATCTACCAAGGGCTGACAGATATTCCACTGTGTGGGTAATAATCTTCCAGCTATTATAGGTCTGAAGTCGGAATCACCCAATGGTATCAGGTGGTACGACACAGAAATAAACACACGGTCGTACCGTCGATGGAGAACTACCCGCGGGATAGCCCACACGAAAAATGTAGGTATAAATACAGTAATTTTTTGTTGAGGCCAATGCGGAGCGACAAACTTCATACCGGAATGTGTTAATTTGAAATGCTTCTCCATTATGTTGGGAAACTCTAATGTGATCATGTCATTGGAGTCTCACCTTTTATACCTGAAATACCATTAATATTCCGACACATTTTCCTCCATTATTATCCACCTGAATGAACTCCTTGTCATATGTGGGTTGTAATAATTTCATGAATATTGATGAACGCCCTCGTTATATAAAACGTTTACTTCTAAGAACAATATCGCATTCGTACAGACTCGAAAGCTGCGTCCTGGCAAATTTCATGGGGTGAAATTTAATATCTACAGCGAGCATCGGCGTATACGAATCATGTGCGACCAGCTCGTTTATCGCTCGTTTTTCCGTCCTAGCTACACGGATGCTCATTTTGTAACACAGTACATTATGGCTTGTAACGTCGGTCAGTACATAATTTTAAAGTAGCAAGCATATTGAAGATAGCTTGCTACTAGCTCAGTATCAAAGTCAACCAAAAATAAAGATAGAAAAGATTAAAAAAATAGCTAATATTTCTTGATTTGAGTGTTTCTATGTATAGTATTGATGTATTTAAAAGAAAGATATCTAAATAATTCTGTTTATCCGCATTCTGGAACCCATTACGCAAGTTAGTTAAGCTATGCTTACTTTGAGTCTAGATAGCGCTGTATAGATTGTCCTAGATAATTTTTGATTATTAATAAATTAAGAAAAAAATATATTAATATAAATTATTCCATCTTAATAAGTTTACATACTGATGAAAATAAAATAAATTTAAATACCCTGTATTAACGTACGTACTCACCTCAAGTTTAATCAATCTACTTGAAGTTGACTGAAGTACTAAACCATCTCTTGCAATTCCAGATCGTTTAATCACGCCATAATAGGCACTCTTAAGAACCAGATGAATATTTACGTCTCACGTAATTTTATAGTAAAATTAATCAAGAAGTGTTAAAGCAAGAAAATGTCACCGGATTTATAAAAAAAAAACTAATTAACATTTTTTTGGTGGTTATTACTTACAAATGGCCGCCGGTTACAAGCTAGCAGATACATACCTACACTACTTTATCCCATACCTTTTTACTTTTTAAAACCAGTGACTTCTCGTGAACCTGGAATCTTAATCTATTAGGGTATGGTTGACTTTCTCGGATTAAAATTTATTCAAAAAGTTTACATCCTTTCTTCAAAATTTCATTCAAGAAATGTTCAATATCTTGTGCCATAATTAGGTATATTACCACCATGCACCATCTACCATAAATAGAAACACATAAATAGAATAAAAAGATTTATTAATTAGTAATTTCTCTGTTTTTCTTCATAAACAACTCCTGATAGCATAAACTGGCAATTTAATTCCTGGTAAAAAATAGTTGTAAAACATACAAAAGAAAAGAAGAAGAAAACAGGTGATAATCCAACTGATTGTATGAGAATGTTAAAAAGGAACAAGCAGATAAAATGACATATTACCAACCATTCTGCTGTCAGCACCAATAGAAATGAAAGAAATGTAATTTAGTCGAAATCTCCTTATACTTCTTTGATAACAGACTATGTCTTTATGATCGAAAGATAAGAATCGATTCCCATAGAGTTAAATTTTAGTTGCTCTTATGCTTCATCTGTCAAACCGAACATCCTGGATCTGAGTCATGATTTTGAATTCGGGTTATTCGATGAAACATAGTTCGAATTATATTTAGTTTACTATGTAGTTCGAAAGGTCTTCGATGCAAACGACTTTCGTGCTCTGCTTTTGTTTCAGTATAGTTCTTGCTTCTCCGTCCACTTCTTTCCTGCCAAAATTCTCATTTCTACTTTCCATCTCTCGTGATTTCCTGCCAAAACATTTTGAACCCCTTTCAATTATTTCACTCCTTCTCCGTCAAGCATTTGCTAGTTGCTACTTCCTTAGCATTGATATTTATTTTGGCATTCATAACAATTCCTTACGTTTGGTAAGAACATCTCAGATGCAACACAAAAGTCACTGTACCAGAGCCGATAGTGTGAGACGTGGCATAGAAGCATATGAAAAGCGCTATCGTCCACTTCGGTAACCAAATCGTTATTATCTGGGTTCCCAGTAATGCGCAACAAATGCCGGATACTATAGATGAATATATTTGAAGAGGCTGAGGACAAAATGAGAAAAGATTCTCAGCAATCCATGGATTCTCCGTGCGGGTGCCGGGTCCAATGCGTTGCTGAGTTGGGAACTCGGGACAGTACCTGGGACTTGCGACCCAAGTGTAGGTTTAGAAGGGGCCCCTTTTGTTGATGTACATCAACACTCACCTTCACTACCCAAGTTTCCCTCCCTGCCTAACCAAATTTGATACGAACCTACTAGTGCCGCTTTAGACATTCGTCCTAGTAATGAGCTTATTGTAGCTTTCGATAGGCCTAGATCTTTAAGTAGGTTATAGAGAGATTTTGCTGGTATATCTCTCGCTCCCACTTCCACTGCATACAAATTAACCACATAACCGTTTTTGATTAATTCGTTTGTGAGATCATAGTATTTATTTTTCTTTATTGTGTGGTCCTTCGGTATATTTTTTTCCCACGGTACAGTAGGATCCACAAGAACCACATGTTTTAACCTCTTAGAATAAAGGAATATGTCAGGTCTAGATGACGAAACCCCAACATCCTCGGAATAAGGATTGTTCCTGGATGTTATGGATGAACCTTCAGACACAAAGTTGATATGACGTCTGTTAGTAGTCAATCTTTTTTGGGCTCTAGCTACTGTCAGACTCATTGCTTCATGTATGATGATAAGCACCTTATCGTGGCGGCGTGAGTATTGGCCTCTATCGAGATAAGATATAAAAAACGGATAAGATAGAAAAAACGGATATTCATATCCGTTTTTTTTTTGCCCTCACAATCGGTGAATCCTCCTAAATTATTCGAAAGTATATACTGAAATACAACAAAAAAAAATGGCTGTCACAGGACGCTGCTGATGATGTGATTTATAATAATGATTGTATGTTCGTCCTCTATGAGTTTATAAAACATGCATCCGATTGCAATGAAACTTTGAAATTTTACCATGCCTGGGATGTTAGATCCTGAATTCATTTATAGTGACCGGCAAATTTCGTGACAATATACTCAAGTTGCGCAGAATGCGTTTTAAGTCTCTTTGGTGGTAAGCGCCCGCGCCGTCCACGCCAATCAATCAGTCATACATTGGCTCAAAGGGCTCTCGGCATTGATGGATCAATCATTTTATCGTTTTTTTGATTGTCCAGTTAGTGCATATGCGCAGACTTTTTGACATCTGTTCACAAATTTTGTTGTTAACTACAGCTACACTTACCTTCTGCATGCATGTTGAGAGAACGACGAATTAAATTCATTTCAGTTACAACCTCCTTGGTGGGTACTACTGGTGCGTCGATAAAATGCTAGAGATTTTGCAGCTTCCTAAAAATATGACTCAATTAATTTAAATTGAAACATGGATCTAATAAAATACTGGGTGCTTCAAAAAAATGTATACACACTTTGAACTTCCATAGAAAATTTATTTACCGTTCTACAAAGTTAAATTTCAGGAAAATAGAAAGCTGAAAGTCCAATGTAAATGAAACATAAATAACAAATGTTAATACTGTTCAAATTGGTGACCTGCAGCATCAATACAATTCTGAGTACGAGTCACCACAGATTCTGTACATCGTATCAAAACGTCCAATGAGATTTCTCTACACACTGCTTGAATCTCATTCCAAAGAATGTCTAGGTTACGTGGTTTACGTTTGTACACCTCATCTTTTACTGTGCCCCACAAGAAGAAATCCAGTGGTGTAAGGTCTGGAGAGCGTGCTGGAAACTCGATTGGCCCCCTGCGTCCTATCCACTGGCCCGACAAATTTTGATCCAGGTAAGCTCGTACGTCTCGCTTTCTATTTTCCTGAAATTTAACTTTGTAGAACGGTAAATAAATTTTCTATGGAAGTTCAAAGTGTGTATACATTTTTTTGAAGCACCCAGTATAAACAAACATTATTTTTCTTAAAGAAACATCCTTCTTGTGCTTCATCTGCTCTGCTGGTGTAGGCAGATACATAACGAGAAAATATTAAAGCAACTTTTGTTTTATGTTTTGTTTACTTTGACGAAGATTAAGTAAAAGCCACAATTCTAGGTGCAATTAGTTCTTAAATGGTAGTCCTTAGTTTGATAGCCCCGCTTGTGTGTGTGTGTTTATGTGTCGATAACGTATTCCAGTCATATATCCGGTGAAAAAGAACAGAAATATTATTGAAATCTAAGTCGTGCATAAACTGTCTTAAATAGAATGGAACAGAAAGGTGGGATCAGTTGAAAGAGCTTATTACACTTTATGACACTGTGTCAACGCTGCAAATTCATCTAAGATATTTATTGTTATCAAAGATAGATTCAGTTCTATAAATGAGTTTATGTCTCCACTTCCTTAGTGTTTTTCCAAATTCCTAAAAAGTTTCCAAAGCAGCCTTCAAAGTAAGTACTCTAAATAAATTAGTTGTTTAGATTAGAAGCATAGTAACAAAATTGCAACTTACCTCTTCTTTTCCCTTCGCCATAAGACTCCCTGGAGATTATTTCAATACCGAAATCATGATAACTCCAATCACAGAAAATGAGAGTCCCGTAAACACCATCGCATGATACTCTAAAACTCCTCCGAGAAAAGCACATGAGAGGTTAGGACCAGAAGTCAAAGTCCCCCTGATGGAATTTTGCGAGATTTCACTGATGTATACAGCGGTTTCTAGAAAGAATGGATCCACACCCTGATATAAACATGGCTGTGAGCACTGTTTCCACTCTATGAGTTGTTGCTGTTATTGACCAGGCAATCTGTAATTTGAAAAAGTGATTATTAGGTACCAAAAATATCACTCAGGCGCCGGAGGTCGCTTAACGATCTCCGTCCTCCATGAGCGCAGGCCTGGGGGTATCAGGTGAGGCCACCTGGCACCCCAGCAGAAGCAGGCCGGGACCGTGGGGCGACTAGCGCCCCTCCCCCAAACCGGGGCAAGACGGGGACACCATGGTTCCCAAACCCGAGGGGGCCATCTCGTAACCGGAGATGGCCCAGGGTCAGTCAGGGTGCGAGGGATATGCTCTATGGGCAATCTTACACCCCGGCATCTGTAGATCCGAGACGGCGTGCGGTTTTAGTCGCTTCAAACCCGACATAATCGCCCCCTCTGGCCGGCGGGGGGGGGGGGGAACCGAAGGGATTTCCGCACGAAAAAAAAAGGTACCCAAAATATACAAAAAAGAAGATTTTACAGAAGTTTTCATGCTCAAAATTTAATTATTGGTGAAATGAGTCAAGGGCTTCTGCAAGTTACTGAATACCTAATTATAGGCATGAGCCTAATTTGGAAAACCACCATCTTAGAAACAAAAGATTTATGTCGTAAAAATCCTTGCCAATGCTGATGAATGTGCTTTAAATTGGTATCAAAACTAAGGGCTCTATGGATACGTATTTTACTTTAACTTTAGAATTTTAAGTAACCTGCTAACCTGCTGTATGAAACTCAAATGTCGGTAATTTACTAAATGACTAGCTGTTGCCCGCGACTCCGCCCGTGTAGAATTCTGATCCCGTTCCCGCAACCCATTCCCGGGATAAAAAGTAGCCTATGTGTTATTCCGAACTATAATCTATCCCTGTGCCAAATTTCAGTCAGATCCGTTCAGCCGTTTTTGTGTAAAAGAGTAACAAACATCCATCTATCCATCCATACTTACAAACTTTCGCGTTTTTTTTTTTTTTTTAACGTGCGGAAATCCCTTCGGATACCCCCCCGCCGGCCAGCGGGGGTGGTTATGTCGTGTCTCGACTAAAACCGCACGGTGTCCTCCCCAAGTGTCCGTTGCCGGGCACCCCGGGTAAGCCCTCGAAAGGATAACCCCAGGGTTGCCGGCGGACTTTGGCCGCCACCGCGGCCTCGCCTGGTGGGGTCGGGTTTTATCCCGCTTTTATAATATTATTAGTAGGATTGATTCATCTTAGTTCTTTTGACCAGAATTTCAAAAAAGATATTTTTTCGAGTTCAGAATCGGTAATTCAACATAACCAATGTATTCTTTTTTATAATCTCCAATGTACAGACACAATTAATTAAAAAAATTATAATAGTATTAGACTATGTAATGATTCTATATTCTGAATAATCTTCGAGCACAAAATATTTTCAAGCATGTCGATTATATTATGCAAATTATGTCAATGCTTGTAACTACTTGTTTCTGAATAACAAGTAGATGTTTAATGATCACTAAAAAGACGCAACAGATTTCATACTTTTATTTCAGGAGTCAGTTGAGGCGTCACGTTATAAAATAATTCTTGAATACAAAAATATAATCTTATTTTGAAATAAAACTATATTTAACGGATTCTATCGCGATTTATTTGATGTTATTTTATATTTTACATGGTACCCGACGTTTCGGTTGCTTCTCAGCAGCCATGGCCACGGGGAGTCTCCCGAGAGTAAAAAATAGTTTTATTTCAATGTGTGACATTCGTGTGATCTTCCGACCATATCATATAATCTTATTGTGTACGAGTAGAATAAACTTTATATTTAATTATAAGATTAGGTGGAACAAATCTTAGTTCATCATGGTTTTGATGTACTCACCGTTGTATACAGTATATAACAAAACTAGTGTCCGATCCATATGGGGCATAACCATAATGAAATTAAAAATAACGTATTAATGAATATAAATGTACTATTGGAATTTTAAATACCATTTCCTAGATTATAATTACCCAATATCTAAGAATGCGACAACAATGTAGATATCCAATATTATTTAGCGGCGGCCCACAACACCTTGTGTTTTCTTTTTTGTTATTTTCTTTTTGAAGAAGGTTTGTGTCTGTTATGTTTGCCTTTGTGGCCATGTAAGTTGCCGCATCGACCTAATATCATTGTAGTCTTTGTGAAATATTTTTTGTAACTTATTTTCCAAAATGGATCACATAAACAGAATCTAATATATTATTCATACTGTTGATTGAAGGTACATAGTGGAACTTGCTACACATATTGAAATAATTACTCATCTAATATTGATACCTATGATACATCTTCACGGATCGGACACTAATTTTGTTACATATTTTATACCCGTAGGTAGAGGTTTAGGGACTATATCACATTGCACACAATGCACATTTCAGTTTCATGCAATAGGGAGCGATCCTATGAAAATATATACCCGGAAGATAGCCAGACGTGGCTTTTCGGGCCTGTATGCTCATCTTTAGATGAAGAATAGCTTGTCCCTTAGTCCCCTTTTAGGAAACCTGTAGAAAGAAATGAAGGGCTCCTTATTTTGTGTTTCATCTGGATAATAAAGCGTCGATAGCTTAGTGGTTATGGAGTCGACCCTACCTTCGAGAGGTCCCGGGTTCGAATCCTGACCATTACAGTACCGACGTGAACCCACTCCTAACACAAGCAAATAAGCTTAGCTTATGGGGGTTAGGGGGAATATTAGTAATTTCGGTTACAAATATTCTTTAAAAATAAAAGAAAAGAAAGAAAAAGAATTAATGTTCTTCATTTTATAAGTCAATGCCCTGAGGAATAAAAAAGTAAAAAATTAAATAAAAAGCATTAATTTAAATTGATTGAAATGGAAACAAAATGTTATTTATTTAATTTATATCTATTATAAAATTGTAAATAATTGCTATGTGTTCTAGAAACGATACCGATGCCGATTTTTGTCTGATATGGTCAACGGTCGAAATATAAATCATCACACTATGTCTAAAAGGTGATGAGAAGTAAAATATGAAATCTAAAAACTGCAGAGATACCTACGTGTAAAAGATAGTTGATTAGAAACTCAACCTTTTCTAATAAATATCATCATGCTATTATATTAGGGAACCGGGTAGAAATAATTTTGATGTTACATTTAAAACCTCTATATCTTCATGATAAATGACCGAAAATATAACGATGATCTATCCTATCTATCCTAATACATATTGGGTTCGAAATTGCGGAAATAAACATACCTTGATCTATTCCGAATTTAAAGTGGACGAAGTCGCGGGCAACAACTAGTTAATTATAAATGTAAGTCGTAAACATTCACGAAGAAACTAAAAAATAGCAACACTAACATACACGAATAAATAAGCAGGTACAAAAAAGTTCCCCCTCCTTTCCGGGGCAAGACGGGTAGAACGTGGTCCCCATACCCGAGGGGGCCATCTCGAAACCGGAGATGGCCCAGAGTCAGTCGGGGTGCGACGGAAATGCCTTATGGACAACCTTACACTCCGGCATCTGAAATCGTTCAAGCCCGACACAACCTCCCCCGTTGGCCGGCGGGGGGGGGGGGGGGTATCCGAGAGGATTTATCCGTAAAAAAGTAAGGTACAAATAAGTTAACAGTAATTGAGCAGGTCGTCTCTGCTCAATTACTGTTAATCCCTTAGACTATCTAGCTATCAGGGTTCATGTGATACAGCCTGGTGACAGACGAACGGATGGAAATCGGAGCATTGGTAATAGAGTCCCGTTTCACCCTATGGGTACGGAACCCTAAAAAGCAAGCGTTGGGCTTGTTGCAGCACTCTTTAGCAAGGCCTTTGCGTTTACCGCGTGCGCCTCAAAGCGCTCGAGCAGCTTCCACCGGCATCCGCCAGCCAGCGTCACGCTTCACCATCCCTGCACCCCCACAGATATACGCCACTAATTTAGACAGCTAGCACCCGCATTGTCTATACGGAACACCTACGAACCCATACGTAACCATAGACCAAATCAGGGTAGGAGTACTCATATAGAAATTTTTAGGGAAAGATTTTTTGTTTGCGGCTATAATGGCCTAACAATTTCTCCACGCATTCCTTCAATAAGCAGAAGTTCCAGTGAAGAAAATATGGCGTAGAAGTAGGCAAGTTTACTGAATCGATTTGTTGACATAGCAACGACGTATACGAATAGTGGGTCTACGGAATTGACAGGTAGAAATCCCTGAGAGTTCACATCTACAAAATATCAAAGTACATAAAGCTTTCATAATATTAAAATATTAAACACGATATACTATTTTTAGAACTCTGTAACACGACATGTTCATTCAAAATGAATAATCTAGGTGACATGTCATATTTATATTGAGGTTAAACGACATATATTTGAATATTGATGAGGAATCTCTTGTTATAAAAGCTTAAGCTCCACATGAAAATATCACATTTAAATCATACACCTCAAAGTAGGAGCATAACACAGAAACCATTCAAGAGCCCGCAGCCAATATGAAGTTCTCACAGTTAGTAGTCTTGGTTGTGTTGGTCTGTGGGTACGTATCGACAGAAGTGCCTCACATACACTGCGGGCGCCAGTTATCTAATTTAGTGGCATCTCTCTGTTGGAGTGCTGAGATGGTGAAGCGCGACGCGGGCTGGTGGATGCCGATGGAAGGTCCCCGATCGCTTGGAAGTATACGCGGTAAACGCCAAGGCCTTGCCGAAGAGTGCTGCACCAAGGCCTGCTCCAAGGAGGAATTGCTCAATTACTGCTAACTTATTTATATGTGTTAGCCATTTTGTTGATTGTTAGAAGTATAGATACTATTTTAATGCTTAAGAATAAATAAATATGTAATTTGAGAAACGATATTTAACTTTTTGTCTACTGTGGCATATATATGGATGTTTTTGGAGCTTAGCCAAGGTTTTGGTACCTTCGAGTACGTAAACGACAGGCATAGAATTAGTGCCCTATCTCCGAGCGGCTATGAGCCGAGCGTTTAAATTTGTCCTTGATGGCGGCCTCCAACTGGGGTGAAACAAGTCAACAGTCTACTTCAGGGCTACTAAAAATGAGGCGTTACTCTTCTCTGCTAAGAGAGCCTTACTAAGATCTTTTGATCCTGTGCGACCTGCTGATTGACGAACAAGGTTCTGGCGTAAGCTTCCTCGAGATAGGGGCTCAGACGGGAGTCCCTCTGTAAAACTCAAAATAAATCAAATTTTGAAGGCGAAGCAGGAGTCAGGACCTAGGGCAAAGTGCAAGTTTTTCTTGCAACCGGAATTGGCACTCGGTAAAAAAAAAGAAAACTTTTCTATGTGAAGTCAGTTCCAATCAAACCATATTTTTTTAAATGGACCCGGCCTGAAAAACGACCACCTTGAGCTTTTTGAAGTAACACTAACATCTCACCTCCATACATCGAGGCAAAGACTCAAGTGACAGCCAAAAAACTGGATATATTGTTGAATGTGAAACGATAGTTCACACCGTAAAAGTTGCATCACCTTCCAACGCAGTAAGTTCGATCGTGTGAAATACTGCTCGCATTTCTGTAACAGATCAACTGTTAATCAACTGTGAAGCGAGTCAAGCAATGGTCGAAAATTAAATTCAGTATGTTGAACATCGACGAGAATTGCAAATTTATCATTTTGATATCAAATATGCTTTAGGAAGAATTAAGTTATGGAATGTCAGATTCCATAACTTAAGTCTTCAATGCTTCCTTCCACCATCGAACGATCAGACGTTAAGAGAAGCGCCATCGCTATTATATTGGATATTTAACTCACACGAACAGTTTCTATCACCTCAAACAATATTGATTGAGATAGCTTGATCACGGTATAGGCCAAACCTTTAAGCTACCTGACATTTCAGCCAGGTTGCATTGATTATGGTACAGTCTCTGTGACTGCAGCTAGTGCAACCTGATCACAACGTCGCGTCGGGCAGTTTAATCCTGGTTACATCCAATGTTTGCACTTTGGAGTCCGAAATCCACTCTATTCGCTTCCTTTCGTAATTTGATATATTATGACTTTTAGGGAGTGACCGTCTGACTCCCCCCTCGCGTAATTCTGAGAGGAAACCTTATGCCAGATCCTCATCTATCAATCACTAGGTATACCGGCTAACATATGAGATTTGCTCGAGCCCCGGATATCTTGGTGGCGCCCTATAAACCCAAGGTAGTTTAAAGTATTTAAATGATGTAGTCAAATCACTTAACCTCTCAAAAGTAATTTGGACAGAAAAGCAGTCAAAAGTATTCTGACTGAACAGGACGATCACATGTTGTTTTGTCTGAAGATCATTGATTAATAGTACTTTTGCGTCGTCAAAATTAGTTATGACTAAGAGCATCTCAGTCAGAGCAGTCAAACTACTTCAAATGTAAATAGTGAAGATGTTAATATACTTATTAGTTTATTGCGAATGCTGATATTTTTGCCTCGAGAACGAGAGAAGTGGCCTCGGGGTACCGCGCGCCCGGACACGAATATATTAGGTTACTTCTGATACTGACTGCACGGGTATGAAGACCTTAGTGACCCAAGCCAACGTTATCTGCTGGCTGGTGAACCTACAAACCAATAATAGAGACTTTAACGAAGGTACCCTTTTCGGTATTGGGAAGTCAGACAGAAGTGGCTCTCACAATGCATTATCGTTGATCAAAATAGTGAAATTTTAAAACAAACGAGCCCCAGGCTCTGAAATAAAAGTCTTGGATGCAACCGAGATCATCGCTTAGATGATGATGATGATGATTGTGATGATCTGAATCACGAAGATTCGAAGAAAAAGAAAATCAAAGGAAATCAAGGTTAACTTTCTACATTCATCTATCTAAATCGGAATCAAAAAAGTAATTTTACCAGCTTCATTGGTCAAAACTAATTTTCACTGAATTTTAAGTCAAAAGTACTGACTGTGGACAGATTTTTTAATTCTAAAGTAGTTTTTATCGATTAGGAGTTTTCATTGTAATACATAATACCTTTTTCTTTTTTTTTTGTGCGGAAGTCCCTTCGGATACCCCCCCCCGCCGGCCAGCGGGGGCGGTTATGTCGGGGTTATACATAGCATATCCCTCGCACTCCGACTGACCCTGGGCCATTCGCAGTGTCCCCTCTGATAACAGCAGAGGGGTACCTGGAGCGACCACCCCCCCCCCCCCCGCGGGCCTTGCAGGCCGCCATACACCCCCCGTGCAATGGGGTCAGCTGGCCCTGAAAAGGGCCGGCTGGTCAGACTCCTGGCCGTTGACGTTGACGCCGGCTACTCCAGAGGAGCAATCAATGATACGTCATCGCCCACGTTGCTGTAATACATAATACCTTTACCATAATTGTTTTAACACCCGTTCAAATAATTGTTTATTTTTTAAATTTGTATTTAATGAACTCAAAAGTATAAGAACCTATTACCTGTTTGAATTTAATGAAAAAATATGAATTCAATTGATCATATATTTATTTTGAATCTTCAGCGAATAAGTATGTTACAGTCAACGATATATTTCACACATAATGAATAAGTTAGCAGTAATAGAGCAATTCCTCTTGGGTGCAGGGCTTGATGCAGCACTCGTCCGCAATGCCTGTGCGTTTACCCCGTATGCCTCCAAGCGCTCGGGCACCTTCCATCGGCATCCACCAGCCAGCATTGCGCTTCAGCAACACAGCACTATACTTGCTCCAACACAGAGCTTCCATTTTATGGGCTAGGTCACGCCCACAATATATTTTAGGAGTATTGTCAGTATTGCGAGTATTGTAAGTATTGCGATTATTGTCAGTATTATCAGCTGTAACATAACCACAGACAACTAAGATTAGTATCTGTGAGAATTTCATATTGGTTTTTAGATTGTGAAGTTGAATAGTGTCTTCTTAATACTGTTATTCCCAGGTGTGTGACTAAAATGAGGTCTTTGTAGATAGATTCTCAGTTTTATAGCTGGAGACTCATAATTAATATTCAGATATATACGTTACTGAAATTAGTAAACAGATTTATTCCCAATACATGTCACATAGATTTTACGTTTGAATAAACACAGTGTGTGGACGTTGGAGTTCCAAAAATAATACGTTAATCTTACTATATTTAAATGTTTGACACTAATTTAATATCATAGCAGCTAACTTTTTAAATATCAAATATTTTAAAATTAGAATCAACGTCTTTTATACAATTATCCTACTAATATTATTAACGCGAAAGTTTGTTAGTATGTATGTATGTTTGTTGCTCTTTCATTCAAAAACAGCAGAACGGATCTGGCTGAAATTTGATACAGGAATAGACTATAGTCCAGAATAACACATATTCTACTTTTCATCCCGGGAATAGGTTCCCATGGGTAGCGGGAACGGGATCAGATACCTACGCGGGCGGAGCCGCGGGCAACAGCTAGTATCTTTATATTTCTGAACGAGTAGTTAGACTGCACCTCTAACCACGTTACGTCCATATTTCATCACACATTTATTGTGCCACGTAGGCGCACCAAAAGAATATTTATTATCTGTGCATTTTTTTTATTTGTTTATTCAGCAAAAACACTGGTAGCAGAGCGTGGTTACGATCCCACGGCACGCACGTGTAGCACGTGCGTCGGATTATATATATTTTTTATTATTCTTTTTATAGTGACTTACGTCGGTTGCTGCTCTCATCTCTAGGCCCAATCGTCAGGATGCCCTCCTGCAACGAGAATCTGAGGTGGGCGGGCGTATCAGTATTTTGGAGGACACGTTTGCGATGGCTTTGATATTGACTCATGGTAAGGTCACTCCGGGTCAACAAACTAGGTTTGAGGAGGGCTATAATCAGGCCTTTGATATTTCAAAGGCCAGGATAGGAGGCCAGGAGGATTGCTCAGGATATCTACCAGGCCGCAATTAATATTCGACGTAGCAGGACTGGAGATGAACAAGGCAAGGGATCCGGATCGGGTACTCCTTTGGTGGGTCGCCTTCCTACCTTGAACCTGCCATTGTTTACCGTCAGGTAGACTTGAGAGCTGGCTTGGATTCATCGGTCTCTTTGAGAGTTTGGTTGACTCCCGAACCGAATTGTCTGACACCCAGAAATTGGCCTTCCTTGAAGGGAGAAGCCTTAAGTTTGGTGCAGCACTTGCAGTTGGACGAGGGTGCCTACTCCTCGGCAAAGGACCTTCTCAAAAATCGATAAAACGATGTTAGGCGTTTGGCTGATACACATGTCACGCAGATCCTTAACCTACCCATATTCACTAAGGTCTCTGCACTTCGTAGTGACATTCTCAACCCAGTCTTGGTAGCGTTGAATTCATTGATGCGCCTGGGGTTACCGGTAGACCAGTGATCTTTCCTCCTGTTGCACATAGTTTTGGCCAAGCTCCCGGCGGACATGCGTCTCCGCTTTGAACGGGCTTATGGAGGGGATAGCTCCTCTCATCTCCCGTCTTATAATAATCTGCAGCGGTTTTTGGAAGACGAATGTCACCGCATTGATACTGCAGAGGGAGTTTCGTCACGAGATGTGGGCTCTCGTAGTCGCCCTGATCGCGGCTTCGCGGATCGGGTGTCAATTGCGGCTTAATTTGATTAGTGAAACAATTACGTGCTAAAAGGTTGTTTAAATTTGAATTGTTGCTTATTAACGTTTGAGTGGACCCGTCGGGAGGTCTGAATAAATATTTGTTTGTGTTTACTTGCTATAAAATTGAAAATACTGTACGATTTGATTTTTGTACCCGTGAGGTTTTAGTCGGTTCCATTAACCGGTTATTCTAAAATTGCGGTATTTTGCAGTTGAACCATTGTATATTCGTGCCGATTCCCTGTGTTTGATGCTTCGTGCGGTTTTAGTCGGTTCGATTAACCGGTTTGAATAAAAGTACGGTATTTTGTTATTGTTGTTTGACTAATGATTTTGTACCGTTTGTTAATTGCACCTTTGTGTAGATCCGGATCATTAAACACTTTATCTTAGTTAAATATTAAGTTTTAATTTTGTTTGCGTTTCCACTGTCGGCTTTCGATCACGCTTCGGAACGAGGTAGTGATTGCGTGAAACTGAGTGGTGGGACTACGGCTTGAATATTACCTGCTCGTGGTCTTACTCCTCACCCTTGTCTCCGGGTAAAGGAGACTGGTAGCAGAGCTGTTAATTGATTTTACAATTTGTTATTTCGCCAAACTGCTATGGCAGTTTGTAGACGCTGCGCTCATATGCAGTATAGTAATTAAATGCTACCCTTTTTTTTCGTGCGGAAATCCCTTCGGATACCCCCCCCCCCCCCCGCCGGTCAGAGAGCCATCCACCTAACCTAACTTATTATATACTAGCTGTTGCCCGCGGCTCTGCCCGCCTAGAATTCTAATCCCGTTCCCGCTAAAAAGTAGCCTTTGTGTTATTCCAGACTATAACCTATCCCTGTGTAAAATTTCAGTCAGATCCGTTCAGCCGTTTTTGCGTGAAAGAGTAACAAACATCCATCCATACATACTTACAAACTTTCGCGTTTATTATATTAGTAGAATACTAATTGTTATTAACATGATAATTTTATTGCATGATGCAACATTGATATTATTGCATCATGCAATAAACAAATCCCCCAGTTTTCTTTTGAGAGCACCACTTTTAATCACTTTATCGCTTCTTAAAAAAATGTCTTGTTGTATTTAATCGTGTTCATTCAAATGAATAATCTAGGTGACTTACTAGGAGACTTATATTTCTATTCAGGTATCTAAATATTGATGAGCAGTACTCTGCTATAAAAACTGACGTTCCACATGAAGACGTTATATCTGAAACGTACACCTCGAAAAAGTAGGATCACGAAGAAACCATTCAAGAGCCCGCAGCCAATATGAAGTTCTCACAGTTACTAGTCTTTGTTTTATGAGTCTGTGGTTACGTATCGGTTGAAGTTACTCTTAAACACTGCGGGCGCCAGATATCTAATTCAGTGGCATCTCTCTGTTGAAGTACTGAGATGGTCAAGCGCGATGCTGGCTGGTTGATGCCGATGGAAGGTGCTCGAACTTGGAGGCACACGCGGTAAACACATGCTTGCCGAAGAGTTGCTTGCAGCTAACATTTGGGCCTGCTATTTCGTTAATTCTTAAATATAAACAAATTAAATCAGTTTTCATGGTGGTAGAGTCAAGTAACAGTCATTTTGGCCGTTGCATGAATGGGCCGACTCGACCGGAGAAGCACCACCCTCTCATAGAATATCGACGCCAAGTAACAGTATTTGAACTGTTGCGTTCCGTTTGGTGAGTGAGAGTGCCGGAGCCCAAACTCCTTTCCCATCCCCTCCCAAACTACTTTCCCATCCCCTTTCCTTTACAGGGTCGGCAGCGCGAGTGTGACGCCACTGGTGTTGCACACGTCCATAGGCCGCAGTAACCGCTTCCCATCAGGTGGGCCGTGTGCTAACCTTAGTGGTATAAAAAAAAGTGTTTTTTTTTTTCATTTTGTCCCTTACAATCCATATTATAATTTCAAAATGGAATGAGATTTCGTGGGATGAATACGGCCTATGTTATCATCCTCTGAATCTTCCCCCATTTCAGTTAGTGTCGGGTTTCAGTCTAACAACGAAACGGCTGTACCTCGATATTTTCCGTGCCATCTGAGCTTCACAACTCACTGGCGAAATCTAAGTTCTGTAGATAGAATAGGTTGGGGCTGCAATTCGTGCTTTGATGTCGCAATCGATGTCATCAGTCGCGTTTATGTTAGTACTTAACATGCTGTACTTCAGTACGGATCCTAGGTACTTAATCTGATCAAGTCATCGCCTATGTGCTGCGGCTGTGGGAACACCATGTTCTCGGTCTTCTCCACTTTTTGCTACAGACCGCCGTTCTCAAGAGCTTCCTTACACCTCTTAACACGTCGCACCAATCTGTCTCTGTGTGCGTCCGCCATCGTGACTTCAAGAGCACACATGAGCAACCATGAAAGTTTATTATGTGAGTTTCTGATGCTGTCTGAACACGTCTAATACCACGCAGAACAGAAACGGATTGAGGCCAGGTCATTGGTGTGCCCCGACTGTGATGGGGAAGGGTTTTGTTTTTCCAAAGGCGCGCGGCGGTTGGAACCACGGAATCGGAATCGTGGTACATGTCTCGGATTGAATTGAATTGATATCTCCACGCGTTTCTGAGAAAAGGGTACAAGGACGGGATATACAGATCATTTTTTAGGGTTCCGTAGCCAAATAGCAAAAAACGGAACCCTTATAGATTCGTCATGTCTGTCTGCCTGTCTGTCACAGCCACTTTTTTCCGAAACTATAAGAAATATGCTGTTGAAACTTGGTAAGTAAATGTATTTAGTAAACCGCGTTAAGAGTTTCACACAAAAATAAAAATAAAAAACAATAAATTTTGGGGGCTCTCCCCATACTTAGAACTGAAACTGATTTTTTTAATATCAAACCCATATGTTTCTATAGATAGGTATTCTAAAATGATATTGAGGTTTCTAATATCATTTTTTTCTAAACTGAATAGGCTACGGCTGATATGATGATGATGATGATGAACTACAAGAAAATTTATATTATGTTACTTGCTGCTATGGAACCCTTCATGGGCGAGTCCGACTCGCACTTGGCCGGTTTTTTTAGTGATGTGGAGTATTGAGATATCACCATATGTCTCTGTATGGTCTCTGTGGATGTGGGTAACTATATATTTACGGTTTTCAGATTTTTCAAATTAATTCTGCTGTAAGAACTTGCTTCTTGCCAAATTTCATGATTCTAGCTCAACTGGAAGTACCCTATAGGTTTTGATGCCCTTGTATTTGGTGAAATATGTTATATGAACGGCTGTATCTCCTTATTGTTGACCTAGAAGTTTGATTTTTTCACAGCTTCATCGTTACAGACTTGGGTATTTGGTATAAATTTCAACTTGATGCCTGTATGTGTTTCTGAGAAAAAGATCTTGACAGGTAGACGGACAACGAAGTGATGCATAAGAGTTCCGTTTTTTCTCTTTGGCAGGCAGGGATGGTGGGGCGACTAGCGCCCCTCCCCTAAACCGGGGCAAGACGGGGACACCGTGGTTCCCAAACCCGAGAGGGCCATCTCGAAACCGGAAATGGCCCAGGGTCAGTCGGGGTGCGAGGAATATGCTCTACGGTTAACCTTACACCCCGGCGTCTGTAGACCCGAGACAGCGTGCGGTTATAGTCGGTTCAAGCCCGACATAATCAGCCCCGTTGGCCGGCGGGGGGAATAAACATAAACATAAACATAAACTCACGCCTATATCCCCGAAGGGGTAGGCAGAGGTGCTAGCACCCGGGAATACGAAGGGATTTCCGCACGAAAAAGAAACCCTTAAAAATATTGATACACATAGCACATAGAGAGAAGGACAAAAGAAAATTGACGGATATTTTAAACGGAAGCCAAGTGAAGCAACCGGTGAACATATTAAAACAGTTATGGAAGCAGGCTAACAATGTCTAGTCTCCTACAAAGTCCAATATGCCTAAGAGTCCAGTGTCATATTACGTTCAGTTACAACGTCCAGTGTCAAAAGATAGGTAGGTAGCAAAAACCGAATGGAAATATGTTGTTTGCGTCTATCCTAATATGAAAGAGTCAAGTGTCATATTACGTTTAGTTGCACAATGCCCAGTGTCCTAAAACGTCCAGTGTCAAAAGATAGGTAGGTAGCAAAAACCGGGGGTGTGTGTTGGGTAACCTCCTCGAGTGTCGCTCCGATTCCGATCCCGCTGCAGTCCGGGGGGAACGGAATCGGAGCGGCCGGTACACCCTGGGCGGCGGTCAATGGCTTCCCCTTGATCGTCGGCCAATACCCAACATGGCGGGAACACATCGCTCTCCGTACTCATCTGCTTTCAGAGGAGACAGGATGAGCGATGCTGTTAGTGGTGGGATGGCCCAGGGTCAGTCGAGGTGCGAGGGATATGCTCTATGGGTAACCTTACACCCCGGCGTCTGGAGACCCGAGACGGCGTGCGGTTTTAGTCGGTGCAAGCCCGACATAACCGCCCCCGCTAGCCGGCGGGGGGGTATCCGAAGGGATTTCCGCACGATAAAAAAAAAAAAAAAAAAAGGTAGCAAAAACCGAATTGAAATATGTTGTTTGCGTCTATCCTAATATGAAAGAGTCCAGTGTCATATTTCGTTTAGTTGCACAATGCCCAGTATCCTAAAAACGTCCAGTGTCAAAAGATAGGTAGGTAGCAAAAAATCGAATGGAAATATGTTGTTTGCGTCTATCCTAATAAGAAAGAGATGAATTTATAAGTTATAATATTAAGATCATAAATGAATTTATGAAGCAATATGCAATATGACTGCTTTACCCCTTTTTAGGGTTCCGTAGCCAAATGGCAAAAAACGGAACCCTTATAGAATCGGCATGTCTGTCTGTCTGTCCGTGTCAAGCCACTTTTTTCCGGAAGTATAAGAACTATGCTGTTGAAACTTTGTAAGTAGATGTATTCTGCGAACCGCATTGAGATTTTCACACAAAAATAGAAAAAAAAACAATAATGGGGGTTCCCCATACTTAGAACTGAAATCAATTTTTTTTTTACAAACCCATACGTGTATCTATGGATAGGTCTTCAAAAAGGATATTCAGGTTTCTAATATCATTTTTTTCTAAACTGAATAGTTTGCGCGAGAGACACTTCCAAAGTGGTAAAATGTGTCCCCCTCTGCAACTTCTAAAATAAGAGAATGATAAAGCTAAAAAAAATATATGATATACATTACCACGTAAACTTCCACCGAAAATTGGTTTGAAAGAGATCTAGTGAGTAGTTTCTTTTTAATACCTCATAAATCGTAAACCAATTATATATAAAAGCAATTTACCTTTCATTCAATCAAGCCAAATATAAAAATTAAAAAAGAAAATATTATTATGTTACTTGCTGTTACGGAACCCTTCATGGGCGAGTCGGACTCGCACTTGGCCAGTTTTTATTTTTACGTGCGGAAACCCCCACGGGCTTCACCCCACCGGTGCCAGCGATGAGGTGGGTATGTCGGAATCGAACCGACTACAACCACAGGGTGTCCTTCCCAAGCGCCCATTGCCAGGCACCACGGGTACGCCCTAACAACCGCCCTCCCAAAGGACAACTTACCCCTAAGGTATACCAATATTTACCACATAATTATATACTATGTTCATCCAGACGAATAATCTAGGTGACATGCAAAGACACTAGGTTAAACGATGAATTCTGAATATTCATGAGGATTGTCCAGCTATAAAAGCGTGGGTTCCACATGAAGATGTCACATTTGAGTCGCACACCTCGGAGTAATACAATCATAAAGAAACCATTCAAGAGCCCGCAGCCAATATGAAGTTCTCACAGTTACTAGTCTTGGTTGTGTTGGTCTGTGTTTACGCATCGGCAGATGTACCCCATAGACACTGCGGGCGCCAGCTATCTAATTTAGTGGCGTCTATCTGTTGGAGTGCTGAGATGGTGAAGCGTGATGCTGGCTGGTGGATGCCAATGGAAGGAGCGCGAACGCTTGGAGGCCCACGTGGTAAACGTCAAGGCCTGGCCGAAGAGTGCTGCAACAAGCCCTGCACTAGGGAGGAACTACTCAATTACTGTTAACCTATTTATATGTTTGTGTATGTATTTCGTCGATTATAAATAAACGTTGAATAACAAATATATTCAAAAAGCAATTATTTTTAATTCAAATTCAATAGGTGACTTTATATGACATGGAACCGGCAGCAACGCTTACTAGCGGTTCGATTCGAGGCTTTGACTTTGGAGCCCGGGGTCTGTCTTTCGGCTTGTCCGAACAAATTCGCCCTTTCGTTTTGATAAACCCCCTGATATGACATTGTATTCAGGATCTGATGATAGAGAAGGAAGGAGGTCATAGCAACTCCTAAACTAAACAACATAAACCTATCGAGTTTTTTTTTTACTTTATGTTTGGGACACGTCAATTTGACTTCGCCTCGCCTGATGGTAAGCTGAAGGTAAAGTCTCTGGAATGAGGGTCACCATTACATACACGTACCATGTTAACAATGGTGGCACTCAGCTTGACGGCCTCATCAGAAGAGGATTGTCGTCGAAGCACCGCGTGACACCCAAAGGTTCCACTAGTGCTGCGACCACAATCCCCCTGCCCGGCTATGCACTTGCTGACCCCTGAATGCAATCAAACCAAAATGAGATTACTATGGAGGGTTTTTCGCAATCGTACAAGGTGGTACCCACCCGGCCGAATTTTGTGACAAATTTGTGTCATCAAATTTATACCACCAGTGTTTGGCCTCATTCGTTTTATCTTGACAAACTCTCTGATATGGTATGGTATTCAGGATCTGATGATGGATTAGGAAGGTGGCCACAGCAACTCCTAAACTGAATAAGATAAACCTATCAATTTTCGCTCATTTGTTTTGTAATGACAAACTCTTTGATGTGACATGGTATTCAGGGTCTGATCATGGAGAAGGAAGGTGGTCATAGCAACTCCTAAACTAAAAAAGATAAACCTATTGAGAGGTTCATTTGTTTTGTCTTGATACTACTAGTGCTACATGATGTCCAAGGTCTGAAGATGGAGACGGCAGGTGATCTGGATCTAAACAAGATGGACTCGTTGTGTTGAGCTCCTTAGGCTGGTCTTGGCTAGCACTCTGGTACTACATGACATTACTAAAACTAAAAAGTTGATATAATATAAAATAAAATAATTAGTAAAGAATTTTTCTTCAAAAACAAACTTTTAATATTGATTTCAAAAGTTACCCACGCGCCCGCACTCTGCACAATCGCAGTGAGCAAGATGCCGAGCCAGAGAGTGCTGCCATCGTGTGCAGCCCTGAGTCCTCGCTTGCATTACAGTGATGGCACTCAGACGTTGGCTCCTTCCTGATCTGACACAGATGGTCCCCAAAGCTCCCAACCTGCATCTGCTTGTACGAGAAGCTCCCGTGTCGCCTCTCTAGCTAGTCCTCCATGATGGGTGTCTTCTAATGTACACATTCGTAACCTTTTCCACTTTTATCTCAGCATACAGATCTCGGCTACATGGAGCCTTCTTTCATCTTTGCATTAATGGGCCAACTCTTCTATCCATACAGAACAGCAGGATGGATCACGCTCTTATAGATTTCCCCTGGGTATAGAGCTAGAGAGACCGCCGGAATAGGATTTATATGGTTTTGGTTCTCCTGTTCTTCAGGCAAACATTTGCTAGTTTTTGTTGCCACGTCTCCGATTTGCTCTGGACCTGGGTTCTATCCTCGCCAACAAGAACAATCTCGTTGGTAAATAATATAAGAATCTTAAATAATAAAACAATAAAAGCCCCTTCTAAACCTACACTTGGGTCGCAAGTCCCAAGCACTGTCCCGAGTTCCCAACTCAGCAACGCGATGGACCCGGCACCCGCACGGAGAATCCATGGATTGCTAAGAATATCGGTCTCTAATAATATACGTAGGTATCTATAATAGGTCCCTCCGGGGTAGGTAGAGACAACAGCCCGCCATCTGCTTCTGTCCTTACATACTTCACGAGCTGCCTTCACTGTCATTAAACCTTTCATGCAAGCCCGCCGGTTTCAAGTGCTTTTGACCTGTCCTTATTTCAATATCTCATTAATTTGATCAGTGTGTGTCCGGTGAGGTCGACCCCGGCTTGCCTGCCCACTTACATCTGCCTTATATACTTGGTGTGTCATTCGCTCAGTACTCATTCGTTCCAAGTGCCCAAGCCACCTTAGCATACCCTTTTCAATTCTTGTAACAACATTCTCTTTCAGGCCACACCATTCTCGTGTATTACTCCACACATACTAGGATTTTTACCAGTGTTTGCGTAATTTGGAGGATGATGAACTAATTTTACAAAATCTGAGCCGGTTGAATGAAATGACAAGTATTTGATTTCATTTATAAAAGATTAATTTGGATCTTTAGCAAATAGGTATCTTACAAACCACGAAATAAATATATAGTTCCTCTTGAGTGCAGGGCTTTTTGCAGCACTTTTCGATAATACCTTGGCATTTACTGTGTGTATACCTCCAAGAACTGGAACACGTTGTACCAGTCAGTATCGCGCTTCACCATCATAGAGAGCACCAACACAGAGCTGCCAATATGTGCGATCGGTCGCGCCCGCAGTATATTTTAGGTCTATCAGCTTCAGCTGATACGTAGCCACTGAGCAATACGACCAAAACTAGTATTTGTGAGATTTTCATAATGACATCTCGATTTTAGTCGTCTTTTGTGATACTCCTATGCCCAGGTGTTTGACTGAAAAGAGATTTTTTAGATAATATTTCAGTTTTATAGCAGGAGATTCATCATTAATATTTCAACATATGCGTTAAATTCGTAATATATCAAGGTATGTTTACTTAGCATGCATTAGGTTACCTATTTCATCGATATATTTTCAATTATTTATCATGAAGAAATAGAGAATTATATATGTAACATCGAAATTAATTCCACCCGGTTACTTAATATAATAGCGTGATGAAATTTATTAATCAAGTTTGAGTCTCTAATCAACTATCTTTTACACGTAGGTAGCTCGTGTAGTTTCCTGATTGCATATTTTACTGCTCATCAGCTTTTAGCTATACCGTGATGATTTATAGTCCGAACGTTGACCGTGTCCGAGTTCTATCGAATTTCAGAATTTCGTGATGATCTACTTGCTGCGATGGCGGCCGAAGTCCGCCGGGAACCCTGGGATTATCCTTTCTAGGCCGTACCCGACGTGTCCGGCAATGGACGCCGTGTGATTTTAGTCGACACATTACTTTGGACAAGGCTTTAAAACTCTAGCTTATATTTTGCCAAGAAGTATCCACCAGAGGAGGAGTGGCCTCATTTCGCAGTATTTAGTTTCTGAATAATTAATTCTTCAAAATAAAACTATTTTTAATGGATTCTATCGCGATTTATTTGATGTCATTTTATTATTTACATTGTACCCGGTTGCTTTTCAGCAGCCATGGTCACGGGGAGACTGAAGATAGTGGTTGTCTTATAGTTTGAAGTGTAAGTTATCTCAAAGTACCCGAACTATGCTGAATTGTTGGTGTTACTATTTACTCACTCACTGCTTACTAATGATCAATAATAGATTTGGTGATGATATATAGCGCAGTTTATGACCATAGAAGAATGTTCAAGTAAAATTTCAGCTAAATCTGTTCAGCGGTTTACAAGTGATACTCGGACATAGACAATTGAAGTAGACAAACAGACAAAAATCTAAAAAATAACATTATTGGTATCGGTATCGTTCCTAAGACACAAAACAATTTAATTTTTTAAATATTCATTGGACAGTTTTCACTTCGTTACGATTTTGTTATATGTATAGATTAGACGTCATTAGTCTTAGTTAATATTGGTTCCCAAACCCGAGGGGGCCATCTCGAAACCGGAGATGCCCCAGGGTCAGTCGGGGTGCGAGGGATATGCTCTATGGGCAACCTTACACCCCGGCGTCTGTAGACCCGAGAAGGCGTGCGGTTTTAGTCGGTTCAAGCCCGACATAACCGCCCCCGCTGGCCGGCGGGGGGGGCATCCGAAGGGATTTCCGCACGAAAAAAAAAAGGTACATATCACCTAGATTAGTCAATCGACTTAACACAGTGTGTAGGCTGGAGTTCTAAAAATAACTTTCCATATTTCGGTTTTCGAAACTTGCTACACTCCCACTTTTACAGCTAGCGACCTATATTTTCCCGAGGGGGCCATCTCGAAACCGGGGATGGCCCAGGGTCAGTCGGGGTGCGAGGGAAATGGCTTTTGGGGAAACTTTGACTCAGGCGTCTGAAAGCCCGAGACCGCGTGCGGTTTTAGTCGGTTCAAGCCTCATAACCTCCTCCGCTGACCGACAGGGGGATTTCCGCACGAAAAAAAATGTACCTATAATTTACATAACATAAACAATAATAATAATTTATAATCTTTTTTTTAATGGTGGGTGAGTTCCAATACGTAGGCGTCTCGTGTGTATCCTACATATATCTGCCAACTCACAGATGCGGGATCAAACCCGATCCCAAAGACGAGGTTGCGATGGCGGCCGAAGTCCGCCAGGAACCCTGGGATTATATTTTCTATTCCGTACCCGACGTGTCGGCAATGGACGCTTGGGAAGGACGCCGTGTGATTTTAGTCTCCACATTACTTTGGACAAGGCTTTAAAACTCTACCTAAGATTCTGCCAAGAAGTATCTACCAGAGGAGGAGTGGCCTGCATTTCAATAATTAATTCTTTGAAATAAAACTATTTTTAACGGATTCTATTACGATTTATTTGATGTCGCGGAATAGGCATAGCCGCGGTAGCCTAGTGGTATGGGTAATGGACTGCTGAGACGAGGTCTCGGGTTCGATCCCAGGTTTTACCATGACACACACCAATGACTTTTCGATGCTTTTCGAAGTTATGTGTGTATTTATCGCAGGTTTATAAGTGCCCGGTTAATGGCAATAGGCTCGCCACCTATTACATTGGGACCTAAACATAAACTGGCGAAATGTGGGTGCTAGCACCTCTGCCTACCCCTTCGGGGATATAGGCGTGAGTTTATGTTATGTTATGTTATTTTATTATTTACATTGTACCCGGTGTTCCGGTACCCAGTTGCTTTTCAGCAGCCATGGTCACGCGGAGACTGAAGATGGTGGTTGTCTTATAGTTTGAAGTGTAAGTTATCTTAAAGTACCCGAATTATGCTGAATTATTGATGTTACTATTAACTCACTCACTGCCTACATACAGCAGCACGTGTAACAGGGGACCAAGCATTACTTAAGATTTGATAAACCTCAGATACTCGCTAAAGAAAATCGATTCCTACCTAGGATGCTCCGCGAGGCTAATAAAATTTAAAAAAAAATTCCAAGCAAAATCAAAATACAACAAGACTTCATGACATTGTGAGCTGATTCTGCGTATATAGTAGACTTCCAAAAGTATAATAATTAATTAATAATTATTTAAATTATTATTTTTGAATCTATCTCATCTCTGTCTAAAAATTTAACTCTGTGAAAAAAAAAAAGAAAGTTCATGGTATCGCCATCTATAAATTCTGCTCACGGTCTCGCGCACACTTCACTCTGGCGAATCTGTAACCTTGACCGGCAACAGGTAGGAACGGTTACTCTTCAAGGCAGGAGGGAAGAAAGTCTCTGTGTAAATTACCCTGATGACCTGAGCGCGGTAGGCTGGCCATCCCACCTGGCTCAAGTAATAAAAACCATTCTATTCTTTGTAGTTTGGACGGATGTCACTTAAACACAACAAAACCCGTTTGTGTATTAGGCCGCATCAATATCAGGGCCCAAGAAACTTGGTAGAACTCTCAAAATCGGTACACCGACTGATTAAACAAGGATCTGGTGGGATTTGTGGTCGACCATCGCTCCTCATCAAGTGACAATGAAAAAACAAGTTGAATTCCTGAGACGAGCTCAGCCGAATACAAGGGATTATCGATTTTGCGTTTTTTTTTTGCGATTTTTTGCGATTTTTTTTTATCTTGCAATGGTTCACCCTAGCACGAATCTATTACCGAAAACAGCAACTTGATAGCTCATCTCCTTCATACCCAAAACCGTGACAGAAAATTGGCAACGACGACGACGTCGACGACAACTCCTTAGCAATAGGGCTTTTCTAAAGAAAATCCCTAAAAATACAACGAAATAAAAACGACGGTGGATCAGAGCATAACGGCAAACGTCGATACTACCCCCAAAACACACCAAGAAAGTTCCCATCAATATTAAGGTATAAAGATACGATAAAGATATATTATAGCAAAAATTAGTAAAGCTTGTATTTTTAGAATTCAATGAACGTGTTCATTCATACGCAAAATTTAGGCGACACGCAAGGACACTAAATATTTATATTTAGGTTTAGACGTAGGTAGTTTAGACGTAGATCTCTGAATATTGATGAGAAGTCCTGCTATAAAAGTGTAGGTACTGCGGGTAAGGGGGAATATTAGTAATTTCGGTTACTAATATTCTTATTAAAAAAAAGCGGCCAAGTGCGAGTCGGACTCGCCCATTAAGTGTTCCGTAGCAGCAAGTAACATAATAATGTTTTTTTTCTTAAATATATATTTGAGTTGATTGAATGAAAGGTAATTGCGGCGATAGCCCAGTGGCATACGTAACGGACTGCTGAGACGAGGTCTCGAGTTCGATCCCCAGTTGCCCGGGCACATGTGTGCATTAATAAATGAAAATTATCGCTCGCTTAATACGTGGGACAATCAGAAAGTTTTGCGAAAATAAAAAAAGTGTTCTATAGGTAAATATTTTTTTATTAAATCTTTTCAAAGTACTCTCCACCAGCCTCTATACAAAGTTTCATGCGATTGAACCAGTTTTCAAAACACTTTTTCCAATCCGCTGCAGATACCTCGTTTACAGCCTGCTCAAACGTTGACAGCGCATCTTCCGGCGACGAAAATTGTATCCCTTTGAGCTGATTTTTTATTTTCGGGAATAAAAAGAAGTCGCACGGTGCAAGGTCAGGGCTGTAAGGGGGGTGACCTAGGAGTTTAACCGGAGTGCTGTCCAGGAAGTCCGTCGTTTTAAGCGCGGTGTGTGCGGGCGCGTTGTCATGGTGGAGTAGTATCCCGCGGAGCCCTGTGTTTGGAAAACTTCTGCCAAGCATTTGCCTGCTTCTGAGCATCGGTGAGATTGTGCGGCACCCAGCGTGAAACTATCCTTCTCACACGAAGATGCACGTGTAGAATCTCGTGAAGGCTTCCCGATCCAATCTGAAGAATGTGCTGAATCTCTTGATATGTGACTCGTCTATTATCTTGGATTAAATTTTTCACTGCTAGCAGTTTTCTTCCGTAACAGCCGTCAAAGGGCGACCACTTCTTTCTTCATCCTCCAAAGTCAGTCGACCGCGCTTGAATTCGTTATACCAACGATACACGGTCGCCTTGGAAGGGCCTTCATCCATGAATGCCATTTGAAGTCTATCGTACGATTCGTCTGGTTTCAGGCGACACTTGAAATCGTAGAAAATCATAGCGCGAAAATGTTCCCGACGCAGATCTATTTTTCAATGAGACACAATAATTGAAATTATCTTGCAAAAAATGCAGCGAGAAATTTTGAAATTGGAACGTACTTATTTTTACTCATAAATAATCATATTTTAGAAATAGATTATAACTGACCGGTCTCTCATATATAAAAATTTTTCGCAATACTTTCTGAGTGGCCTGGTAATGTGCCCGGTAGATGGCAATAGGCTCGCCCCCTATTACATTGGGACCTCAACATAACTGGCGAATCGTGGGTATGTAATACACCTTTGCCTACGCCTTCGGGGATACAGGCGTGAAGTTATGTTATGTTATATCCCCCTGCCCGGCTATGCACTTACTGAGCCCTGAACGCAATCAAACCGAAATTGTATTACTATGGAGGGTTTTTCGCAATCGTGCACGGTGGTACCCACCCGGCCGAATGTAACTGTATCCGTTGTGTATATGTGTGTTGTATATATATATATATATTATAGACGTATGGATTTGTGATAATTATATTAACATGATACTATATTATTTATACATTTCTATTATTATAATATCTTGCTTATACAGAGAGACCGTAATCTTAGCAATCCATGGATTCTCCGTGCGGGTGCCGGGTCCATCGCGTTGCTGAGTTGGGAACTCGGGACAGTGCCTGGGACTTGCGACCCAAGTGTAGGTTTAGAAGGGGCCCCTTTTGTTGATGTACATCAACACTCACCTTCACTACCCAAGTTCCCCTCCCTGCCTAACCAAATTTGATACGAACCTACTAGTGCCGCTTTAGACATTCGTCCTAGTAATGAGCTTATTGTAGCTCTCGATAGGCCTAGATCTTTAAGTAGGTTATAGAGAGATTTTGCTGGTATACCTCTCGCTCCCACTTCCACTGCATACAAATTAACCACGTAACCGTTTTTGATTAATTCGTTTGTGAGATCATAGTATTTATTTTTCTTTATTGTGTGGTCCTTCGGTATATTTGTTTCCCACGGTACAGTAAGTTCCACAAGAACCACATGTTTTAATCTCTTAGAATATAGGAATATGTCAGGTCTAGATGACGAAACCCCAACATCCTCCGGAATTTTGTAGTGCTTTTCATACGTGTCGATTAGGAGAGTCCAATCTGGGGCAGTATCTAAGATTGAATAAGGTTTGTTCCTGGGTGTAATGGATGAACCTTCAGACACAAAGTTGATATGACGTCTGTTAGTAGTCAATCCTTTTTGGGCTCTAGCTACTGCCAGACTCATTGCTTCACGTATGATGATAAGCACCTTATCGTGGCGGCGTGAGTAATGGCCTCTATCGAGAAGCACCCTACATCCTACTAATATGTGTCTAGCCGTCCCTATTGCCTCACCACAAGTATAACATTGTTTTTCTGTGGCCTTCCCCCACCTTACCAGATTACTCTGGTCTGGGAGGGTCATCTGAAAGGCGTTAAGATAAAATTTTAACAGGGCCGGCGACCAGTCATAGATCAAGGTGCGCCACTTTAAGGCCATCGGTATGCAGAACTCTCCCATTGTCAACCATTCATTTTGGATTTCCAAATTCATCGCGTGCACTCGATATTTATCATTTTCGTCTTGTTTTAGAAAGGACTTAAGTATATCCTGGTCCCTTTCTGGCTCTCGTACTCCCAACCCCACTCTGTTTGACTGGGCCCCTATCATAAATCGTTTATGGAATAGAAGTCTAGATTCAAGCTCGGACGCGTTATTATCTTTCGGGAGTGCTATGATTGTGACATCTTGGGATTTTCCTAAGATGTGGGCTTTGGTAACTCTAAGATGTTTATAGAGCTCCGATGGTTTCTTAAGTTTCATCCCAAAATTATTTTGATCCCTAAATAGAGCAGAGGAATCAGCAGAGTGCGCTAGTCCAAGCCACGATTTTAGCGATTTTATGACAGTTGCATCTATTTTCGCCAGTAAGGTTTTACCGAATTCATACACCAGAAAAGGCCAAGTCAGACGTGATGTTAAGTAGTTGTCATATATCCAAGCTTTTTTGATATTGTTTAGTGGTATCTGATCTATCTTATTTAGGTCATTTATAAACGTATCGACAACTTCATCTAAGGATGGTGTGCGTCCTTTATAGTCTATCTTTCTCCCAAGAAATTTAAATGGCACCGATTCAGCGACTATGGAAACTGGTTTACCCCCAATGAAGAGTCCCGGGTCGTAAGAGGTAAATTTGGTGTCCCGTCTACCCAGACATAGACAGTGACACTTACTGGGCTTCGTCCTCAGTCCATTTGTCCACGAACAGAACTCATCGACTTCCTTTAATAGTTCCTGACATGTTATCTGTAAAGACTAGTAATTCTTTTCAGTTTTATTTGAACTCTTATTAATGCTTTAATTATTATTTATAAACAAAAAATATCCATACACGGAAGGGAGCCGTGGGTGCCATCAAGTTTTATTGTAAAACACATTAAATTCTGTATGTAGTCAGTTAATCTCAGTGGAATTTTCCCCCGAAAAGGTGTAACAGATGCCTCAATGTGATAATTGCGAGGGTTGAAGGCTCCGAGCAGCTCAACCACGAGGAGCATTCACACTCTGCTGCACATCTGTGACACCCTTAATTTCCCTTTTACAGGAAATTCACTGCGTAAAATTGGGTTGGGCTGTGAGATTTTAGTTGGTTGAACTATTTGAACATTCTAAATTTTATTTTGAATAGTGATGAATGACTGTTTGTGAATAGTAAAAAGTATGTTTATACGTATTCTAGAACCCATAATAAAGGCTCGTTAAGCTTTACTTACTTTATGTCTAGATAATGCAGTGTAGAATGTATTAGAATATCTTTATATATAAAAAGCCGCCAAGTGCGAGTCGGACTCGCCCATTAAGGGTTCCGTAGCAGCAAGTAACACGATAATGTTTCTTTTTTAATTTTTAATTTTTGAGTTGATTGAATGAAATTTAAATTGCGGTTTACGGTTTATGACGTATTAAAAATGAACTGCTTACTAGATCTCGCTCAAACCAACTTTCGTTGGCAGTTTACATGGTAATGTACATCATATATTTTTTTTAGCTTTACCATTCTCTTATTTTAGAAGTTACAGGGGGGGGGACATATTTTACCACTTTGGAACTGTCTCTCGCGCAAACTATACAGTTTAGAAAAAAATTATATTAGAAACCTCAATATCATTTTTGAAGACCTATCCATAGACGCCACACGTATGGGTATGATGGAAAATAAATTTTGAGTTTCAGTTCTAACTATGGGGACCCCCAAAATTAATGCCGTTTTTTCTATTTTTGTATGAAAATCTTAATGCGGTTCACAGAATACGTGTACATCTATTTACCAAGTTTCAACAGCATAGTTCTTATAGTTTCGGAAAAAAGTGGCTGTGACATACGGACGGACAGACAGACAGACATGACGAATCTATAAGGGTTCCGTTTCTTACCATTTGGCAACGGAACCCTAAAAAGTATGTTTATCCGTATTCAAGAACCCATAATAAAGGTTAGTTAAGCTATGCTTACTTTATGTGTGTAGAATGTCCTAGAATATATTTATATATAAAAATGAATCCCTATTTTGTTGGAAATATGGAAAATTTTGTTAGGAGAACACCTTTCTTGACATTTGGGAGATCGACATGAGATCGAGACTAGGTTGAGACTGAATTTTCAACATCTGAGGAGCTCTTTCAACTGATCCCACCTACTCCATTTCGATCCAGAACAACACGTGCTGGACTGCGATGCCATCCGCACACGGTGGAAACCATACAGTCCCGAACTCAGCGGTTCGGTGCTTCCTTTCTTTGTCGCACGATAAGCTGGAATGCTCTGCCCGCACACGTGTTTCCTTCTTCTTACAATCCCGGGTTCTTCAAGCGGGGCGTGAAAAAGCATCTTTTGAGGCCGTCAAGGTAGGGGCTACCATTTTTGGATCGTCAGCATCTGGGATGGTGGCCCATATCTTCTGGACTTCACCCTAGCTTCTCACCATCCAGCGGGGTGCAGTCAATTGACGGAACAAATATAAAAAAAAAAAAAAATATATTCCGATAATCGGCCCTCAGATCCTTCAACCAAAATAAAAGTCTGTATGAAGCTCTCGGGTTATGCCCCAACTTTTCACCGTGATAACACTAAACTTTACCAGGATATAACTTGCGAATATTTTCATTAAATATTCACTAATTTGCTCAGAAACTGATTGAAAGTCATAACTTTGCGGTAAGTTATAAAAAATGTAAGCAAGCCACGGCCGGGAAACTAGTTAACGTTGTTAGCTATATAGGATAGCACAGGGACTGTATATATGTCACAGTATCCGTCACGTCACGCCGCGGCGGCGATAGCCCAATGGCGTACGTATCGGACTGCTGAGACGAGGTCTCGAGTTCGATCCCCGGTCGCCCCGGGCACACACCTCTGACTTTTCATGGTTATGTGTGCATTAATAGATGTTATTTATCGCTCGCTTAATAATGTGCCCGATAGATGGTAATAGGCTCGCCCCCTATTATGTTGGGACCTTAACATAACGGGCGAATCGTGGGTGTGAAACATACCTCTGCCTACCCCTTCGGGGATACAGGCGTGAAGTTATGTTATGTTATATTATGTTATCCGCCACGTTGTTCGTTTTAACCGACTTCAATAAGGATTTAAATTCACTAAATCTCACATCCCAACCCAATTTTATGCAGTGAATTTAAGTTCTATGTTCGTCTGTATCTATTTTTTTGTATGGTCATCGGTATTTTTCGTTGTTTATGGTACCGATTTTGAATTTTTCTGTTTCATTAAAAAAAATTTGTCACATAAATCCTTCTCAATGAAAAAAAAATCGATTATACCAACTGTCGTGGATTATTAATCAGTTGTTTGTACATTGGAGACACCTAAAAAAACTTCTTTTAAGTTAAATGAACGATTCTGAACACAAAAAAAAAATTGGGAAACTTATTTGTGTGTCTGTTTGTTCGCGATGGATGCAAAAACTACTGAACGGATTTTGAAGCGGTTTTTTTTTTGCTGTTAGAAAGGTCTTGGTCAGACTAAAAATCTGCCGTATGTTACATTAAAATTGGTTAAGCAGAACCGGAGATATGACCAAAAACGATAAACCGCGGGCATCAGCTAGTATTAAAAAAATCGCGATAGAATCTGTTAAAAATAGTTTAATTTCAATCTGTGGGCACACAGTTTAAACATTGTGTATTTTTTTTTACTAGACTCATTTCATTTTGATTGTTTTTAATAAGAAATATTTTTGTTATCAGAATCATTCATTTAACATACAACCGATGTATTTTATTTTTTTTCAATGTACAGACACAACTAATTTACAATATTATAATAAGTAATAGAGATAAGTGTAACACTGAATACAAGAAAAACAGAAAAATGGTAGTATTTGCAGCAAGCATTACAATACATAAAAAACCGGCCAAGTGCGACTCGGACGCGCCAATGAAGGGTTCCGTAGTAGCAAGTAACATAATAAAGTTTGTTTTTAATTTTTATATTTGAGTTGATTGAATGAAAGGTAAATTGCGGTTTACGATTTATGACGTTTTATAAAAAACTACTTACTACATCTCATTCAAACCAATTTTCGGTGGAAGTTTACATGGTAATGTACATCATATATTTTCTTTAGTTTTATCATTCTCTTATTTTAGAAGTTACAGGGGGGGGGGTTACTTTGAAAGTGTCTCTCTTGTAAACTATTTAGTTTCGAAAAAAATGATATTAGAAACCTCAATATCATTTTTGAAGACCTATCCATAGATACCACACACGAATGGGTTTGATGAAAAAAAAAAGTGAGTTTCAGTTCAAGTATGGGGAACCCTCAAAAAAGTGGCTGTGACATACGGACGGACAGACATGACGAATCTATAAGGGTTCCGTTTTTTGCCATTTGGCAACGGAACCCTAAAAATGATCACATTTTTACAAATACCGAACCTTAAATTAACCCAGCTGTCGATCACCAAATTAAATTCGTTCAAGCAGAAACCCGACGTCACCAATAACTAAGTACCATAACAATACTTTCAATGAATCCACACAAAGCGATCTGGAGCGTTTTAGATTGCTAAAACATAATAAAGATTGTGAATCGACAATCATTCACAATAAGAAGAATTTCCAATAAGACATTATACTCTCAGAGGCACTGAGGCAAAATGAAATGACCTCATTCTGGAATAAACTTTTGCTGTTTGGAATGTTTAAAAAGTAGAACAGTGCGTAATAATTGATACATAATGCATCCTACTTCTCACTTGCCATTAATATTATAAAAACTGACCCGGCAAACTTCGTTCTACCTTAGAATCAAGTTATGGTACCTTATCAGCTGAATTTATTTTGTGAATGTTTATTCGGTATTAAAAACACAAGCCACCCCCGCTAACCGGCGGGGTATCCGAAGGGATTACAGCACGAAAAAAAAATAAAAAAAAATAAAAGGTATTGGGTGGTTCAAGTCCGACATAACCACCCCCACTGCCCAGTGGGGGGTAACCATGGCAATTTTCGAGAAAAAAAACCACAAAAAGGCACAGTTTAAGTGGAGACAAATCTAAAAAAAGGTCTTGAAAATCGGTCGGTCCACCCGTTCTTGAGTCGTCACCCGGTCATCACTAACTCGACTTTGTTTTATACATAGATGTGTGGATATGTGGATGTGTGGATATGTGGATGTGTGGATATGTGGATGTGTGGATATGTGGATGTGTGGATATGTGGATATGTGGATGTGTGGATATGTGGATGTGTGGATATGTGGATGTGTGGATATGTGGATGTGTGGATATGTGTATGTGTGGATATGTGGATGTGTGGATATGTGGATGTGTGGATGTGTGGATGTGTGGCTGTGTGGAAATGTGGATGTGTGGATGTGTGGATATGTGGATATGTGGATGTGTGGATGTTTGTTACTCTTTCACGCAAAAAGGGCTGAACGGATCTGGATAAAATTTGGCACAGGCATAGATTATATTCCGGAATAAAACTTAGGCTACTTTTTATCTCGGGAAAACGTTCCCATGGGAAGCGGAAACAGGAACAGAATTCCACGAGGGCGGAGCCGTGGGCAACATCTAGTTCTAAATAAAGATAATAAGTTCGATAACCTGTGTATAACTCATATTAGTATATGAGTAGCAGTCACTCCCGTAAAAACCATTCAGTAGTTACGAGGAAGGATGAACATACGGGCGGTCAGACGGTAGTAGCACTCGTAAAAGCCAAGATAATCCAAATTATAGAAAGGAGAAGTAAAAGAGGACCCCATGATCCAAAGTGCAAGCTCGGTACTGACACCTGGTGATGATTAGCAAGATCACAATTGCTCAGCCAAATTTTACTGATTTGATGGTTTTTCCAATACTATCAGTCCCTATATCCACCAAGGGACTGTTAGTAATTATTCTCCAGAACAAAATACTCATAGTATGAACATATGTTTGTATAATCCGGTGGAGAACTTATTTAAAGGCATGGAATATGTAATGAGAACAAATTGAACGAACAGAGGAATAGTTATGGTATAAAATTTCAGGTGCAAAATATGTTACATATTTTTCAGCAACAATTGGGGGAATTTCGTGTATACAAACGAGATTTTTTGGTTCTTTCCGTTTTGAGCTATCATTTTCAACCCACGAGCTTTTTATACCATTTTAAATATTTAACAATATTTTTAAGTTCGAATTTCGACCTACAATTTAGTTTTTTTTATACCACTCAGGTGGCAGACAAGCTCACAGTCCACCTATTGGGAAGCGGTTACCGCGGCCTAGGGACGTGTGCAACACTCGCGCTGCCGATCCTATGATTATGAATTTCATAGTCTTTTCTATACTTAATACAGTCTGGTTTCTACCCATTGGCAATAATTATAGTTTCTGTAGTGGGTACTTAAGTATTATCTGTTTATACAGACAAATATTCTAACTCGTGGTTTGAGTCGATTAACTCCAAATAATCGCTTATCTTGCCTACGGCGCGGTGGAATATGGTGGTGTTTAATATGGAAAAGAAGCTAGCTGGTTGAAACTGCGGGTTTAAAACGGAAAACACCGCATATACGCGGTTTTTATAACCTTTTTTATACAAGTTGATTGTTTTTTTAATTGAAAAATAACGTTATTCCGAATAAATCAAATGTCAGTAATTGTATTTATTTTTCGCAGTAGAATTTCATTTCAACAATATTAATCCTGTTCGACAATGTCGAACGTATTGAAAACGGTATAATATTGTCGATCTATAGGCAAGGTTACTTTAGTATAATGTATTTCGGCTGGACACGCAGCAGCGACAACGACAGTTGTGGATATGAAAATCATTGACCTGTAAAGAGTTTGTTCTGTCGTTTGAGACCTTTTCTCTATGAGAAGTTGATGTCGCTTAAACTCTTTTGCTGCGTTGGTATTATGTTTTGTTGACTTGGTAGTGCAGCAGTAGTGTAAAGTTCGCACTCGTGAAGCGAAACTTCTATAGAATAAAATTTATAAATTGAATATTTGAAAAGGTCAAAACTGAGTGAAACTTTTTGCTGGCCGACGTTAGGGACCTAAATTTCAAGGGCAGTGGCATATAGCATAATATAAAATAGCTTTAATATTTTAATATTACCCGAATTAACACTTTTTAATTTTAATATTTTTTTACAATGATATAGCATACCTAGTAAACATAGCATCATTTTTGATGGTGTCCGAATTGTCAGTAAAAAAGAATATTAAAATTAAAAAGTGTGAATTCGAACCAGTGGCTTTAGAAACTTGTGTCCCTAACGTCGGCTAGCCAAACTTTTTTATAAAAAATGTCCTTCTAAATTGTGCACTGAGTGTAGTCATGCTAGACCCCAAGTGAACGTCCCGTGACTGCGGCTTGTGGAACCTGGTCGAATACTCGTAGTTTGTTAAATAAGATTACCAATGTATTAAATTCAATTGAATTTTATGATATTTATAAACTGAAATAAAACTATTTTTAACGGATTCGATTGCGATTTATTTAATATTATTTTATTATTTACATTAAACCTCACATTTTGGTTGCTTTTCAGCAGCCATGGTCACGGGGACACTGAAGATGGTGATTGATTTTAGTTTGAAGTGTAAGTTATCCCAAAGTACCCGAATTATACTGAATTGTTGGTGTTACTATATATTTACCCAGAATGAGCTCACATAGGCATGAAGTCTGTTTTTATTTTGATTTCATATTTGATTTTATAGGACAACCATCCGGTTCGTAGTTATGTGTGTATTAAAAATGTTAATTATCGCTTGCTTAGTAATGTGCCCGGTAGATGGCAATAGGCTCGCTCCCTATTACGTTGGGACCTAAAACATAACTGGCGAATCGTGGGTGTGTAATACACCTCTGCGTACCCCTTCGGGGATACACGCGTGAAGTTATGTTTTTATGTTAATACTAGCTGACCCGGCGAACTTTGTTCCGCCTTAGGTGCAATAAATGAGCAGACTTTAGACTTTATCAAGGTCAATATTTTATTTGGATAAATAATGTAAATTAAAAAAGGAAGTATTTTTATGATTTTTTATTGGCCATGTATTTTAGTGCATGGGTTCCACTCTTTAGTGAAGCACCTTGTGATACACAATGTTTTTCGTTTTATTATCAGATGCAAGAACAAATAACGCAGATGGTCTTCCGACCCGTGAACATGCCACATATAATTGACCATGGGAAAAACATGGATTTTCTAGAACCAGACCACAAACTTTTAAGGATTGGCCTTGGTATTTGTTGATGGTCATAGCGAATGCAAGACGGATCGGAAATTGAAGTCGTTTAAACTCAAACGGCATGTCGGTTGGGATCATCGGGATCCTTGGAATGAGAACTTCCTCACCTTCGAATTTTCCTTTGAGTATCGTCGCGTAAATCACATTGTTCATCAATTTCCTTACCACCAAACGCGTTCCGTTGCACAGTTTTAGTTGGTTTATGTTTGGAAGCATTATTACTACGGAGCCAACCTTTAATCGTAAATTGTGCGGTGGTAAGCCCGGTTCATCCAAGGAGTTTAAAAATTCAATTGGATAGTTGGTGGGTTCATCTTCATTTGTTACACAGTCAATTGATTTGAAAGAATGCAGTGTACCAATGATCTCATTCTGAATTATGAAGTTTAAGTCATTTACATCTTTATTCTTAGCCGCCAAAATTGCTCGCTCACTCAACCATTCTTTTTTTTTGTGGTTAGTAATGATGTTTGGGAATACTTTGTTGATGAGTTCGTCTTTTGTTGAGACAAAGTTACAGAAATTCTGAGGAAATGAAATCAATCCGCTCGATTCGTCTTCAGGTACTTGACCATTGGGGTGCGACTGGTTGGATCACCTCCAAGTTTGGTGCACCCTGGGCAACGTGGGCGATGACGCATCATTGATTGCTCCTCTGGAGTAGCTGGCGTCAACGTCAACGGCCAAGAGTCTGACCAACCGGCCCTTTTCAGGGCCAGCTGACCCCATTGCACGAGGGGGTCGGGGTATGGCGAGCCTGCAAGGCCCGCGGGGGGGAGTGGTCGCTCCAGGTACCCCTCTGCTGTTATCAGAGGGGACACTGCGAATGGCCCAGGGTCAGTTGGAGTGCGAGGGATATGCTCTATGGGTAACCTTACACCCCGGCGTCTGTAGACCTGAGACGGCGTGCAGTTTTAATCGGTTCAAGCCCGACATAACCGCCCCCGCTGGTCGGTGGTGGGGTATCCGAAGGGATTTCCGCACAACAAAAAAAAAAAAAGGTACTTGACCATTACCGATAGTCAGTAATTGCGCAGAGAAATCTTCAACAGATGTATCGTTCAGCAATGCAACTCTCATGTTTGTTGTCAGCTGAAGTTTCTTCACATAGCGCCATAGATTCGATGATTTGAGGCAAGCGTTTATTTCGTCTGCAGCAGTTGATCTTGGAATTACTGGTAAAAAAGTTCGACAAAAAATTCCTGACAGTAAAATCATTGCGCCTCCAAAACATCTCGAGTTATTGCGTAGATCTTTCAATGTTCGATGAAGTGCTTCCAATGCACGTTTATGCGCCATTGTGCATTCGTCCCAGATGATGATTTTCGATGCTGATAAAACTTTGGCCATTGCGGAATGTTTTGCAATATACAGGTTGGTTCTTCAATAGTTTGAAGATTTAACGGTTTAACTCAATTTTAATGCTGAATGAGCCGTACGGCATCCTTCTAACAATGTGGCTGTTGCGACGTACAAAGGGAGTCCGCGATATATGCATGAATATGCGCAAGATGCAATGACATATGTACGTCATTATGGTCATCCAGATCTTTTTATTACTTTTACCTGTAATCCAAAATGGATAGAAATTGTTCAATTGCTGCTTCCCGGACAATGTTCACGTTTCATGTCTTTTTTTTTATCTTTATAAAAAGTATCCTATGTCCTTCTCCTGGTTCTAAGCTACCTCCCCACCAATTTTCAGCCAAATCAGTTCCGCCGTTCTTGAGTTATAAATAGTATAACTAACACGACTTTCTTTTATATACATAGATTAATCATAATCATAAAATTCAATTGAATTAATACATGGTTAATCTATATTTTAGAGACTACGAGTATTCGACCAGTTTCCACAAGCCATAGTCACTGGCTCACTTGATAGTTATTCGAGTAAACATCAGATATTTATAAAATTATTATATAACAAATTACATTAGTAAAATGTTATTAATTGAAATTGTCAGAAATCATTGTTGATAAAGAGTAAAATCTGCGATAGATCTATAAAGAACAATCACATGACGAAGTATAAGCTTTAATAAGGTCCCTTTAGCAAATACCGCTTGTCTTCAGACCCTTATAGGGTATTAGTTAGAACAAGGAGGGCGACATGCGAATTTACAAGCAATTTCGAGGGAACGGACGTGACAATAGTGATTATGTTCCGGGGCTAAATTGAAATTTGCGTTGCAGCTATCAGTGTGATTATAGAGATTAGAACAATATCTCATTCGTTAAAAGCTTGTGTGCTATGGTTTAACAGACAGCGGTGATAAAAGGGGGTTTATTTGTTTTCACTGTATGATGATGCATGTCCGTACCTTTTTTTTTACTTTTCGTGCGGAAATCCCTTCGGATACCCCCCCTTTTTTTTACGGGCTTGAACCGACTAAAACCGCACGCCGTCTCGGGTCTGCAGACGCCGGGGTGTAAGGTTGCCCATAGAGCATAACCCTCGCACCCTGACTGACCCTGGGCCATCTCCGATTTCGAGATGGCCTCCTCGGGTTTGGGAACCACGGTGTCCCCGTCTTGCCCCGGTTTGGGGGAGGGGCGCTAGTCGCCCCACAGCAGCAGAAGCAGGCCGGGACGGCCTGCTTCTGCTGGGGTGACAGGCGGCCTCACCTGTCACCCCCAGGCCTGCGCTCATGGAGGACGGAGGTCGCCTGCGACGCGCGGCGAGCAAGTTGCGGACTCGGCGGGCCGGGAGAGTTCTAAATCTCTCCCGGGCGCGCTCCGCCACCTCCTTCGCGAGCATTACATGCTCGCTGAAGGAGGTGGTGGCGGCCCACGCGCTCGCGCTGTGCACCATTGCCGCAATCATGGTGCCGAGCGAGAGGACTCCCACCCCGATGGCTGCCACGAGGTCACGCCTCGGCGCCTCCCACGCCGGGCATTCCGCCAGCGTGTGCAGCCCTGAGTCCTCGCTCGCTTCGCAGTGATGACACTCAGGCGTTGGCTCCTTCCTGATCCGATGCAGGTGGTCCCCGAAGCACCCCTTCCCGGAGATCACCTGCGTCAGTCGGTACGAGAGGCTTCCGTGTCGCCTCTCTAGCCAATCCTCCATGATGGGCCTTACCGCCGCTATTGCGTGCCCTGATGCATGTCCGTACCTATCTTCCTTCGTACGGCTTTTTATTTGAGTTGATTGTATGAAAGGTAAATTGCGGTTTACGATTTAAGAGGTATTAAAAACAACTACTTACTAGATCTCGTTCAAATCATTTTTCGGTGGAAGTTTACATGGTATTGTATATCATATATTTTTTTTAGCTTTATCATTCTTTTATTTTAGAAGTGGCAGGGGGGGGGGGTATACATTTTACCACTTTGGAAGTGTCCTTCGCGCAAACTATTAAGTTTAGATAAAAATTATATTAGAAACCTCAATATCATTTATATAAACCTATCCATAGATACCACACGTATGGGTTTCTGTTCTAAGTATGGGGAACCCCCAAAATTTATTGTTTTTTTTTCTATTGTTGTGTAAAATCTTAATGCGGTTCACAGAATACATCTACTTACCAAGTTTCATCAGCATAGTTCTTATAGTTTTGCAAAAAAATGTCTGTGACATACGGACGGACAGACAGACAAACATGACGAATCCAAAAGGGTTCTGTTTTTTTGCCATTTGGCAACGGAACCCTAAAAATGGTGGTGAGGCAAAATGTTTTGACAACACAAATACTTGGTATTAGGGAAATGCTTCCGAAAACGAAGGAAGGCAATGGTAAGGAAGTTAAAAAGAGGTGTTTTTTTTTCGATCGGATTTTATGTTTATTTTTTTTTTCTTTTTTATTAGCTTAATTCACACTCTGCCGTGTTAGCACAGCTTAATGAAACGATAATTTAATGAAAAAAGTTTCATTTTGCTGTACTAACACGATGTAGCTCGAATAACGCTTATATATATTTTTTTAATATTAAAAAAAAAACCGATCGAAAGAAAAAACGCTCAACATTTTTTATTTCTTTTGTACTATCGATAGATAGATAGATAACTCTTAATGTACCCCAAAAAAAACTTTAGTACATACATATTACTTACCATAAGTAGTACGCAAACAGTTTAATGTACAATGGGCAGCCTTATCGCTAAACGCGATTTCTTTCAGGCAACCAGGATGGATCGGGGCCTGAGGACGGCAGTTGACCGACTCGCCGTCCTTACAGAAGCAGGCCGTGGCGGAGGCGTGTCCTGTGGCCCTACACACGCCTGCCAACTCACCGAAGCGGGATAAAACTCGACCCCACCAGGCGAGGCCGCGGTGGCGGCCAAAGTCCGCCGGCAACCCTGGGGTTATCCTTTCGAGGGCTTACCCGGGGTGCCCGGCAACGGACACTTGGGGAGGACACCGTGCGGTTTAGTCGATACACGACATAACCACCCCCGCTAGCCGGCGGGGGGGTATCCGAAGGGATTTCCGCACGTAAAAAAAAAACCTTAGGATGGACAGAATCGCCTGTCTTCGTTTTCGAGACCATTCCCTTGACACCCGGTGTATCGGTTTGAGTATCAAATGTAAGATATCTAAAAGATAAATAAACATGTATACGCAATAGGTAGCTAAAAAAATAACAACAGAAATAATTTTTCTAATTATGCGTGTATTTCTAAATTGTTCTAGAAATACTGGTGGTAGAAATTTGATGACACAAATTTGTCACAAAATTCGGCCGAGTGGGTACCACCGTGCACGATTGCGAAAAACCCTCCATAGTAATCCAATTTCGGTTTGATTGCGTTCAGGGGTCAGCAAGTGCATAGCCGGGCAGGGGGATTGTGGTCGCAGCACTAGTGGGACCGGTGGGTGTCACGCGATGCTACGACGACAATCCTCTTCTGATGAGGCCGTCAAGCTGAATGCCACCATTGTTAACATGGTACGTGTATGTAATGGTGACCATCTTTCCTGAGCCTTACCTTCAGCTTACCATCGGGCGAGGTGAAATCGAATTGACGTGTCCTAAATTTAAAAAAAAACCGACATTGCCAATTAAAAACAAAAAGGGGACTTCAGGCTCCAGTGTGCAAACTTTGGGATGCAACTGGAAAATTGCTATGTAAATAATGATGGCACTGAACGGGGTCAAAGGCCCACGTCACGCAGTTTAAATGTATCAAGATCGCGTTAATGTCCGTAAACGTAATTGACGACCTCTGTGGCGTAGCGGTAGAGCATTCGACTGCTAAGTCAGAGATCGCGGGTTCGATTCTCGCTCATTGCAAATATGTATATTTGCATTAGTCTGGCTGTTTCTATGTATAATATGTATTCGTTTACAAAAAAAGTATCTAAGTATGTTTATCCGCTTTCTATAACCCATATCACAAGCTCTGCTTAGTTTGAGTCTAGATGGCGCTGTGTAATATGTACTCGAATATTTTATTTTTATTTTATAATTATTGTGAAATTGCGGGTCTGAATGAAGCCCCCAAGCTCTATGGTCCAGCTAACTAAGCATTCAATGCTTAGTTAGCTGGACCATAGGGCCTGGGATACCATAGCTTCTGTTTTTCCCTCAATTTCCCAATTGGACGGTCGTCAGGTACGGATCGAGCCAGACTATTAGAAGTACCTAGACCAGAGTCTTGACACTGGCTTCATGCGTGTCTACCAATATTGGTACCCCACTACTCTCCGCATAGCGGTTAGTCTCCGTTTGGGTGTGGAGGTGTGTACTGATCACTGCTGCGTTTCATGTGGAGTCAGTGCGGACCCCCTCGGAAATTACGGAATTGTCTGCTCTTTTGGTGCGAGCTGTCACTCCCACTACGCTGCACTGAATGACATTGTAACGTTGTGGATTCATTACAAATCAAATTAAAATTATATCCATAAATTAATCGATAATTTAGTATGTTTCGATACTTATTACTAATTATCTATGGTTGTGCGAGCGAGATTGGACAACACTAGCCCAGTTATCAACTGACGACTCTTAAATCGTTCCTTTCCTTGGTAACCTTCGCCGAGGAAGGTCACTTTGACCCCGTGGCCAACTGCTGTCGGCTCCGGGTAAGTTTTGAGATCAACATTTCCTACTTCTTTCTACAGGTGAAGACTTTCCAGCGGTGCAGCTTATTGCCTGCTAAAATGCATGGCTTAATATATTTTATTTTATACTGTGTGCTATTTCAGCCTACCTATTTAGTGCCCTACGATGAGAGGTCGCGGCACCAGCTTGTGCTACCTATTTATATACTTTTTGTTATAGCTTCTAGCTACGCTGTATTGCCGCTGGGAGATTCTCTTTACCTGCTATTTTAGTGGGCCACTTGGACGTAATTACCTAGTGACAATCTGACCCGCACTTTTCTATTTCCAGAGTCTTCGCACCGGGCTTCGCACCATCATGGCGGTAGCGAGGCACATCAGCGGAGACCCTGGCACGCCGGCAACATCTAGCCCCGTGTCCACTAGCTAAGTGCATACTACCATCTTTGCACAACGGACCGAACAACGCCACGGCACAATATTTATTACGAATCCATTCCCTGAGGTTCATTTACTCAAATACCTAATATAAATTTATGTAACGTTCTATATCACCGATTATAATGTCATTATTATCTCTGCTCGCCCTAGCCAGTAGTAAGTTTCAAATACATTAATTATTTAATTAAATCTTACAGTGCATAAGTACGCCTTAAAATTTGTGTAAACTCATTAAAAAACCCCATAAAACATTAACCGTTACAACATTATAGGATGGGTCCTTACAAGTGTCAATGTACCCGCGGCTTTATAGCCGGGATGACTCTGATATCATGGTGGGCCGTACTTTGGTATGGGATGCCACATGCGCCGATACACTGGTGGCATCCTACCACCCGCTTGCCAGTAAACCAGCTAATACAGCAGTGGATGCCGGCGAGCGTGTGAAAATTGCCAAATACATTTGTCTCGGCGCCCAAAACAAATTTGTCGCGTTTGGCGTCAAGACTCTTGGTCTTGCACTCAGCAAGCATATGAAGGTGATCTAGTTAACTGTTGATCCTCGTGCAGGCAGATTTCACGCGCAAAGGCGCAAAATTTCAATTCAGCGCGGGAATGCTGCCTGCATCCTGGGCACCCACCAAGGGGATTCAGTTTTTTAAACCTTTTTTAATCATTTGACTTGACTAAATAAATGAATTTATGTATAAATAATAATAGTAGGTATGCGTAATATATTTTGCAAAAGCACTATCATAAACTTGGCTGCCTCCAAAATTAACGGAATAGATTTAGTTTTAGTTGAACAGCTTAACTACGATGTTATCGCGTCACCGCCCCTTATCTAAAGTAAGGGTTAAACGGTGACAGGTTGTCTGACCCGAGTGCCGTCTTATTGGACCTCTTGTTATTTAGTTGAAAGTCACTGGAGACATGCGTCCTATTCATTGAAATTATAGGTAGAAGGGACAAGTTTGATGTGACGAGAATGGACAGAATAAGAATTGAGTACGTTAGAGAAGGTTGGAAAAAGTTCAGAAAAGAGTGGCTTTCATGGTATGGACATAGTAGGAGAAAAGATGAGGGTGATGTTGTTCCAACCGGGACGCTGGTGACCGGGCGGATGATCTATCCTTCATGTATGGGCTATTTCACCCATGGGTAATGTTGTTAGAAAGGTAAAAAATATACATTTAGAAGGCTTCAGGACCACAGGATGGCCCAAGAAAAGTAGAGTGAATTATGTGTAAGTGTACATTGGAAAGAAAAAATTAAATGGGGAGATGATGTCTGACAGACAGAATGGATGATAGTAATATATTTATATTGTATCGTCGCCAAATAATTGGGATAGCAAAAATTTAATATAATGAAACTTTGCCAAAAAGGGATTTATAAAATTCAGGACTATTTAAATGACAAATCAACTGGGAAATGAACTGTTTTGTCTGAGTTCCTTGCCGGAGTTTTCTCAGGGCTGCGGCCGCGTAATCAATGGTTAGTTAAATAATCCTTTTTATTTCTCTTAATCGTTCTTTTACATGTGGAAACCCCCACGGGCTTCGCATTATAGGTGCCAACGATGGGATGGGCGTGTCGGAATCGGACCGACTAAAACCACAAGGAGTCCTCCCCAAGTGTCCATTGCCAGTTAAATAACCCTAAGTTAGACTAGTACCTACTTTTTTACTATTTTTGAGTGTGGTTAATATAGTTTATACTGGTGGTAGAAATTTGATGACACAAATTTGTCACAAAATTCGGCCGGGTAGGTACCACCGTGCACGATTGCGAAAAACCCTCCATAGTAATCCAATTTCGGTTTGATTGCGTTCAGGGGTCAGCAAGTGCATAGCCGGGCAGGAGGATTGTGGTCGCAGCACTAGTGGGACCGGTGGGTGTCACGCGGTGCTGCGACGCCAATCCTCTTCTGATGAGGCACTCAGCTTGACGCTGAGTGCCACCATTGTTAGCATGGTACTTGTATGTAATGGTGACCCTCTTTCCTGAGACTTTACCTTCAGCTTACCATCAGGCGAGGTGAAGTCAAATTGACGTGTCCAAAATATAAAAAAAATAAAATATAAAAAAATACAGAATAATTTTTTACTTTGACAAGGGCAGGCAGATGATGATAGGTAAAAAGAAAGAAAGTAAACGAATAGAAAATATGTATTCAATGAAATTTTTAAGCAACTAGTATGCAAACTTTTCCTATAGTTTAGATCGGAAAGGAGAACATCTAGGACGGGACTTGGAACCGCGATCAGTCCATTACAGGAGGATCTGAGCTATCTAGACACATCCCAGATATTCGAAACTCTCCGATATATTATATACGTCTCGGAGCGACGTTGGAGCCATCTACCGTAATTCTTGCGAACTACGGAAACAATAAATGATGTTACAATCATTTATAAACATTGTTTTTTTTTGTCTATAGAAAATATGTAAATAGTATTGTATTCCTGCGATAAGAAAGTTCTACAGACCAACCTCAGAGATTTTTTTTGCATCCTTTCATCTCGGAGCTCGGGTTAAACTGTCTCCTCCTTTTGATTTGGCTTATCTTGGCGTTTATGGGATTGACTTCCATCTGACCTTCCAATCCTAAGAAGAAAGCTTGCACCAAAGCCAGCAATGTACCGGTTGCAGGTTTAGTTGGCTTGGGTCCCGAAGATATTGTTGGGCCCCATACACCAATGGATGCTGTACTATCAATTGGACTTTTCTCGATTTCAAATTTGATCTATAAAATTTAAGAGTATATTTTTTAGGGTTCCGTACGAAGGTAAGAAAAGGAACCCATATAGGATCACTCTCTTGTCCGTCTGTCTGTCTGTCCGTGTGTCTCCACTGATATTCTCAACTTTCTAACAAGTTGAAATTAAAACCAGATACTGAGGTCTTAGTTCCTATAAGGTGTATAAAAATCAAGACAACACGATAAAAAGATATGGGTAAATTTAGATTTTCGCGAACACTTGCAAACACTAAAACTTACGTTAACTTTCAACTTCTTTTTTTTTATTTATGAAATTTTCCCTTTTTTTATACCACTAAGGTGGCAGACAAGCACACGGCCCAACTGATGGGAAGCGGTTACCGCGGCCTATGGACGTGTGCAACAGCAGTGGCGTCACACTCGCGCTGCCGACCCTGTAAAGGAAAGAGGGGAAAGGAGTTTGGGAGGGGATGGGAAAGGAGTTTGGGAGGGATGGGAGAGGAATTTGGGCTCCGGTACTCTCACTCACCAAACGGAACGCAACAGTTCAAATACTGTTACTTGGCGTCGATATTCTGTGAGAGGGTGGTACTTCCCCGATCGAGTCGGCCCATTCATGCAACGGCCAAAATGACTGTTGCTTGACTCTACACTCCTTTTACTTGTGCTGAGAAACCTAAGGACCTTGCTTTTGATTAAATTTATTAAAAGTGAAAATTCTAGGTCAACTGGAAGTACCCTATTGGTTTTAGCTCGAAAACCTATATGGTACTTCCTGTTGACCTAGAATCACGAAATATGGCAAAAAGCACAAATTAAAAAAAAGTTCCAAAAAGTATAAAAGTTGAAAATTGGAATTGTTCATTCGTTTTTTATAGATAATAATACGGAACCCATCGTGCGCGAGTCCGACTCGCACTTGACTGGTTTTTTATGACTACTGTTAGGACCAATACGATGCATTTACTTGTGTCCCCATGTAAACTCCGAAAGTTGATAGAACTTATACAAGTTTTCTGAAATCTGCTTATATCATTTTCATCCTCATAGATAGTTCCCAGTTCCGTTCAAAGTTTCCACTTTGGAGCCCGAGGTCCGCTCATTGTTTTTAATTGGCATGTCGGTTTCCAGGAGCGACTGCCATCTAATCTCCAAAAACTGAAAATATATCCTGCGCCTGAGTCTCATCCATTATTTTGCAGGTGCCCCGACTTGCAGGTGAGGTTGGTTTGGGCCTCAAGGATGGAATCTGCAAGCGTTCTTCGACAGTCGTTTGTCGAAACGTGAGAACTAGGTTATAATTACAAATTTCTCATACAAAATGAACGCCGTTCGCGTTTGTCGCTAGATGACTCTGTATCGATTGTATCGTATTCTATTCTTTATCATCTAGGTAGCACTGTTTAAATTCCCATACAAAATAATCTTCACGTATACGCACGTTTTTGGGAGACGAATTAAACAAAACTCGCACTAGGCACTCTGTCCAAAGGAGAAACGACAGTCGGAGAACGCTTGCAGACTACAAGGATGTTGGTAGTGACAAAGAATAAACTGAATCTTTCTTTGAACTGAAACTTCGACGTGAATCTTTTTTCAGTCGCTATCAATCGATCGATATACCGGTCACGTGGCACAGAGATGATTTTGATAATAATACAGGTAATAAAACATTCATTTCGTATTACAAACGCTCAATTAAATTTCATTAATTTTTGCAGATACATTAATGATATATTTCCACTTGCGTAAATACTGATAGTATGTCAATTTGTCTAGAGGCCCTATACAGTGGGGGTGTGTGTTGGGTAACCTCCTCGAGTGTCGCCCCGATTCCGATCCCGCTGCAGTCCGGGGGGAACGGAATCGGAACGGCCGGTACACCCTGGGCGGCGGTCAATGGCTTCCCCTTCATGGGGTTGGCATTGACCGTCGGCCAATACCCAACGTGGCGGGAACACATCGCTCTCCGTACTTCTCTGCTTTCAGAGGAGACAGGATGAGCGATGCTGTTAGTGGTGGAGGCCACCGTAGGGTCCTGGGGGATCCAGGGGTGGGTTGGCCCACTGCTCACGCAGGGGCCGACGGGCACTTGTGCCGCCGCCGGTGAGAGAGTACTAGCCATCCTCTCGCGTTCCGTAATCGGCAGGTGATCAGCAACGACCTGACTGGTGGCTCCAGAAGGGTACGCTGTGAACTTGCCGACCGGAAGGCTTGCCTTTATTGGCCGGCCCACGACAAGGAAAAGTCTATAACACCCGACAGCGAAGTCGTCAAAACCTATGGATACCAGCTGACCTCCATAGTATATAGGCTTATCCAGGTGCAGGGGGCTCCGCCTGGATGGACCATCTTTCCCCCATACTCGTGGGATATACTATGAATAATATCACAAACAAAACAAACAAACCGGACGATACAATTAACGACGACCTTGGCGCGGACAACGGCATCCGAGACGATGGAACGGAGGTAGCGGGGGGTGAAGAGGAGGTGAGGCGGGGGCCTCACTCGCGGTCTGTCAAGGCCGTCTTCACCAGACCCGCTACTCCGTTACCGACAGGTGGGGAAACGGACGCAGACATTGCATCTGCGGCGTCGACGGCGGGTACTGACAACGAGTACTGACTCGTTGTCAGTACCCGCCGTATGGAGACCGAAGAGGGTCTCCGACGTAAGCGGCCTCGTTCGGGTGGACCGTCCCTTGACCGGAGCAGAAGCTCCGGACAACGGACGGTCTCCTCGAGTGAGGATGATCGGCCGGCCAAAAAAATATTGGCCACCGCGGCGACCAGATCTATGAAGCAGCCGGTGCACGTCCCTCCACTACCCAGTGGCAGGGACCAAGGCGTCCCCGCGGCGAGGGAACTCCTCGCAGCGCTTGCCCGCATTACGGACACCATTAAGGGGTCCAAAAATGTGTCGGGAAAAAAAAAGACGGTGGCGGAAAATGTCGCCGTCGCCAGGACGGCGCTGGAGGAGCTTGGTAGGAGGAAGTCAAGCTCAGGGCCCGGGTCACAAGCCTGGAAACTGAGCTGGCCAACTCCTTGGAGCAACAGCGGGTCCTCCGGGAGGAGGTCAGGCAACTGACCCAGATGGTCAGGGGATCCCCGGAGGCCCAGAAGGCCCCAAGAGCCCAGGAGGTGGCGGACCACCCGAGGGCTCTTGCGCCGCCAGAGGGGGCGCCTACGTCGGCGCCAAATTCGACGCCAAAGCCGGCCACAAAGTCGGCACCTAAGCCGGCGCCAAAAACAGCGCCTAGGCCGGCGCCCAATCCGCCGCCTGAGCCTGCGCCTAGTGTGGTGCAGCTCCTGGCGGCCATCGAGAGGCGGCTTGGCGTGTTAGAGGACCGGGCTTACCGTCCCCCACTGACACGGACTGCGTCTTTCGCGGCTGTTGTCAGTGGTAATCCCGGCCCCGCCGCCCCAGTGGCCCCAACGCCACAAGGGAAGGGGAAGAAGCGCGGCACCCCCGCCCCCGCCTTAACCGCCGCTCCCGCTGCACCCGAGCGTTCCTCCAGAGGGGAGGAATGGGTGGTAGCGGGAGCCGCCAAAAAGGCAAAAAAAGCCGCCAAAAAGGCGGCTAAGAAGGCGGCAAAAGCCGCTGCGGCGAAGGCGCCGAAGAGGCTCCGCGCACCACGCTCCACTGCCGTCGTCCTGACGGTGACGACGGAGGGTGTGGAGAAGGGTGTGGGGTACGCCCAGGTCCTGAGGCAGGTTAAAGCCTCAGTGGACCTCAAGGCCCTCGAAATTGAGGGGGGGCTCCGGTGCAAAACAACTCGCACCGGAGCTCGCCTCCTCGAGGTCTCCGGCGCCACCAGCGGCCCCAAAGCCGACGCCCTAGCGGCCAAGCTGAGGGAGTCGCTGGATACCGAAGCCGTCCGCGTCACCAGATCCAACAAATGCGCAGGTTTGCGCATTTCGGGTCTGGATGACGGAGGAAGTCATCTCCGCCGTCGTGGAGGCGGGCGGCTGCCCCCGTGACCAGGTGAGAGCTGGAGAAATCCGCTTCAGCTCCACCGGTCACGGCACAGCAGTCGTCAACTGCCCCGTCGCAGCGGCGCAAAAAATTGCGGACGAACGGAGCCTCCTCGTTGGGGGCATCCTAAAGGCGCGGGTGCAACTCCTGCAGCCCCGCGAGACCAGGTGCTTCAGGTGCCTGGCTGTGGGGCATGTGGGAGTGCAGTGCACAGCGGGAGACACCGTGGGGGATCGGTGCTTCCGCTGCAGTCAGCCCGGTCACAAGGCCAGTGCTTGTGATGCTCCGCCGCGCTGCTACAAATGCGTAGCGGAGGGCAAAGTGGCGGAGCACCGGGCGGACAGCAGAACCTGCGCCGCCTCGAGGCCAAAGCCCCGTTCGTCCGCAACGGGTAGCGGGTGTGCCGCTCAAGAGCGGCCACATTCGACGCGGGATGCGGAGATGGACGTCCATTAATGGACACACCAATCCGCATCCTGCAGGCGAACATAAACCACTGCACCGGTGCTCAGGATCTTCTGTACCAGAGCATCGTGGAGTGGTCTATCAATGTGGTCGTGGTCGCTGAGCCGTACTGGGTCCACCCCGGAATCCCCGATGGACCTGGACGGCGTAGCGACCGTCTTCGGGGGTTCCGCCGCGGACACCTCGCGCCTTGCACTCATTGCAAGGTGCAGAGGCTGCGTCGCGGCGGACTATGAGGGCTTGGCTGTCGTGGCCGTCTACTTCTCGCCAAGCCTTGACCAGTACGAGCTTGAGCTAAGGCTCGCTGAACTGGACATTGTTCTCGCTGCGTGCCGTCCTCGTCCTGTCTTGGTCCTGGGAGACTTCAACTCCTGGTCTCAGGCCTGGGGCTCCCGGGAAACCAATGACAAGGGGCGAGTACTGGAGGACTGGGCCAACACCTGTGATCTAGAGGTCCTCAACCGGGGGAGTGTCGCCACCTGGGAGCGGCGGGGGCTCAGTTCGGTCGTGGATGTCGCATTCGCGACCCCTGCTCTCGCCCGCCGCGTCCAGGGTTGGCGCGTGGTGGAGGAGGAGGAGACGGATTCCGACCATAAGTATATTCGGTTCAACGTCTCCCCTCCAACTAACCTGCCGCCGACAATCGCGAATCCCCCGGATCCACGTTGGGCGCTCAGACGCCTGGATCGGGAGGCTCTCCTGGAGGCATCAATAGTGCAGGCCTGGATTCCGTCACTGGCCAGGCCTGCCGATGTCAACGCAGAGGCGGAATGGTTCAGGAGAGCTATGTCGCATATCTGTGATGCGGCGATGCCTAGGGTTAAGCCCGGCCCGGCAAAGAAACAGGTGTACTGGTGGTCAGCGGAGATAGCACAGCTGCGAGCAGCGTGCGTGACCGCTCGCCGCCGGTACACCAGGTTTCGCCGGAGGCGTCGCCGCCCAGACGATGCGGCAGCCCGAGAGGCGGAGCTGTATGAGGCGTACAAGGGGGCCAAGAGGACCCTCCAGGAAGCCATAAAGCAGGCCAAACGGCGGGCCCGCGAAGAGCTGCTGGAGTCTCTGGAGCAGAACCCATGGGGGCGTCCTTACCTTGCGGTCAGGGGCAAAATCCGCCCAAGGGCGCCCCTTCTGACCCAGAGCCTCCAGCCGAAGCGGCTGGAGGGGATACTGGGCTCCTTGTTCCCAGCGAGAGCGGAGGAGCACGTCCCTCCGCGAATGGCTCCGCCTCAGGCGCCTGACGCTGATAATAGCGAGAGCGATGTGCCCGAAGTCAGGGAGAGTGAACTGGGGGTAGCAGTGCTCCGGCTTAAAGCCCGGAAATGCACTGCCCCCGGACCCGACGGCATACCAGGCCGAGCATGGGTCCTGGCCCTGGAGGAACTAGGGCCTCGACTGGTGGCGCTCTTTAGCGCATACCTCGAAAGGGGCCAGTTTCCAAAGGCTTGGAAGACGGGGAAACTGGTCCTTATCCGGAAGGCGGGGCGGCCGGCGGACCAGCCATCCGGATACCAGCCGATCGTGTTGCTCGACGAGGTGTGCAAGCTCTTTGAGCGGATTATTGCAGAGCGCCTCGTCGAGCATCTCACGAACGTGGGGCCAGATCTGGCGGACAACCAGTTCGGTTTCCGCCGGGGACGCTCCACCGTGGAAGCGATCATGCGCGTTAGGCGCCTGGCGGAGGAAGTAGTCTCGCGGGGTGGGGTGGTGGTGGCGGTGTCTCTCGACATCGCCAGCGCCTTCAACACCCTACCCTGGAGCTGCGTTAGGGAGGCGCTCGCGTATCACGGAGTGCCTCCTTACCTCCGCCGCATTGTCGAGGCATACCTATCCGAGCGGGCCATAGTTTACCCGAGCTGGCTAGGGCCAGGGCGACGAGAAGTGTCGTGCGGTGTTCCGCAGGGGTCGGTCCTAGGGCCACTTCTGTGGAACATCGGATACGACTGGGTGCTGCGCGGTACGTTGCTCGAGGGTGTCAGCATAGTGTGCTATGCTGATGACACCCTCGTTATGGCGCGGGGAGCAACGTACCGAAGCGCGGCACTGAAGGCCACGGCAGGGGTTGCTCAAGTCGTGGGTCGAATACGGCGGCTGGGACTCGAGTTGGCTCTCCACAAATCCGAGGCTATGTGTTTTCACGGGCCTCGGAGGGGGCCACCTGCGGGAACCAGCATAACCGTAGGGGGCGTAAGCATCGGCATCGAGTCCACGATGAAGTACCTTGGGCTCGTACTCGATAGCCGATGGGACTTCGGACCTCATCTCCGAAGTCTGGTCCCGAAACTGAGGGGGGCTGCGGCCGCGCTATCACGTTAAGTGACCCAACGCCCCCACTAGGAGACTGTACCTGGGGATCGTGCGAAGCATGGCCCTGTACGGGGCCCCAGTATGGGCGGAGACTCTGGCGGCCCGCAACGTGGCTGTATTAAACAGCCCGTTAAAAGCGATGGCCGTCAGAGTCATCAGGGGGTATCGCACGATCTCCGTCGAGGCGGCATGTCTCCTAGCCGAGACCCCTCCATGGGACCTGGAAACGAGAGCCCTTGCGCTGCTGTACCAGTGGCGCAAGGAGGCGCTGGAGCGGGGCCATAGGCCGGAGCCCCGAGAAATCAGAGCTCAACGGTCCCAGCTCCACCGAGAACTCATGGAGACATGGAGGGTGCGACTTGAGCACCCAAGGTGGGGGGAATCCACCATTGCGGCGGTGAGACCGATCATGAAGGAGTGGTTGGAGAGAGACCATGGGGACCTCTCCGACCGGATGTGCCAGATGGTTACCGGACACGGGTGTTTCGGTGAGTATCTGTGGCGCATCCACCGGGAGACAACGCTGCAGTGCCAGCACTGCGAGGATCCTGGCGAAGACACGGCGCTCCACACGTTGTTGGAGTGCCCTGCGTGGGCGAGTCAACGCCGGGATCTCGTTGCGGTCCTGGGCGTGTACGTTTTCTCGTTGGAGACCATGGTGAGGGCCGTGGTCTCCGACGGGAGCAAGTGGCACGCCGCCGCCTCTTTCTGCGAGCAGGTAATGCGCGCGAAAGAGACGGCGGAGAGGGAGCGGGAAAGAACCCTGCCCCCCGAGTTTCGCAGTCTGCGGCGAGGACGCCGCAGACTCATCTACGCCCGGGACTACCGACCTCCATGATCGGGGCCTGAGGACGGTAGTTGGCCGACTCGCCGTCCTTACAGAAGCAGGCCGTGGCGGAGGCGTGTCGTGTGTGCCCTACACACGCCTGCCAACTCACCGAAGCGGGATAAAACCCGACCCCACCAGGCGAGGCCGCGGTGGCGGCCAAGGTCCGCTGGCAACCCTGGGGTTATCCTTTCGAGGGCTTACCCGGGGTGCCCGGCAACGGACACTTGGGGAGGACACCGTGCGGTTTTAGTCGAGACACGACATAACCACCCCCGCTGGCCGGCGGGGGGGTATCCGAAGGGATTTCCGCACGTTAAAAAAAAAAAAAAAAAAGAGGCCTTATATAATCATTCATTTCGTATTACAAAGACTGAATTAAATTTAATTAAATTTTTGCAGTTACATGAATGATATATTACTGAAAGTTTCCACTTGCGCAAACGCTGTTAGTATGTCAATTTGTCTAGCGGCCCTATACAATCATTCATTTCGTATCACAAAGACTCAATAAATTTCATTAAATTTTTGCAGTTACATTAATGATATATTATTGAATGTTTCCACTTGTGCAAACGCTGTTAGCATGTCAATTTGTCTAGAGGCCCTATACAATCATTCATTTCGTATTACAAAGACTTAAGAGGTATTGATGTTCACTGTGCACGTAACATAATATACCAGCTTTCAAATCAGCATATAAATGAAGTATACATATGTTTCTTTAATACGAAACCACTCAGAAACCTCTGTAAACGTGTCTCAATGGAAGCGAAACGGATTGGACTCAGTATACATAATTAAAGAGACATTTTCATTCATGAATATATTCCCTGATCTGTAATATTCGAAATATGGTATACCTTTTGGTTGTTACTTGATTAAAAAGCAGTATAAAACCCTTCTCCTTTCCGGGTTGGAAGACCAGACGGCTGGTGCTCCCCGGAAAAACCAACATACCAGTAAAAACCAACACCTTCTTTCCCACCTCCTTCCCATGGCCCTACCAACCATCTTGGTTATAACGGGCCGAATCTTGGGAGATGCGCGCCCTACTGGCGACTGCCTTTCGGGCGCGCATTTCTTGACTCCCTACAAATTATTTTGGTGCCCTCCTACTTGTACACTCTCCCCTTTCTGGGGCAGCACGCCACACTAACGGAGATTGCTCGCCATTAGGGAACCTCCTGGGCTTTGCGCCTTTCGTGCCAAACATGCGCAAAACTCCGTAGCCGGCCGAAGTTTTGGGGTGTGCCTACCAGGTCCGAATAAAACATAGGCCCAACCTCCGATCTAACCACCTCACTTAACATGGTGGCGCGGATATCAGCGTACAAGGGGCAGATCCACAACACGTGGTGTAGGTCTTCATCTTCCATACCACAGAAACATTCACTCTCGCTGCCAAGGCCTAGGTCATACAATCTCTTTCGAAAGCATCCATGCCCGGTGAGGAGCTGGGACAGCTCATAGTCCGGCTCGACCCAATGCCATGTAAGCCGCTGTTCCACGAGAGGGAAGAAGAGATACGTTGTCCTCCCCTTCTCCTCTGTGTCCCAGCGTCTCTGCCAGGTTCGTAACGCGGTCGTGCGCGTGCTCGCCCTCCACTGTTTGAGCTCCTCCTGCAACCGCCCGCACGATTCCCCGTGCTCGGCAGCAATCCTTAATCGAGCCTCCTCCAGTTCCCCAGCACGGATCACCAGGTCTGCCGGTAGTACCCCCGCGAGTACTGCAAGCGCATTGGTGCTGGTGGTCCTATAGGCTTTTGTGAGGAGTATTAGGCTTTGTCGCTGCGTTCGAAGTAGGGGGCTGCGGACGACGTGCATGAGGGCCCTCCTGTACCACACCGCCGCAGCGTATGTGACGGTGGGGACAAAGGTACCCGCATACACGGTGAGCAGGCCCCTGTATTTGACGCCCCAGGTGGACGCCGATACCCTGCTCATCTTGCCAAAGCATTTGGCCACGCGTTCCCCAATGCTCGTTGCGTGCTCTGCAAAGGACAGGCCAGGGTCCAGGACTACCCCCAAAACCGTCGCGGACCTCACGCTCCTGATCGAGGTACCATCCATCCTAATGATGGGAGGCCGCTGGAGCCTACCCCCCAGGGTCATCGTCGAAGATTTGCCGGGGGAGAAGGACAACCGGTTTCGAGAGCCCCACCCGCTCAGCAGGTCCACAGTGGCCGTGTTTTTGCGCTCAATTTCGGCTCTCGAATCCGCCTCGATCAGGGCCGTGATGTCATCGGCGTAGGCGACGATGCTGACCCCCGATGGCAGCGGCAAGCGCATGCTGTCATCCATGAGGACGTTCCAAAGTGAGGGGCCCAGTACCGAGCCCTGGGGGCAGCCCATGGTTTGGACCTTCCACACCACCTGGTCGCCAGCGAAAAGGCCCACCCGTCGGTCTGCAAAGTTGGACCTAATGACTTTAAATATGTTGGGGGGACATACGCGTCCTTTTACTTTGGTGAGTATCATTGGCCACCAGGCGTTGTCGAAGGCGCCGGAAATAGCCTGGACATATTTGGAAGGACTGTCCTTCACTGCACGCATAATTGACAACAATGCCGTGGTGGTCGACCTACCCCGAGAAAATCCGGGGAGATTTGGCTGCTGATGAAGGGAGAGCATTTCAGAACGGCGCGTTCCAGGATTTTGCCGAGCACAGGCAAGAGCGTGATCGGGCGGTATGCCTTTGGATCAGTGGGGGGCTTGCCGTTAAATTTTGGCAGGACCAAAAGTCTGCCCGTTTTCCAGATGGAGGGGAAAGTCCCCTCGGAGTAAAAACCAACAAGCAGACCTTGAGTTCCGAATCGCCAACTTTAGGCGCAAATGAGAAATAGCTTTGAGGATAATGAGCAGTACAAAACCAGAGTAGGATAGTAGTAGAATATTTTTATATTATTAAATCACACCTTTGACTTTACGTAGTTATGTGTGCATTAAACATGTTGATCATCGCTCGCGACAGTTTTTCTTGGAAATTTTAAAAAGTATTTGAAGTTTTTTTTACAGACAATGGATCAAAGAAAGTATTTATAATGTGATTTCAATCACACATTTAGAAAAAATAACGGCGATAGCCCAGTGGTGTACGTAACTGCAAGCCGAGACGAGGTCTCGAGTTCGACCCCAGTCGCCCCGAGCACACTTCTGACTTTTCGTAAATATGTGTGTATTAAAAATGTTGATTATCGCTCGCTTAGTAATGTGCCCGGTAGATGGCAATAGGCCCGCCCCCTATTACATTGGCACCTAAACATAACTGACGAATCGTGGGTGTAATACACCTCTGCCTACTCCTTCAGGGATACAGTTATGTTATTTATGTTATGTTTATTAAATTAGCAAACAACGGCACGATCATGGGCTAACCCCACTGTGTTACAAGTCCCAAAAAAATTTAGACTATTATTTTTCACGGAACCCTAGATAATCTAAAAATTCATTGTATACATTTATACAGTACACTTAACATAATGACTGAACAGCATCATATTCATAAAAGAATATGTCTTCAGTAGGGATGGGGGACAATGAAACCCAGGTCCCTATGTCAGCGGAAAGCGGACAGTTTCCAATATTTTGCTTACATAGTTTGGACACACAGAAAATAATTTATCTCTCGGGCTTGGAGGTTAAACGGCAGACGCTTCTGTAGAAGCCGAGATAAACCAAACTAAATAGATGTAAGCCACCTAGTAACGAAACGTAAGCCTTGAATGCAAGCCAGGTGGTGCTCGGATAATGATAATGGTAAATGGGTAACCCGGTAAGGGAGAGTTATCACGACCGGCGAGCTTATATAGAAATGTTATGATAGCCGGTGAAGATCCACCTTCACCCATCTGATATATAAATATCACCCTATGGTATGGTATCACGGGCTGGTATCCGCAACTCCACGACAAGGCGCGGTTTTTGCGTGAGGGTGGGCATTTTATTCGATCCACCCCAGCTCATTGAAGAACGCCAGCAAGCTATTCACGCTGCCGGCGATCTTTTTTTTTTTTTTCGTGCGGAGATCCCTTCGGATACCCCCTCGCTGGCTAGCGGGGGCAGTTATGTCGGGCTTGAACCTACTAAAACCGCACGCCGTCTCGAGTCTACAGACGTCGGGGTGTAACAGATGCCGGGGTGTATCCCGGAGCGTACCTGTGTTTCCGAAGAGTGTTTTCTTAACCCTGTATGTGGCGGTTGCAGGTTAGTGTAGGAGCACGTGTGCCGCAATTTCTTCCTCTCTCATGCAGGCTCTGCAGAGAGGGCTGTCGTGGATTCCTAAAATAAAAAGGTGTTTATTGAAGGAGCCATGCCCCGTGATTGCAGCTGTGGCCGTGCGCAGTTTCCGTTTAGTCAGTTGTCGAAGACGCCTGGTCAGTCTATTTTCAAGCACAGGGAGTGCTTCCCTTGCCTGTCTGCTAACTTCCAGATTTATCCAATAGCTGTTGTGTTGATCTCTCGTTCGTTTGTTTACTATGGTTCGTAGGTATGCAAAGGGGATCGGTACTATGGGCTCAGGTCCCATTATCACCGTGTCAGATCCTCTCCTGGTAAGCTCATCTGCCGCATCATTGCCGCGCGAGCCGCTGTGGCCCTTAATCCATGGCTATTTTTAATTAAATTTAATTTAATCATTTTTGATACCTAGATTTTTTTTTATTCCAACAGGTAGTTTTTAATATAGAAAATATGCCTATATATAAAACCACAATCCCTCAGGAAAGTGGCTCTTCTTTGTATGAAGGACTCAACTTGTCATCAAGGTGTTCCAGCTCAAAGTTAACAGCAGTACTCTATATGCTTCGTTTTGTTCTGAATAGATCTTAATGACTTATTAATGATATTTCAATCAAAATTTAAACATATTTTAATTGTGACCAAGGGAACAACCCAGATAAACTGCATTTCATTAAAAATTAAATTATCACTTTGCTTAATAACTTTTTAAATTAGATTTTTTTAACCATCTTCCTTTGACGCTGACTATACGTGTACTCAAAACGTAACTAACAGTATCGTTGCTAATAAGACGGTCTAGTGCGTACAGATAAAAAAGCACATTGATCGCTACTCGCTAACAAGCGAACAAATTCTTTATACTGAAGTAATGGCACCATTACATGATGTTAGAACATCAACTTTCTAATCTCGATGTCTCATGCGATAACTTCCTCTCACGGGTAGGATAGACAGAGATAAATAAATATTCTACGAAATTCAATACAGTGCTTTCTAGACCCAAAGTAAGCATAGTTTAACTAGCTTGTGTTATGGGTTCCAGAATGCGGATAAACATACTTATAAACTTTTTTTTCATGTAAATACATATTATACATAGAAACACCCAGACCAGTGCAAATAGACTTATTCATGCATACAAATATTTGCATTTAGCGGAAATCGAACCCGCACCCCCTGTCGCAGCAGTCGAATGTACTTCCGCTACGCCACAGAGGACGTCATATAAATAGAATAAAAAAGTTTGTAAGAAAATCAGACAGTAATCTAATAATTTTATAAACCCGTAAGTTTGTATAAATGTGTGGATGTATGAATATACTCGTATGAAGATGATATTGTCGGAAGTTTACGCGAATGTTATGAAGATGTTTGTTACTCTTTAACGCAAAAAAATACTGAACAGATATGGATGAAATTTGGCACAGTTTTTTTTTTTTTTATATTTAGGACACGTCAATTTGACTTTACCTCGCCTGATGGTAAGCTGAAGGTAAAGTCTCAGGAAAGAGGGTCACCATTACATACACGTACCATGTTAACAATGGTGGCACTCAGCTTGACGGCCTCATCAGAAGAGGATTGTCGTCGCAGCACCGCGTGACACCCACCGGTCCCACAATCCCCCTGCCCGGCTATGCACTTGCTGACCCCTGAACGCAATCAAACCGAAATTGGATTACTATGGAGGGTTTTTCGCAGTCGTGTACGACGGTACCCACCCGGCCGAATTTTGTGACAAATTTGTGTCATCAAATTTCTACCACCAGTAAAAATTACACAACTGTGATACATTATAATCTGGAATAGGACATAGGTTACTTCTGGTAATCGGGATCAGTATTTACAGTAGCCGTAGGCAACAGCTAGATTCATATAGTATATAATTACTTGTATATATAACTCACACCCTCATAACCCCAAGTGGGTAGGCAGAGGTATATTATAAAGGCGAACAAGTACTTGTATTTCCGACGTCATCACATCAGCCTTGTCTCAGCATTGTTCTCGGCTACATCCGAGGCTTTGACGTGTATTATACGAACAATCTATCTTCTATCTATACAATTATTAAGCGTAGCGAGCCGAAGGCGAGCGAAGCGTCTTTGGTTTCAAAGTTGCATTTCAAACAAATGATACTCCTCCGAGACCGTTTGACCGATCTCGACCAAATTTGCCACGGTGATCAAGTAGACATTACTGAGTGTCGTAAGGGGTCGAATGTCCAGATCGGTCTTACCATCGAGGAATAATCACCGAAAAACCAAATCAATGGAAAAAGTCGACCGGTCACGTTGACCTATTGTTGGACAGGCAAATCTCGCTACGCTTAAGTTTGGGTTGATTGCGAAGCTGGTAACCGTCCTAGTAAAATTGTAAATTAGTTGTGTCTGTACATTGGAGAAATTTAAAAAAAGCGGCCAAGTGCAAGTCGGACTCGCCCATGAAGGGTTCCGTACCAGTAATTAATATAATAAGGTTTTTTTTTAAATTTTATATTTGAGTTTATTGAATGAAATGTAAATTGCGGTTTACGATTTATGACGTATTAAAAAAAAACTACTTACTAGATCTCGTTCAAACCAATTTTCGGTGAAAGTTTACATGGTTTTTTATCATCATAGTTTTATCATTCTCTTATTTTAGAAGTTACAGGGGGGGGGGGGGGGCACATTTTACCACTTTGGAAGTGTCTCTCGTGCAAACTATTCAGTTTAGAGAAAAATGATATTAGAAACCTCAATATCATTTTTGAAGACCTATCCATAGATACCACACATACGTGTTTAACGCGGGTTTAACGAAAAAAAAATTATTGTTTTTTTCTATTTTTGTGTAAAAATCTTAATGCGGTTAACAGAATACATCTACTTGCCAAGTTTCAATAGCATAGTTCTTATAGTTTCGGAAAAAAGTGGCTGTGACATACGGACGGACAGACAGACAGACATGACGAATCTATAAGGGTTCCGTTTTTTGCCATTTGGCAACGGAACCCTAAAAAGACTTGGGTTATGTTAAATGAACGATTCTGAACACAGAAACTACTAAACATATTTTGATGCGGTTTTTTCTGTTAGAAACGTCTTGATCAGACCTAAAATCTACCGTCTGTTTAATTGCAATTGGTTAAATAGAACCGAAGATATGACCAAAAACGATAACCGACTTCCGAACGGGCGGGACCGTGGGCATCAGGTAGTAATATAATATAAGAACTTAGAAAATTATGCAAAATAAGGAAATAACTCACTATAAGGCTAATAAATCACGTTCCCGTGAACATAATCGCTTCTTCGCTACCATTCGCACCTATACGACGACACTAAGTCCCGGTACAGTCACTAACAAAAGGATGCTTCCGCTTGCTCCTACTCGATGCTCCTTTTGCTCCTACCGGTAGGACCACAAGGATAAGCATATGCTCGTGCTCATACTAACAAAGATTGACAGATTTTTGATTGACGGAAGCACCTGTACAAAGCTCACAACTGTATTTGTGACGTCATCGAGCATGTCTGCAGTAACGTGATCACTCACGAGACTCACACTCACTCAAGAGACATGGATATGCATTAGAATGTACATAATACAACAAATGTACGAATCTAGAACTTATGTGCATTGTAGAGCGTGTGAATGTTACGTCAGTGATCGCGGGTTTGATTCTTGCTCAGTGCAAATATTTTTATGCGTTACTCTGGGTATTTCTATGTACATGAACAAATGACTAGGTATAACATGTGCAAAGAAAATATATCTAAGTATATTTATGCGCATTTTAGAACGCATAATGCAAGCTATTTTAACTGTGCTTACTGTTGGGTTTAGATGTGCTGTTTAGAATGTGAAAAAGAATCATATCGGGTGAAGATTACCATATCATAGAAATACCACCAATATAACTGTACACTTGTACACTGTCCCTTACAGGGGGAATGCTTTGACCAACTGAGCTATCTAGGCACGTCACAGATATTCGAAATTCTCCGATATATTATATACGTTTCGGGGCAACGCTGGAGCTATCTACTGTTATTCTTGGGAACTACTACTACACCAAGTTTCAAAACAATCGAACCTATAGACATAAGTAATATCGCCAATAGAAGTAGGAAAGAGTTAATGATCCTCAATAGCTTGAGCGCTTCATACATGCGTTTTGGAGCTATGACGCTACAGACAGATACATAGGTACATAAACACACCGGGGTGCGACTGGTTGGATCACCTCCAAGTTTGGTGCACCCTGGGCAACGTGGGCGATGACGCATCATTGATTGCTCCTCTGGAGTAGCTGGCGTCAACGTCAACGGCTAAGAGCCTTACTAACCGGCCCTTTTTAGGGCCAGCTGACCCCATTGCACGAGGGGGTCGGGGTATGGCGGGCCTGCAAGGCCCGCGGGGGTGGGTTGCTCCAGGTACCCCTCTGCTGTTATCCGACTGACCCTGGGCCATTCGCAGTGTCCCCTACACTGCGAATGGCCCAGGGTCAGTCGGAGTGTGAGGGATATGCTCTATGGGTAACCTTACACTCCGGCGTCTGTAGACCCGAGACGGGGTGCGGTTTTAGTCGGTTCAAGCCCGACATAACCGCCCCCGCTGACCGGCGGGGGGGTATTCGAAGGGATTTCCGCACAAAAAAAAAGGTACATAAACACACCGGGCGGCGGCGAGACGACTAGCGAAACCCGAGGGGGCCATCTCGAAACCGAAGATGGCCCTGGGTCAATCAGGGTGTGACGGAAATACCTTATGGGCCACCTTACACTCTGGAGCCTGAAGACCCGAGACGGCGTGCGGTTTTAGTCGGTTCAAGCCCGACATAACCATGTACAAGGGGATATCCGCACGAAAAAAAAAGATACACAAACACACAATGTTTAGTTTGTTTATTTGATAGCGGTTCTCTATAGGATCTTATATTTAAAAGTCTCGAAGCCACACATGTATCTAAGGGTCAAAGTATCATCTCTCTTGTTCACTATAGATTCTTTTCCCTGTCCAACAATTTATCCCGCCACAGATATATACCTGGCTGAGTAAATCACCGTAAGTGTCAATCCGATGGGGTATTCGCAATGCGTGCGTCAAATCCGCCATCTTAACCGGGTAGTAAGTTTTGTAATCGGATTACATGTGTAATCATATTGAATCTGCTTATACAGATTTATGTGATAGGATGTGGTGGTTAGAAGCAGTTTATAGTTAACTTTTATAAATGGTTAGTTTGTATTCTTCTTCTGCTATTATTTTGGATATTTACGTATCTTGGAGTTAACAGACTGTACAGGGCCCTACCTTTGAAATACCAGTCCCAGGGAAAGTTAGTGTGGACTTTGGTTCTATCTAACATAGTTTTAAATTACGTCCTGCCATGCCAAAGAAAACTTCTCTAACAAGATTTCCGATTCTGGAATCGAACTTCAGGCCTCAAGATTACAGGCAAACATAAGCATAACTTTAAGGAACAACGCAATAAGAGAATGTGTGTTTAGGTCCTTATCATCTCATATCATAGCATAGCATAGCATAGCATAGCATAGAATAGCATAGCATAGCATAGCATAGCATAGCATAGCATGGTTACACCTTAACATACCCAAATGTAAAGTTATAACCTATACCAAAAAGAAGAAAGTCATAACACACAACTACACTTTGCATGATATTGTTTTGGAGAGGGTTGATTACATTCGTGACTTGGGCGTTACTCTTGATTCAAAATTACATCTAGATTTACATATTGTCAACATTGTTAGTAAAGCATTCTGAATGTACGGCTTCGTCATGAGGTCTTCCAAAGATAAGCGCCCATCAACCTTACTACTCTTATACATGACTCTTATCAGATCGCAATTGGACTTTGCCGTCCCAATTTGGGATCCCATTTATGACAAGTATGTAGATGCACTTGAGAGGGTTCAAAAAAAGTTTTTAAAATCTATTCACTACAAATTTCACCACTCGAAATGTTCATACAATTGTCTTCTTGAAGAGTACGACATTTTAAGCTTGGAGTCTAGACGCAACTGCTCATGTGTATGATGTTGCACGGCTTATGCAATAATAGGTTTGATTGTAGCGGCATAACTAATCAGTTGTGTTATGTGGTGCCTAGAACTGTATTGCAGCGCGGGGTGCGCGTACCCCGGTTGTTCTACACTGCCATTTGCAGAACGAATGCCGGTGTGCGGGCTCCGCTCCGCCATATCGTAGAAACGTACAACGAATACCTCGCCGATATTGATATTTTTGCACAGTCACACTATAAATTCAAAATTGCAGCAATTCAAATGTTAAAATCTCTGTCTTAGGGGTTTTTTTTTTTGCTATTTCACTATTTTGTTTGTCTTTTTACCTAAACATGTATAATACAACTTCAACATGAAGTGCGCAAGATTTTTTTACATAATTGTTAGTTATCATATATTATGTCGCGGATATTGCTGTGGGTTATACGTTAACGCAATAGTTATAACTTACTCTAATTTTATACTAGCAATGTACCTAACGTGTAACTGTTTCATGTCCCAATAAATAAATAAATAAATAAATAGCATAGCATAGCATAGCATACGTAACATAACGTAACGTAACGTAACGTAACGTAACCTACCGTAACGTAACGTAACGTAACGTAACGTAACGTAATGTGACGTAACGTAACGTCACGAAACGTAACGTAACGTAACGTAACGTAACGTAACGTAACGTAACGTAATGTAACGTAACGTAACGTAACGTAACATAACATAACATAACATAACATAACATAACATAACATAACATAACATAACATAACATAACATAACATAACATAACATAACATGACATGACATGACATGACATGACATGACATGACATGACATGACATGACATAACATAACATAACATAACATAACATAACATAACATAACATAACATAACATAACATAACATAACATAACATAACATAACATAACATAACATAACATAACATAACATAACATAACATAACATAACATAACATAACATAACATAACATAACATAACATAACATAACATAACATAACATAACATAACATAACATAACATAACATAACATAACATAACATAACATAACATAACATAACATAACATAACATAACATAACATAACATAACATAACATAACATAACATAACATAACATAACATAACATAACATAACATAACATTCCGCTAATAGAATGGCACATTGTCACAGGCCCCGATTCGCTTCGTAGCGATTCCGCTAATAGAATGTCACTTTGTCTACAGGCCCTGATTCGCTTCGTAGCGGTTCCGCTAATAGAATGTCACTTTGTCTACAGGCCCTGATTCGCTTCGTAGCGATTCCGCTAATAGAATGTCACTTTGTCTACAGGCCCTTATTCACTTCGTAGCGATTCCGCTAATAGAATGGCACATTGTCACAGGCCCTGATTCGCTTCGAAGCAAATCCGCTTATAGAATGTCACTTTGTCTACAGGCCCTGATTCGCTTCGTAGCGATTCCGCTAATAGAATGTCACTTGGTCTACAGGCCCTGATTCGCTTCGTAGCGATTCCGCTAATAGAATGTCACTTTGTCTACAGGCCCTGATTCGCTTCGAAGCGATTCCGCTAATAGAATGTCACTTTGTCTACAGGCCCTGATTCGCTACGCAGCGATTCCGCTAATAGAATGTCACTTTGTCTACAGGCCCTGATTCGCTTCGTAGCGATTCCGCTAATAGAATGTCACTTTGTCTACAGGCCCTGATTCGCTTCGAAGCGATTCCGCTAATAGAATGGCACTTCGTCACAAGCCCTAATTCGCTTCGAAGCGATTGCACAAATAGAATATCACTTTGTCTACAGGCCCTGATTCGCTTCGAAGCGATTCCGCTAATAGATTGGCACATTGTCACAGGCCCTGAATCGCTTCGAAGCGATTCCGCTAATAGAATGTCACTTTGTCTACAGGCCCTGATTCGCTTCGAAGCGATTCCGCTAATAGAATGGGACTTTGTCTACAGGCCCTGATTCGCTTCGAAGCGATTCCGCTAATAGAAGAGCACATTGTCACAGGCCCTGATTCGCTTCGAAGCGATTCCGCTAATAGAATGTCACTTTGTCTACAGGCCCTGATTCGCTTCGAAGCGATTCCGCTAATAGAATGGCACTTTGTCACAGGCCCTGATTCGCTATGAAGTGATTCCGCTAATAGAATGTCACTTTGTCACAGGCCCTGATTCGCTTCGAAGCGATTCCGCTAATAGAATGGCACTTTGTCTACAGGCCCTGATTCGCTACGAAGCGATTTCGCTGAAAGATTCTCACTTTGTCTACAGGCCCTGATTAGCTTCGAAGCGATTCCGCTAATAGAATGGCACTTTGTCGCAGGCCCTGATTCGCTTCGAAGCGATTCCGTTAATAGAATGATACTTTGTCTACAGGCCCTGATTCGCTTTGTAGCGATTCCGCTAATAGAATGTCACTTTGTCTACAGGCCCTGTTTCGCTTCGAAGCGATTCCGCTAATAGAATGTCACTTTGTCTACAGGCCCTGATTCGCTTCGAAGCGATTCCGCTAATAGAATGTCACTTTGTCTACAGGCCCTGATTCGCTTCGAAGCGATTCCGCTAATAGAATGTCACTTTGTCTACAGGCCCTGATTCGCTTCGAAGCGATTCCGCTAATAGAATGTCACTTTGTCTACAGGCCCTGATTCATAACATAACATAACATAACGTAACGTAACGTAACGTAACGTAACGTAACGTAACGTAACGTAACGTAACGTAACGTAACGTAACATAACGTAACGTAACGTAACGTAACGTAACGTAACGTAACATAACATAACATAACATAACATAACGTAACGTAACGTAACGTAACGTAACGTAACGTAACGTAACGTAACGTAACGTAACGTAACATAACATAACATAACATAACATAACATAACATAACATAACATAACATAACATAACATAACATAACATAACATAACATAACATAACATAACATAACATAACATAACATAACATAACATAACATAACATAACATAACATAACATAACATAACATAACATAACATAACATAACATAACATAACATAACATAACATAACATAACATAACATAACATAACATAACATAACATAACATAACATAACATAACATAACATAACATAACATAACATAACATAACATAACATAACATAACATAACATAACATAACATAACATAACATAACATAACATAACATAACATAACATAACATAACATAACATAACATAACATAACATAACATAACATAACATAACATAACATAACATAACATAACATAACATAACATAACATAACATAACATAACATAACATAACATAACATAACATAACATAACATAACATAACATAACATAACATAACATAACATAACATAACATAACATAACATAACATAACATAACATAACATAACATAACATAACATAACATAACATAACATAACATAACATAACATAACATAACATAACATAACATAACATAACATAACATAACATAACATAACATAACATAACATAACATAACATAACATAACATAACATAACATAACATAACATAACATAACATAACATAACATAACATAACATAACATAACATAACATAACATAACATAACATAACATAACATAACATAACATAACATAACATAACATAACATAACATAACATAACATAACATAACATAACATAACATAACATAACATAACATAACATAACATAACATAACATAACATAACATAACATAACATAACATAACATCCCACTGGATGAATCATACAGTCCACGTCTGTCACTTAAGGACCCTAATTATCTAATCTGCATCTACATCTTAATATGTTCAAACCCAGCACGCACTAAATAAATAAACATACTAATTGGGGCAAGTTTTTGACACCGAAGCCGAAGTTTTCGAATATTCTGTAAATTTCTGACGCTTCGGAAACAATAAATCAAGTTAACAGTAAACAAGACTAATATCTGTGCGTTTAGTAGGTTTAGGCGGTGAAATTTATTGTTGATCTTTTGTCGTAAGCTGTTTCGTAATTTGACGTCCGGTTCAAAGGATAGATTTGTGTGAAAATTGATTACATCCTATGCCACCTAGTTGTAGAAATGGATACTAATAATTATGTTTATCTTATTATTAGTAGTAGCTAAACTAAACTTACATAAAGCGCTTTAACAGAAAACTTTTATTGTCATAATCATAAACTGAAGTAATTTTATAACATCGAAACAAACAAGATTTTTTTTCTTTTTTAAGAGCGGAAATCCCTTCGGAAACCCGGAAACGGTTTTGTCGTGTATCGACTAAAACCACACGGTGTCCTCCCCAAGTGTCCGTTGTCGGGCACCCCGGGTAAGCCCTCGAAAGGATAACCCCAGGGCGAAACAAACAAGATAGTTGAAAGCCAGCGCTACCTTTACAAAGTGAAGAAAATGTCATCATCGTCATATCAACGTTGTGTCTGGATTGCATCCCAGGGTACACCTCAGAGCCCAGGATCCGCTTTTCTGCTTGACCTTCTCCACTTCGCACGATCTTCGACATCCATAGTAGTGAGACCATTGACACACATGTCACCTCTTACGACGTCAAACCAGCACTTCTTGGTCTACCCCTCCTACCGGTGCCCTGCTGAGGTGCCATGGCCCGACATATTTACCCACATAGTCAGGCGGCTGCCGCATAACGTGGCCGCACCAGCAAAGGTGACACTCCTGCATTTTATCTGCATTTTATTTTGAGGGTTCCGTTGCCAAATGGCAAAAAACGGAACCCTTATAGATTCGTCATGTCTGTCTGTCTGTCCGTCCGTATGTCACAGCCACTTTTTTCCGAAACTATAAGAACTATGCTGTTGAAACTTGGTAAGTAGATGTATTCTGTTAACCGCATTAAGATTTTCACACAAAAATAGAAAAAAAAACAATAAATTTTGGGGGTCCCCATACAAAATTATTTTTTTTCATAAAACCCATTCGTGTTTGGTATCTATGGATAGGTCTTCAAAAATGATATTGAGGTTTCTAATTTAATTTTTTTCTAAACTGAGTAGTTTGCGCGAGAGACACTTCCAAAGTGGTAAAATGTGTCCCCCCCCCCCTGTAACTTCTAAAATAAGAGATTGATAAAACTAAAAAAATATATGATGTACATTACCATGTAAACTTCCACCGAAAATTGGTTTGAACGAGATCTAGTAAATAGTTTTTTTAATACGTCATAAATCGTAAATCGAATTTTACCTTCCATTCAATCAACTCAAATATAAAAATAATAAAAAGAACATTATTAGGTAACTTGCTGCTACGGAATCCTTAATGGGCGAGTCCGACTCGCACTTGGCAGCTTTTTATGTCATGAATATAGAGGCTCTCATCTATCAATCGATCAATTAGACAATTGCACCATAGCATCTGACCGCCCAATCCTGAGAGCCAAGGGGAAGCCTCTCGTACCGACTGACGCAGGTGATCTCCGGGAAGGGGTGCTTCGGGGACCACCTGCATCGGATCAGGAAGGAGCCAACGCCTGAGTGTCATCACTGCGACGCGAGCGAGGACTCAGGGCTGCACACGCTGACGGACTGCCCGGCGTGGGAGGCGCCGAGGCGTGACCTCATGGCAGCCATCGGGGTGGGAGTCCTCTCGCTCGGCAGCATGATTGCGGCAATGGTGCGGAGTGCGAGCGCGTGGGCCGCCGCCACCTCCTTCTGCGAGCATGTAATGCTCGCGAAGGAGATGGCGAAGCGCGCCCGGGAGAGATTTAGAACTCTCCCGGACCGCCGAGCCCGCAACTTGCTCGCCGCGCGTCGCAGGCGACTCAGACGCCGGAGGTCGCTTAACGACTTCCGTCCTCCATGAGCGCAGGCCTGGGGGTGGCGGGTGAGGCCACCTGTCACCCCAGCAGAAGCAAGCCGGGACGGTGGGGCGACTAGCGCCCCTTCCCCAAACCGGGGCAAGACGGGGACACCGTGGTTCCCAAACCCGAGGGGGCCATCTCGAAACCGGAGATGGCCCAGGGTCAGTCGGGGTGCGAGGGATATGCTCTACGGGCAACCTTACACCCCGGCGTCTGTAGACCCGAGACGGCGTGCGGTTTTAGTCAGTTCAAGCCCGACATAACCACCCCCGCTGGCACGCGGGGGGGTATTCGAAATGATTTCCGCACGAAAAAAAAAAAAAAAAAGGGGACAGCAAGTGCATAGCCGGGCAGGGGGATTGTGGTCGCAGCACTAGTGGGACCGGTGGGTGTTACGCTGTGCTGCGACAACAATCCTCTTCTGATGAGGCCGTCAAGCTGAGTGCCACCATTATTAACACGGTACGTGTATGTAATGGTGACCCTCTTTCTTGAGACTTTACCTTCAGCTTACCATCAGGCGAGGTGAAGTCAAATTGACGTGTCCTAAATATAAAAAAAAAGTATTAGCTTGCAGGATAGGTTAAATTGGCCCCAAATGCACCCAATAGGTATTTGTAAGTTAAGTAAGAGGGTTAAGTATTTTTCTGGTAGTATCAGTGAATTCTAGTCAGGTAAATTACGACTTTTGAGAAACAAAATCAACAAAATCATACTTGAACATATATCTAGTTTATTATCTATATTTCTAAGATAGTTTGCTAGGACGTTAACGCTCTGACACGGGTCAAACAACTGTTTCAATTTATGTACGGTCAAAGAAAGTAAGATTGATGTAGGAAGGGCTCACAACTCAGTTTTAGTTTTGCCATATTCAATTAAGTTGTGTAAGTAACCGGTTACTTGTAGAAAGGTCCCTTCAAGCACCTAATTCCGAATTTAAGTACTGTACTTTAAGTAAAGTACAGTTTATGATTTGTATAGTCAGCATCAAAAGCAGATGGTCATTTTCAGATTTTAATAATTCGTTTTTGAGCAAAGAGATTTATATTTCATGATGAAAATGCTGTTTAACTGAATAATGAACTCTATTGAAATATTTTTAAATTTTATTACAATACTAGCTGACCCGGCAGACTTCGTACTGCCTCAATCGATAGCACCTTTTAAACCTGGAGGTCCACAAATAATTCAAGACCAAAATTAGCCAAATCGGTCCAGCCGTTCTCGAGTTTTAGCGAGACTAACGAACAGCAATTCATTTTTATATATAAAGATAATGAACATTTTTCATTCAGATTTTAAGTCTGAAATGTATGCAATCATTATCTACTTTTGTCGCTTCTTACTCCGGTTTTGTAGAGTCTCTCTGTCATACATCGGGCTAACCAGATTTCTTCAATACTCGGCCTCCGTGGCGTAGCGGTAGTGCATTCGACTGCTACGACAAGGGGAGCTGGTTCGATTCCACTCTGTATGTCTATTTGCATTGGTTCGAGTGTTTCTATGTATAATATGTATGTATTTACGGAAAAAAAGTATACAAGTATGTTTATCCGCATTCTTGAACCCATAATACAAGCTAGTTAAACTATGCTAACTTTGGGTCTTGAAAGCGCTGTGTAGAATGTCGTAGAATATTTATTTATTTATTTATTATTTTAATAAAATAGTGTGGTGCATTTGACTGCTACGACAGGGGGCGCGTGTTTGATTCCCGCTCAGTGTAAATATTTGTATACATGACTATGTCAATTTGTGGTGGTGTTTCTATGTATAATATGTATGTATTTACAAAAATAAGTATATACGTATGTATATCTGCATTCTAGAACTCATAACACGAACTAGTTAAACTATGCTTACTTTGGATCTTGTAAGCACTGTGTAGAATGTAGCAGAATATTTATTTTTATTGTTAAAACCGTTAAAGTTTTTAACATATTAAAAATATGACGTCGGAATACTCTAATAAGATAGTAAGCCGATAGTTTGTAAATGGACCATGGACACCTTTTTCGACATTTGGAAAATCGAGACTAATTGAAACTGAATTTTGAACATATTTTTATTACAAGAATTGACCCTCTGGACTCGTTTCGGATTCCTCTTACTAGTGCTGAAGACCAGACCAAGTGAAGGAGAAAAAGTACGGAAGTGGCACTAGGCTTCGTGGTGCAAGCCAATATCAACGCTAAGATAAATAATAATAAATATTATAGGACAAAGTACACAAAGCCATCTAGACCCAAACTTGGCAGAGCTTGTCATATGGGTTCTAGAATACGGATAAACATACTTAAATACTTTTTTTCTGTAAATAAATACATATTACACTGTTACGTGCGCGGGGTACAAATTAAATGCCGTTTACACAACAAAGAAGTTTATTCGCTCACCACAAACTAGACAACTAAATAACTAGCACACACAGTACTCTTCAACAGTTCAAGTCGCTCATTAGTTCACAGTAGTCCACAATCGTTGCTTAAGTCACAGGTATAAATCTCTTGGTTCACTTCGGTAAGATGTATTCACTTTCACTTTCGAAAATAAACGAACTCGTGTCGATCGCTGGGCGCCCTTTTATAGCTCTTAATAAAGAGGGTAGAATGTTCCGGAATCATCTAGAGATAAGGCACTTAGAGCGTTCGAGAATAGTAGGTATTTACAGGGGCGTTCGAGAAAACAAGTACCTACACAGTCGTGCCGACGATAGAGGTGAATGCCCTTGTTATCGCGATTTGTAGGTAGAGTAGGTATAGGTAGACAAAGGGCGTGTGATTTTGTATTGACTTTTCTGGATTTTTCTAAACGGATCGATAGAGTACTTCGACATTAACAATGCGTTTTAATTTCTAGAAGATTCGATCAGTCGTTTCCGAGATATCGACGATCGTTGTAACAATACATAGAAACACCGAGACCAATACAAATATACATATTTGCACTGAGCGGGAATCGAAACCGCAACCTTTTGCTTAGCAGTCGAATGCACTACCGCTACGCCACAGAGGTCGTCATATGATGATGATAATAATTATCTTACTGGAGCTATAAAAATATGGCTTACCGTTCAATGCATAACATAACAGGTTTTTCTGTCATTTAATTATGTTGAATTAAATAAATTTAAGATGGTCACACTAAACTGTCTTAGACATTTTAAGTACGGCAACATTTCTTTTTCTTTCTGGCATTTTTAGTTTTTTTGTTATGTGCATTTACTAGATTTCAATAAATCTAATTTAATCAAAATGATTAAATAATCCAGCGCAGTTTTATTAACACTCACTGTTAAGTCCTACAGTAGCACCTTGCAATTTTTATGTCATATAAAAATAAACTATAAAAGTGTAGCTATTTTTTAATATTCAACCAAGGGAACTCAATATTATGGGCCATTACATGAAGACAATAAAGAAAATGGTGAAATATTTTGATACCTAAGCCTTAAATACGAAACTTTTTATATTCTTCCATCCATTTATTTAACCCCTCAGATTTTATTTTTATTCTCTCGTAAGGTTAACAATCTCTATTATTGATCTTTACCTAATCTTAATACCTTTAAACGAGCAATTCTTGTATATATATATATATATATATTTATTTGGAAAACGTCGAACTAAAAAAACTCGGTCACTACAAAGTTAATATACCTATACTATAGTACAAATAGGATTCATTCCTGATAGATATATATTTTTTAAATGAAATTCGTGTTCTGGAATCACCAAACCACACCACATGGTGAAATTCGTGTCGAAGCTGGCGTGTCATACGACCACAACGCGTTGTGGCAATGAAGAAACGCCATGACGCGTTCTAAACACTAGTTGGTGTTACCATATCACACAATGTGTTGACAAAAAAAATGACAAAAATTCTCCAAAAAAAAAACAGAATCTTCTTTTATCTCATAAAAAAGTGATATCGACGAAGCCCCACTTAACGGGGCTAGCATTGTCACAAATAACCTTTCACTCAAATAAACACATAAGTATATATACACATATAAGTATCCGTAGACAAACCAGAGTTACCAACATAGGAAAGCGAGTCAGTAAGCTGAAGTGGCAGTGGGCAGGGCACATAGCTCGGAGAACCGATGGCCGTTGAGGCAGAAAGGTCCTTGAGTGGAGATCACGTGACGGCAAGCGCAGCGTAGGAAGGCCTCCCGCAAGGTAGACAGACGACCTAGCAAAGACCGCACGGACTCGGTGGATGCAGGCCGCTACAGACCGGTCAAAATGGAAGTCGATGGGGGAGGCCTATGTTCAGCAGTGGACTTCCTACGGCTGATATGATGATGATGATGATGATGATACATATAAGTAAGTGTATGGGTGTGTATGTATGTGTATGTGGATACACAAACATACACTCACTTACGAAATATTTAAAACTACTCTTAAACTATGACAACCAGACAGCACCAATTCATAATAACTACCAAGTGAAAATAGGACAATTAATCAGTCTAACGGCTTAAAATGGATTGTTAAAGGCAGCCGGTGAAAGTAGAAACACTTGAACTAGGCAACTTCATCATTAATATTCGTAATACCTTTCAATATATCTTGATCGTAACGTCTGAAATTCGAGACACTCCGACGCTTCTGGTCATTTTAACTGACTGCGATGCAACCTTAAAAGGAGTGTTATGCGTTTGACGACCTTTGTGGCGTAGCGGTAGAGCATTCAACTGCTAAATCGAATCCGCTCATTGCAAGTATGTATATTTGTATTGGTCTGGGTGTTTCCATGTATAATAATGTATTTATTTACAAAAAAAAAGAGTATCTTTGTATATTTATCCACATTCTAGAACCCATATGAGAAGCTCTGCTTAGTTTGGGCCTAGATGGCGCTGTATAATATGTCCTAGAATATTTCTTTATTTATTTATGTATGTGTTCAGTGCGTGAACCGAGCGAGCGCAGTAATAAAAAAAGAATAATTAACAGCTCTGCTACCAGTCTCCTTTAACCAGGAGACGAGGGTGAGGATTGAGACCACGAGCAGGTAGTATTCCAGCCGTAGCCCCACCACTCACTTTTACGCAATCACTACTTTATTCCGAAGCGTGATTAAAGTGCGACAGTGGAAACGCAAATAAAACTAAAACTTAATATCTAACTAAAATAAAGTGTCTAATGATCCGGATTTACACAAATGTGCAGGCAACCAACGGTACAAAAAATTATTAATCGAACACAGGAAGTCGGTACGAATATAAAACGTTTTCAAACAAAAAAAACGGCAATTTTATAAAAAAACGGTTAACCAACAAACACTCAAAACGGTCAAAAAGCATTCGAGAAACCGAACCGAACTTAGAACAAATCAAACAAAAATTTATATCAAAAATTCCCGGGAGGTTGAATTCCCGTTACAGTTAAACGGTCAGTTCTGTCAAAATCGACCACCAAAAAATTACCCGGAAATCCCGAGAAAATATTAAACTATAAAATTAGCTATTTTAAACGCTCGGATACAAACAAATCAAATTATAAAGTACTTTCAATTTTATAGCAAGTCGTATTGTATTCGTACAGTGTATAAAGTGGTAAGAAGAATAAACCGACGTACCAAACGGGCAATTTCAAAATCGCAATACGAAATTTCAAGTTATAGTTTTGCTGTAACTATAACTAGGAATTTAACACAATAAGTAATAAACAGTAAACACAGATAAATATCAATTCAGACCTCACGGCGGGTCCGATTAAACACATGAAAAAACACCAAATCAAATTTAAACAGATTTTTAGCACGTGCTTCTTTCAATAATCAAATTAAGCCGCAATTGACACCCGATCGAAATGTCGATGGGGGAGGCCTATGTTCAGCAGTGGACTTCCTACGGCTGATATGATGATGATGATGATGATGATACATATAAGTAAGTGTATGGGTGTGTATGTATGTGTATGTGGATACACAAACATACACTCACTTACGAAATATTTAAAACTACTCTTAAACTATGACAACCAGACAGCACCAATTCATAATAACTACCAAGTGAAAATAGGACAATTAATCAGTCTAACGGCTTAAAATGGATTGTTAAAGGCAGCCGGTGAAAGTAGAAACACTTGAACTAGGCAACTTCATCATTAATATTCGTAATACCTTTCAATATATCTTGATCGTAACGTCTGAAATTCGAGACACTCCGACGCTTCTGGTCATTTTAACTGACTGCGATGCAACCTTAAAAGGAGTGTTATGCGTTTGACGACCTTTGTGGCGTAGCGGTAGAGCATTCAACTGCTAAATCGAATCCGCTCATTGCAAGTATGTATATTTGTATTGGTCTGGGTGTTTCCATGTATAATAATGTATTTATTTACAAAAAAAAAAGAGTATCTTTGTATATTTATCCACATTCTAGAACCCATATGACAAGCTCTGCTTAGTTTGGGCCTAGATGGCGCTGTATAATATGTCCTAGAATATTTCTTTATTTATTTATGTATGTGTTCAGTGCGTGAACCGAGCGAGCGCAGTAATAAAAAAAGAATAATTAACAGCTCTGCTACCAGTCTCCTTTAACCAGGAGACGAGGGTGAGGATTGAGACCACGAGCAGGTAGTATTCCAGCCGTAGCCCCACCACTCACTTTTACGCAATCACTACTTTATTCCGAAGCGTGATTAAAGTGCGACAGTGGAAACGCAAATAAAACTAAAACTTAATATCTAACTAAAATAAAGTGTCTAATGATCCGGATTTACACAAATGTGCAGGCAACCAACGGTACAAAAAATTATTAATCGAACACAGGAAGTCGGTACGAATATAAAACGTTTTCAAACAAAAAAACGGCAATTTTATAAAAAAACGGTTAACCAACAAACACTCAAAACGGTCAAAAAGCATTCGAGAAACCGAACCGAACTTAGAACAAATCAAACAAAAATTTATATCAAAAATTCCCGGGAGGTTGAATTCCCGTTACAGTTAAACGGTCAGTTCTGTCAAAATCGACCACCAAAAAATTACCCGGAAATCCCGAGAAAATATTAAACTATAAAATTAGCTATTTTAAACGCTCGGATACAAACAAATCAAATTATAAAGTACTTTCAATTTTATAGCAAGTCGTATTGTATTCGTACAGTGTATAAAGTGGTAAGAAGAATAAACCGACGTACCAAACGGGCAATTTCAAAATCGCAATACGAAATTTCAAGTTATAGTTTTGCTGTAACTATAACTAGGAATTTAACACAATAAGTAATAAACAGTAAACACAGATAAATATCAATTCAGACCTCACGGCGGGTCCGATTAAACACATGAAAAAACACCAAATCAAATTTAAACAGATTTTTAGCACGTGCTTCTTTCAATAATCAAATTAAGCCGCAATTGACACCCGATCGAAATCGACCAGGAAATATTTTAATTTTAATAACAATTCAAAGTTTTAAAAGTAAATAGTCAAATTCAATGGCACCAAAAAGCAAAATAGAAATGATAAATTAACAAAGCCGCCGTGAATCAAAATGGCGAACTTGAACTGCGTGTTAAGTTTCAAATGGCAAACCAAAATGAAACCAATCCGTTATTTATCATCAACAGGCGTAAACAATACACAGTATATATTAATCACCAATAAATCAAAACGATTTTGTTCCTCCAAAGCGTTTGCCGAGACAAACCAAATAAGCGCGCGAGCACGTGATCTACCAACGAGTTAACGACCTCGATTCTTAACAAAGGTATCTCGCGCTCAACTTCGTGATGTACAGGCGTCATTGTTCCCGTACAATAATGAGCGAGCACGTAAAGAAAAAATAATATACAAACACCGACATTTTAATACGCGGTAAAAATATCATATATTTAACTATTAAAACTAAACAGTATGTATGTATGTTTGTACGTCTCTGTCATCGTAACCATACAAGCGACAATTCAGATTATTCCGAAACTGACCCGATCGTGGGTTAGGTTAGAAGCTTGAAAAAAAAATGTAATATTTGTTCCGAACGTAACCCTCTTCCTAACCTGACCCGACGTCTTGTTCCTATCATAACCCGAATTGCGCCGATGGGTTATTCGCACTTCTTACCTCGCTCGGCTTATATTCCAAAAACAAGTAAAGTGGATTAGGTTAGGTTATAACTGTGACCCCAACAGAGCGCGAGCCGAGCAAGCGAAGCGAGCGTGCTGCGGCAGCGGCCGGCGAAGCGCCGGAAAAACTAGTCCTGAAAGTTTATGGCAAGAAGTGCTATCTATGAAGAGAGATCTTGAGATTAATTATCACAAAATAGTAAATATCAGAGATCCGATTCTCAGCACTCCATGGATTCACCGTGCGGTCGCCGGGTCCATAGCGTGGTACAGAGAGGAACACCATGACGGCGACTGGGACTTGCGACCCAGATGTAGGTTTAGGGTGGCCACCTTGTGATGCATCAGCGCTCACCTCCACCGTCAGTAGTGTTCCCCCCCCTACCTATCCAAATTTGGTAAGATCCTAACAATGCCGCTTTTGATATACGTTTTAATAAAGAGCTTACTGAAGCTCTTGGCAATCCGAGGTCTTTAAGTAAGTTGTACAGGGATTTAGCTGGAATTCCCCTTGCTCCTACTTCTACGGCATAGAGTTTAACCACGTAGCCATTTTTGGTTAACTCGTTAGTCAAATCAAAGTATTTGTTTGTCTTTATAGCGTGGTCTTTAGGTATATTAGTTTCCCACGGTACTGTGAGCAACACAGTACCGTGGGTTACACGGTACAGTTTTCTACAAGCACTGCACGCTTATGCGATCGTGAAAAAAGGAATATGTCGGGTCTGGATGATGAGGCACAGACATCCTCCGGTATCCTATAGTGCTTCTCATACGTGTCTACGAGTATTGTCCAGTCAACGGCAGCTATCAAAATTAAATAAGGCTTTTGAAGTGATTTCTTTGAGCAGCCTTCCTTTACAAACGCAATGTCATTTCTTTCAACAAGCACTGCACGCTTATGCGATCGTGAAAAAAGGAATATGTCGGGTCTGGATGATGAGGCACAGACATCCATTTTGCTCTCTATAATCCAACCATACGTCCGGGTCGAACACCTGACCCACGTGGAGAGCGGACACGCGATCTAGCAATCACTGGCGCGGCCAACATGGCTCTGGAAACTGGTGGAACAATTATGGTCCGGGTTGGTACCACCATGCAGCTGTGGAAAACCCTCCAAATAGCCCAACATTGGTTGGGTTGTGTTCAGGGTTCAGCAGCGGCACAGCCGGGGATGAGGACCCAGCCGACACAGTATTTGTGGGACCAGTGGGGTATTGGCGGAGTCTAGTGTGGATGGCGTGGGCCGACCCGCCTGACAGGGAGACCCGTATAAACGGTGGTGCCGCTGGCCGCCCGCGGCATAGTACAGGGGCCCAACCGGGACTAACCAACCCGGGAGGCTGCCCCACCAGGTCGCGCATAATCCCGATGTGATTCGTCGTACCGGTTGGTGACCGGATGGTGGGTCCGGCGATCACACTCGAGAGGGTACGGGGGCCCTTCCGTTCGGCGGGTCGGCTACCGCCATGCCATGCATCCATAGGCGATACCAAACCCTGCGCTTTGTCAAACTCTGCTGTGGCGTCTGTCTCCTCTTTTTTTCACGCCTTCACTTCCTATTAAGACAAATATGGCAGCGCAAATGAGATATGAAGTACATAAGACAGCGGCATACTCTTCTCCCACCAACACATCACTTTTTGAGGTGGAGTGCACGAATATTCGTGGACTCCATACAAACCTCCAAGCCGTCCACCATCACCTTGAGACGGTACGGCCGGCACTGTTTTTTCTCACCGAGACGCAAATACGCCGCCCTGAAGATATGTCTTACTTACTCTACCCCGGCTATGTGGTAGAGGAAAATTTCCTTGCAAAAGCCGGGGTGTGCGTGTATATCAGGGCGGATGTTTGTTGTCGCCGCTTGCGCTGCCTAGAGGACCCATCCTTTTCTGTCCTCTGGCTACACGTGGACCATGGCTCTTCTAGCCGGGTTTACGTGTGCCTATACCGCTCCCATCACGGGGATACCGAGACAACTCGACTCTTCGACCACCTGAGTCAGGCGGCAGATGTTGCGCAGGAGCGGTTTCCGACCGCCGAAATGGTATTTTTGGGAGACTTCAACGCCCACCACGAGACCTGGCTGGGCTCTCTCAAAACTGACCATGCGGGACGGGCCGCCCACGCATTCGCACTGACGCATGACTTGACTCAACTGGTACAACAGACCACCCGGATACCAGACATATCAAGTCATGAGCCCTCTCTGCTTGACCTTCTACTGACGACCCACCCAGCCCAGTACAGAGTGTCGGTACGAGCTCCACTGGGTTCCTCCGACCACTGTCTGGTCTGCGCCAACGTGCCAGTTACTGCACCTCCACAACCTATGGTGATAAAGCGACGGCTATGGCATTACTCGTCAGCGGATTGGGACGGCATGCGAGACTATTTCGCATCCGTCCCGTGGTCTAAGCGCTGCTTTGATGGAAAGGACCCATCGGATTGTGCTTCTGCCGTCGCTGGTGAAATCAGCTTGGGTATGGAATATTATATTCCACACACTGAGGTCACCAGCGCCCGCAGAACTCGGCCTTGGTTTGGGCACGAGTGCGCTGATGCTGTTCAGCGGAAACGGTCGGCGTACCGCGCGTGGACTAGGGCACGAGTCGAGTGCGATCCGAATGCAGGGCACCTCAAGGCGGCGTATAACAGGGCCACTAAGGACTGCAAGAGAGCATACGTCAGAGCGGATGCCCAGCGCATAGCACGGCTTGGTCAGCAACGCATGTCACATCCCGCGGGTAGCCGTGGGTACTGGCGACTGGCCAAAGCCGTGCAATCCAACTTCTGCCAGCCTTCGCTGCCCCCGTTGCGTTACCCTGACGGTTCACTGGCTCACGAGCCGCAAGAGCAAGCAGATATGCTGGTTAACCTCTTTGCGGCTAACTCCCGAATCGACGACTTTGGCTTGCAGCCGCCAACACCTGTCACTTGTGACCACTCAATGCCTGATATTCGTATCAGGCAATGCGACGTCCGCGCTGCACTACAGTCACTCGACGTCCGGAAAGCCAGTGGCCCTGATGGTATACCAGCGGTAGTTCTTAAAAAATGCGCAGCGGAGTTAGCTCCAACGCTGACGCGACTGTATCGCCTGTCTTATTCCTCGGGATTGGTCCCGGGGTCTTGGAAAGAGGCAAACGTACAACCGGTCCCCAAAAAAGGAGATCGGTCCGATCCGGGCAACTATCGACCCATAGCTGTCACCTCAGTTCTCAGCAAGGTGTTTGAACACATTATTAACGCACAGCTCATGCGTTACCTAGAAGATCACTCCATAATTAACGACCGGCAATATGGTTTTAGGCCAAAACGGTCAACGGGTGATCTTCTGGCGTACGTCACACATCTCTGGGGTGAGGCTATGGACAAGCATGGCGAGTCACTGGCTATCAGCCTTGACATCGCCAAAGCTTTCGATAGGGTCTGGCACAGTTCGCTTCTTGCCAAGCTCCCGACCTACGGTCTGCCATCTCGACTGTGCAGCTGGGTTGCCAGTTTTCTGCATGAGCGCAGCATCCGAGTCCTTTGTGACGGCCGGGCTTCTGAGTTCATGCAGGTTAATGCTGGTGTGCCTCAGGGGTCCGTCTTATCGCCCACTCTCTTTCTTCTGCATATCAATGATATGCTGTCCGTGGGCAGCATACATTGCTATGCAGATGACAGTACTTTGCATGGGCGTTATCTCGGACATTCAGCGGCCAAGCAGACTGACATCGAGGAGAGAAGACGGCAACTTGTCATTGAGCTCGATCAGGACCTAGACCACATTTCCCAATGGGGATCTGAGAACCTGGTCGAGTTCAATGCCAAGAAAACACAGGCATGCGCGTTTACAGCAAAGGTATCTCCTTTCCTTCCCCTCCCAACTCTTCGGAACACACCACTACCACTGCAGGACAGTATCAACATGCTCGGTATGGATGTTCGCTGCAAACTTAATAATAAAAATTACATTGAGAGCGTTATTAAAACAGCTTCTCGTAAACTCGGAGTGCTGAACAGGGTGAGGCGGTTTTTCACGCCGGAGCAGCGGTGTCTTTTATATAAGACTCAAATCCGTCCCTGCGTGGAATACTGTTCTCACCTGTGGGATGGCTCCGCTCAGTACTTACTAGACGCTCTCGATAGATTGCAGCGACGGGCAGTCCGGATCATTGATAGTTCTGAGATCACCAGCTCTCTAGAATCTCTGCAGCTGCGTAGAGATATAGCCTCCTTGGCAGTATTCTATCGTATTTACCATGGTGAATGTTCCGATGAGTTATTCCAATTGATTCCCCCTTCTCCCTTCTTGTCCCGAACAACACGTGCAGGACTTAGGTGTCATCCTCATACAGTGCAATCGATACCATCGCGAACCAAGCGGTTTGGTGACTCCTTTTTTTGTCGGACCATAAAGCACTGGAACGCTTTACCCACTCACGTGTTCCCTTCTACCTACAATCCTGGGCTCTTTAAGCGGGGCGTGAAAAAACATCTGTTGAGGCCGTCTAGGTAGGGGCCACCATTCTAGGGGCAATCTCTAGAAATGGTGGCCACTACTTTTTGGACTTTACCTCAGCTTACCATCAGGCGGGGTACAGTCAATTGGACGGACTAAATATAAAAAAAAAAAAAAAAAAAAAAAAAACCTCCGGTATCCTATAGTGCTTCTCATACGTGTCTACGAGTATTGTCCAGTCAACGGCAGCTATCAAAATTGAATAAGGCTTTTGAAGTGAGCAGCCTTCCTTTACAAACGCAATGTCATTTCTTTGGTTTGTGGTTAATCCTTTTTTCGCTCTAGCTACCGCCAAACTTACAGCCTCACGTATGATTTCTAATACCTTATCATGACGGCGCGAGTAATGACCCCGGTCTAATAGCGTTTTACAACCCACTAGTAGGTGCCTAGCCGTACCAGTTGCTTCACCACATGAGTTACATGTTTTATCTGTGGCTTTTCCCCATCTGACCAGATTGCTTTGGTCGGGGAGGGTCAACTGGAATGCATTCAGGTAAAATTTAAGTAAGGCCGGTGACCAGTCGTATATTATGGTACGCCATTTTAAGGCTATGGGAATACAAAATTCACCTAGAGTCAACCATTCGTTTTGCATTTCTAGGTTCATTGCGTGCACCTTATAGGTGTTGTTTTCGTCTGCTTGAAGAAAAGATTTTGTTATTTCTTTATCTGTTTGTCTCTGAATATTACCTAGACCTACTCTACCAGTCTGCGAGCCTATCATGAATCTTTTATGGAACTGTAGGCGTGATTCGAGCTCCGATGCATTTTTATCTTTTGGAAGGACTTTTACTATTTCGTCTTTAGATTCCGATAAGACGTGCATTTTAGTTACTCTTAGGTGTTTATAGAGTTCTGATGGCTTCTTAAGCGTCATTCCAAAATTATTCGCGGATCTATATAGTGCCGACGGGTCGGCCGACTGAGCTAGCCCTAGCCACGACTTCAGTGTCTTCGTGACACTCGCATCTAGTTTTTTGAGGAGGCTCTGGTTTATATCATATATAAGAAACGGCCAGTTATAATTGTCATAGATCCAAGCTTTTTTAACATTACTTATTGGTTGTTGGTCTACCTTTTTTAAATCGATAATGAAACTATCAATTAATTCGTCCAAAGCTGGAGTGCAACCTCTGTTGTCAATCTTTCTTCCGAGGAATTTAAAAGGCACGGTTTCAGATATAGTTGAAACGTTTTCCCCGCCTATACTAAGCCCTGGGTCATATGAAGTATACCTGGTACCCCGCCTACCCAGACATAGACAGTAGCATTTGCTAGGTTTTGCTCTCATTCCATCTGTCCATGTACAGAAATCGTCTACTCTACGCAGTAGGTCCTGGCACTGCTTTGGGTTACGAGTCAGTATTGCCAAATCGTCCGCGAATGCGAGGATAGACTCCGTATATTTACCGTTTAGCTTAAACCGATAGCCCCACTTCTTGTCGTGTGTGGAAATGTTGTCTATTAAAATATTTATTACTATATTGAAAACTATAGGTGATAAACAGCAACCTTGGAACAAACCCACATTATAATTTGAAGGTTGCGTGTATCCATCTTTGGTATTAATCACAAACTTTAATTTACCATAATAAGAGGATATTATTTCCCAAATGATGGACGGAAAGTGATACCATTTTAATGCAAACAACATAAGCTCGTGTTGTACTGAGCCAAAAGCGTTTTCTAGGTCTATCCAACAAACTGTTATTTGCTTTTCATTTGATCTGGCATCTTTTAAACTTTCCGCCAGTAAAGAATTGTGTTCCAGACATCCTGAAATTCCGGGTAGGAACCCTTTTTGGTGGTTTGGTCTGGTACTAATTTGACACATATGTACGTTTTATTTTGAGAAAGATTAGAGAGAATGACCAATCTGCGCAATTCGGGTTATTATAGGAACGAGACGTCGAGTCAGGTTAGGAAAAGGGTTACATTCGGAACAAATATTACATATTTTTTTCAAGTTTCTAACCTAACCCGCGACCGGGTCAGGCTTTCGGGTCAGTGTCGGAATAATCGGACAATTCCGTTAGATCCAAAGGTTGCACTTTGTAGCCCGAGGTCTGCTCTCGTACTTATTCTTTATATAATTTGGTTCATCTTGGCTTTTACGGGTGCGACTGCTAAATGACTGACTGACTAAATGGCTGAAAAAAGTCGTTGGATTCGTTTTTTGGCGCGGCCCCACCTGCACGGAGGTTGGTTTTTGTTTTTAATCATATCTCCGGTTCTTCTCAACCAATTGTAATCAAATATTTGTCAGATTTTAAGTCTGACCAAGACCTTTCTAATAAAAATCGCATCAAAATCCGTTTAGTAGGTTTGCATCCAAAAAAATATATTTCAGAATCGTTCATTTAACATAACCCAAGTATTTTCTTTTAAATATCTCCACTGTAAAAAAAAACCTATTTTATAATAACATAATACTTTTACATTCTAATAGTGTAGAAGTATTACGTGTTATTTGTATTAAAATCATTTCAAATCTAAATAGCGTATTTTTGTCAACATAATATATATTTCCAAAAAGTACCACACCCGAATGCGGTACTTTTATCTTTAATAGGTTTCATTAATACGAAAGCGCACTTAGTAAGCACTAAGTAAGGCTTATAACCCGGAATGTAGCTTTATTTTCGTTTTTGTGAGCTCTCAAATATCTTAACCCCTTTTTAAATTAAAGTAAGTAAGTACTCGTCGATCCTTGTGATAAATGACCTAGTTGCAGCGGGTATTCCCCATTCAAATCAAAGGGTTGCCCTTTGGTGCTTATCCTAAATACTTATAGGGATAGCTAATAGTACTAAGAACGCATTTTAAATGAGAAAGCGATTACTAGTTGAAACGGAATACGAAGGACGGAAGACGGACGGAATGAGGACGGAAGGACAGAAAGGTCGATCGAGAGGTCCCGGGTTCGAATCCTGACCATTACACTACTGACGTGAACCTACTCCTAACACAAGAATTTAGCTTAGCTGGAGGGGTTAGGGGGAATATTAGTATTATTAGTATTTAGGTCATCAAAAACATAACATAACATGTTAAGTTAAAATAGTGGCCCACCGGCATCGGGTACAGAGACCAAGCTACCGGTGGTTAGGGCTCCAGAGAGAGGAATCTCCTCACAATACGTGCCGTGTCGAGGAGCACTGCCTTCTGCATCAAGCCCTTGACCCTACTTGAGCCTCTGGAGATGTTGTTCGAGGCTCTTGGCAATCAGTCCGTGAACCGATACAACTATCGGAACAATAACCGCCGAATCCACACTCCACATGTCGACAACCTTGTGAGCCAAATCCAAATATTTTATTTGTTTTTCTTTTTCGACTTTCACAAGATTCTCGTCATGTGGAATGGTGATATCGAAAATTATTGCGCGGCGCTCTGACCGATCTATCACCACAATATTAGGTTTGTTGGGTACAATAGTCCTTTCAGTGATGATAGATCGATTCCAGTACAACGCGATGTGCCCATTTTCGAGAACTGCGTCGGGCACATACCTATAGTACGGTACCTCTGATTCCACAAGGTTGTACTTTAAAGCAAGCTGTTGATGAACAAACCTGCCTACTTGGTTATGTCTATGCAAATACTCGCCGTTGGCAAGACGAGAACAACCAGAAATTATATGTTTAAGGGAAACGTGCTCAAAATCATGGCGTTATCAAAATAATCCCTTCTCTGTTTAGAAAGCAGTACATTTTTAACGTATTTTATTAATAACGTATAAAACATAATAGTAATTACATGTGTAGATATGTACATATGTAGAGTACATGTGGGAGTCCTCTCGCTGGGCAGCATGATTGCGGCAATGGTGCGAAGTGCGAGCGCGTGGGCCGCCGCCACCTCCTTCTGCGAGCATGTAATACTCGCGAAGGAGATGGCGGAGAGCGCCCGGTAGAGGTTCAGAACTCTCCCGGCCCGCCGAGCCCGCAACATGCTCGCCGCGCGTCGCAGGCGACTCAGGCGCCGGAGGTCGCTTAACGACCTCCGTCCTCCATGAGCGCAGGCCTGGGGGTGGCAGGTGAGGCCGCCTGTCACCCCAGCAGAAGCAGGCCGGGACAGTGGGGCGACTAGCGCCCCTCCCCCAAACCGGGGCAAGACGGGGACACCGTTGTTTCCAAACCCGAGGGGTCATCTCGAAACCGGAGATGGCCCAGGGTCAGTCTGGGTGCGAGGGATATGCTCTATGGGTAACCTTACACCCCGGCGTCTTAAGACCCGAGACGGCGTGCAGTTTTAGTCGGTTCAAGCCCGACATAATCGCCCCCGCTGGCCGGCGGGGAGGTATCCGAAGGAATTTCCGCACAATAAAAAAAAAAGATACATATGTAGAAATGTACCTACACATGAAACTACTACATACTAACACGAAACGAAACTGACTAGACGAAACTACTGATATGTTTACTAAGTGTTTGTACTACTACGAGGGTTCTACTAGAGGTTTACTAATGGGTCCAACCAATGAACCCGCGACGTGAAAAAGTAAGCATACCAAATGCTTAAAAAATTTAATTGAAGAAAATTGATGTTAGTTATATTAGCTTTGTAAATTTGACATGAATATATAGGGCGAGTTATTTGTAATTACTTTTGTTATATACTTATTTCTACATAATATAATCGTAATGCGAAATAAACAGTTCATAACATAACATAACATAACATAACATAACATAACGTAACATAACATAACATAACATAACATAACATAACATAACATAACATAACATAACATAACATAACATAACATAACATAACATAACATAACATAACATAACATAACATAACATAACATAACATAACATAACATAACATAACATAACATAACATAACATAACATAACATAACATAACATAACATAACATAACATAACATAACATAACATAACATAACATAACATAACATAACATAACATAACATAACATAACATAACATAACATAACATAACATAACATAACATAACATAACATAACATAACATAACATAACATAACATAACATAACATAACATAACATAACATAACATAACATAACATAACATAACATAACATAACATAACATAACATAACATAACATAACATAACATAACATAACATAACATAACATAACATAACATAACATAACATAACATAACATAACATAACATAACATAACATAACATAACATAACATAACATAACATAACATAACATAACATAACATAACATAACATAACATAACATAACATAACATAACATAACATAACATAACATAACATAACATAACATAACATAACATAACATAACATAACATAACATAACATAACATAACATAACATAACATAACATAACATAACATAACATAACATAACATAACATAACATAACATAACATAACATAACATAACATAACATAACATAACATAACATAACATAACATAACATAACATAACATAACATAACATAACATAACATAACATAACATAACATAACATAACATAACATAACATAACATAACTTCACGCCTGTATCCCCGAAGGGGTAGTCAGAGGTGTATTACACCCACGTTTCGCCAGTTAGGTTTAGGTCCCAATGTAATAGAGGGCGAGCCTATTGCCATCTACCGGGCACATTACTAAGCGAGCGATAATCAACATTTTTAAAACACACCTAACTAAGCAAAGTCAGAGGCGTACCCGGGGCGACTGGGGATCGAAATCGAGACCTCGTACACCACTGAGCTTGTGTTTGTCTATAAATGTGATTAAATGATGCATTCGGTTAAAGGCGGAAGCGGTTTCTCTGCTATTATAAAAAATGATGAAATTGCTTAGTACGAGTTGGGATCGAGACTGCAAAATCAAATACCTTGACCCTTGACCTATTCCAAACTTAATACGGTACGGTTTTGCTATTATAAGTTAGTTAAAGATTCATGAGATTCGAACTTAATAAAGATTAATTTAGTTTTTAATTACTTTCAAATTGCAATGCTACAGTTTCAAGTGAAGTAATTGATGGCCTCTGTGGCGTAGCGGTAGTGCATTCGACTGCTACGACACGGAGCACGGGTTCGATTCCCGCTCAGTGCAAATATTTGTATGCATGAATATGTCTATTTGCATTAGTCTGGGTGTTTCTATGTATAATATGTATATATTTAGAAAAAAAAAGGTATATAAGTACGTTTATCCGCTCTCTGGAACCCATAACACAAGCTAGTTAAACTATGCTTACTTTGGGTCTGAAAAAAAATTAAACATTTACCTATCCCTAATATCAACAGATGCATTTAATAACTGACTCACAGAAAAATTTTACGTTATGTTAAAATCAAAACTGATTGGGTTTCAAAGATGTTTCCTGGCGAACTGTTTCAGATAATCAAGCGAATTACTTTAAGAAGTGCAATGAAACTCCGATTCAGTTAGATTCACAAGTGAGTTAGACGTTTGCGAGCACAAAACTTCTCACTTGGCTCGTGTAAACCCCATTTATAACTCCATACGTGAGTCGAGTTTAAAATTCGAGAGTTCCCAAAACTTCAACGGTTTTATTTTCATGTTGATCTATGGCTGAAACATTTTGACATTTAAAATCTGTTATATTAACATTGACTTTAATGGTATAAAAATCTTTGAAAATAAATGAACATTTTTATAGAAGAAATTCAGTAGCAGACGAGCAATGAGTTTAAAACGGGTCAAGTGTAAATTGAAATGATCTCGAATTAATAATAGCACTCACAGTAACTGACTCGCTACTGAATATCGCTCGGCCTTTTACATTTCCATTGCTAACTAGCTGTGCGAGCGACTTCGTCCGCGTGGATTTCGATTTTTAGGGCTTTAGTTCTTTTGCGTGAAAACCTAATTATTTTTCTCAAATTAAAGTAGCTTATGTTACATATTATAATATTACCTATCTGCCAGTGAAAGTTCCATCAAAATCGGCCCTGCTGTTCCAGAGTAAATTAGATTTTATTCCCATTTCTGTGGGATTTTTTTTGCGCGGAATTATAATTATTTTTCAAAAATTAAAGTAGCTTATGTTACGCCTTGTAATATTACCTATCTGCTAGTGAAAGTCCCGTCAAAATCGGCCCAGCCGTTCCAGAGTAAATCAGACCTTATTTACAATTTTGTAGGTTTTATTTTTTTGCGCGGATCTCTAATTATTTTTCTGAAATTAAAGTAGCCTATGTTACGTCTTGTAACATTACGTATCTGCCAGTGAAAGTCCCGTCAAAATCGGCCCAGGCGTTCTAGAGATTACCTCTTTCAAACAGGCAAAAAAACGGACAGACAGACAGTTTTTTTTTAATTGTATTTTTGTTATAAGTATCGTGTATACATTCATGTGCAACCATTAAAAGTCTGTTATATTAATATTACAAACAGACACTTGTATGTATAGATACGATAGGTCAAATTTGAAGTTTTAGAAGCTGGCCATTTCTAAATAATATTCAAAACAAAAAACAAGTAAATTTTTGAACATGGAACTAAGGGCGAAGAAGAAACAATAAATGCGGCAAAACAGGAATATAATAATGTATGTAATAAATCATTAAAATTATTTCCGTGGTGAAAGAAAAATAAAATGTCTGGTGAATGAAGAATTTTGTGTTCAATGCGAAATACGTTGAGCGAATGCGGAATTACCCTAAAGGGGCCATCGAATGTGATTTGAAATTTTAAAAGCGTTTACATAACAATGAATTTAAGTGCGCCACAACGCCATCTTAATGGTGATGTGAGACGTTCCCGCGGATTTATTGTACCATTTTTTTTTATACCACTAAGGTGGCAGACAAGCACACGGCCCACCTGATGGGAAGCGGACGTGTGCAACACCAGTGGCGTTACACTCGCACTGCCGACCCTGTAAAGAAAAGGGGATGGGAAAGGAGTTTGGGAGGGGATGGGAAAGGAGTTTGGGCTCCGGCACTCTCACTCACCAAACGGAACGCAACAGTTCAAATACTGTTACTAGGCGTCGATATTCTGTGAGAGGGTGGTGCTTCCCCGGTCGAGTCGGCCCATTCATGCAACGGCCTAAATGACTGTTGGTTGACTCTACCACCTATACCTATAGTCTGAAACTGCTGATTATAGATAACATTGATGATAATACATCACCCCTTAGTAATTACAACAATTTCTTTTTCCTAAATACATAACTTCACGCCTGTATCCCCGAAAGGGTAGACAGAGGTGCATTACACACCCACGATTCGCCAGTTATGTTAAGGTCCCAATGTAATAGGGGCGAGCATATTGCCATCTACCGGGCACATTACTAAGCGAGTGATAATCAACGTTTTTAATACACACCTAACTAAGCAAAGTCAGAGGTGTACCCGGGGCGACTGGGGATCGAACTCAAGACCTCGTACACCACTGAGCTATCGCCGCTATTTTTTCTAAATGTGTAACTGAAATCACATTATAAATACTTGCTTTGATCAATTGTCTGTAAAAAGAACTTCTAATACTTTTTAAAGTTTCCAATGAAAAACTGTCGGAGCGATTATTTTAAATGGCTTCAAACTACGGTGAATGACTTGAGAGCACTTTAAAGCTGGCAGACGTAAAAAAACTAGATGATTCCCGCGGCTCTGCCCGTGTGAATGTCGGTTATCGTGACTTTTGATCATATCTCCGGGTCTTTGTTTTTTTTACGTGCGGAAATTCCTTCGGATACCCCCCGCCGGCAAGCGGGGGCGGTTATGTCGTGCATGAACCGACTAAAACCGCACGGTGTCCTGCCCAAGTGTTCATTGCCGAGCACCCCGGCTAAGCCCACGAAAGGATAACCCCAGGGTTACCGGCGGACCTTGGCCGCCAGTGCGGTCTCGCCTGAAAATGTCATTGCCTGGCAATGGACACTTGGGTAGGACACCGTGCGGTTTTAGTCGATGCACGACATAACCGCCCCCGCTAGCCAGCGGGGGGGTATCCGAAGGGATTTCCGCAAGTAAAAAGAAAAAAAAATGGGTGCAACCCGGCCGGGAGCGTACCGGAATGGGACTGTAATGGCTGGACCCTTAAATGTTACTTGCATGTTAAGATCCACAACGCATTTACGGCCAGCCGCAATACCATATATGAAATGACAGCATGCATCAAGCCGCATGCGGAGCAGTGCTATACAAAAATAGACAGTAGCTGCAAGTGCGTTGTGCTTCTAGGACGCTGGTGACATCCTAATCACATTCCCTGTGGCGTAGCGGTAGTGCATTCGACTGCTACGACAGTGGACGCGGGTTCGATTCCTGCTCAGTGCAAATATTTGTACGCATAAATATGTCTGGGTGTTCCTATGTATAATATGTATTTTTTTTTTTTAGGACACGTCAATTTGACATCACCTCGCCTGATGGTAAAGTCTCAGGAAAGAGGGTCACCATTACATACACGTACCATGTTAACAATGGTGGCACTCAGCTTGACGGCCTCATCAAAAGAGGATTGTCGTCGCAGCACCGCGTGACATCCACCGGTCCCACTAGTGCTGCAACCACAATCCCCCTGCCTGGCTATGCACTTGCTGACCCCTCAACGCAATCAAACCGAAATTGGATTACTATGGAGGGTTTTTCGCAATCGTGCACGGTGGTACCTACCCGGCCGAATTTTGTAACAAATCTGTGTCATCAAATTTCTACAACCAGTAATGTATATCCACCAGTAAGTATGCTTATCCGCATTCTGGAACCCATAACACAAGCTAGTTACACTGTGCTTACTTTGGGTCTAGAAAGCGCTGTGTAAAATGTCATAGAATATTTATTTATGTTTATTTATTTTCTGTTCGTATTTTACAGCACGATTTTTTTTTTCCTGCTTCACCTTTGTAAGTAACAACGAACGAGTAACACCTGTGATATTAAAATATCATAGGCTACGGTAAACGTCCATCAAGCCCTGTGCATGTCTGCTATCTTCACAGTATAAAAAATGTAGGTTACTGCTATAAATCCAGAAGATTACTTATTTTAGTTTCCAACACATTTAGCACGGCGCAGCGTCAAACACGCCAATCTAACTTGTTCGTGCCACGAAGTTTGACTGCCTGTTACACAGTAATGTAACATTATTTATCCTCCACTGCTGAATCTCACAAATTCATTCATTTGAAGCATTCCTATTGCTTCCTACTGACGCAAGGATTGTTAAATAGATATAGGATATTTATATATAGGATTATATAAGCGGCGATAGCCTAGTGGCGTACGTAACGGACTGCCGAGACGAGGTCTCGAGTTCGACCCCCAGTCACCCCGGGCATACCTCTGACTTTTCGTAGTTATGTGTGCATTAATAAATGTTAATTATCCCTCGCTTAATAATGTGCCCGGTAGATGGCAATAGGCTCGCCCCCTATTACATTGGGACCTTAACATAACTGGCGAATCGTGGGTATGTAATACACCTCTGCCTACCCCTTCGGGGATACTGGCGTGAAGTTATGTTATGTCAGGATAAATAGATAAGTGCGAATAAGAATGAAGAAAACCTGGCATCTTTCTTCTAAAACTATGTGTAAGTTAGAGCGGATTTGCAATCTGAATATACATAATATATTATAATAATATGCGTACCTAATACAACATAAATACATTTCTTCAGAGATTTAAGTTTTGTAATATTGATTTGAACGTAACTTTCCATCTAGAAATGTTTAACTACATTTCTAGATGGAAAGTTACGTTCAAATCAATTCCCACAATTCTGAACAAGAAACAGATTATTCCACTGTTCAGAAGACAGCGCCTGCAAAAGAACTGTCCTTACTGCGAGTATGATTGCTCGTTACACCGACATTCGTGAGGCTGGCTCTATCAACTCCAATTTGTCCGTAGCATCTGTTTTCTCTGATACATTACGGTGTAAATAATACGCGTCTTGAATATTATTCTAATAAGGAACCCTCTTGCTAACCAAATGTAAATAAATTCTATTCCCACCCGTTTTAAAATTCACCTCACAATGGATCCAAGTTGGATAATATTTCAGCGCCTGCCAAATGGAAAAACTGTATTAAATTTAAGTTTTGCGGTGTGTTGCAGTCTTTATCTCGGTAATATTTCTATTTGTGAATATTATATTATAATTTTTTCCTTTCAGTTTATTACTAGTTTCTTGGTTAGGTTTTTTTTTCTCTCTCGGCTCTGATATCGCTTATTAACTTGACTTATGGATTTACACCAGAGTGACCCAGACCATAGGGATTTACAGGTCAACCTACAGGTCCAGAGGATCGTGGCAGTGCAGGAAGATCCGTCTCGAAAGAATGATGCCCGAAGATCGAGCAGTTTTTGCACCTCATACCATAGTGTGGCTGCGGGTGGAATAGAGCCTCTTCCGAAGGGGTGATATCCACGTGTCTGGACATCTTTTAGTAACTAGACGAAGTCCGCACGCCACTTTGCGGGCTCAGTACTGCGTCGGTCATCAAAATTGTACTCTAGGGTTTTGGCATTCCACTCTTTCATGCATACATACATACAGTTTCGCCTCTTTCCAAATCAGGTAGTCAGAGAAAATCGACGGCCTCTGTGGCGTAGCGGTAGTGCATTCGACTGCTACGACAAGGGGCGCGAATTCAATTCCAGCTCAGTGCAAATATTTGTATGCATGAATTTGTCTATTTACATTGCTCGGGGTTTTTCTAAGTATAGTATGTATTTACCAAAAAAAATGATATATAAGTATGTTTATCCGCATTCTGGAACCCATAAACCAAGCTAGTTAAACTATGCTTACTTTGGGTTTAGAAAACGCTGTGTAGAATGTCGTAGAATATTTATTTATTATTTATTTATTTATGTTTTTACTTGCTGTGATCCTGGCATACGATGCCTGACATACATATGCCTGTGATTGATAGTGACTGGAGACCAAGCTTCAGTAACTAGCTTAAAAGATGCTTGTAATACAGAAAATTAAAAAAAAATGCATAGATATTCCGTAGTTTGCAAGAATTACGGTAGATGCCTCTAGCGTCGCCTTAAGACGTATATAATATACCGGAGAATTTCGAATATCTGGGACGTGTCTAGGTGGCTCAGTTGGTCAGAGCATTCCCCCTGTAAGGGACTGGTCGCGTATTCAAGTCCCTTCCTAGATGTTCTCTTCTTCCGATCTAAATCTATGCGTAGATATATCAGCGTTCCATGTATTCCAAAATACCCTGCCCAACGTCCTCCGTAATAATTACATTCCCAATTAAAATCGTGACGTGAGTTACCGACGTAGGGCGAGAAGCAATAATAAAACCTTCCGAAGCAGCTGGATTATACGGCTAGGTACACACGGACTGGTTTCGGTAGCCACAGGTGGTTCGTTCTAAAACTCGGCTTAGCTTAGCGGTAAAAGGTTACTGACGGTGGTTTTTTGTCTGCTGGCAAGCGGATAATCGCAACACTACGATATTTATACTTGCACGGGGGGAAAAAAGGATATGTAGAATAAAAGTCTTACTAAAGAAAGGATGCTTCTTGTCAGTATAAGTATTCAGTTTTCTTCTCTTAAAAAATAATTGAGATGTAAAATACAAAAGTTCTATAGAATCGCCAGCCAACCTTTCAAGGGATCACCCGGGGTGGCCGGTAATGGACCCTTGGGGAGGACACCGTGTGGTTTTAGTCGGTCCGATTCCGACACGCCCATCTCACCATTTGCACCGATGAGGTGAAGCCGGAAGGAGTTTCAACATCTGGTATTTTTTTTAAACTTATCTATTCTAAAACTCTTAGTAGTAGTAAGTAGATAAGAAAAGTGTCAAGTTGACTGCAATGGACTTACCCCTTAATACGTAGTTTACAAAATCTAGCCGTGACCATAAAAAAAACCAAACACACTGGATTTTCTCAATATTCCAATAAACTCAATAAAATATATAAGGCATAATCGAAAACGTTCAACTGCCTGGCCTTTTCGATTCGGTCCTAATGGCGTATATTGGAATCACTAAAGGTAATTAACTACCAATTACACTTGATGGATAATGCCCAGAACATAATTTGTGTGAGGGTGGTATAATGTATGGTGAATTATTCGTTACGGGCATGCCGTGTGCACGTAGCCTAAAGAAATCAATCTGCCCCTCTTAAGATGGCTACCCACACAATCCGTTGACAAGGTAGGATTTGGTAAAATATAAGATTATTTGCTGAAAAATTCGAGGTACGGTAACATTGCTAGTATTTATTTTGCGTTAAATCTATTTTTGGTTGCTTTTTTTCAGTATTAACGCCTTTTTATAGGTATTTTTTAAGATAATTCTCAATCATGTTACCCCCAAAAAAAAATTAATAGCTTTATGTGTCGGTTATAACTTTTGCTCATATCTCCGGTTCTACTTAACAGATTGCAATCAAACATACGGTAGAAAAAACCGCATCAAAATCTGTTCAGTAGTTATTGCATCCATCACGAACAAACAGACAAGAATTCAAAACAAAAATTGTGTTCAGAATCGTTCATTTAATATGATTTAACATAATCCAAGTATTTTTTTACATAACATAACATAACTTCGCGCCTGTATCCCCGAAGGGCTAGGCAGAAATGGTATTACACACCCAAGATTCGCCAGTTATGTTAAGGTCCTAATGTAATAGGGGGCGAGCCTATTATCATCTACCAGGCACATTATTAAGCGTGCGATAATTAACTATTTTCAAATAAGTCTAATGTACAGACACAACTAATTAACAATTTTATAATAACATATAGATAGATAGATAGATGTTGTTAAATAAATTATATAATAATTTCTTGGATTATTTCAGTCATTTTTCTCATTAATCTATTTGTAAAAGTCGATTCAAGGAAAACCTCAGCATTATCAAATAAAGTCATCTTTATCAATATTGATCTAAGGGGAACAGAAATTATTAGTATATTCGATAACCCCTCCAGCTAAGTAGAACCGCTTAGTAAGGTGTAGGTGTAATGACCAGGATTCGAACCTACGACCTATCGATTCTCAGCCAGACGCCTTATCTACTACGATACTGCCGTTTCTTATATTACAATTATGATATCATAGGGAAGCGATACACAAAAACATTCCTTAACATTATTTATGCCGTGAATCTTCACAGAACGTAGTAGACGCGGAGCTGACGGCATTTTTTACTAAGCGCTATCCAAACACAAACTGTGCTCATTTCTACTCATCGTGAGTCTTGCCTCGGACCTTCGTAACCCTCGTGTCTTCGAATCCTCGAATCTGATCTCAATGTGATACATACTTGTGCGTCTGTAATAAACTCACATCTGCTTTTTACCGAACCTATACATATTTCAGTTATCCCTGTTACCTAAGTTGATACTAATGACTCTTTTAAGGTACTAGCACTAAAGCGTTACAGTTGGCTTACAGTTATTGTGGGTTCTAGAATGCGGATAACATCGTAAATACTAATGCATCCAAGGCAACTATATATTCATGTTCACACGATCGCCGTCGAGGCGGCATGTCTCCTAGCCGGGACCCCTCCATGGGACCTGGAAGCGAGAGCCCTTGCGCTGCTGTACCAGTGGCGCAAGGAGGCGCTGGAGCGGGGCCATAGGCCGGAGCCCCGAGAAATCAGGGCTCAGCGGTCCCTGCTCCGCCAGGAACTCACTTGGAGGGTGCGACTTGAGCACCCAAGGTGGGGGGAATCCACCATTGCGGCGGTGAGACCGATCATGAAGGAGTGGTTGGAGAGGGACCATGGGGACTTCTCCTACCGGATGTGCCAGATGGTTACCGGACACGGGTGTTTCGGTAGGTATCTGTGGCGCATCTACCGGGAGACAACGCCGCAGTGCCAGCACTGCGAGGATCCTGGCGAAGACACGGCGCTCCACACGTTGGTGGAGTGCCCTGCGTGGGCGAGTCAACGCCGGGATCTCGTTGCGGTCCTGGGCGTGGACGTTCTCTCGTTGGACACCATGGTGAGGGCCGTGGTCTCCGACGGGAGCAAGTGGCACGCCGCCGCCTCTTTCTGCGAGCAGGTAATGCGCGCGAAAGAGACGGCAGAGGGCGAGAGAACCCTGCCCCCCGAGTTTCGCAGTCTGCGGCGAGGACGCCGCAGACTCATCTACGCCCGGGACTACCGACCTCCATGATCGAGGCCTGAGGACGGCAGTTGGCCGACTCGCCATCCTTACAGAAGCAGGCCGTGGCGGAGGCGTGTCGTGTGTGCCCTACACACGCCTGCCAACTCACCGAAGCGGGATAAAACCCGACCCCACCAGGCGAGGCCGCGGTGGCGGCCAAAGTCCGCCGGCAACCCTGGGGCTATCCTTTCGAGGGCTTACCCGGGGTGCCTGGCAACGGACAGGGAGGACACCGTGCGGTTTTAGTCGAGACACGACATAACCATCCCTGCTGGCCAGCGGGGGGGTATCCGAAGGGATTTCCGCACGTGGACATAGGCCTCTCCCATTGTACGCCATAGCACCCGATCGTCCGTCTTGTATCTGTGTTATTATTTTTTAACTATTCGACATTCATAATAATTTTGCGTTGTTAATTAACTTTGGGGTCATTTTACCACATACTAACAGCTCACCCACCCTCACTTCGCTTTATATGATATTTTTTTAACTCACGCCATCGTATTTTACACATAAGTAGCCTATATCCATCCAAGGTGATTTCCGCACGGAAAAAATACCCTATCTCCATCTGGTGTATTGTACCTTTTAAATGGTGCAGCGGTGGTGCCGAAGATTATAATATAATATGAACATAATAGACTCGTAATACAAACATAATCTATATATATAAAAATGAAACCCGTTTTCCGTTGTCACGACATAGCATGAAAACGGCTTGACCGATTTGGCTGTTTTATTTTTTTGTAGTTTTCTAATACTCTGTACAAGGTTCTTACGGAAAAAATATTAAGAAAATCTCTCAGATTTTTTTTTTTCGTGCGCACACCGTACGGTTTTAGTCGATACACGACATAACCACCCCCGCTAGCCGGTGGAGCGTATCCGAAGGGATTGATCCTCCCCAAGTGTCCGTTGCCGGGCACCCCGGGTAAGCCCTTGAATTCAATACATGGCCCTAATATAAATATTAATAGATAAATGATCCATTTTGACGTAGCGAAGCACGTACCGGGCCGCTAGTACATTATATAAACATAATATATACAAATTTGGCCTCTTTAAACTATTAGAGACCGATATTCTTAGCAATCCATGGATTCTCCGTGCGGGTGCCGGGTCCATCGCGTTGCTGAGTTGGGAACTCGGGACAGTGCATGGGAGGAAAAAATATCAAATATCCTCGACAAGAATAATTGTTATTTCAATATAAGAGTAGAAATGACCAATACTAGTATAAATTAAAAAAAGATTAAAAAATAAATAGTAGTTTTTATTAAAAATAATATATTAATAAAAAAAAAACACATATTAATACCCACCACCTCCTTATCTGTGATTCATGAATAATCTTTAAAACAATATTGTTGTATAATATTTACAAATACCAGCATTGTTTGTATGAATTGTAATAATTATTGTTAGTAACTCCATCACCGGCTATTGTTAGATTGTCTGCCAAACCGTGAAGAGTGAAACATAAGACACTGAGTGAATTAATGAATTATCGAATAATAAGCACCAAACCATCTTAAAGAAAATATAAAGTTACTGAACGAGTCTATAATTGATTTGCAAACACATACGAGAAGAGATAAAACTATATTCAGTAGTACAAACTGAAACAATGCTTCTGATATGAATATATCTAAACATATCCAGACTATTCTAAAAGCCAATTCAATCTCAAGCATCAGCTATCGAAGTATATCGAACAACCAAAGTGTGATTTTATTATTTATATCAAGATCTTATCGAAAAATTTAAGACAGAATGAGACTTTTCTGTATCGTCTTCATAATATCAAGTATTGAGGCGAAATCCTCGCGCAAGTATTGTGACATAGTTTCTACTGATCCAACAAAGCATTGCTACGTGAAAGAAACTTTGACGAGTATTCCACACAGTCCCAACCAACTTTCCGTGGACAGAACTTCCAACACGTTATACTTCAGTTTCGATTTCGGTCAAGGGGAATACGTGCCAGCTGTTCTAAATATTGATACTAAATCTCTTAGTGTCTTAAAAGGTGTTAAAGATGCTTTTGCGATAGCCAACGATAACACCACAGGAGATATGTACTTCGGTGGGAGTCATGGTATCTATAAGTACAATGCCAGAAAAAAACTTTTGTTGAGACTAAACGTTAACAACTTAGATATCTGGTGGCTTTTCGTCAAAAAACACATATATTTTATCAAATTTCCAAGCCTCGGTGCGTTTTACTATGTGAACAAGATTGTAAAACCGGTTCGTGAGCTTA